>JBBGZY010000301.1:4415000-5068750 GCA_037952925.1 Lithobates clamitans | reverse complement strand
GCAGGGCAGATCTCCATCTATGGAGGAAACTTTAGAAGGTTCTAAAAATTATTTTGCTAGCATTTTTGTGTCTTCCTTCCATACTGACATTTAGGTTAAAAAAAAAAAAAATATATATATATATATATATATATATATATATATATATATATATATATATATATATATATATATATATATATATATATTTAAAATGCTCAAATGTCCCCTTTACAGATTACAAATATAAAACACATTTTCCTATTGTGGGAGGAAAACAGAACCTTGACCCAAAGTCTTCATTTTAGTCCAAGTCCATCTAAGTCCAGATTAGTCAGCTTTCCATATGTCTTTGGGATGCACATGTTTGTAGATACATAAAATTTCACAAAATACTTTCTCAAAAGAAGACTGAGTATGTAAAGAAGGGCGCCAGAAGGCTTGTCAATGGAGCATTATCTTTATGGAATCCCACACATGAAGAATTTATAAATCTACATGGGTCGGTTGAGAAACCGGAAGGACAATTAAAGTCTTTTCAGATCTTTCTTTGCTTCCCCTGAGTGCACTAAATAAACAGGGATTATATTGAACATCTGCCACTGAGTGTTGTCAGGTACACATCTAGAACAGAATGTTCCCCAGCTGAAACATCACAGCCTTGTTTTGTGTCAAGGAACGAAAGTTAAGTAATTGTGCTAAGGAGAAACTAGTCAAGCAAACATCTCTGCTGTTTGATAATGCTCCATGGTATGTCCTACTTAGTGCAGACGGAGTTCCGCGGATGTGTAGCATTTTCCTAATTAAATATGTTTAAAGCTCAATACCTGTGGGATGTGAGTCAGGGTGGATTTTCTCAGTTTTAAACAACATTTATTATGATATAATTACCCTCTACAAATGATATTTGCTGCTTTGCAGAGATGCATCTTCAATTACAATAAACTGCATGTAACAAAGATACTTTTCTATATAAAAAATGTTATTCATAATTTTATTCTTGTGCAGGCAGACTACATTTTGTACCAGTTAATGGTATATACTGCTTTTAGTTTAGCCTAAGCACGATTTACATAATCACTCTATTCCATGCTGCATTTTATTCTGCAGTGCACAGAATTATTATGTAAATCATGTTTAGGCTAAACCTAAAACAGTACTTACCATCGGATAGTACAAAATGTAATGCTGATCAATCATTCATGATTGTTGAGATTGATAGAATGTTAACAGTAATGCTTATTGTTTTTTTGCCCAAAGTTCTGTATCACAAAAGAATTAAAACTGAGTGAGAAAGAATGTTCATCACCAAAGATCTGATTTACTAAAGTATGTGAAGTAAGGTAAAAAGAGAAATGAGGTGAACATAGTTACATAGTTAACAATATTTTAAAAAGTCGAACAAATATTAAGTTTGTAGGCAGGTGCAGTCTATTTTCTCCACTGTAGGTTGCGCTCGACTGCAGCGACATTGCAGTGGCAGGGGAAGTCATGGGGAACATGGTTCCTCTATCATTTCCTGGGTTACTGGGGAAGCTATACAATTGGATCCTTCCCCCATATGACTCTGGCAGCCATCTTGGGTCAGGTAGAGCCTATTTAAAGCCCTGGCTCCCAAGCCTGGCATGCATTTCGCGTGTAGGTAGTGTAGGGACAGGTCACCTGTCTGGCATCTACAGTGATTAGCATGGAGAGGTTTTAGAGGAGTAGGGAAAGGATAGGGACACACCATCCTTTGTGGAGATCTCCCCATTTTAAGTTTGTAGGCAACTGCAGTCTATTTTCTCCACTGTAGGTTGCGCTCAACTGCAGCAGCATTGTAGTGGGAGGGGAAGTCATGAGGAACATGGTTCCTCTATGGTTTCCTGAGTCACTGTGGAAGCTATCCAATTGGGTGCTGCCCACCATATTACTCAGGCAGACATCTTGGGTCAGCTAAAACCTATTTAAGGCTCTGGCTTCCAAGCCTGGCACACATTTTTCATGGGAAGTGTAGGGACAGGTCGCCCATCTGGCAGGGACAATGATCAGCATCAGGGAGAGATTCCAGTGGAGTAGGGAAAGGATAATTTCTGGAGATCTCCCCATTTGGGCAAAGACCTGCCAGGGTGGCATGGTCCAGGGTGGCATTCCGCCCCTCAAGACAGATGCTGTCCGTACTCCTGAGACCTGCTCTGCTATACATCACTGTTGCATTCTGTGAGTGGAGTGCACCCCATCAGGTACCTTCCCGCAAACTCTTTAACTTTAAGTTCTATTTTTGCTATTGGTCTCTGAGTGTTTACTGCAGCCGCTCCACACTGCACTTCCCCACAAGCTCAACCTCAAATATTAAGTACAACTTCCAGAGCTTTGTCCCAGAGTTGGTGACTGTCTCTGCTTCATACCCTGTAGATGGGCAGCATGCTGGTCAACAGGGAGATGATATCAAGCGCTTTACAACATGAGGGCAGACAGTACAGTTACAATACAATTCAATACAGGAGGGATCAGAGGGCCCTGCTCGTTAGAGCTAACAATCTAGAAGGGAGGGTCAAGTATTACAAAAGGTAATAATTGTAGGGGATGAACTGATGGTAAAAATGAAAATACAGTGGGTAGGATAGGCTTCTCTGAAGAGGAGGGCTTTCAGGGATCGTTTGGAAGCTAATAGAGTAATTCCAACATATTATGTGATTTCAATAAATTCAATAAATTCCAACATATTATGTGATTTGGACATGTAGGTCATCTGAGATAACTAAGTTGGTCTATTTATTTGGAGACATACAGAGAGCTGTCTTGATATGATATTATGATCCCCATTTAGGGCTCCAGCTCAGTGTAATGAAGTAATATCCTCTGTAGGGTTCCCCCTCTCTCCTTCCCCTGCCACTGGAGAGGGCCAGGTTTGCATGCAAGATTATGGCATATTTGTCTTTAGAATGGCTGGCATCTATCTTAGAATCATACCCACCATCAATTTCTCTCCTGAAAAGGTGAATGTTGATGATGAAACACATTGAGAAAAATCCTGAAATCCTGAATATTCAGTAAACTATAAAATATGTTTTTTGGGAAATGTTAGATTACATATAATATCATCTTAGATCTTAGTGGGGTTAGAGTTACCCTACTGACCTCTGCCGAAAAGAGAGCATCTTTCTTTTTTTTCAATTGGTTGTGCTCTCTTTTCCTGTGGATCTCATACAAATTTTTCCGGTGGTCCATACGGGGTAACAAAGTCCGTTTTTTTTATTTTTCTTCCCCCTCTCCCCTCTCCCCCATCCCTGTGTGGTACCAACTTATACCTTGGAAAAAGGTGGTTATGAACCTTGACTATTGTCAATAATCAAAGGTGTAGGAGCAAATGTACCAGCTAGAGTTTGTAATTTTAACGAATAACTGTTTTGTTCAATTTAACTAAAACTGGAAATGTTTCTTTCATTTGCCTCCTTTGTTTCAGATATATCGAAATGCACCTTTGAAACTCCCATGTATGTGATATGGTAAAATAAACAAGTAAGAGGGATGGTGGTAAATATATACTGCAGAATAGCTCATAATATTCATTGTTATCTATTTAATGGTTTAATGGAACATTTATGTGTACTTCTTATTCTAAACATGAATTATTTATGGGTTTTCAAAATATATAAAATGATAAAAAATAAAATATACAAGAACAGAAGGATGTTATATTTACCAATGATTACACATTAAAATATTCAGTAGACTAAGGTGATTATACATAGAGCAGTGAATGTTAAATTCACCAAACATTCTCAGGTGGTTATTCATTCGCTAAAATTTAAAACATTTTCATTGGGAATATTCACCTGTAGGATAGATTTGATAATTTCCCCATTCACTGCTTTATAAAAAAAAATCCCAGTAAGTGGGGTCACAGCACACCTTTAGTATTGGCTTGTCTATATATTGTAGTTCTTGTTGCAAACTCTCACTCAACTCAATTGAACTAGTAATGCCGCGTACACACGATGGGACTTCTCATCGTAAAAAGATATGATGGCTTTTCCGACGGAATTCCGCTCAAGCTTTCCTTGCATACACACGGTCACACAAAAGTTTGCTGAACTTTCGACCGTCAAGAACGTGTTGACGTACAACACTACGATGAGCTGAGAAAATAAAGTTCCAATGCTTCCGAGCATGCGTTGAATTGTTTCGGAGCATGCGTAGGAATTTTGCGCTTCTGAATTGTTACAGACGATCGCATTTTCGGATAGGAACTTTTTCTGAAAAATTGAGAACATGCCCTCAATCTTTTGGTGGCTGGAATTCGACCAGCAAAAGTCCGATGGAGCATACACACGGTCGCATTTTCCGACCATTAGCTCTGATCGGTCTTTTGCTGCCCGAATTTACGATCGTGTGTACGCAGCATTAGAGGAGTGATTTCCTCTAGTTGAATAACTAAAGGCAAATAGGCTGTGCACTTTGCAAAGTGCAGTTGCACTCTCCATGTGTAGTTGCTCCAGAGCTTAGTAAATAAGGTAAAGCTTCACTTTGCAAAGAGTACCCAATCACGTGCAAGGAAAAATACAAAAAACATAATTTTCGCTCGCACATTATTGGATAATGGAAGTCAGCAGAGCTTCTGCTCATTTACTAAGCTCTGGAGCAACTGCATCCTCCAAAATGCACAGTCTATTTGCCTTTAGTAGATCATCCCCCCCCCCCCCCCCCCCAGTGTCCTGTGAATTACCCTGCATATGTTTTTTTTTTTTGTTTGTTTGTTTTTTGTATTTTGTGAAATAAAGATGTATTACTGTACATAGTAAAAAAATAAGCTATATATATTAAAAATGTATTCAAAAGGATACCAAATGTCAAAAACCTCATGCCAAGCGGCACGAGGTTCCTTGACATCAAATCAAAGCTTTTTATTTCCTTTAAAAATGTATAAATTCCATTGACATACTATAATTGTCAAGTCAACCAATGCATATTGAGGCTATTCATGTTTTGCTGGGCATTTAGGTTTCAATTATCTTAAAAGTGTTACAGAGGGTGACAATCATATTACTACTGTAAAAAACAGAAACCTCTTACAGGAGTTTGTAGGGTATGTCGGGTCTGAGCTAAGCTAAGCTAGTCTTGTACTTATGATAGCTGAAAGCTCTACAGGTTATAATTTTGGAAAGGATATATATATATATATATATATATATTAAAACGTGGTCTACTACTTCAATAAATATGCTTTAAAATATACAGTGTATAGATGGTACTCATCCCTACATATGGTCCATCATGCTATAGTATAACAATGTAGTTAGTTTGAATGTTTTAATGGGGTTATGGTTTTAATAGTTTTGTATTGTAGCAATGTGAAAAAAGTCATACCGCTGATGTTTCTGAACATGACAATCTTGACCTCTGTATTCCCCAATGTGTGAAGTGTTATGAACCCCTGTCATGTGCATTCTTCACAAGGAACGTCACAAGTCTACTCTGACTGTTGCCTATATGTGCACCAAGGATTACATTGAACTACTGGGAGTCTATATACAGCGGCTTACAGAGTGCTATTATACAGGCAGTCCCCGAGTTACGAATGGGTTAGGGACTGCCTGTTTGTTCTTAATTCGGATTTGTTTATAAGTCGGAAGCGCATGCGCAGAACGGCAGAGATGTTGTTTTCCGATGTTTTCCAACCTCATTTTCTGATGTTTTCCAATGTTTTCCGCTGTTTTCCAATGTTTTCCGATGTGCCCGCGGACGCCACCTCCCGTTCGTAAGTAGGAGTCGTTCGCAAGTCGGAGGTTCGTAACTCGGGACCTCCTATATCTGAAATTAAAGTTTCTGGTGTAAAGAAACAAGGATGGGTAGGACTGGACCCCCCTATTGTATTAAACAGATGGGTAAATACAGGGGTGCATATTTATTTGTTTATTAGGAAAATAAAAAATAATTATATATCCTAGTAAAACTAAAGGCAAAAGTTTGTTTTTGTTTTTGTTTTTTGGATAGAGGGATTAGAACACCAGTCAGTTTTTGTTTCTGGCTGTGTCCCTTTTAGAGGGATTCACCCTCTCTATTTGTCCCGTTTACTGTTAACATTGAAAGTGAAAGTAAAAGAAAATCCCAAATGTTGAGTTATTCCCAGAACAGAATTAGAGGGGAAATCTTTCAATACTAACCATACCAAGTAACAGCCCACAATTCCCTCACTTTGAACAAATTTCCTCTAACATCCTGTGCTGTTCAACCTCAGCAGCAATGCTGGCAGCACTCATACGTCTATTTCCCACAGACAACCTCTGGATATGATGCTGAGCGCGTGCACTCAACTTCTTTGGTCGACCATTGTGAGGCCTGTTCTGATTGGAACCTGTCCTGTTAAACCGCTGTATGGTCTTGGTCACTGTGCTGCAACTCAGTTTCAGGGTCTTGGCAATCTTCTTATATCCTAGGCCAGGGGTAGGCAACCTCGGCCCTCCAGCTGTGGTGAAACCACAAGTCCCATGAGACATTGCAAGACCCTGACAATCACAGGCATGACTCCATGATGGGATTTGTTGTTTCACCACAGCTGGAGGGACGAGGTTGCCTACCCCTGCCCCAGGCCATCTTTATGTAGAGCAACAATTATTTTTTTTAGATCTAGATAGATGTCTTGACATGTGATTGCCCTGTGTCGTCACACGTAGGGGAGGGGCCAGGATGGTGGAGGAGACAGTCACTTGCTCTCTGAGCTAGCTGCTGATTCACACAAGCCTGCAAAACATTTGGAGAGGATTTTAACATTGTATGTTTTCTATAGCCTGGTGAGCTGCAAGTGTGAAAAAGTGTGAGCACCCTGATGTTTACCTACAGAAAATGTCTATATGTAAATGATAATGCACTATCTGGCTTTTTTTGTATTTTAAATTGAGGATACTATCTTTGGATTACACCTGGGGGGAGCCTGTAAATCCTGCTACTTAGAGCCCAGAGGTGTTTCAGCCGCTGTTGTGGACAAAACCTAATTGCAGTCACACGGGGGGAGCAGTCACGGTTAATATTATTTGGATCATTTGGATATTATTTGGATCATCATCACCGAGTCACTTTATGGGACATTACATTATATATATATTTTTTCACTGTGGACTTGCTGAAAATAAGTTTTGAATATATATTTTTTTTCACCGTGGACTTGCTGAAATTAAGAATTTTTGATATTTTGATGTTTACTTCCATTTTTTTTATATTTCTTTCACTGTGCACTTGCTTGACAACAAGTATTTAATTTATATATTTTTTCACCATTTATATTCTTTGTTTGGGAATTCAAGTTGCTCCAACATTCACTCGCGCATTGCCCAAGGCAATTATATTATATTATATTTGTGAGTGATATAACACATAGTGTGTGAGTGATATATCACATAGCGCTGCGTTTTGTTTATTTTTAATATTTCTTTTTAGATCCTCAGAGAGTTCTTTGCCATGAGGTGCCATGTTAAACTTCTAGTGACCAGTATGAGAGAGTGAGAGCGATAATACCAAATTTAACACACCTGCTCCCCATTCACATCTGAGACCTTGTAACACTAACGAGTCACATGACACTGGGGAGGGAAAATGGCTAATTGGTCCCAATTTGGACATTTTCACTTAGGGGTGTACTCACTTTTGTTGCCAGCGGTTTAGACATTAATGGCTGTGTGTTGAGTTATTTTGAGGGAACAGCAAATTTACACTGTTATACAAGCTGTACACTCACTACTTGTAGCAAAGTGACATTTCTTCAGTGTTGTCACATGAAAAGATAGAATAAAATATTTACAAAAATGTGAGGGGTGTTCTCATTGTGAGATACTGTATATATATATATATATATATATATATATATATATATATATATATATATATATATATATATATATATATATATATATATATATATATATATATATATATATATGCAGATAGATAGATAGATAGATAGATAGATAGATAGATAGATAGATAGATAGATAGATAGATAGATAGATAGATAGATAGATATATGTATATACATCTATATATATATATACATATATATATATATATACATATATATATACATATATATATATATACATATATATATACATATATATATACATGTTTATAGTTTTTTTTTTTAATACATTTGAAAATCTTAATAAAACAAAATTGAAACCAAAATAAAAAAGAAGTTTTGTCTTGAGTTCTATTTTAATGCTTCAATTAGCCTTCAAACTATTAGCGGAAAAAGAAACATGAAAGATCTATAGTGATGAAATGCATGACTACAAAAAAAATCAAATAAATACTGTATATATTATACAGTATTTATATATATATATATATATATATATATATATATATATATATATATATATATATATATATATATATAATATGTGTGTGTGTGTGTGAAGCTTATTTTACATATATTACACATTTATTTTCTTCATTCCTAACCATTTTTTATTATTATTTATACCAGTGCCATCTTTATAAGAACATATATGATCTGATCTCATAATACTAAGCTAAGAAATGTGTTTGCATAGTTTAAACAGTTATTGACTATTTCCAATACACAAAGTGGGCTGAGCCGATGTATGAAGTTTTGCCATATGTGACAGTAGTTATCGGTGGAGTCTGTCACCATCGCTACTGAAGTAAGGATTCATGTAAACAAATTTAGAGGATTGCTAATAGATTATAGTACTGCTGTACAACTAAGCTCTGTTGAAGTCTGAACTAATTTTCCATTATAACCATACTTTATAATAATGTAGCTGTCATCGAGTATTCAGAATAATGCTTAATTTAATCATCCAGATGTTTTTGTACAAGAAAAAAACAATGAAATGTACCTTCAGTGCATGAGCTCATTATAATCACAGTATTCACATCGTTTCCAGTTCTCTAGTTGTTATTTAAGCCAGAAATATGTCATATGTATTTTTAGAATATATAATTTTATCCATAAAGCCGTCCAAATTTATTCAGGTTTTATTATTGTCTCCTAGGAGATTAGTTTGTTGTATCAAAACATTGTTTTTTCCATTTGTATAAAAAATCTTGTTTATCAAAATAACCTATTATATAAAGAACAATTACAATGTACTGTTGTTAATCTATATATATATATATATATATATATATATATATATATATATATATATATATATATACACACACACACACTCACCGGCCACCTTATTAGGTACACCTGTTCAATTATTTGCAATTATTTGATAACTCAAATTGCTAATCAGCCAATCACATGGCAGCAACTTAATGCATTTAGGCATCTAGATGTGGGGAAGACGACTTGCTGAAGTGCAAACCAAGCATCAGAATGGGGAAGAAAGGGGATTTAAGTGACCTTAAACGTGGCATGGTTGTCGGTGCCAGTCGGGCTGGTCTGAGTATTTCAAAAACTGCTGATCAACTGGGATTTACACGCACAACCATCTCTCGGGTTTACAGACAATGGCATGAAAAAGAGAAAATATCCAGTGAGCGGAAGTTGTATGGACAAAAATGCCTTGTTGATGTTAGAGGTTAGAGGAGAACGGGCAGACTGGTTTTAGATGATAGAAAGGCAACAGTAACTCAAATAACCACTCGTTACAGCCAAAGTATGCAGAATATCATCTCTGAACGCACAACACATTGAGCTTTGAAGCAGATCGGCTATAGCAGCAGAAGACCACACCGGATTCCACTCCTGTCAATTAATAGCAGAAAACTGAGGATACAATTTGCACAGTCTCACCAAAACTGGGCAATAGAATATTGGAAAAACGCTTGGTCTGATGAGTCTCGATTTCTTGAACATGACAACGAGGTCACTGTACTTCAATGGCCTCCACAGTCACCAGATCTCAATCCAATAGAGCACCTTTGGGATGTGGTGGTGAAGCGGAAGATTTGCATCATGGATATGCAGCAATTGCGTGATGCTGTCATGTCAATATGGACCAAAATCTTTAATGAATGTTTCCAACACCTTTTTGAATCTATGCCACAAAAGAATTAAAGAAGTTCTGAAGGCAAAAAGGGGTCCAACCCGGTACTAGCAAGGTGTAACTAATAAAGTGTCCATTGAGTGTATATGAATAGGTTTACAGTTCAGTAATAATTACAGTATATATACATTATATAAATATAAAGTATATACAATAAAGTAGCACCCTCCTAGATAGGTGCTTGGATTAGGTACATTTAGTTCTGGCTCACTGTGTTCAGTGGAGCTGCATTTTGTTTTCTAAGTCAATTTAGCTTGTCTCACTGTGAGCAGTGTGGCTGCAATTGCCATGTTAGGTAAATTTAGTTGTGCTTACTGTAATCAGTACAGCTGCATGTGATTAGATAGGTCTGCTCAGTGTTTCGGCTGCTGGTGGGTTGATTGCTTCCTCTGCTTTCCAGAGAACAGTAGAATCCTCTGGAACATAGGTGTGGAGTAATGCAAATAGCAGCATGAATATTTATATAGTTCTGGCCAATCCGAGGAAGGATGGCCCTGAAGGCTCCTGGGAGTCTGTAAAAATATTCTGGTACTCAGAGCTGCTGTGTCTTTTCCTTCAGGAGAGGAACACAGCCTGGAGGGCTTGCTGCCCTCTGGGCAGTGTTGCCATGTGCTTGCTGTACGTGAGACCTCAGGTCGGCAACCTGGAGGCCTGGATGCTGAAGCTACAGAGAGCTGTTTGAGGGGCTGGCATCTGAAGATCTAGTCTGGTATCAATGAAGAAAGGTGTCGCATGGATGTTGGAAGGAGGCAACCAACTTTCCTTGGATATTTGTAAGTACAGGCTCCTGGGAGAGATCTTAGAAACTTTTTGGCTGCTGCCACCCCTCTGGTGCTAGAGTGTGAGCTGTGTGTATGTTTAAAGGGGACATCGGCTGGTGTTCTGAACAGCTCAGTCTATCTAGTTCTTAAAGAAGGGACCATGCTCTGATTGCTCCAATTGCTCTAAAGAAAGAAGCTTTTGCTCTTTTAACTGCTTCTTTTACAAAGCCAAGTCCATAGTTTGCTTGAGCAAGGACTTCTGCTTCAGCTCTGCGGAAGGAAGTTTACTGTCCTCATTCTCTACATAGTTCTTTTGGAGTATCCCACTCTATTCCCTCAATCCTATCCTAGTTATTCCAAAAATAAACCCCCCAAAAAGAACACCCCTAGACTTGTTATTGAGCCAAAGAGTATGCCTGGCTACGGGTCATTAACTTAAAATGAACAAGGTTAGGACTCAGGGATTAGAATAGGGACCTCCTCCAAAGGTCAGCAGGTGTGTCCCCAGAGGTCAAAGGTCAAGAAGCGTGGCTGACCCACACCCACCAAAGTGTTCTGCCTACCCCAAATAAGTGAACAAGTAGGGGAAAGCGCAAACATGTGGAAGAAGGTGCTCTGGTCAGATGAGACCAAAATTTTACTTTTTGGCCTAAAAGCAAAACGCTATGTGTGGCTGAAAACGAAAACTCCACATCACCCTGAACACACCATCCCCACCGTGAAACATGGTGGTTGCAACATCATGTTGTGGGGATGCTTCTCTTCAGCAGGGACAGGGAAGCTGGTTAGAGTTGATGGGAAGATGGATGGAGGGAAATCTTAGAAGAAAACCTGCAAAAGTCTGCAAAAGACTTGAGACTGGGGTGGAGGTTCAACTTCCAGCAGGACAACAACCCTAGACATACATATAATAAACATATTCATGTGTTAGAATGGCCTAGTTCAGACCTAAATCCAATTGAGAATCTGTGGCAAAACTTTGTTTACATATGAGATCATCTCTCATTGGCACCGCCGATTGCGCTGAAAACGGCCGCTAGGATTGGTAGTTTTCAGCGATCTGTGACTGGCTGTGTCCAAGGGACACGGCCAGCACAGAACTTCCTCGATGCGCGCCTGCGGGAGCCCGCAACACGGAAGTAAACAGGAGGCCGTCCAGGGATGGCCTCCCGGCAATTAGCGTCCGCGCTGTAGCCGTCTTTCGGCTATAGCGCGGACGCCTAAAGGTTAAAATTGCTGTTCACAGACGCTCTCCATTAAATCTGACAGAGCTTGGCTATTTTGCTAAGACGATTGGGCAAAAATTTCCCTCTCTAGATGTGCAAAGCTGGTAGAGACATCCCCAAAAAGACTTGCAGCTGTAGTTGCAGCGAAAGGTGGTTCTACAAAGTATTGACTCACTGGGGCTGAATACAAATACACACTACTCTTTTCACATATTTATTTGTAATACATTTTTAAAACTATTTATCATTTTTCTTCCATTTCACAATTATGTGCCACTTTGTGTTGGTCTATCACATAAAATACCAATAAATTACACTTACGTTTTTGGTTGTAACATGACAAAATGTGGAAAATGTCAAGGGGTATGAATACTTTTTCAAGGCACTGTAGTTGGATAGATAGGAAGAGAGATGATCATCCAGGAAATTAGAAATTGGCTATGGATGGCAAAATCACATCTTGCTTCCAAAAATCTCTGCTAATCACTAGAATAAATGGCACTTTAGATCAGACAGGGACCCTCATATTATCAGAAAGGATATCATACTGGATTCACCTGTTTATAGGGAGGGTGGCAGAAAAATAACAACTTACGATCATGGAGCAAGTACAAAGAAGGGCAACAAAGCTAATAAAGGGTCTGGAGGATATTAATTATGAGGAAAGGTTGCGAGCACTGAACTTATTCTCTCTGGAGAAGAGATGTTTGAGAGGGGATATGATTTCAATTTACAAATACCGTACTGGTGACCCTACAATAGGGATAAAACTTTTCCATGGAATGGAATTTAATAAGACACATGGCCACTCATTAAAATTAGAAGAAAAGAGGTTTAACCTTAAACTACGTAGAGGGTTCTTTACTGTAAGAGCGTCAAGGTTGTGGAATTCCCTTCCACAGGCGGTGGTTTCAGCGGGGAGCATCGATAGTTTCAAAAAACTATTAGATAAGCACCTGAACGACCGCAACATACAGGGATATACAATGCAATACTGACATATAATCACACACATAGGTTGGACTTGATGGACTTGTGTTTTTTTTTTTTCAACCTCACCTACTATGTAACTATGTAACTATGTATGTATGTCATAGAAATGAAAGGCTATACCTTTGATTCTCTGACGGAACCAGAAAACTTGGTTGTTAGGTACTATGGTTACACATATTTTCCCTGGTACCTCATATGCTTTCTTATGTCAAATTACACTTTTGCCTTAGTCCAGGACCACATTCTGAATTCCCTACCCTCCCCTGCTCTGGTGGTGGTGGTGGTGGGGGGGGTTGGTGAAAAAATGAAAATGAGATCCTCTGCCCTCAGACACTAAGGTTGTAATATTCTTCTGTAAGCCTTTTACTGTACCCGTGGACAAGGCCTTTATACTTGTTTAGTATTGTTGTATCTTTCTAATGGTACTTCCTTAATGTCCATGTGTAATACTGACAGGTAACCTTGTTTTCGAGCTGTATGCTTACCTTTTTATCTTAAATAAAAATTTATTATGGAAAAAAAAAAAAAAAAGAAATGAAAGGCTTAGTATCACTTGTTTTCCTAATACTCAATGTACACGTAACAATCTGACTGTTCAATGTCCTTTAGGTCTTCCAACAACTATGTAGTGCAAGGACCTGCCTGATTAGAATAAAAATGTGTGGGTGTATGGATAAGTCTTCATATTACAAAATTTGGAGAACTATAAAATGAATTGTACAAATATTGTATGATGAGATTGTAACATGTATTCTTAGCCTAATATAAATAATTTTGAGACTAACCTGATAAGATGTTACATTATAAGTATGAAATGCCATAAATATAGATATGCAGCCTAAAATACAACATCTTTGGAAATTGCTATTCTTTGAAATTTCCTTTATGTTGCACCTGGGGTTTCACTATGTAAAGCACAGGTTTCTGGAATTCAATAAGGACTTCAACGTTTACAAGTTATTTATTTAAAAATTGATTATCTGGCATCATGGAGAGTGCTATAGCTTCCTTTGACCTTTAAAATCCAGCTTTCTGAAACATGAAGTGATATCACCTTTCCTGTAATTTTTCTTTCACTCAACACAGATTTTCTAGAGAATGAATCTTAACATATACAGTGTATATATATATATTAGAGAGAGAGCTGTGGCTGACTGCAAAGTAGGGTACAAGCTAGGAGTTCCATCAGCTCCCTTCTCCCTGCCTTTCACCAGAAGAAGCGACCGCATTGTCACTCCTGTCAGCAGGGCTTTTTTTTAGTCCGGAGCGTGGTTGTACTCAGTGCCTCCACCTCTTGCACCAGTCTTGCACTCACTGCTGTCACTTGTAGCAGTAGCCAGCTTCCTGTTCCAGCTTCTTCTTATGAGTGACAGCATGTCCCAAGTGATAGCGCCTCCTCAGTGCAGGAGGAGAGGCTTCCAGAAGGCTTGGCTCTCATGTTGCAGAGCAGGGAGCGCTTACACAGAGCGGTAAGTATCTGGGGTCAGGTGGAAGAACTCTGTACTTGAATAAAGCCGGGGTACGCACGGGCCGAATGTCGGGAGACAACGGCCGGGTTAAAAAAAAAAACAGCTGACATTTAGCCCTTGTGCATGTCAGTCTGTCCAACAGAAGCTGGCTAAGCCGGCTTCTGTTGGACGAGCATGCTGGAAAACCAACATCCAACCGACTCCCGATTAGCGATCTCAGCCAATGGCAGAGAGCGTTGATCAGAGTGTTCTGGCGGGGGGAGGGCATCCCCCTGTCTGAGCACAACAGCTCAGCAGGGGAGATCGCTGAATCAACCTTGCATAGTTAGTACAGCTGCTCCAACCGGAGCTGTCAGTTTTTTTTTTTTCGTTTTAACCCATCGGGTTGAACGAAAAAGAAAAATGAATAGTGTGTACCCGGCTTAAAGGTGGAAACTTTGTAGTAAGTGGGGGTGGTGGGAGAGCTCTGTATTGAGGGAGGGGTTGGGGGATGAATAATGATGAGCTCAGGCATTGTTCGGACACGAGTCAGAACTCGCCTGAGCTATCCAACCAGGAAGCTGTCAAAGCCAACAGCCAATCATAGGTGGCGGTGGCATTCGCTGCCCTGCAGTTGCATGTGTGTGAGGGGCAGGTATATGTGTGGCTGCTGGGAGGGAATGCCTCCATCACCTATGATTGCTTGTTGCCTTTGACAGCTTCCCAACTGGATAGTTCAGGCAGGTTTGGACTTATGTCTGAACACCCCTGAGCACATCCCTAGTGAGGAGCTTTGTGGTGGTCCTGGGGGTTGGGAAAAGCTTTTACAGAGGAGGTGGCAGAGGAGATTTGCAGCAGTGTTTCTTCCATCAATATCACTGACTAAGGGCCATTTTTTTCCTCTAATGACACCACCAACACAGGGACATTTTTTTCCTTTTTCCTTCCAGGGACATCACTAACTCATAAAGCCATTTGTTTGACCAAAATAAAAAGCTTGGAAAACCACACAAGTAGAAAAAAAATATTATAGTATCTAGGGTTTATCCCTTTACTTAGTGTCCTGAGCAGATTGATATAAGAGTGTTTAATTATATCAGAGGTACAGGCAATATTGAAGTATGTATCGTGGCAATATTGCCCATAGTTAACATAATTTGTCTTACTGAAACAAAAAGCTTGGATAGTGACACAATTAGAAAATAAAATGCAGTATCTGGGGTTTGATCATTCAGTTAGTGTTCTAATCGATGCCATTAATATTATCATGTATTTTGTATACTGAATGGATAATGTATGGTGGCAATGTTGCCCATAGTTGCTAATCAGATTCTACTTGTCATCTTTTTACCATAGGATGCAAAATAAAAAATAACAACTTATTATTATTTGTATTTTTTTTTCCTTAGGTAGTGTCACTTGTTGTAATCTTCTCTCATTTTTTTTTTGTTTCAAAGTTTTTATTGAGTTTTAACAAAGAGAAACCAACACAGAATAAGAACATTGTCTGTTCTATTGATGACACAGTAAGGTGAGTTCCGTATTCACATGCAGAATACAGTTCAAAACCTCCAAGAAGTGAATATTGTGATGTGAGACGCAGAAAAATAATTACCAAATACCTGCCTCGTCACCCCATATGGGATCATGCTGTGACAAAGGGGATAGAGAATACACCAAACCTCATTAAGAATCCTTCTTATATAATCTTCATTTCACAAAGTCTGTGATCAAAAGGAGGAGACAGGAAATCAGAACTAGAGATCAATATTATGAGCATTAAAATATACAGATTGGTAGAAATTTTAGTCTGACACATTAGCCCTTTTTCCATTGCCAACATGAGCTACCAAGAGTGTTAGTTCAATATACTCAGAAGATAGAGTATGAGGCACTATCATTTGACAGGATGAGTAAGAGAGATAAACAAGATGAGAGGGAAGGCAAGGAGGAGGAGATAGTAAGGGAGCACTATGGAGCGTCTCTGATTAATAGTTTATGGATAATAATCACAAAAGCAATTTTAGGTATTTCTTCCATTGTTCCCAAATAGGGATGAGCCGAACACCCCCCTGTTCGGTTCGCACCAGAACATGCGAACAGGAAAAAAGTTCGCTCGAACACGCGAACACCGTTAAAGTCTATGGGACACGAACATGAATAATCAAAAGTGCTAATTTTAAAGGCTAATATGCAAGTTATTGTCATAAAAAGTGTTTGGGGACCTGGGTCCTGCCCCAGGGGACATGGATCAATGCAAAAAAAAGTTTTAAAAACGGCCATTTTTTCAGGAGCAGTGATTTTAATAATGCTTAAAGTCAAACAATAAAAGTGTAATATCCCTTTAAATTTAGTACCTGGGGGGTGTCTATAGTATGCCTGTTTATGCGCATGTTTCCTGTGTTTAGAACAGTCTGACAGCAAAATGACATTTCGAAGGAAAAAACATTTAAAACTACCCGCAGCTATTGCATTGCCGACAATACACATAGAAGTTCATTGATAAAAACGGCATGGGAATTCCCCAAAGGGGAACCCCGAACCAAAATTAAAAAAAAAAAATGATGTGGGAGTCCCCCTAAATTCCATACAAGGCCCTTTAGATCTGGTATGGATATTAAGGGGAACCCCGGCCAAAATTTAAAAAAAAAACGACGTGGGGTTCCCCCTAAATTTCATACCAGACCCTTCAGGTCTGGTGTGGATTTTAAGGGGAACCCCGCGCCAAAAAAAAAAAAAAAACGGCGTGGGGTTCCCCCAAAAATCCATACCAGACCCTTATCCGAGCACGCAACCTGGCAGGCCGCAGGAAAAGAGGGGGGGACGAGAGTGCGGCCCCCCCCCTCCTGAACCGTACCAGGCCACATGCCCTCAACATTGGGAGAGTGCTTTGGGGTAGCCCCCCAAAACACCTTGTCCCCATGTTGATGAGGACAAGGGCCTCATCCCCACAACCCTGGCCGGTGGTTGTGGGGGTCTGCGGGCAGGGGGCTTATCGGAATCTGGAAGCCCCCTTTAACAAGGGGACCCCCAGATCCCGGCCCCCCCCTGTGTGAAATGGTAAGGGGGTACTTACCCCTACCATTTCACTAAAAAACTGTCAAAAATGTTAAAAATGACAAGAGACAGTTTTTGACAATTCCTTTATTTAAATGCTTCTTCCTTCATCTTCTTCTTCTTCTGGTTCTTCTGGCTCTTCTGGTTCTTCCTCCGGCATTCTCGTCCAGCATCTCCTCCGCGGCGTCTTCTATCTTCTTCTCCTCGGGCCACTCCGCACCCATGGCATGAGGGGAGGCTCCCGCTCTTCTCTTCTTCTTCATCCTCTTCTCTTCTTCCTTCTTCTCTTCTTCATTTTCTTCTCCGGGCCGCTCCGCATCCATGCTGTCATGGAGGGAGGCTCCCGCTGTGTGACGGTGTCTCTTCGTCTGACGGCTCTTAAATAACGGGGGGCGGGGCCACCCAGTGACCCCGCCCCCCTCTGACGCACGGTGACTTGACGAGACTTCCCTGTGACGTCACGGGGAATGCCATATTGAAGTCCCGTCATGTCCCGTGCGTCAGAGGGGGGCGGGGTCACCGGGTGGCCCCGCCCCCGTTATTTAAGAGCCGTCAGACGAAGAGACGCCGTCACACAGCGGGAGCCTCCCTTCATGACAGCATGAATGCGGAGCGGCCCGGAGAAGAAAATGAAGAGGAGAAGAAGAGAAGAAGGAAGAAGAGAAGAGGATGAAGAAGAAGATGAAGAGAACAGCGGGAGCCTCCCCTCATGCCATGGGTGCGGAGCGGCCCAAGGAGAAGAAGATAGAAGACGCCGCGGAGGAGATGCTGGACGAGAACGCCGGAGGAAGAACCAGAAGAGCCAGAAGAACCAGAAGAAGATGAAGGAAGAAAGAAGAAGCATTTAAATAAAGGAATTGTCAAAAACTGTCTCTTGTCATTTTTAACATTTTTGACAGTTTTTTTAGTGAAATGGTAGGGGTAGTACCCCCTTACCATTTCACACAGGGGGGGGGCCGGGATCTGGGGGTCCCCTTGTTAAAGGGGGCTTCCAGATTCCGATAAGCCCCCCGCCCGCAGACCCCCACAACCACCGGCCAGGGTTGTGGGGATGAGGCCCTTGTCCTCATCAACATGGGGACAAGGTGTTTTGGGGGGCCGCACTCTCGTCCCCCCCTCTTTTCCTGCGGCCTGCCACGTTGCGTGCTCGGATAAGGGTCTGGTATGGATTTTTGGGGGGACCCCCACATCTTTTTTTTTTTCAATTTTGGTTCGGGGTTGCCCTGTGGGGAATTCCAATGCCAATTTTTATCAATGAACTTCTATGTGTATTGTCGGCAATGCAATAGCCGCGGGTAGTTTTAAATGGCTTTTTTTCCTTCGAAATGTCATTTTGCTGTCAGACTGTTCTAAACACAGGAAACATGCGCCCCTTTACAGGCATACTATAGACACCCCCCAGGTACTAAATTTAAAGGGATATTACACTTTTATTGTTTGACTTTAAGCATTATTAAAATCACTGCTCCTGAAAAAACGGCCGTTTTTAAAACTTTTTTTTGCATTGATCCATGTCCCCTGGGGCAGGACCCAGGTCCCCAAACACTTTTTATGACAATAACTTGCATATTAGCCTTTAAAATTAGCACTTTTGATTTCTCCCATAGACTTTTAAAGGGTGTTCCGCGGCATTCGAATTTGCCGCGAACACCCCAAATTGTTCGCTGTTCGGCGAACTTGCGAACAGTCAATGTTCGAGTCGAACATGAGTTCGACTCGAACTCGAAGCTCATCCCTATTCCCAAACAGTGTCAAATTTATCTGAGGTGTCCAGGATAAGATTTGCAGTCTTCTCCTGGGTCATTATCCATGATATTTTCTGTTTTGCTGCTGCAAAGCATACTGAGGGTTGTTTCCAGGCACGAGCAATCGTTATCTTAGCCCCCAACAAAATGAAATGAATACGTTTCCATAAGGATTTACTGCAGCCGGCCGGCCTACTATTTAGTAAAGCCAACTCGAATGTTTTTGGCAGAGCTTGATCTGTAACCTTGCACAGCAAACAGAAGATTTTGTTCCAGAACCCCCGAATCCAAGGGCATTTCCACCAGGTGTGAAAGAATGAACCCAAAAGGTTACATTCTCTGAAGCACAACAGGGAGGAATTTGGATATATGTTGGCCAGACAGGAGGGGACTAGATACTAACGGGTGATAACCTTGAGATTGGCTTCCATCAAGGAAACGTTTACCATTCCTTTAAAAGCTTGTTGAAAAACAGAGAACCAAGTTTTCGCTTCCCATCTGACCTCCACATCCCATTCCCAGTTCAGGGCATATAAGGGTTTATCAAGGTTCTCCATCAGTGATGCATAGATTAATGAAATACCTCCTCTCTGATCCAATATTTCAGAACACCATTTTTCATACATAGTGATTTTCGGTGGATCGGGTTTTGAATTTCAAATGGAGGATAAAAAATGGCAAATTTGATGAAAGCGAAACCTTTCAGAAGGGGGCATGTCTAGCTTACTGACACAGTGACCTAACAACAAGAATACGTCCCATAGAGGATATGAAGTGGCCAATTCTATATAAGCCTTTGTTTGTCCACCATTGAAATGCCAAAATATCCTGTCCTCGAGGGAACTGGGGGTTATTAAAAAGATGGTTTAACGGGCGGAGCTCAGATATCAGGGAAGGGGATTTGTATAAAACGTCACATAGAGCCATTGATTGCAAGAGAGTGGGGGCTAAAATTGGAGCCCTCTGTTTAGGGGGATACCAAAAAGTCAATAGTGTACAGTGGAATAGCCTGTCCATGTCAACCCAATCTGGTTTATTGCTGATAGCATAGACAGTTTAAAATTGAGCTAGTTGAGCTGCCTGGAAGTATTTCCAGAGGTTTGGCAGTCCCAGAGCTCCTTGCGTACATCTTCTATATAATATACTTTTAGGGCACCAGTAGCCTTTGTTTCCCCCGAACAAATTTTGTAATCTGAGATTGAAACTTCTCCCATTGAGGTTTTTTTTACCGGTATATAGGAGCCTAGGAAAAAGGGACATTTGATTGAGTGCACCCTACCCAACCAGGACAAGTCGCCCTGTCCCCAGGTAGACATATCTGCATTCAATTTTTTAAACATGGGAGGGTAATTAATGTTGTATATTTGATTTATACTGACTGCCAAGTTTATACCCAAGTAAGGGATGTATGATGAACTCCAAGCAAATTCAAAGTGTTCTTTGAGCCGTTCAACCAATGATGCTGGAGTGGTGATGTTTAGCGCCGCCGATTTGGTCATATTAACTTGAAGTCTGGAGGCCCTCCCAAAATCTTTTAGGAGTTTAACAATATTCGGACTAGATATGAGGGGGGGAAGGGATAAACATTAGCAGGTAATCTGCAAACAAGGCACATTTATGTATGCGTTGGTCACATCTCACCTCATGAATGTCAGGGTGAATCCTAATTGCAATTACCAAGGCATCGATTGCGATGGCAAAAATTATACGGGAGAGGGGCCACCCCTGTCTAGTTCCTTTTGAGATTGGGAAAGGGTCTGAGTAACAGCTTTGAAGCGTGACCTGGGCTCTCAGATGATCATATAAAGCTTGTAAAATTTGCACAAACCTTGGGCCAAACCCCCCATCTATTGAGGACCTCGAATAGATATGACCAGTCAACCATATCAAATGCTTCCTGTAAGTCCACTGATAGCAAATAGCAAAACCCCTTCCTGATGGGGACCCCCATCCCACTTTGACTGTAGAAGGGGTACTTTATCTATTACCATCGAGTGGTCAGACAGCAGGGAATCCCTAATGATCGACTTGGTGATAAACGGGCTTGTTGTACTTGCTGTAAAGATATGATCTATTCTCGCTAGAGTTGAATGGGGAGCAGAATAGCGGGTATAGTCCTTCGTAGATGGGTTGAATTCCCTCCAAATATCTACAAGCTCCAAGGAGTGGAGAAGTTTTGTGATCTTAAGACTTTGCTTGGGAAAGCGCAGTAGATGAGCTCTACCATTTCCTGATTTGTCTAACATGTTATCCAGGGCAATATTGGAGTTGCCTCCCATAATTAGAGTGCCCCTAATATGAGGAGAGAGGGTATCTATCATCGAGTGGAAAAATTGGGCTTGTCCGTGGTTCGGAGCATAATATGAGACAAATGTGTATGTGGTCCTTTCCAGAGATACTGCAAAGAGAATCTGAAAGGGGGGATTTTTTAAACCCAATGTGGGAGCTGTTAGTTCAAAGATAAACAAAAAGTCTACCAAATGAGGGGCAAGAAACCCTAAGTGGTGCAATCACAAGCCAACGCCTGTATCGAAGGAGAAAGGAGGGGATTATTCTGGAAGTTCAAGGCAGGTGAGATTCCTTGGACCTTTTTGGTTGTTGTTTCCACCACATCAGAAAGGTTGGACTTTGTGGAGAGGGGCGCTTTGCCGATCCAGTATTCTTGTGGCTTGAGGAAGAGGCCGGGTCCCAGGAGATGAGGCCGAGATGAACTAGTAGACGCTCGCCATCATGGAAAGTGGAGAATCCATGTGTCTTGCCATTGTACACCAAGGATAGGCGAAAGGGAAACGACCACCGATATTTGATGGACTTTTGGGTTAAGACTTCAAAAAGAGGTTTCAAAGATCTCCTCCATTGTATAGTGGATGGGGATAGATCCACGAATACTTGGATTGGGTGACCTTGGATAGATAGCTGAGTCAAAATTCTAGAGATGCGCATAACTTCCTCTTTCACTCCGTAATAGTGGGGTGTAACCATTATGTCCCTAGGTAGGCCGTCTGAGCGGGGTGGTGGTGGATGCTCTATGAGCTTTGTCCAATTCTAGGCGGTGCTTTGGGATATCAGGAATGACGTCTTTTATATCGGTACGAGATGCCTCTTGCACCTCCGTGATAGTTTCCGGAAGCCCTCTTATACGGAAATTGTAACACCTAGAACGATTCTCAAGATCGTCAATTTTGGAGAGTGCTGTTTCTAGTTGGTCCTGCAGTTCCTGAATGCGGTCCTGGCGATTGTCTGATCCGTTTTAAGTTCAATGGCCTCAATCCTGGTTCCCAGGTTTTGGAGGTATGTTTGTATAGTGGATGTAATTTGAGATGCAGTTTGGGCAAGGCACCTGGAGAGCATTTTGGAGAAGGTGTTCATCATAATTTGTAAGTCCGTTTAGTGTGATGGGGCACATGTGGCCGAAAGCTCTGATATTGCAGGGCTAGCTGATGATTTCCTCGAGGGGATGGTGATCAGTTCCTCCAGTGTTCTCTCAAGGAGAGAGACAGTAGAAGCGGGTGATAATAAGTGAGGGAGCAGATCATTCACTGCGTCCGGCCCTGACTGAGAGGGGAAATGTGGGCGTCCATCCGTTCCTGCCTCCATGTCTTCTCCCCTGTCCTCCTCATACTGTGCTCCTGATGAGATCTTATCAGCTTCTGGGGTTAATGAAGTCGATGTGGCAGGAAAAATCCCTCCTGACTGTCCCCGAGTGCATGAGCACTGTGCCTGGCTATTAGCCTATTGACTGAGCCCCAGAGAGGAGAGGTGAGGGAGTCCACCTGCCTGGATCTGCAGGGCTGGGAAGACCTGTATTTTGGCTAGGCTTAGTAGGCCAGAATGGTGGCGAGGCCGAGAAAGGCCAGGGTCGGGTGGGTCTTACCCGGCTATTCCTGGGCACTCCTGGGTGTATGGAGACGGTCACTGGCGCGTCTGCTGCTCCTCTCAGGGGAGAGGCCGGGACTCAGGCTGCCCGCAGCCGCAGGATTGTAACGGCCTGAAAGGCAGGGAGGCCACGAGGCTGTGTAGGCCAGTCCAGGACGGGGCTTTCCCGATCTCTCTTGGATGCTCTTGGGTGGATGGGGACTTTCCTTGGCAGGTCCGCTGCTAGTGTAGCCTGGGGGGATGGTTCGGGGATCCGGCTGTTAGATGTAGCGGTGTCTGGAAGGCCAGAGTGGGACGGAGCTCTGAGATCATTTTTAACCACTTGACCTCTGAAAGAATCACCCCTTTTTATTACCAGGTCACTTTTTGCGATACGGCACTGCATTACACTTGTGCGATGTCAGACATTGCATGTGATTTGAACTGCACTGCTGTGCAGATCACATGCGATGTCTGTGCAATGTGAATTCAGCCATATAGATTGTATGGCTGAATTCACATCGCATTCAGACCAAAATCGTGCAGGACCCTTTTTTGTCTGCACCAGAATCCACACCCATGTTATCCGATTCCTGTTTGAATTCACAGTTTGCATTGTGTCATTAACTTTGTATTGACACCCGAACCGGTTCACAGAGGACAGTGTGAACTGCCTGCGAGTTCCATGTGATGCAGGAACCGGCACTAGAATCGCGCTGGTGTTCACCCGTCATGTGGGGTGGCCTTACACACTAATTAACCAATTAATGACCAGCCGCCGTCAATATACGGCGGCAGGTCGGCTCGTTCCCGCAAATCACCGTAGGTGTATGTAGGCTCCTTTAAGAGCCATAGTAGATGGGGGACCCAATGCCTGTGGCTGGCAGCCGTGATGTCCGCCGGTCACCCGCGATTGCAGGAAAGGGAGCCAGAACGGGGATCTGTCAATGTAAACAGACAGATCCCCGTTCTGACAGGGGAGGAGAGAGAGATTTGCTGTTCCTAGTGCTGTCCTCCTTCATTCAGTCCCCTCCCCCCACAGTTAAAAACACCTCCCAGGGAACACATTTAACCTCTTGATCGCCCCCTAGTGTAAACCCCTTCCCTGCCAGTGACATTTATACAGTAATCAGTGCATTTGTATCCCTGTATAAATGTCAATGGTGCCAAAAAAGTGTCAAAAGTGTCCAATCTGTCCGCTGCAGTCCTGCTAAAAACCGCAGATCGCCGCCATTACTAGTAAAAAAATAATAATAATAAAAATCCTTTAAATCTATCCCCTATTTTGTATACACTATAATTTTTGCGCAAACAAATCAATATACGCTTACTGCGATTTTGTTTACCAAAAATATGTAGATGAATATCCATTGGCCTAAACTGAGGAAGAAATTTGGTTTTTAAAATTTTTTTTGGGATACTTATTATAGCAAAAAGTAAAAAATATTGTTTTTTTTTTCAAAATTGTCAAAGTGATCAAATACCACCAAAAGAAAGTTCTATTTGTGGGAAAAAAAGTACATAAATTTAGCTTAGGTACAGCGTCGCACAACCACGCAATTGTCAGTTAAAGCCACGCAGTGCCGTATCGCAAAAAAATGGACTGGTCATTAAGAGGGAAAATCTTCCAGTCTGTAAGTGGTTAAAGTACCCCAGTATACAGATCAGGTAAAGGCCATCCTGTGTAGGCCGTCCTCTGGGGAGATACCAAATGCTTCCAACCATGCTGGATAATTGCCATGGGATGAGGCTAATCCCTACCTTTTCAGGAAGTGTTTACCCGTCAATTCAGCACTTATCAGCTGAGTTGGAATCAGGACAGGCAGATGTCTCACCAGCCCATCATTCTCAGTAAAACATCTGCCTTCCTACTGGCAGCTTAACACATCACACAGACACTTTTCATTAATTGCCATGTGAGTAGTTTCAATTCATTTACAGAGCTGATCAAACACAATGCAGAATTCATGTTCTATTGGTGCGATTCCAGTGTGTGCGCAAACTTTTCCGATATTTTTGTAGTACTGATTACCTAAACAAATCTCTGTGTTTAGTCCTAATTGGAATCAGACACTTCATTATCACTCACTCTATGAAGTATTCCTAGAGTAATCAGGTTTGAATGGTTGGAAACATGAAGTTATGCAGAATTATGTGTTTTACATGTATACAGTTATAAAAGGATGCGTAATCGGCCAAAAGATCAGACAAAGGGTAACTGTAACTTGGAGTTTACTCTGTAAGTGCAGAGCAGGATTAACAATACACATAGCTCCCAACTGTCCCTGATTTCAAGGGACTGTCCCTGATTTGGAACAAAGTCCCTTTGTCCCTCTTTCTCCCTCATTTGTCCCTCATTTTGGTCTGATCTAAATAATTTTATATAAAATGCTGCTAAAGAGCTGAACTTTTCATCCAATTTCTAAATTGCTGCATTTGCAAATTTCAAAGCCCAGTATAAAGGAATAGTATTGGTTAAAAAAAAAAATAAAAAACACTTGTGGGCTTGACTCATTTTTTTTTTTTTATAATTCTCCTTCTAGGGGGCATGGCAGGGGGCGTGTCCTATGCCCACATAGAAAACAAAGCGGAAACAGGGATGGGAGTTTTAAACTGCAGAAAAATTACTTAAAGCGGAGCGCCACCGAAAAATTTTTTTTTAAAAGTCAGCAGCTACAAATACTGCAGCTGCTGACTTTTAAAACATGGACACTTACCTGTCCAGGGCGCCCGCGATGTCGGCACCCGAGGCCGAAGCGTCTCTCCGTCCTCGGGTGCTGCCGCCTCCATCTTCGGTAAGGGAATCAGGAAGTGAAAGCCGTACGGCTTCACTTCCCGGTTCCCTACTGCGCATGCGCGAGTCGCGCAGCGCAATCCGGATGGTCCCTGCTGCCTCTGGGACCCGTGTGTTTCCCAGCAGGCAGCGGAGAGGGAGCAGGAAGTGGCGTAAATACCCGCAGATTCTGCGGGTATCTATGCCGGAAGTGGGTACAGATACCTGTAATATACAGGTATCTGTACCCCCCTCCCCCCTGAAATGTGCCAACTGTGTCACCGGAGGGGGGGAGGAATCTAATGAGTGGAAGTTCCACTTTTGGGTGGAACTCCACTTTAAACAGCAATAACAATTTAATCAGTTTTATTAATACAAAACATGGTTTAACCACTTCCCGCCCGGCCTATAGCAGAATGACGGCCAGGCGGTGGTTCAATTATCCTGACTGGGCGTCATATGACGTCCAGCAGAATAACAGCCGCCGCGCTCGGTAAAGAGCCTCTGATGGAGGCTCTTTACCACGTGATCAGCCGTGTCCAATCACGGCTGATTATGATGTAAATGGGAAGAGCCGGTGATCGGCTTTTCCTCATTTGCGTCTGACAGACGCGAGTAGAGGAGAGCCGATCGGCTGCTCTCCTGACAGGGGAGATCTGTGCTGATTGTTTATCAGTGCAGCCCCCCATTGGATGCCCGCCCAGCACCACCAGGTTGCCTACAGGACCACCAGGGATGGCCACCACATTGGACCACCAGGTATGCCACCCTAGACCACCAGGGATATGCCAATCAGTGCCCAGGCAGCTGCCAATCAGTGGCAATTAAAAATGCCTGCCAGTGCCACCAGTGATGCCTATCGGTGCAGTCTATCAGTGCCAGCCATTAGTGCCCATCAGTGCCACCTTTCAGTGCCCATCAGTGCCGCCTATCAGTGCCCAGCGGTAATGTCTATCAGTGCCACCCTTAAGTACCCATCAGTCCAGCCTTTCAGTGCCCATCAGTGCCTTCCCAGAAGAGTTGAAGCTTTTATAGCTGCAAAGGGTGGGCCAACGCAATATTGAACCCTACGGACTAATGCCCCGTACACACGGTCGGATTTTCCGACGGAAAATGTGTGATAGGACCTTGTTGTCGGAAATTCCGACCATGTGTGGGCTCCATCACACATTTTCTATCGGATTTTCCGACACACAAAGTTTGAGAGCAGGATATAAAATTTTCCGACAACAAAATCCGTTGTCAGAAATTCCGATCGTGTGTACACAAATCCGACGCACAAAGTGCCACGCATGCTCAGAATAAATAAAGAGATGAAAGCTATTGGCCACTGCCCCATTTATAGTCCCGACGTACGTGTTTTACGTCACCGCGTTCAGAACGATCGGATTTTCCGACAACTTTGTGTGACCGTGTGTATGCAAGACAAGTTTGAGCCAACATCCGTCGGAAAAAATCCTAGGATTTTGTTGTCGGAATGTCCGAACAAAGTCCGACCGTGTGTACGGGGCAGAAGACTGGGATGACATTAAAGTTTATGTGCGTGTAAAGGCAGGTGTCCCAATACTTTTGATAATACAGTGTATGTATGTATATATATATATATATATATATATATATAGTAGCTGACCAGAGTAGCTGAAACTTCACTTTTGTTGGAACAAAAAAAAAATTAGCAAAGAAAATAAAATAATAGCGTATCTACAAGTAAGTCAGATTGTAACTGAATGTTTTAAAAATCACTTTTCCTTTTCAATCTGCAGCACTGTAATTCTCTGTAAAATGCAATCCAATATGGCTACTGTAGGGGTTAAGTTCTGTCTCCCTCTTGCCTTTTAGCCTTGGCTACAGGTCCCCGGGAGTCCCGCCAATCAGACATAGAAACAGAACTGAAGAGCAGAGACTTGTTTATTGAGATCGATGTTATTAATAATTTTACACCAATAAGGGGTACATGTTTGGATGACATATTTCCTTTATAATAAGGGAGGTTATTCATTTAACCAATCATAAAGCTACATATATAGAATTATTTAAGTATTTGTATCAAGGCAACTTATACTGTTATTTAGATGAGGTTATAAACCTATTAGGTTTCACAAATAATACAAACTTACTGTAAAAAGTTCTATAACACTCTTTTAAAGGGGTTGTAAAGGCTTGTGTTCTTTTTTTTTTTTAAATAACAAACATGTCATACCTACCTGTTTTGCTCAGAAGGGCGCTGATCCTCCTCTTCTGGGGTCCCCCAGCGGTGCTCCTGGCTCTTCCTCTTCTCAAGTGCCCCCCGTTGGAGAGCCGCATTCCCTGGGGGCACTCGTGCGGGCGCGTTCCCGAGTCCTGCTGCTCCATCCATTGACACAGACAGCTGGACTCGACCCAGTACCCCGTCTCCCGTGTTACTGGCTTTGATTGACAGCAGTAGGAGCCAATGCTCCTGCTGCTTTTAATCCAGCCAATGAGAAGCCAAAACAGCGGCTGGAGCTGCTGTGCTTGTCCCATAATTGGAACAATCGGGTTCAGGTAAGTAAAAGGGGGGCTCTGGGGGTCTGCTGCACTACAAAAGGTTTTTCACCTTAATGCATAGAATGCATTAAGGTGAAAAACCTTGAGGGTTTACAACCCCCTTTAAACTGAATGTTACAAAGAGGCCCTCTACAGCCTGAAATATTATTCTTTATTATATTAACCACTTCAGCCCTGGACCATTTGGTTGGCAAAAGACCAGAGCACTTTTTGCGATTCGTCACTGCGTCGCTTTAACTGACAATTGCATGGTCGTGCGACGTCGTTCCAAAACAAAATTGACGTCCTTTTTTTCCCACAAATAGAGCTTTCTTTTGGTGGTATTTGATCACAAATAAAAACGAAAATTTTGAAAAAAACGCATTATTTTTTACTTTTTGCTATAATAAATATCCACAAAAATTTTTCCCTCAGTTTAGGCCTATATGTATTCTTCTACATATTTTTGGTAAACAAAATCGCAATAAGCGTTTATTGATTGGTTTGCACAAAAGCTATAGCGTCTACAAAATAGGGGGTAGTTTTATGGCATTTTAATTATTAATTTTTTTTTACTAGTTATGGTGGCGATCTGCAATTTTTATCGTGACTGCGACATTATGGCAGACTCATCAGACATTTTTGACACTATTTTGGGACCATTGTCATTTATACAGCGATCGATGCTATAAAAATGCATTGATTACTGTGTAAATGACACTGGCAGTGAAGGGGTTAACCACTCGGGGGCGATGAAGGGGTTAAGTGTGTCCTAGGTAGTGATTCTAACTGTTAGGGGGCGTGGCTTACTGTGACACATAACTGATCGCTGCTCCCGATGAGAGGAAGCAGACTATCAGTGTTGTGTCACTAGGCAGAACAGGGAGATGCCTTGTTTACAAAGGCATCCCCCCGTTCTGCCATTCTGAGACCTGATCGCGGGACACTGGCGGACATGGAGTCCGCAGGTCCCGCTGGCAGGGTCACGGGGACCGCGGTGGCAGGTTCAAAGCAATTTATATATACGTTGCTTAGCCTGCCTGTGCCATTCTGCCGACGTAAATGTGCTTGAGGCAGTCGGCAAGCGGTTAAACAATGATTTAACCATTCAGCTGCCTGGAGGTGTTCTGTACACAGATGATATACAGAATGCCCCCCAGGTATGTAATTTCCTGCTTGTGTGATTGGCTCACTGATTTTCCCAGAAGTCTGCACTAAGCTGAAAAACTTAATTTTGAGCATCCCCTGCAACAAAAATGGCATTGTTGGTGAGATATTCCCAATAGTAAATCACATCTAAAGGGATGCAGAGCCTTTAATTTCCTCATTAGAGACCTGCAAGTGCAGCAACTGACTAATAATGATAAAATCACTCTCATTATAAAATATAAAATCACTGCCATTTCATAATCACTCCCATACATATTCACTTTGCACATGGACAAAACAAACAGATATGTGTCCATAATAACAAAAGATAGGACTCTGCAACAAAGTTTTTTTTAAATCCTTGCAAAGTACATAGATCACTAAGAGAGGAATATTTTTTTTTTTCAACAAAAGTGGAGTTACTCTATAAGAACTTGTAAATTAAAAAAAAAGATTCTTTGTGTTTGTACCTCTTATGTTAAATTACAGCTGTACCCACTTCACTGACAGTATGTCATTATGTTTTTTTCTTTCATACTTTTTGGAGTTTCTAAATTTACCACTCTAGAAAACATTGCAAAATATAATCTTAATTAACAGAAGCACATACATAAAGGCATGCATCCCTTTCAACATACATTTCTTTAATCTCATCTTTTGTTTAGCTAGTAACTTTTCTCTCTTATTTTATCAAACAAAAGTCAAGAAAAAACAATGGCGTTCCAATTTAGTTTTTTTGTTTTTTTATTTTTTTTTAAAGCATGCTACACAAGCAAACATTTTACTGATTTCAACAATCACTGAACCTTTTATGGTTCTACACTATTTCTAAAATGAACTTCATTCGAATATTTTAAATAGACTTAGAAGGATTTTATTTTTATTTTTAGTACCTGGTTCCAAGCTGGAAGAGGATTGATGCTATTAATTTTAGTTCAGCTTCCTGCTCTTTTCTTTATTTTTTTTTTGCTCCCTTCATTTGTGTAAATTACAGAATTTTCTAATTCTTTTGAACATTGTTTTTGTTTTTAATGAAATTACAGTAGTTATACCCCCATTGCTTTCTAAAAATGAAATGCCCAAAGGAAATAAGTGTAAATCTCTCCAATGTAAGAAAAAATTCCCACTTAGAATGTGTCACTGTAAAAGAAGTCACATTGGAAGATTTAACCTAACCTTTACCCTTACCTTTATAGTGACAACTGTAAAATGTTGGGTATCCATCTTTTTTCTATTCCAGTATCTACGGCTACCAGGGTACATAGGGAAAATGAATCTCTCTAGCAGTGACAGACAGCATTACACAAACTGACAGGGGTTCTATTCATTTCATGTGCTAAAAATAAGGAAAGGTTGACTATAGATCAGACTTAATTTTTACAGTATGGCAAAAGCCCACAATGTATCTTCTATTATTACATGTTGGTTTGGTCATTTAACCAATGTTGTAAATTTAACCAATGTTGTTTGATACTGTAAAATTATGTGTAATATTGCCAGAGGTGGTTTGCGGTGGCTTGCAGTTTGTAGCCCAGGTGGCAATCAATAATTAGTGACCTAGAAAATAGAGCAGCTCAAGGTTGAATGGGAAAGGAAGAAGAACAACTTGTTCCCCATAGTCATTTTTGATATGTTGCTGGATAGCACAATATGTCTTGTTCCCTGTTTTAAAAAAAACACAATACTAATTATCTTTAGATAAAAAAAGGTACATAAACCACAGTACGCCAATGACAGATTTGAAAGGAGATCACAACAAGAGCTCTAATCTCTCTAAGGCAACCAATACAAGACAATAATTTTCATGATTTTCAGGCAAATTGCACTCACTTTGACAATGTGAGAAATTATTATTTTTATATTAAACCACTGACCTAAATTAAACCGTTGAATACAAGCTATCTAGGACAGTCATTAATGATGTCTTTGAGAAGTGGCCAAGGGACTTAGAAGACTTATTGAAAGCTGGTGATTGGGATATGTTTAAAGTGGTTGTTACCTTGAAAATATAGTTCACAGCCATCCCCTCTATTTTATCCAGGCATTAGTGTTTTATTACAAAGAAGCCTCTAAATACCTTTTTCAGCTATATTCAGGCTGGTCATATGACTCCCGGCAGGTCTCCTACTCCAATCAAGGGCTACAGCAGGAGGGGCTGAGATCTCCCTTTGATGTCACACGGTTGGGACAAGGGGTGGACAGGAGGGGCAGCTGCCCTAGGCACTGTGGTATCATCTGAGGTGGGGGGGCACCACAGGGATATTGGGGGGGGGATTTGTGTTGGAATTGGGTATTTGTGGGGCAGAAGGGGGCAAGTATTGTTCTAGGAGGGGAAATTTGGGAGGGTGCTAGAAGTGGTGATTAAGTGGGATTTGAGTTGGGAGGGGGGATAGGGGGAAGATGATTTGTGCTAGGAGGGGGTGAATTAGGGAGAACTTTTGCCGAGGGGGATTTGAAGTAATGGGGGAGATGTGTACTAGGAGGGGACATTTTAGGGGTAAAGGATTTGTGCTAGGAGGGGTGAAATTTTGGGGGGTTTGGCATTTGAGCTGGGGGGATTTGGGAGATGGGGGCAAAGATTTGTGCTGAGAGGGTGGTTTTCAGCAGCACAGCCCCATGCAGAAGATGCTTCTTCATGATGAATGCGATTCACGATGAACTCAATGGAGCTAGTTCTCCCAAATGGCATTATTTACAAACCATATTTCTATGCAAATTGACAGTCGGTAGGAGTGGTCTACTAAATGGAATGTGAATGGGGGCTGTTTTATGAAGGAAAGACCAAAAGGCCTTTTTTTCATCAAATTAGGGACCATGTGTCGCTTGTTTCAAAGAAGAAGATGGAAACACCAATCAGTAGGCATATGGGACTCCTTTCAAGTATCAAATTCTTTGCTCTTGAGCATGTGCCCACACATGAAAGAGGAGGAGATGTGAACAAAATTCTCCTTCAACGTGAGACCAAATGGATTAATTTCCTGGCTGCCACCATCCATCTGGGTTTGAATTAATCCATAAGCTTTAAGCCTTCTCTATAGGTTAAGCTTAGCCATTATCTATGAGATTAATTTCTCGGTAATTGATTTTGTAAATGTTTTCAAATTACAAGTGTGTTGATAACTGATGTGTAACCTGAATTTTTTGATTTGAGCACCGTGCCTATTAGGATATACCTCTGTATGTTGAATTATGCTCATAATAAGGTTAACATTATTAGGCTCAAGAGTCACTTGTGTAGAAAGTTACCTATGATCTTTCTCATTTTTTTATCAAATTTAATATTGGGGATAGAACCTGGATTAGGTGACCATTTTTATTGTCAGTCCTTTTGGATGCTGTACATCTTTGAATGTCCAGCGTCGCTTCCGGTGCTGAACATCCGGCATTTTCTAATGTTTTCATCGTTAACGTCTGACGTCACTTCCGGCACGGTCGTGGGCATGCTCACTGGCTCTAACAGGCATCCGCCCCTTTGTACGGTGCCAATTTGGTGCCATTGAAGGTGGAGGGGGATGTTGAAGGATGCCTAGTTACAAACAGCATTTATGTTCCAGCATAGGAGGGGGAGAGGATATCTTGGTGACCCTTTTACGGCAGGTAATTGAGCAACTTTGTGGGCAATATTCATCTCTGTTTATTCTTTGGTTCATAAGGATATCTATATTAATGTGGCTATTTGTTTTAGATTCCAAAGGGCGGCTTTCGAGAAATTGGAGCTTTACTGTTTACACTCTCTTTTTCCCCTCCCCTACCCTTTGTGATTTCTTCATTCAGACAAAAAACATAAAAGAAAGGGCGCACCGGCCTTGTGCATTATCCTTAAAAAAGTTTATTAAAAAAGAACACATAAAAACTACTACTCACAAGGATAGATGAAAATCATGCATAAATGATCTACGGTTAATAGTGATAGGGCCACCGATGGCAGTCTCCAAACCTATGGAGAAGACGTGCAGACCGCTGCTGGCTGACGCGTTTCGAAGGTAGTACCTTCTTCCTGAGAGCCTAACAGTGTTCATCTCTTACGGCTACTTAAATACATGTGCTCGTCAAGAAAGCACAAATCAGACTGACTCAAATGCCACTCCCATGTAGATGGGCGGTCTAGAGGCGGACCCTGACACAGCCCCAGCACGTCTTCTCCATAGGTTTGGAGATTGCCATCGGTGGACCTATCACCATTAACCGTAGATCATTTATGCGTGATTTTCATCTATCCTTGTGAGTAGTGGTTTTTACGCGTTCTTTTTTAATAAACTTTAAGGATAATGCACAAGGCCGGTGCGCCCTTTCTTTTCTGTTTTTTGTCTGATTGCTAGGATATCCCCATCCTTGAGGGCAGCAAGGCCAAAAGCTACCGCCCACCCTGAACTTTGAACTATCGGGCTTACACATTTATGCGCAAGAGTTTTCGTTTTGTTGTATTGATTTCTTTATTCACCTGAGATGGAAATATAAACTGAGATACTGGGAATTATAATATATCCTTATACTATATACTTATCCTTATACTATATACTTATACTATATCTTACCTACCTAAGGTGCTAGCCTTGGGTAGGTAACTCTGCCATATTGTTGTTAATTGCTTGATCTGTATCCTATTGATATTGTTTATCCATTATCTTGCCCATAGATGGATCATTAATTGCCAACTATTCATATACTGTATATATATATATATATATATATATATATATATATATATCGTATCTCTATGGTTACACAAATTAATCCAAATTGGTTCACCCCTATGTCTCTGGAGCCTTTGTAATCCTTTTAGACTTACTTATTGAACATACAGATAATTAATTGACCCAGGTTTGATGTTCGATCTCTTTGCCTAATCCAGGAACCTAAATTTTTTATGTATTTTTACATTTTATATCTTTGTTGTATGTAAAAATTGTCGTGTTTTCTACAAAATCTTTTTTATTTTTTGATTCTCTAGTGATCATATGTACAGTGCCTGATAATAAATCTCCTGAAGAAGGCAATGGTTTTGCGAAACATGTAGAGATCTAATTAGTCTGCACCTGCCTATGTATTGTATGATCATATCGGACATGTTTTCTATGTCTTTAAATGTTTTTAATGTTTTTCAAATAAAAATGTATTTCGTGATTATTATATCTGTTGTAAAATTTACTACAAATTACTGACATTGTATTGGCCCTTGGTGGCCATTTTACACACTTTAAAGACTGAATGAAATGTTTATTGTAAATAAAATTATGAAAATTATTTAAACTATACCTAGTCAGTGTCTTAGATGTGTGACGGCACCCTAAAAGTCTAATTTATTTTGGTGTTTGATTTGTAATGTGTTGAGGGATGTTGGTGTCAGATTGTACAATTCCAGCAATTTGGGGTAGGCTTTAGACAGTTGTCACCAGAGAGGATGTTCCTATTGAAAGATTTTCCCCTCACCTTCTATGCCTATTACAAATATTAAATATTGTACTTCATGTCATTTTCAATCCCTGAGATAATAGTCAACAAGACGAATAGAAAGGCTGTATTTAGGAGCTCCTTTGAACATACTGCCTTTGGGGCGCTCATACCCTGACCTAAATATTGGATCGTAACACAATCTCTGTTACCTAATTGTCCAGATTTAGGATCTTTACGTTTGTGTGTATCTAGGCTGATAACCGAGTACCCCTGTTCCAAAACTCAACGGTTATCTTCTTGGTCAGATGGCCCTTGTGTGTATTGTGTATTTGATTACTTCCTAGTTGGGTTGAGAATTGGACTATACTACAAAAGCTACTGGTGCTGTTCGTTTTTTTTACCAATGTATTATGTCAGCTGTCTTGTATCTTGTTACAAGAGAAGCTGGATCTGCACTGCTGGGACACAGAAAGCAATGAAAACCTGATAGGAATTCGAGCCCTGGTATACCCTCATGGTGTTTGTTCCATACTTTTTAAGGAAGCTACAGTATATCATACAGAAGAGTTGTGTTAGAGTACCATAATTCATCCTGGGATTACACCCCTATAAATGTTTGTTCACCGATGCTTGTATTGACTTGTGTGCCACGGATCATACTGCCACAGCTCCTGGAGATGATGCCCCCCAATGGACCTTCATCTCTCGGTACCACATTTTGACCTTATACTTGATCTGTAAGTAAAAATGGGGGAGTTTTCAGTTTTCCCTCCCTCCTCTATCTCCCCCTTCCCCCTCTCTCCTTGGCCAACTATTAGACTACATTGACAAGTATATATCCCTTTGCAGATACGTTATATGCACTTCACATCTGCTCCTGATGAGTGGATAAATCCAGAAAACATGTAGAGCACTTTTGGATGCTTCGTCATTACAATCATGTGCCAATAATCAGATTACTCATATAAATTTTTTGCAATTATGATCCATCTCTACGGTGATAGTTTTATATTAGACTAGAGAGGCCTGCAATTAACAACATTATTATGTACAATTGTGTCATGCTATGATGGAACATGTGGATATTTATAAATGATTAATGTGCTACCAATGAGCATTACTATATATTACTGTAATATGTCATGGTGTAACATGTGTACATAGATGAATTAATAAAATTTATACTATTTATTGGTATTATGTCATGATTGAACATGTATACATATATGAATTAATAAATGTGATTTTATATATTTATCAATTTTACCAGATTGTAGCCTCGTGTTTCATATAAAGTCCCAATTCTTGCTTTTTTAAATTATCTTGTATTAGGGATGGAGGTATATGACCCGACCCCATCATTGACTCATTTAAAGTCCCAATAAATTCCCCCTTTTTCTATCATCCTGGTAAAAGTTCAATTTTCGTTAGGCCATTAGCTGCACGTCATGCAGTTCTCATATTTCAGCTATATTAAATTTGATTGAATAATATCCCCAGAGACCCCCCCAAAGAACAGTTTGTTTTTTTGCCTTTCATTTTTTTTAATTTACATTATGAAGCTATTTATTTTAGTGAATGCTTGACTAATGTTCCACCCAATGTCATGCAATTTTTCAGAATGTATTACCTTGTTGATTATAAACAACTTCATAATTTGTATTCACTACATCAATGTGAAAAATCCTGAATAGAAATCTATGCCAAACAAGCTAAGTGCATAAATCCTGAAAAGTTTCTATAGACTTGGTTTACAAGCAGTACAGCTCTTTAGTATCCTATGTGAGATTTTAAGTATACTAATTATAAGTTATATAAGATTACAAAGCAAAATACAGATTGGTTTTATACTTCAATGTAAATTTGGTAAATTACCAATCTTATTATATCCTAACACTTAGTTCATATGCATGACTTACCTGATGTGTTGTGTTTGAGCCATTTTTAATCAGTCCAGGGCCGTTTCTTCTCCCATGGGACTATAAACACAAAATTGGCAGTGTGCATTCAACTGTGACCATCAGGCCAAGCTAAAGATGATGGGAAGATTGTGTTGTATTTATTGGATTATACAGTTGATGAAAGTGTGTTGGTTTAGATTTGATAAGCAGTCTCTTTGAGATTGCCGCCACTCAGTCTGAAAAAACGCAAAGCATATCTCTCCAGACGCCACACGGCCTAAAAATACTTTGTGGCTGTAGTTATCTTCAGAAGCATTTGCAGAAACCAAATTTAGCGACTGCAGATGCTGTCTTACCTTCAGAATGTAATGTCATTCATAACTACAAATTGGTAGTAATGTATTCCTAGCAATAACAACTACTGGTAAATGATGCCTGTTCATATTTCTTTCATAAAAGAAACCAGAAAAATATAATTCTATTTTCAGTATGTTGATATTTTTATTCAGGGTTTACTCTCTACACAAGGTATTGGAAGTAAATTTAACGTCATCCTTTTTTTACATACAAGCCCTTTACAGAAATACTCAAAGACATCAATATGTTTTAGATTGTCACTGCCTACATTACATAGAAGAACACGTCTTATAAATGCATCATATCATATTGAATATTAGCCACAAAGTATTTCTGTGGATGTCTCCCTGTTACTTTTTGATTTCTTTTGGCAAATTTGGAAAATAAAACACTGTATATGGGTGCCATCTATAGTCCAGAATAAAAGAAAATAATAGGGTTTCCCATTGCAACCAAATAATTGCAGATTTTTTTTCTATTGTATGTTAATAAATATGAAAGCATATACTTGGCCTACCTTGGGCAGCACAGCTATTTTTCTTATGCAAATCTTCACAAATGTCCCATGGTGTATCTTAGGTCCAGCTTCTATCAAATCATTTTATTCTGATAAAGAGGAAACAGGGTATACTGCTTGCTTCAGAGTTCTTGTTTCTAATAATACATCAGAGCATACCCTAATGATTTGACACTCCAAAGGATTGGTTTATTAAAGGCAAATACTGTAGACTGTTCAATTCATAAGGGAATTTGCACTTTACAGGGAATTTTCCCCCAGCGCTTAGTGAGTGACTTTCTGCTGACTTCCATCATCCAATCATGTGTCTTTTTCTTGCACATGGTAGGGTGCTCTTTGCAAAGTGAATTTTCCCACATTAACAAAACTTAAGGGGAAACTCCCTTGCAAAGTGAACAGCCTATTTGCCTTTAGTAAATCAATCCCTATGTCTTCAATACACTGACAAAACTGAAGATGAGTTTGCACTTTACCCATCTATGGAAAAGTAACAGGTATGTTTTTTAGCACAACCTCCCCTGATAATACCTTCCCTGTACTTGCCCTGCTGCCCAGTTTATCCACCAAATGTCCATGAATCACCTAGAGATTCAAGATTCAATTCTCTTCCTCAGTTCTCCAATGCGAGTCTGGGTGCGTGTAAGGAGGCCTCTTTTCTACGACTACAGTGCAGGCACGTACTGGCCATCTGGACTACCAGGAGATTCCCGGTGGGCCTATGGCTCAGTGGGCCAGTTTCATTGCTAGGGGGTGGCTTTTGGGGCTATAGCCCCAAGTCCCAAGGGTCCCCAACCACAGGACCATGGCCCCGTACTGCAGCGTGTGGAGGGCAGCACAGGAGAGCCAGAGAGCGGGCAGGCAGCATGGGAGACCTGGGCAGGCAAGAAAGCAGGTGAGATGACATCATCTCTCACCGCCAACCCTGCATCACCGCTGTTCTGCACTCAATAAACAGCCACAGGCAGCAGAGAGATTACATCATCTCTCACTGCCTGCCCTCTCTCTGGTGACCCTAATGTAAGGAGCGGCTCTCTGGGGACTCTGAGGTAAGGAGGGGCTCTCTGGGGACCCTGATGTAAGTGGGGGGACTCTCTGGGGACCCTGATGTAAGTGGGGGGGCTCTCTGGGGACCCTGATGTAAGGGGGAGGCTCTCTGGGACCCTGATGTAAGGGGGTCTATCTGGGGACCCTGATGTAAGGGGGGGCTCCATGGGGACCCTGATGTAAGGGGGAGGCTCTCTGGGGACCCTGATGTAAGGGGGGCTCTCTGGGGACCCTGGTGTAAGGCAGAGGCTCTATGGGGACTCTGTTGTAAGGGGTGGGCTCTCTGGGGACCCTGATGTAAGCTGGAGGCTCTCTGGGGACCCTGATGTAAGCTGGGGCTCTCTGGGGACCCTGATGTAAGGGGGGCTCTCTAGGGACCCTGATGTAAGGGGGAGGCTCTCTGGATACCCTGATGTAAGAGGGGCTCTCTGGGGACCCTGATGTAAGGGGGGCTCTCTGGGGACCCTGATGTAAGGGGGAGGCTCTCTGGATACCCTGATGTAAGAGGGGCTCTCTGGGGACCCTGATGTAAGGGGGGCTCTCTGGGGACCCTGATGTAAGGGGGAGGCTCTCTGGGGACCCTGATGTAAGGGGGGCTCTCTGGGGACCCTGGTGTAAGGCAGAGGCTCTATGGGGACTCTGTTGTAAGGGGTGGGCTCTCTGGGGACCCCGTTGTAAGTGGGAGGCACTCTGGAAACCCTGATGTAAGAGGGGGGGCTCTCTGGGGACCCTTACATAAGTGGGGGTCTCTCTGGGGGACCCTGATGCAAGGCTGAGGCTCTCTGGGGACTCTGATGTAAGGGGGCTCTCTGGGGACTCTGATAAAAGGGGGGCTCTCTGAGGACTCTGATGCAAAGGGGGCTCTCTGGGGACCCTGATGTAAGTAGGGGCTCTCTGGGGACCCTGATGTAAGGGGCAGGATCTCTGGGGATGCTGATGTAAGTGAGGGGCTCTCTGGGGACCCTGATGTAAGTGGGGGGCTCTCTGGGGACCCTGATGCAAGGCAAGGGCTCTCTGATGTAGGGGGACTCTCTGGGGACCCTGATGTAAGGAGGTGCTCTCTGGGGACCCTAATGTAATGGGGAGGCTCTCTTGGGACCCTGATGTAATGGGGGGCTCGCTGGGGACTCTGATGTAAGGGGGGCTCTCTGGGGACCCTGATGTAAAGGGGGGCTTTCTATGGACCCTGATGTAAGGGGGGCTCTCTACAGATTCTGGTGTAAGGGGGAGGCTTTTTTTGCGCAATTGCGTATAGCTTATATACTGTTTTTGTGCATGTTTGCACAAAACCGGTCTGGATGAAGTCCAGGGCAAAATTTGTGTCCCAGTCCACCCCTGCTACAGTGTATAGTTGGAGCTCTGCCTAGTGACTGGAGCAAATGTTCTTCCAATCTAGAAAAAGGACACAATGGTTGCTGGGTGGAGGACCTCTTCAGAAAAAATACCTGTTCTATGAAGCATAGGGACAATTAGGACAGCCTTGTGAGCAGAGTTGTTTTCCTGGAGGGAACACAGACCAGACTGAAAAAACTTTACCCAACTGGTCTGTAACTGAGGGTTAGAACACATTTATACACATTTTGATATCTACACAGTGAAGATATTTGTATTGCAACTGTGTTTGGTTGGATATTGGCTTTAATACTGTTTTTTCCTCTACAGAGTTTAAAGAGAGCTGTGATCACCAATTGAAGCTGTTTTTCTTTTTTTATTATATACATACATAAGACAGCAAATGTTGAGCAAGGGTATGTCAGAATTTACTTTGCTAAGTATAAGATAGATGCATAAATGTACTTTTCATCCATACTTTAAACCAGATTTTATTTTGAAGTGTTAAAACATAAAACACCATTTGGCTACCATATGTATTTTTGGTAGCCAAATAAAATAATACAATAACATATGTGTAGCAACTTTAAGACGTTAAACGCATTTGGCTTGTTACCCATATAAACAGCTATCCCTATTGGTGTTATGCAGTAGCCTCAGATGGGCTCTTAAAGCTAATGGATTTCTGACTTTTCTACATTTTATTGCATGATCTAGTCAGGTTGTTTGCGGTGAGAATTATATACCCCTTTCTGGTCTTTCAATCACGATGCTCCATTAGCTCTCTCCTATCAATAATACCAAGTCTGACAGTGGGACAGGATGAAGACCCCCGAAAATTACATTACATGTTTAAGGATGATGGATAACGCTTCAGCATGTCCCTAGGCAGCAAACAGCCTCCTCTTTTCTTCTTATAATGAAAGGAAAGCAGAACATTTCCAGATATCAGGAGCAGCTGGTAAAAATAAAACAAAATCTCCCAAGACTAGCGGTTCCAAGAGGAAAATGTAGTATTCTTCCTTTGCATCTTTTCCTTTGCATTAATTCAGCATCTCCTGGAATGACGTGGTTTACAAGAGGTGGACTAGAAGCATTTTAGAAAAGCTATTGTAAATGAAAATAATTATATATATATATATATATATATAGATAGATAGATAGATAGATAGATAGATAGATAGATAGATAGATAGATAGATAGATAGATAGATAGATAGATAGATAGATAGATAGATAGATAGATAGATAGATAGATAGATAGATAGATAGATAGATAGATAGATAGATATTATATATATCTATATCTATATCGATATATATATATACATATATATATATATATATATATATATATATACATATATATATATATATATATATATATATATATATATATATTTATATAGACAGTATCTCACAAAAGTGAGTACACCCCTCACATTTTTGTAAGTAATTTATTATAGCTTTTCATGTGACAACACTGAATAAATGACACTTTGCTACAATGTAAAGTAGTGAGTGTACAGCTTGTATAACAGTGTAAATTTGCTGTCCCCTCAAAATAACTCAATACACAGCCATTAATGTCTAAACTGCTGGTAACAAAAGTGAGTACACCCCTAAGTGAAAATGTCCAAATTGGGCCCAAAGTGTCAATATTTTGTGTAGCCACCATTATTTTCCAGCACTGCCTTAACCCTCTTGGACATGGAGTTCACCAGAGCTTCATGGGTTGCCACTGAGGTCCTCTTCCACTCCTCCATGACGGCATCACAGAGCTGGTTGATGTTAGAGACCTTGAACTCCTGCAACTTCAGTTTGAGGATGCCCCACAGATGCTCAATAGGGCTTAGGTCTGGAAAAATGCTTGGCCAGTCTATCACCTTTACCCTCACCTTCTTTAGCAAGGCAGTGGTTGTCTTGGAGGTGTGTTTGGGGTCAATATCATGTTGGAATACTGCCCTGCGGCCCAGTCTCTGAAAGGAGGGGATCATGCTCTGCTTCAGTATGTCACAGTACATGTTGGCATTCATGGTTTTCTCAATGAACTGTAGCTCCCCAGTGTCGGCAGCACTCATGCAACCCCAGACCATGACACTCCCACCACCATGCTTGACTGTAGGCAAGATACTTGCCTTTGTACTCCTCACCTGGTTGCTGCCACACACGCTTGACATCATCTGAACCAAATAAGTTTACCTTGGTCTCATCAGACCACAGGACATGGTTCCAGTAATCCATGTCCTTAGTCTGCTTCTCTTCAGAAAACTGTTTGCGGGCTTTCTCGTGCATCATCTTTAGAAGAGGCTTCCTTCTGGGACGACAGCCATGCAGACTAATTTGATGCAGTGTGCGGCGTATGGTCTGAGCACTGACAGGCTGACCCCCACCCCTTCAACCTCTGCACCAATGCTGGCAGCATTCATACGTCTATTTCCCAAAGACAACCTCTGGATATGACGCTGAGGATGTGCGCTCAACTTCTTTGGTCGACCATGGCGAGACCTGTTCTGAGTGGAACCTGTCCTGTTAAACTACTGTACGATCTTGGCCACCATGCTGCAGCTCAGTTTCAGGGTCTTGGCAATCTTCTTATAGCCTAGGCCATCTTTATGTAGAGCAACAATTCTTTTTTGAGGTGCAATGTTGAACTTCCTGTGACCAGTATGAGAGAGTTAGAGCGATAACACCAAATTTAACACACCTGCTCCCTATTCACACCTGAGACCTTGTAACACTAACGAGTCACATGACACCGGGGAGGAAAAATGGCTAATTGGGCCCAATTTGGACATTTTCACTTAGGGGTGTACTTACTTCTGTTGCCAGTGGTTTAGACATTAATGGCTGTGTGTTGGTGAGTTATTTTGAGGGGACAGCAAATTTACACTGTTATACAAGCTGTACACTCACTACTTTACATTGTAGCAAAGTGTCATTTCTTCAGTGTTGTCACATAAAAAGATGTAATAAAATAATAATAATAATAAAATATTTACAAAAATGTGAGATACTGTATATACACATATAATCCATATTGCAAAAATAATAACAATAAAACCAATAACCTAAACAATATTTTAAATAATAGCTATGAAAATGAAAATTTAAATGTAAATTTTTATTTAAAATGTATCTTTAAATTTAAAAATAAAAAAAATAATTACCGTAACTATTATTGTAATTATTAATTATAATTTATTAAAATATACATTCAAAAAATATAAAAATACACTACAAATAATAATATTATAAGTAAGACCTTAAAACTTCCAGCCAAAAATAAAAATTAAAACAAAATGAATAGCCCAGAGTTCCTCCTAACAGTACTTCTTTTCTGTAACAAGTTGTCCTCTGATTGAATGACCACCAGCATTATTTAATTGGTCCTGTGCTGATCACATGCACTTTCTCAAGGGAAAAAAAACTCTCTAGCAATACATGCCAAAATGAGCATGTGCAGAGTGCCCCCCAAGGCTCTGTCTTATCAGGAGATGGATTGGGGACAGTGGAAGAAGGGACAAGATCAGGGAAGACAGGATCAAACAGGATCAAACAGGATCAAACAGCCTTTTTACACAATGCAGAGGATAAACCCCTTAGGTTCCACATTGAGTATAACAAGCATGCTTTACTGCACACACAGACTGATTTTACTCTTGTGGGTTTAGTAACACTTTAAAGAAACTTTCTTTTTCCTCTGGGATAAAGGTTAAAGCATCCCCTAAATGGTTTGTCCCATCTCTGTAAGTGCCACATGTGCTGGACAGCTTGGTCTGTTAAAGGAAGATGAAAAATAACATACTTACCCACTTGGATCACCAGGTAAGAAAAAAAAGGAAAAAAGTTAATAAAAATAAAATGAATAAAGCCACCACATCTAAGGATTAGTAAGATGAGCTATAATAGGTGTTTGGTTTAATTACTACTGCTTTAATGTGTACCCAACTCTCATTGACATTTGGATGGGCAATACTCCATGGCATCATTTATACATGTTTTCCAATCCCCCAATGTTAAAAATACAGGGATACAAATTTTGATTTTATTTCATGCTGATTTGCTTACATACTAAAAATAATATTGTGTTAAATAAAGCTGAAACTGTGGTAGACAATTCAGTCATATAATAGTGCCAAATATAATTTAGGCATTAATGGAGAAAAATGACATCCAAAAATTGTAGAAATACTCATAAATCACTTATAAATCACAAAGAGTTCAGAATTGTAAATAATCCAAGTATTACCACAAATTGAATACAAATTACAAAACACAAAATTATTAGCAGAATTAAATGTGTATATTTGGAAGTGTTAAAATGTTATAAAATAAACATAAAATTATTTTGTCTCTCTCTCTCATGATTTAAATTACAAGATGTTCTATATATTCCCCCAACACAGAGTCTCGCTTTTACTGCTGCAATGGGATCCAGTCTATCACAGTGTTCTTTTACAGTGTCAAGAAAAAGTATGTGATCCCCTTGGAATTATTTGTGTGTTATCAGCTTAAGCACATTGTATTTGTCTATTATGACCTAGATGGTGCAGTTAACGCTATATGGAAATAAACGACAGAAAAGAAGTTAATTCCAATGGGTTCACATACTTTTTCTTGCCGCTGTATTCATGCTAGAAAGCAGATCAGGGAATCCTGCATGTGGAGGTGTGATTATGGAAAATTTCATGGCCTCCAGCTAGTCTGCATCAACCATGTAGGGATGGGCTGAACACCCCCCCACCCCGTTTGGTTCGCACCAGAACATGAGAACAGGCAAAAAATTTGTTCAAACACGCGAACACCATTAAAGTCTATGGGACACAAACATGAAACCACATGGGGACATCCCTATGGCTTTCCCGTAGCGTCAGAGGGGAGCAGACCGGGTGGCCCCGCCCCCCTCTGACGCTACGGGGGAAGCCATAGGAATGTCCCCGTGTGTCAGAGGGGGACGGGGTCACCCGGTGACGACACAGTGTGGCCCGGCCCACAGTTTTAAAAGAGCTGTCACCTGCGAGGATGGGTCATATGGCGTGTGGCTCCCATGGAGGCAGATCTTCTTTATTTTTTTTATTTTTTTCTGTCCATCAGGTGAATGGACTATAATTAGTGAATTAGTTTAATAAAGGACTTCTCCCATGGTGTGTGTTGGGTTTTTTTTGACCATTTTCACACTTTTTTGTGAAATGGTACGGGTAAATTGTACCCGTTACCATTTCAAAGGGGAGAGGCGGGGATCTGGGGGTCCCCTTGTTAAAGGGGGCTTCCAGATTCCGATAAGCCCCCTACCCACAGACCCCCACAACCACCGGGCAAGGGTTGTGGGGATGAGGCTCTTCTCTCCATCAACATAGGGACAAGGTGCTTGGGGGGCTACCCCAAAGCACCCTCCCAATGTTGAGGACATGTGGCCTGGTATGGTTCAGGAGGGGGGCCGCTCTCTCGCCCCCCCCCCCATCTTTTCCTGCGGCCTGCCAGGTTGCGTGCTCTGATAAGGGTCTGGTATGGAATTTTGGGGGGACCCCATGCCATTTTTTTTTTTTATTTTGGAGCGGGGTATGTTAGTCAGTGCACAGAGGGTGTTCGAATACGGAGACAAAAATGGTAGGCTTCTAGCTTGGTTAGCCAAAGGTCAGTACGCATCGACGCATGTGGGTAGGCTGAGGGGTGGGGATGGCACACTCTTGACCACCCCGGAAATGATTAGTAATCGATTTTTAGAATTTTACCAAGACCTACACTCCTCAAAAGCAAATTATGCTGACAGGGACCTAACTGACTACCTAGACCAGATCCCAATCCCACGCTTGACCCAGACAAGAGTAAGTCTCTGGATAGGGATATAACGTTAGAGGAGGTACAAAAGGCCATGGGCTGCATGCAATCAGGGAAGGCCCTTGGTCCAGATGGATTACCCATAAAATTTTACTTGGTTCACCAGGAGCTGCTGGCCCCTAAATTTACCTCTCTCCTCTTACAATTCCTAGGTGTAGGTTCTCTTACAGATTCTCTGTCCGAAGCGCTGGTGGTGTTGGTGCCCAAACCCGGTAGGGACCCTGAAGAGTGTTCATCCTACAGGCCTATATCACTGATAAACGCCGATGCCAAACTTTTGGCAAAAATCCTGGCTCTTAGACTGGCCACGGTGATTGATGATCTGGTCCATCACGATCAGACGGGGTTCATGCCGGGGAAGGGCACTGATATCAATATCCGTAGACTGTATCTTAATCTAGACACGATTCATGATAATGGCGGTACCAGAGTCATAGCCTCCCTCAATGCGGAGAAAGCATTTGACTCCGTGGAGTGGGAGTACCTCTGGGAAGTCCTGAAGCGCTTTGGCTTTGCCCCAAAGTTTCTTCACTGGCTAGGTCTGCTTTATAAATTCCCTAAGGCCAGAATTTGTACAAATGACACCCTCTCTGATTTTTTTCTCCTCCAGAGGGGCACCAGGCAGGGTTGTCCGTTATCACCCAGCCTGTTTGCTCTGGCCCTTGAGCCACTAGCTAGGGAGTCAAGTAATATTCAGGGACTCAGAGTTGGCCCTCTGGAGGAGAAAATATCCTTATATGCAGATGACACTCTGCTCTACTTGCATGATGCGGAGAACTCACTGCAGGCGGCGCTGGAGACTTTCAACATATTTGGTCAATTTTCTGGGGTCAAGATTAATTGTTCAAAGTCGGTCTTATTCCCGATAGATCCTCAGGCTCGAGAGGTGGCGTCACCGACTCCGTTGCTCTGGGTGGAGGAGTTTAAGTATCTGGGAATTCGGGTAACTAGAGATCTACAAGCCTTTGGTCGTCTTAACCTTCAGCCTATTGTCACGAAACGTAAGGAGCACTGCTCCAGATGGTGGGAATTACCACTTAATCTCATGGGCCGCATTAATGTGCTGAAAATGCTATACCTACCTAGATTTAATTATGTATTTCGAAACTGTCTGAGGCTTGCCAAGACGACCTTACAGCTCCCGGTGCAGTTTGGGGGTCTTGCACTGCCCAACTTGCAGGTGTGATATTGGGCTGCAATACTAGTCACGGTGAGATGGTGGTTTGAGCAATCACGGACAAATGCGGCTACCTGCATGAAAGCTGCAATTTTAGGCTCTTTTAGAGAATTAGGAAACCTGGTATACAGAGGACCCTCTGCTTATCCTTCACTTCCAGGTCCCACTAAGATAACCCTCAAAGTATTGTCAGCAGCTATTAAAAGGTTCATACAACCTCACCAATATTCTCCTTTCTGCCCAATGTGGGGAAACCCCTCGCTCCCTCATCTAAGGACTATTCCGGACCCACAGTTATGGGCTCGATATGGGATTAAGGTCCTACAAGATATCATCCAGGCGGGGATTGCTCTCCTTCCAGGATATAACAGAGAGATATGGACTCCCAGGAAGAATATTATTTAGATATTATCAGCTGAGGCATGCAATTAGGGCCCAATTCCCAGGACCTATAGGGTTAAAAATAGACCCCATTGAGAATATTCTTGCTCAAGAACACCTTAGAAAGACTCTACACTATACCTTGCCCTGCTAAGAATAGACTCACCTAAATTAGACAAGTTATGGGAAAAGTGGCAGGCTGACATTCCTAGACTAGACAGGGAAACTTGGGAAGAATGCTTTGAAGATAGGTCTAAACTCGTGATATCCTCTAGAGACAAGCTGCTGCAAACTAAATTTATGCACCGAGTATATTATATGCTTCAGAGACTGCCCCGGATCTACCCTCATAGATCACCAAACTGTCCCAGATGCCAATCCCCAGATAGTACGTACATACATATGTTTTGGGCTTGCCCCTTGATTATGACCTTTTGGGTTCGGGTTTTTGAAAGTATTAATATCCGGTTACACCCCGAAGGTGGAGTCCTGGGACTCATCCATAAATGCTGTATTACCTATGTATAAGCTGACATATTCAAATAAGGGATGCCTGCAGAAGTTCGACCGGATCTGGTCACCCTGGATTGAACAATTCTGATTCTTTACTGAAGTAGGTTTAGGGTGCTATCCCCTGGTAGAGGGATGCTGGTGTGAAGTGGCCCCTTGCCTTTTCATTCATCACTCGGAAGGGAGGTATCAATTTACTTTACTGCTCTGTAATATATGTACAAGGAGAGTCGGTAGTAACACTCTGTATTTTTTATTTCTTTTCTTTATTCTTTGTTCTCTTGAATGCATATCATTTGAATTTTTGTGCACGGCCAATGTATGACTGCCTATTGTTATATGATGTCTTCTCAATAAAGACCAACCTTGTTGTTAAAAATTTTGGAGCGGGGTTCCCCTGAATTGTCTGGTATGGATTTTGAGGGGGACCCCCACGCCATTTTTATTTTACATTTTGGTTCGGGGTTCCTCTGTGGCGGAATCCCATGCCGTTTTTATCAATGAACTTTTATGCGTATTGCCAGACCGACAATTCATTATAGCCACGAGTAGTTTTAAATGACTTTTTTTTAGAAATGTCATTTTGCTCTCGGACTATTATAAACACGGGAAACATACGCAACTTTACAGGCATACTATAGACACCCCCCTGGTATGAAATTTAAAGGAATATTACACTTTTATTGTTTCACTTTAAGCATTTTTAAAATCACTGCTCCCGGAAAAACGTCCGTTTTTAAAACTTTTTTTTGCATTGATACATGTCCCCTGGGGCAGCACCCAGGTCCCCAAACACTTTTTTATGACAATAACTTGCATATTAACCTTTAAAATTAGCACTTTTGATTTCTCTCATAGGTTTTAACGGGTGTTCTGCGGGTTTCGAATTTGCCGCAAACACCCCAATTTGTTTGCTATTCGGTGAACGGGCGAACTCATGTTCAACCCGAACATAAAGCCCATCTCTAGTTTCCAGCCTAATTTTTAGACCCCTTTCACACTGGGGCGGTTTGCAGGCGTTATTGAGCTAAAAATAGATCCTGCAAACCGCCCCTAAACAGCCTCCACTGTTTGTTCAGTGTGAAAGCCCGAGGGCTTTGGAGCGGTGAAGGAGCGGTGTATTCACCGCTCCTAAACCGCTCCTGCCCATTGAAATCAATGGGACATCGCGGCTATACCGCGGTAATACCGCAGCTATAGCCGCGCTATACGAGGGGTTAGAACCCCTTTTCGGCCGCCAGCGGGGGGTTAAAACCGCACTGCTAGCGGCCGAATACCGCGGTAAAACAGCGCTAAAAATAGCGCTGTTTTACCGCCGACGCTCCCTACTGCCCCAGTGTGAAAGGGGCCTTAGTGTTGTACAGGTGTACAGACTCCTTTCCTCTATCTGACTTGCTGCAGCTTCTAATGCACATTGTGACAAGCAATTTTTATTAGTGCATTTTGCTAGAATGGAATATTATGCATATGTCACACCACTAAGGGATGAGCCGAACTGCCCTGGGTTCAGTTCAATTATGGGTTGTAAAAAAATAACATGGGGGGTTGGGTACATGTAATAATGCAAAGGAAAAAATGTTAAGAGGATAACACATGCAAAAAATAAAACAAATAAAAAAAATCCACACAAAAAATAAAATAAAAAGCTTGAGGTCCCCCTAAAAATCCATGCCAGACCCTTAATCTGAGCAATGCGGCCTGGCTGACCAAGATAGGAGACTGGGACTTGTGACATCATTAACCAAAAATGGTCATATATGGTCCATGGCATCATCCCAGAGACACCTTCTGTTTGTATATAACAGCTGTCATCCACCAGACCTGTCCTTTGTCAGGAGACAACCCAGCACATACCTTAAGAATCTTTTTTTTTCTTTTTTCTTTTGGCAGGACAACGGATATCCAGATTGACTTGGATCTACATTGATGGGCAACGTGATTGTTGGTGGTGGATGTACAACCTCTGTGTTTATTTTAATTGTTTACTTTTTTGTGAATAAGTTTTCTCATAGGGGGGTTTCTGGGTGTCTCCTTTTTGTTAAAGGGGACTTCCAGATTCCAATAAGCCCCTCCCCACAGGCCCCCCGCAACCACTGGACCAGAGTTGTAGTAAAGAGACCCTTATCCTTATCAACATAGGGACAAGTTACTTTGCCATGGGACTACCCCTGGCAAGAAACTCCCCATTGTCAAAGGCATGTGGCTTGTATGGTTCAGGGGGACATACTCACCCCTTTTTCTGGCCATCAAGGTTGGATGTTTGGATAAGGGTCTGGTGTGGATTTTTGTGGGGACCTCACACTTTTTTAAAATATATTATTTAGATATCATACCAGACCTAAAGGCCTTGGTGTGAACTGGGGGGAACCCAATGATTTTTTAAAAATAGTCCTGCCCCTTTGCATAGATGGCTGGGGACTCCCCTTAACAACCATTAACAGCAGATAAGCTGTCATATAGCATAAACGTGGTATTGTGCGGGAGGCTGTCATATGTAATTGTAGAAGTTATTCATATCAATATTTTCATTGACGCTTGGTACAGCCTGAACCTAAGCTCATCCCTACACACTATATCCAAGGTTTAAATGTAGAAATACACGTTTTCTTTTAGAGTCAAACAAAAATAAACTTCACATAGTGGGAGTACTACGCCTTTTGTCCTCTTCTGCAGTCTACTGCTGCTCTCCTTTCTGGCCATGGGGGATGGGTGATCTGGCCGGTTGTCTATGATTGCCTCATCATTTTTACTTCTTGTGTGGGTGCAGCACATCAACATAAGTAGTATATCTTCCTGATAAAGCTCATCACGAAACGCGTTGATGAAATTACTTACTATTACTTTTGAATAACCATACTTTTTTAGCACTACCCCAGTAGGAGTTGCTGGATAGGATGGATCCTCTGTTCTCTGACATGCCAGGTTGAGTGTAAAACAAACAATATTATAGGAATTCACTGAAAGTAATACTTAGTACTCAGTAGTGGTGCTATATCAAAGAAAACAGGCACTAAACTAGGTAGTAAAGGCAAATGTAATATATTGTTACTTAATATGGTTGGTAACTAGGTAAGCATACATTGGATTACAATAGTAATAATACAATTTAGCATACCAAGTGATTAACGGAATTAACTAGGCATAAGATGACATTTGGTGTAAAGATCAGCATAAACAGTAGCAAGGCCACCTCAGGTGCTGGAAATATACTGCCAGACCACATTTATGGTAGCATGGCTAGTCCTAGACTGACTGGGTAAGCACTGTCGAAAAGAAAGGGAGGATGGTAGTGGAGGGTGCAGGGAATAAAGGGGCTTGCAGAATAATTATTATAGGAGAGGCAGTCCTTTGAGATGTTCTTCTGCTGGTTATCATTGGGGTCCTTTAAGAGTGTTGGTGCTCTTTTTTTTTAATCATCTCTTTCTTCATTACTACTTTTTCATACAAACAACAAAAATAACAAACAGCATACAACCCAGGCACATATTTGGGAAAAAAAAAAAAAAAAACCTGGCGTCCATGCCCCCCCCATACTCCCATCTTTTTATACATCCAAAATGTCAAACCATCTCCTCCATATTTTTTCAAACTTCCCTGGGCAACCTCTATGTAGAAATGTATATTTTTCCCTAATTAAGGTTTCCCTTATTTGTATTTCCCCTTCTTCTACTGTGGGTGGAAATGGTGATGTCCACTTTTGCGCTATAAGCTTATGAGCCTGCAATAAGCTCCTTGTTATTGATATGGTGTATTCGCCCGGGAGTGTTGGTGCTCTTAATAACATCCCAGTCCCTGGGATGCAGTGGTGACCTGGGAAAGAACCAAGGAAAGCAAAGTACCAGCAGCCTATACTTCAGCTTTAAGACAAGTGAGTGGTTTTAACCCTTTGTCATATTACAATAGGCTGGGCGGGAGCCCATATGACATCCCAGGATCGCACCTCACACACTCCCTCCATGCCACACTTGAGCATGATCCATCACCTGCTGTGTCCACCGAACACAGCCGATGATAGATCACTGTACCGGCCCGCTGCCGGTACCATGTGATCTCTGTGGCAAAGAAGTCCACATGACAATTGTACACAATGAAAGACTCCGTTTCATGCTTTTCATGCTTTTCATTGTGTACTATTGTGAGGAGCTCTGTGATTGGTCACAGTGATCACATGGTACAGGCAAAGCCAATCACAGCCCATCTGTACCCTGTGATTAGCTGTGGCAAATCACAGCCAATCACAATAGCAAACACTGAAAGAATCATTTTCATTTAAAAAAAATGGTTGCTTATAACTGTAAAATTTGCAGTTATAAGCAATCACAGTGTGTAAAAAAACGGGGAAAAATCCTGATGACCTCTCCAAAGTAGTACAGTGTTACTATGGTAACATTTTATTGCTCTATTCACTGTATGTAAAAAAAAATGTAGAAAAAAATATTAATGACTCTTATGCCCTGTACACACGATCGGACATTGATCGGAAATTCCAACAAAAAAATCCTAGGATGTTTTCTGACGGATGTTGGCTCAAACTTGTCTTGCATACACATAGTCACACAAAGTTGTCGGAAAATCCTATCATTCTGAACGCGGTGACGTAAAACATGTACATCAGGACTATAAACAGGGCAGTAGCCAATAGCTTTCATCTCTTTATTTATTCTGAGCATGCGTGGCACTTTGTGCTTCGGATTTGTGTACACATGATCAGAAATTTCGACAACGGATTTTGTTGTCGGAAAATTTTATAGCCTGCTCTCAAACTTTGTGTGTCGGAAAATCCGATGGAAAATGTGTGATGGAGCCCACACACGGTCAGAATTTCCGACAACAAGGTCCTATCACACATTTTCCGTCGGAGAATCCGACCGTGTGTACGGGGCATAACTCTGAATGGTCTAAGGTTATCAGTGGTGTACCCCAAGGTTCAGTGATGGGACCCTTACTTTAATATCTTTATAAATTATATAGGGTCTGGGATTAAAAGTAACAGTTCCATCTTTGCAGATGACACTAAGCTATGCAGTGGAAAAACATCCTTACAGGATGCCTCCAATTTACAAGTTGACCTCAATGCACTGTCTAATTGGGCAACTAAGTGGCAAATCTGGCTTAATGTTTAAGTTATGCCCTTGGGGGCTAAGAATATGCATGCATCATACATACTAGGGGGAGTACAACTGGGGGAATTAATGGTGGAGAAGGATCTGACTTTTTTGGTAGTTTATAGGCTTAATAATAGCATGCAATGCCAAGCTGCAGTCTCCAAAGCGAGCAAAGTCCTTTCTTGTATTAAGACAGGTATGGACTCCAGAGAGAGAGAGATGTAATTTTGCCCCTATACAAATCAATAGTAAGACCTCATCTGGAATATGCAGTTCAGTTTTGGGCACCAGTTCTCAAAAAGAATATAGGGGAACTGGAGAAAGTGCAGAGAAGGGCAACTAAACTGATAAGAGGCATGGAGGAGCTCAGCTATGAGGAAAGATTAGAGGAACTGAATTTATCCACTCTTGAGAAGAGGAGATTAAGGGGTGATATGATCAACATTTACAAATACATAAGTGGTCCATATAGTGAACTTGGAGTTATTCACTTTAAGGTCATCACAGAGGACAAGGGGGCACTCTTTACTCTTTAGGGCAAAAAAGATTTCATCTCCAAATACGGAAAGGTTTTTTCACAGTAAGAGCTGTGAAAATGTGGAACAGACTCCCTTTAGAGGTGGTTCTGGCCAGCTCAGCAGATTGCTTTAAAAAAGGCCTGGATTCTTTCCTAAATGTACATAATATAACTGGGTACTAACATTTAGTAAACTCAAGTAAAGTTTATCCAGGAAAAATCCGATTGCCTCTCGGGGGATCAGGAAGGAATTTGTCCCCCTGCTGTAGAAAATTGGATCATGCTTTGCTGGGGTTTTTCGCCTTCCTCTGGATCAACTGTGGGTATAGGATTGAGTATATGGGATTTTATATGTATATATATATTTTTATTTTTTTTTGGTTGAGCTGGATGGACTTGTGTCCTTTTTTAACATGACTAACTATATCACTATAACTATATCACTAATATGCTGTACTGCACTGGTGACAGTATGTAAACATTTTTTTTTTAATTGTGAGAAAAACATTATTTTTTAATTTCTTAATTTTCCAAAAAAATGTTGTAAAAAATGACAACTTCAAAGATCACCCCATGCCTCTAACTAAATACCTTGGACTATCTGCTTTCTAAAAAGGGTCACTTGGGGGATATTCTTACTGTCCTGGCATTTTTGGGCCTCAAGAAACGAGATAGACCCTCAGTACATCAGGATTGATCGATTTTCAGATATACTGCATATACCATAGTTTGTGAACGCCATAACTTTCCTACAGACTAAATGATATACACTGATTTTGATTATTTTCACCAATGAAATGTGGCAGTATACATTTTAGCCTACATCTTTGAAGAAAGATTATTTATTTGCATGTTATAACAGAAACCAAGAAAAACAGGGCTTTTTTCCCCCTTTATTTAGCAAAAAATTAAAAAACAGCGGTGATTAAATACCACAGAAAGAAATCTCTATTTATGTGAAAAAAAAATGATAAAAATTACATATGGGTACGGTGTTGCATGACCGCGCAATTGTCATTCAAATTGTGATGGTGATAAAAGCTGAAAATTGGCCTAGGCAGGGAGGGGGTAAAAGTGTCTGGTAGCGAAGCGGTTCAAAAAGCTTAAACAATGCTACACAATTTAATTATTTAACTGCTTTATTAAGCCTATTGTGTTTTCTAATCTAAGAATGGTTTGCCTTTTTTCTTTTTAATTTAGTTAAGCATTTTGAACTTATAACAAATATACAAAAAAGCTTTTTGAAAAGTACAATAATAATTATCCAATAAAGTAAATTCATGTTTGGAGGTTACATGAAAAAAATAGTAAGCATAAATGATTGTCAACAACATACAGCATAATCCTAATATTTCAAAAGCCTAAAGCATGATTCACAAAAATTGAATTCTTTTGGTTATTTTAAAATAACTCTTAATAAAAAACATTATTCAATGAAAAATGGTGCTTGAAATGTAATTATCTAAAAGTCATTTCTAAGGTTATTTTGAGGTAAAATATACTGCTTAGAATAAATGTAACTTATGCCTTCTATTTATTTTCTTATGTAATGCTTAATTATACTTTAACTCTTTAACTTTTTATATATAGAATATGCTGACATAATTAAAGAGAATGCGGAGACACGTATGCTATAACCATAATTTTAACAAAATGAATTCAATAAATAAAACGAAAAAGTGCATATAATTACCAATTAAATGTATTAAAAAAAATGTTTCACCTAATGTACCAGCCTTAGATACGGATTATGCAGAAGATTTAAGGATAGGTTGTCATCTTTAGAACGTCTTTCTTTTATAAGACTTATTATGTTGTAAAACACACTTTAAAATTTATGGTTACTCAATATGTGTAGCAGCCCTACATTATAGAGTAAGGGCTTCTGATTATTTTTGTTTTTAAACCAATTACCAGTTAACAGGGTTAACATTTGACAGTGACTTTATATAGTCATCAGAGACCTAATACATAAATATAAAGGCTCCAGACACCATAACTGATGCGACCTATACAATATGCATTAGGCAGCTTACTCTGGTTCAGCGTCTCTATATATCGGTCTGCCTATGCAGCCATCGTGCTTCCAGCAAGTGTAAGTCATCATACAGATGGTGAGATATTTTTTAATGTGACACTGCATTAGTGCTTCTAAGTTATAAGATGTATGACCTTTGAAGGCTAAATGGGTCTACGCTCACATCGGCAAAACATTACAGCCATATGAGACAGTAAATATTCTGTCTGGGGAAAATGGTAAATGGGTCATAATGCACATGTCTGGGGCAAATATTTAAAATGACTATATTAGGAAATATATTGGTGTTGTGACATCTACTTTTGCTTCATTTAAGGTAACTCCACTTTTGTGAACAAATATAGCAAAGAAAAAAATAATAATATAGCATATACAATTGCTACACAAGACATGTCGTAATTTAAAGTGTTACTAAACCCACAGCAGTAAAATGAGTCTGTATATGCAGTAAAGCATGCTTGTTATACTCACCATGGAATCTAAGGGATTAATCCTTTGCATTGTGTATAAAAGCTGTTTTATCCTGTCTTCTATGATCCTCCCCTTCTTCCACTGTCTCCAAAAAATAACCTGATATTTACAGATCCAGGAGACGGGCTGCACATGCTCAGTTTGGTGTGTATTGATTGAAAGTTTTTTTTTTCTTGGGAGGGTGCATGTGATCAGCACAGGGCCAATCAGCACTGTCCAGACATGTCCAGACAGAGGAACAGGGGAGAATGAAAACTCCTCCTACAAGCTTTACTAAGAACTGATAGAAGTCACAAGGCTGCTATACAATGCTGATGAAAAAAGGTATTTATCAGTTTGTATTTACTAAAATAATTGCATTTCCATGTTCTGTGTGCTGTGGGAGTCCAGATATAGTGAATGCAGGCTCCTGGGTTTAGTAACACTTTAAAAATGACCTAAATGGAAAAATCACACATGTGAGAGATGAAGAGGCTGCACAACCCAGTAAATATACAATTTCTGTGTACATAGATGTGTGTGCACTATAAAATGTCTTGCATTTTGAATTTTTTACATATATCCTTTTAGAGCAATAATCTCCCGGATGAAGACCATGACTGTACGGGTCGAAACGCATTTGGATTATCAATGTGGCTGGCATTCTGTAATGTAATGTTTTGCTCCACTGTATCAATATCGCTATATATGATGGAATTGCTTTGTATTGTATTTTATAACCAAAGCTCATATTTTAACCAACACATGATATTGAACTTTATTTTGGAATAATAACGAATTTTTATAAATAATTACCTATTTTGACTAATTTACTTTGCTGCTAAAAAAAACCCTGGGGGGAACTATCCCACATATTAAACATGAGATTTCCTTTTCAATCTTCAGTGCTGTAATTTTCAGTAAAAAGCAATGCAATATGGCTACCTGGAGATGTTCTGTACACAGTTGGTATACAGAATGGCTACACAAATGTAACTTCCTGTTTATGTGATTGGCTCACCGATTTTCCCAGAAGTCTATGCAATGATAAGTCACATTTTAGGCTAATCCTGCAATAGAAGTGTAAATTTTGCTGAGATGCTCCCAAAGAGTTAATCACTTCTATATGGATGCAGACACTGCAACTTTCCTAATTAGAACACAGAAAGTGCATCAGCTAATTAATATTAACCCAGTCTGGTGAAGGAAACAGCCATTTCTTCAGAGCAACAAAAGGTAGGAATTTGCTACAACCTATTTTAAAATCCTTGCACTATACATTAATCAACCAGAAGGAATTGTTTTTTTCCCAACGATCGTGGAGTCTACTCTTAATTGTGACTACATACAATGTAAATATAAAAGGGTACTAAGGTTTATTGACAAGATAACCATTTGTGCAGAGTATATTCCCTTTACTCAGGTCTCATATTACACTCAGCTCTCTGCTCTATGCTGTGCAGTGCGTGATGTCAGACCCCCGCCTCCTGTCTGCTGGAGCTAAGTAATGCTGTGAAAATTCTGTACTTTGAACAGCTATAGAGTAGAGAGGGATACAGATAAACAGGTACAACTTATGTAGGAGGATTTATTTCATCTCAGTGTATTACCTAAGACCAGTCACTTCACTGGGTATATGTTAATTTTCAACTGTAGTGATGAGAAAATTAGAAGGAATAGGACGAAAACTTTTTCTCAAACTAATAAAATTCTAAGTGTGAATGTGGTTTTTGTTTGGGAAAATGAAACCATACATGTGGAATTCTATTAAAATAGCAGGTCTGGATGAAATTTTATGGGCATTCAAATTAAATTAGTTGACTCGAGAAAGAATGTTCTGATGAGCAGTTTTTCAAAGGCTTCTCAAAATATAATCATGTATGGCCAGCTTTAGGAAGTGTAGAGTAGTGACTAGGGATGAGCTTCGAGTTCAAGTCAAACTCATGTCACCGGGTGGCCCCGCCCTCCATTATTTAAGAAGTGTCAGAAGACTAGAAGCGTCACACAGCGGGTGCCTCCCATCATGGATGTGGAGCGGCCCGAGAATGAAGAAGGGAAGAAGACGCCGCGGAGGAAGATGCCGGACGAGAACACCGGAGCAAGAAGCAGAGGATCGGAGGAAGAACCAGAGGAAGAAGATGGAGGAAGAAGGAAGATAGAAGAAAGAAGATAGAAGAAAGAAGATGGAAAGAAGAAGACTTTAAATAAAGGAATTGTGAAAAACTGTCTGTTGTCATTTTTAACATTTTTGACACTTTTTTTGTGAAATGGTAGGGGTAATTTTGTACCCCCTTACCATTTCACACAGGGGGGGGCAGGATCTGGAGGGTCCTCTTGTTAAAGAGGGTTTCCAGATTCCGATAAGCCCCCCGCTTGTAGACCCCCACAACCACCGGGCAAGGGTTGTGGGGATGAGGCCTTTGTCCCCATCAACATGGTGACAAGGTGCTTTGGGGAGACCCCAAAGCACCCTCCCAATGTTGAGGGCATGTGGCCTGGTACGGTTCAGGAGGCCAGGTTGTGGCCTGCCAGGTTGTGTGCTCGGATAAGGGTCTGGTATGGATTTTTGGGGGGACCCAAGCCATTTTTTTTTAATTTTGGCGCGGGGTACCCCTTAAAATCTATACCAGACCTGAAGGGTCTGGTATGGATTTTGAGGGGGACCCCCACACCTTTTTTTTTTTAATTTTAATTTTGGTGCGGGGTTCCCCTTAATATCCATACCAGACCTGAAGGGCCTGGTATGGAATTTAAGGGGACCCCCACACCATTTTTTTTAAATTTTGGTTCGGGGTTCCCCTGTGGGGAAATCCCATGCCATTTTTATCAATTAACTTTTATGTGTATTGTCGGACCAACAATTCATTAATAGCTGCGAGTAGTTTTAAATGAATTTTTGTCCTTTGAAATGTAATTTTGCTGTCAGATTGTTTTAAATACGGGAAACATGCGCCCCTTTAACAGGCATACTATAGACACCCCCCAGATACGAAATTTAAAGGAATATTACACTTTTATTGTTTCACTTTAAGCATTATAAAAATCACTGTCCCCGAAAAAACGGCTGTTTTTAAAACTTTTTTTTGCATTGATCCATGTCCCCTGGGGCAGGACCCAGGTCCCCAAACACTTTTTATGACAATAACTTGCATGCAAGCCTTTAAAATAAGCACTTTTGATTATTCATGTTCGAGTCCCATAGACTTTAACAGTGTTCGCGTGTTCGAACAAATTTTTTGCCTGTTCGCATGTTCTGGTGCGAACTGAACAGGGGGGTGTTCGGCTCATCCCTAGTAGTGACCAGTTCATAGATCTGTAGCACCCTCTAGTGTGCTACTAGATTAGTGCAGGCAAATTTATGTTTGACTCATGGTTAGCCTGTGAATCTGAAATTGGGTCAGGGTTTACGGCAGGTCGGGCTGAATGACTCACAGAGACAGGTCTCTGGTACCTCCCTCTGGATCTGGAAGTTTGGAGAAACTTCTAGAAGTTAGTGGACAGAGATCCAGAGGGCTGATTTGCATACTTAAAGAAATTCGGCCAATCCCCAGGCATAATGTCCTCGCAGGGTGGCTGAGTCAGCCCTTAAATACGGTGGAGCCGGCAGGGGTGACCGGTGGAAGATGGAGTGCTGAGGAGTTTATCGGTGTCGAAGGAGGGATCCCCTATGTCTAGGGAGGGCCCTTGCCACTAGGCTGGGATTGGACTGGCGTAGGAAGATCCATTCAACATCACAGTTTAAACAGGATTCTTGCCTGAGAGCAGTGGGATCAAGGAGGACAGAGTGAGTACATCAGCATACCCAGGGATTCACAAGGGGAGAGACCACAGCCACATGTAGCAAGCTTTTGAAGGACAGTGCTGTGCTTAACCCATTTAATCCTTGTCCTGGGAGAGCTTACTTTCCAAAGAGGCTGAGAGCTGCTGGTCCATAAGGGACTTTGCCACTGATCCAAGGGACTGAGTGTTTCTAGCAAGGAGAGCAGCCTAGGATCTTTTCTCTGTACATAAGAAGGAGGTTGTCCTCATCTGTTGTTTTTCCAGTCAAGTTGGGCATCCCATAACCATAATCCCTTGTCAGGGAAGAATTACGCGAGGATTTGGCAAATGTGGCAACATCCAATATGGTCTTGCTAATGTGCGAATCTGTGTGCGTGGCGTATCCACTGGCCTATATAAGGACAGCAGCTCCTCTCACAAATTGCTGGATTCTCATCACCCTTCCTGTGTTCCTGAGCCCTTGTGTGTTTACCCTTGAATATCCTGTTGTGACTTGGCCTGCCTCTGACCTGTCTGATCTTCTCTCCTGGGTTTAACCCCTGGCTTGACAGATTAAGCAGCTGTCTCGAGTATATGACCCCGGCTTGCATTACAGACTTTGATATATATTTCTGGCTTGCCTTCCTGTGTATGACGTCGGCTTTCCTGTTTTGCTACCTGCCACTGCTCCTGGCGGATCCAGGCCTGGCTTTCACTACTGTCTCCTGTGTGCACTACTGCCAAGTACTACTGAGGTTCTCTATGAGGCTCCTGCCCAGCTGTGTATTCTGCTGCATCCGGTATACATCAGGTGACCATCGGTCCTACTCTTCAGAACCTGGCAACCTGTGCTTCTTTGGGCACTGCACCTTCTGTACCGTCTTCAGGGGTGTATTGCACTTAGCCGAAAGGGTAGCCCTCTCTGCATTTTGGCCTCTGACCAGGTACATGACATCCCTATAACCCAGGGGTGTTGCTAGGTGGGAAAAAGACCAGGGGCTTCAGCCCAAAGTCCAAGCCTGACTAGGGGGGTGTTGTGTGGCGGGGGTGGGTAAGCTCACCTGCTGATTTCTGCCTGGCTTACCAGTGCCCATCAATGCTGACCACTAAAAACTGACCTACCTGATCCACACTGACCTACCTAACCCACACTGACCTACCTGACACACACTGACCTACCTGACACACACTAACCAATACACTGATCTATCTGACACACACTGACCCAAACTGACCTACCTGACCCACACTGATCATTACACTGACCCACACTGACCTACCTGACCTACCTGACACACACTGACCCACACTGACCTACCTGACCATTACACTGACCTACCTGATCCACACTGACCTACCTGGTGCACACTGACCTTCCTGACACATACTGACCTACCTGATGCACACTGACCTACCTGACATACACTGACCTACCTGAGGCACACTGACAATTACACTGACCATTGCACTGACCCACACTGACCTACCTGGCACACACTGACCTACCTGACGCACACTGACCTACCTGATGTACACTGACCTACCTGACATACACTGACCTACCTGAAGCACACTGACCATTACACTGACCTACCTGACATACACTGACCTACCTGATGCACACTGACCATTACACTGACCCACACTGACCTACCTGACACACACTAACCTACCTGATGCAAACTGACCTACCTGACATACACTGATGCACACTGACCATTACACTGACCCACACTGACCTACCTAAAACACACTAACCTACCTGACGCACACTGACCTACCTGACATACACTAACCATTACACTGACCCAGACCCACACTGACCTACCTGACACACACTTACATGCACTGACCTACCTGACCATTACACGTGACGTCAGACTTCAGGTGACCGTGACCACTGGCTCCAACTGCAGCTCAGCCATAGTGTGCGGCGCCAGCAAACCCATCCCAGTAGACAGAAGGCAGTCAGAGACAGGAGAGGAGAGCTGCCTGCCCAAGCGCCGAGTGGGGATCTTCTCATAGTGATACGGCCGCAATGTAATTCCTGCCTTCTGGAGCCTGCAGCCACTATGATAGACGTCACACGTCCTGCGGTCCCGGCTTTGGACCAGTGGGACGTCCATCATTGGCGCTGCAGGCTCCAGAAGGCGGGACCTGCTATGTCACTCGGCCGCGCTCAGAGTCAGATCAGTCCCCGCTTGGGCTCTGGGCTAATAATAGATTTGTGAATGTCCAAGACCTGGGGCTTTTTGGGGGCCCACTCGGCCCTCCAGCCCACCTTAGCCCCCCTCCCGACGCCACTGCTATACCCTATCCAAGTTGTTTTCCCCAAAAAAACAAAAACAAGCCTATCTGGATGCTTGTTGCCTGGCTGTTGATGAACCATTCATCAGCAGCTCCTGCAGGGGTAGTATTACAGATCAGTAATAGATAACTGTTGATCCGTTGCCTAATGGTATTTGTCTTTGGGGGCTATATGCAGTAAATGTGACTACACAGATTGCAATTTAATCTCTTTTAGATCAGCCAACAAATATTTAATCAGAAGGTCTACCTGAATGGTTATAGATTGTATCGATTGTTTTATTGAGGCAGGCCCTCATTCCAAATAGTTTTTGGTAAATCTAAAGAAGATTGCATGGAGAATGTTTCATCTAATTGTAACATAGCCAGGTTCAGCTTCAGTAAAAGCAATGATGTGTAGCAGTCCATGACAGAAAGATTTCAACTTGCTTTATATTGGAGAAGTCAAAAAAAAGGCAAACAGTTTTTTAGGTTGATTTCTATATATTACTGCACTTTAGCTTATATGTAAGATTGTATGAAAAAAACAGTCAAGCACCCATGCCAATGCCAATATTTATAATATCAAAATTATTTGTGCTCAAAAGAGTTTGGTTCCACCTTAAAGGACCACTATTGTGTAGTTTGAAAGCTGTATGAGGTCAATTCTTGTAATGTAATTGTAGTTTGTATTATCATTTATTTATATTTTTACTCCAAATGTACATACAGACTAAGCTATCCAGGAAAAGTGATAAACCTAAAGGTTAACTCCACTTTAGTAGAAAAAAAAAAGCAAATAGAATAATAATAATAGTATATGCAATTGCGACACAAGCCACATTGTAATTGAATGGTACTGAATGGTATTAAAAATGACCTTTCTTTTTCAATCTGTAGTGCTGTAATTTTCTGTAAAATTAAATCCAACATGGGAACCTTGAGCCATTGTGCACACAGTCCGTGTACAGAACTTCCACAGAAAGATCATTTGATTGTGTGATTGGCTGCACGAAGATAAAAATCAAGTTAATTTTTAACAGAAAGGAAAAAATCAGGTTTTAGGTATCCTCTGCAAGAAAAATTCTTAGGATTAATTACCGGTACTTCTAAAGGGATGCTGGCCTAAACTGATGAATAAATTAAATGTTTTTACAGTTTTTTATTGGGTATATTTTATAGCAGAAAATAAAAAAAAATATTTTTTTTTTTAAAATTGACGGTCTTTTTTTCTTTATAGTGCAAAAAATAAAAAACGCAGAGGTGATCAAATACCACCAAAACAAATGCTCTATTTGTGGGGAAAAAAGGTAATCAGTTTTATTTGGTTACAGTGTCGCACGACCGTGCAATTGTCAGTTAAAATAATGCAGTGCCTAAACATGAAGGGGGGTCGTAAATCTTCTGGAGCTGAAGAGGTTAAGCACAAATTGCAATGCTGTGTTGGGGTGCAGCAATAATTATAAAAAAAACAATTAAATCTGCTTGGTCCAGCGAAAAATGTGAAGGTTTGTGAAAGAAAAGGGAATATCATATATGGAATATTTTCATTCTCTGATTACATGAATGAATATTGTACAGTCAGAACGAGGGTTCTAGCTTTCTGCTACTCTACAGAAAAAAAAGAAGTATTTTTATTTCTGTTGCTGTCCCTGTTGGAGACTTTCCCACACTTTCTGTCTGATAAAACTGTTGTCACCTTGACAATAAGTAGGGGATCCACTGATAGCAGTAAAGTTTGACAAGAACTGCTGGTGGTTCCGAGGCCAGGAGAGCTTCTGGTGGTCTTGAGGGTCGTAAAGCTTATGGCTGGATCTCCATATTATAAAATATTGATGCAGCGCCTGTGTTGGATTCTATCCAAGCCTATTCTATTGGAACTGTATCGATCTTTTAAAAGATGGAGATCCAACCTGTTTACACCCCTTTTCTTGCCTGCTAGGCTATATACTCAAATAAGTGTCTGGTATGGGTTTTGGGGGGGACCCCACGGCGTTTTTTTTTTTTAACAACTTCAGCCCCTTCATGACCAGGCCATTTTTTGCGATACGGCACTGCGTTACTTTAACTGACTATTGCGCGGATGTGCGACGCTGTACCCAAATAAAATTGATGTCCTTTTTCCCACAAAAACCAAAAGAGTTTTCTTTTGGTGGTATTTGATTCGGCTAGAAACAAAAAAAGACCAACGTTTTTGAAAAAAAAACTAGGGCTGTTACTGATTAAAATTTTCACATTCGAATAATCAATATTTTTTTTAAAATCGATTAATTGACTAATTTCGATTAATTATAACGCATATACAGATACACCTACTTTTAGCTGACGTCATGCATAGCACCTCCCCATACGCGTTACGTTCAATCAGTACTTCCTGAGAACTTCCTCAGCGGGGCGGGGCTACGGCGTCACCCTACAGTCTATTTAAATAGCACCATTGTGCATCAGAGGGACCGATGGAGAGTCAGAGACATTCATCACCTGCTGAGACAGCAAACTGTCAGCTTTTTGGAAAAAAAAGTGCCCTCATCAAAAATGTTTCTTGATTGCTGGATAACCAATCAATGTCAGTTCATCGTCAAACTGACTTACAGCCAGGAAAGCCCTCAGATATGTTGTTTTTCATAGCCAAGTCCAGGATTTACATAGATGTTTATCTAAAAACTTTAACCAGTGAGATCAATCAAATCGTTAGGATCTGTCCTCCTCAATTTATGATTTCACGGACATCGACATCACCGGATTCCTCCCCTCTTCCCTTCGTTAGCAGATGGAGGCACATGGGGAAGGGGGGAGGAGTCCGGTGACGTCGATGTCCGTGACATCACCGGATCTCCGACGGAACTCCCTGAAGACCCGGAAGCTGGCGAAGGGTGAGTACCGATCAAATGAATTTTGATCGATCAAAAAAATTAACTATTAATCGAGGAATTAATCTTTAATTTTCCCAGCTCTAAAAAAAAAAAAATTTTTTTTTAAATGTTATTTTACTGAAAGGGTAGTTGTTGCTTGGAATAAACTTACAGCAGAGTTAGTGAGCTAGTCAACAGTAAATGGCTTCAAACATGCTTGGGACAAACAGATCTATACTCAGAAAAAAAAGTTAACAAACCCCCTAGATCACCAGGTGAAAATGAGGAGAAAAACAACTTAAAAAAATAAAACTAATGCCGCCACCACATTTAACCACTTGACGACCGCCTCACGCAGATATACGTCTGCAGAATGGCACGGGCAGGCAAAATCACGTACCTGGTATGATCAGAAACCCCCCTGGTGCCTGAGACGGTCGCCTTTGGTCTGGCAGCGATCAGAGATGAGGGGGAGGCCATCCGATCGTGGCCCCCCCTCGCGATCGCTCCCAGCCAATGAGAATCCTCCCCTGCCTGTGTGTAGTACACACAGGCAGAGGATGTGATGTCATCTCTCCTCGGCTTGGCAGTTTCCGTTCCGGCGCCGAGGAGAGAAGACATCAATGTGAGTGCACAAACACACACACACAGTAGAACATGCCAGGCACACTTTACACCCCCGATCGCCCCCTGATCACCCCCCAATCACCCCTCCCCCCCTGTCACACTGACACCAAGCAGTTTTTTTGTTTTTGTTTTTTTCCGATTACTGCATGGTGTCAGTTTGTGACAGTTAGAAGTGGTAGGGCAGTGAGTATTAGCCCCCTTTAGGTCTAGGGTACCCCCCTAACCCCCCCTAATAAAGTTTTAACCCCTTGATCACCCCCCGTCACCAGTGTCGCTAAGCGATCATTTTTCTGATCGCTGTATTAGTGTCACTGGTGATGCTAGTTAGGGACGTAAATATTTAGGTTCGCCGTCAGCATTTTATAGCGACAGGGACCCCCATATACTACCTAATAAAGGTTTTAACCCCTTGATTGCCCCCTAGTTAACCCTTTCACCACTGATCACCGTATAACTGTTACAGGTGACGCTGGTTAGTTCGTTTATTTTTTATAGTGTCAGGGCACCCACTGTTTATTACCGAATAAAGGTTTAGCCCCCTGATCGCCCGGCGGTGATATGCGACGCCCCAGGCAGCGTCAGATTAGCGCCAGTACCGCTAACACCCACGCACGCAGCATACGCCTCCCTTAGTGGTATAGTATCTGAACGGATCAATATCTGATCCGATCAGATCTATACTAGCGTCCCCAGCAGTTTAGGGTTCCCAAAAACGCAGTGTTAGCGGGATCAACCCAGATACCTGCTAGCACCTGCGCTTTGCCCCTCCGCCTGGCCCAGCCCAGCCCAGCCCACCCAAGTGCAGTATCAATCGATCACTGTCACTTACAAAACACTAAACGCATAACTGCAGCGTTCGCAGAGTCAGGCCTGATCCCTGCGATCGCTAACATTTTTTTTGGTAGCGTTTTGGTGAACTGGCAAGCACCAGCCCCAGGCAGCGTCAGATTAGCGCCAGTACCGCTAACACCCACGCACACACCGTACACCTTCCTTAGTGGTATAGTATCTGAACGGATCAATATCTGATCCGATCAGATCTATACTAGCGTCCCCAGCAGTTTAGGGTTCCCAAAAACACAGTGTTAGCGGGATCAGCCCAGATACCTGCTAGCACCTGCGTTTTGCCCCTCCGCCTGGCCCAGCCCAGCCCACCCAAGTGCAGTATCGATCACTGTCACTTACAAAACACTAAACGCATAACTGCAGCGTTCGCAGAGTCAGGCCTGATCCCTGAGATCGCTAACAGTTTTTTTGGTAGCGTTTTGGTGAACTGGCAAGCACCAGCCCCAGGCAGCGTCAGGTTAGTGCCAGTAGCGCTAACACCCACGCACGCACCGTACACCTCCCTTAGTGGTATAGTATCTGAACGGATCAATATCTGATCCGATCAGATCTATACTGGCGTCCCCAGCAGTTTAGGGTTCCCAAAAACACAGTGTTAGCGGGATCAGCCCAGATACCTGCTAGCACCTGCATTTTGCCCCTCCGCCCGGCCCAGCCCAGCCCAGCCCACCCAAGTGCAGTATCGATCGATCACTGACACTTACAAAACACTAAACGCATAACTGCAGCATTCGCAGAGTCAGGCCTGATCCCTGCGATCGCTAACAGTTTTTTTGGTAGCGTTTTGGTGAACTGGCAAGCATCAGCGGCCTAGTACACCCCGGTCGTAGTTAAACCAGCACTGCAGTAATACTTGGTGACGTGGCGAGTCCCATAATTGCAGTTCAAGCTGGTGAGGTGGCAAGCACAAGTAGTGTCCCGCTGCCACCAAAAAGACAAACACAGGCCCGTCGTGCCCATAGTGCCCTTCCTGCTGCATTCGCCAATCCTAATTGGGAACCCACCGCTTCTGCAGCACCCATACTTCCCCCATTCACATCCCCAACCAAATGCAGTCGGCTGCATGAGAGGCATTTTCTTTATGTCCTCCCGAGTACCCCTACCCAACAAACCCCCCCAAAAAAGATGTTGTGTCTGCAGCAAGCGCGGATATAGGCGTGACACCCGCTATTATTGTCCCTCCTGTCCTGACAATCCAGGTCTTTGCATTGGTGAATGTTTTGAACGCTACCATAAACTAGTTGAGTATTAGCGTAGGGTACAGCATTGCACAGACTAGGCACACTTTCACAGGGTCTCCCAAGATGCCATCACATTTTGAGAGACCCGAACCTGGAACCGGTTACAGTTATAAAAGTTACAGTTACAAAAAAAGTGTAAAAAAAAATAAAATAAACACAAACAAAAATATAAAATAAAAAAAATAGTTGTCGTTTTATTGTTTTCTCTCTCTCTCTGTTCTCTCTATTGTTCTTCTCTTTTTTACTGTATTCTATTCTGCAACGTTTTATTGTTATTATGTTTTATCATGTTTGCTTTTCAGGTATGCAATTTTTTTATACTTTACCGTTTACTGTGCTTTATTGTTAACCATTTTTTTGTCTTCAGGTACGCCATTCACGACTTTGAGTGGTTATACCAGAATGATGCCTGCAAGTTTAGGTATCATCTTGGTATCATTCTTTTCAGCCAGCGGTCGGCCTTCATATAAAAGCAATCCTAACGGCTAATTAGCCTCTAGACTGCTTTTACAAGCAGTGGGAGGGAATGCCCCCCCCCCACCGTCTTCCATGTTTTTCTCTGGCTCTCCTGTCTCAACAGGGAACCTGAGAATGCAGCTGGTGATTCAGCCAGCTGACCATAGAGCTGATCAGAGACCAGAGTGGCTCCAAACATCTCTACGGCCTAAGAAACCGGAAGCTACGAGCATTTTATGACTTAGATTTCGCCGGATGTAAACAGCGCCATTGGGAAATTGGGGAAGCATTTTATCACACCGATCTTGGTGTGGTCAGATGCTTTGAGGGCAGAGGAGAAATCTAGGGTCTAATAGACCCCAATTTTTTCAAAGAAGAGTACCTGTCACTACCTATTGCTATCATAGGGGATATTTACATTCCCTGAGATAAAAATAAAAATGATTTAAAAAAAAAGAAAATGAAAGGAACAGTTTAAAAATAAGATAAAAAAGTAAAAAAATAATAAAGAAAAAAAAAAGAGCACCCCTGTCCCCCCTGCTCTCACGCTAAGGCGAACGCAAGCGTCGGTCTGGCGTCAAATGTAAACAGCAATTGCACCATGCATGTGAGGTATCACCACGAAGGTCAGATCGAGGGCAGTATGTTTAGCAGTAGACCTCCTCTGTAAATCTAAAGTGGTAACCTGTAAAGGCTTTTAAAGGCTTTTAAAAATGTATTAATTTTGTTGCCACTGTACGTTTGTGCGGAATTTTAAAGCATGTCATGTTTGGTATCCATGTACTTGGCCTAAGATCATCTTTTTTATTTCATCAAACATTTGGGCAATATAGTGTGTTTTAGTGCATTAAAATGTAAAAAAAGTGTGTTTTTTCCCCAAAAAATGCTTTTGAAAAATCGCTGCGCAAATACTGTGTGAAAAAAAAAAATGAAACACCCACCATTTTATTCTGTAGGGCATTTCCTTTAAAAAAATATATAATGTTTGGGGGTTCAAAGTAATTTTCTTGCAAAAAAAAAATAATTTTTTCATGTAATCAAAAAGTGTCAGAAAGGGCTTTGTCTTCAAGTGGTTAGAAGAGTGGGTGATGTGTGACATAAGCTTCTAAATGTTGTGCATAAAATGCCAGGACAGTTCAACCCAGCCCAAATGACCCCATTTTGGAAAGTAGACACCCCAAGCTATTTGCTGAGAGGCATGTCGAGTCCATGGAATATTTTATATTGTGACACAAGTTGCGGGAAAGAGACCAATTTTTTTTTTTTTTTGCCCAAAGTTGTCACTTAATGATATATTGCTCAAACATGCCATGGGAATATGTGAAATTACACCCCAAAATACATTCTGTTGCTTCTCCTGAGTACGGGGATACATCATGTGTGGGACTTTTTGGGAGCCTAGCCGCGCACGGGACCCAGAAAACCAAGCACCGCCTTCAGGCTTTCTAAAGGCGTACATTTTTGATTTCACTCTTCACTGCCTATCACAGTTTCGGAGGCCATGGAATGCCCAGGTGGCACAAACCCCCCCCCCAAATGACCCCATTTTGGAAAGTAGACACCCCAAGCTATTTGCTGAGAGGTATAGTGAGTATTTTGCAGACCTCACTTTTTGTCACAAAGTTTTGAAAATTGAAAAAAGAAAAAAAAATTTTTTTTTCTTGTCTTTTTTCATTTTTAAAAACAAATGAGAGCTGCAAAATACTCACCATGCCTCTCAGCAAATAGCTTGGGGTGTCTACTTTCCAAAATTAGGTCATTGGGGGGGGGGGGGGTTGTGCCACCTGGGCATTCCATGGCCTCCGAAACTGTGATAGGCAGTGAAGAGTGAAATCAAAAATTTACACCCTTAGAAATCCTGAAGGCGGTGATTGGTTTTCGGGGCCCCGTACGCGGATAGGCTCCTAAAAAGTCCCACACATGTGGTATCCCCATACTCAGGAGAAGCAGCTAAATGTATTTTGGGGTGCAATTCCACATATGCCCATGGCCTGTGTGAGCAATATATCATTAAGTGACAACTTTGTGCAAAAAAAAAAAAAAATGTCATTTTCCCACAACTTGTGTCAAAATATAAAATATTCCATGGACTCAACATGCCTCAAAGCAAATAGCTTGGGGTGTCTACTTTCCAAAATGGGGTCATTGGGGGGGGGGGGGTTATGCCATCTGGGCATTTTATGGCCTTCAAAACTGTGAGAGGTAGTGAGGAGTAAAATTTACGCCCTTAGAAATCCTGAAGGCAGTGATTGGTTTTCGGGGCCCCGTACTCGGCTAGGCTCCCAAAAAGTCCCGCACATGTGGTATCCCCATACTCAGGAGAAGCAGCTAAATGTATTTTAGGGTGCAATTCCACATATGCCCATGGCCTGTGTGAGCAATATATCATTTAGTGAAAACTTTTTGTAATTTTTTTTTTGTCATTATTCAAACACTTGGGACAAAAAAAATGAATATTCAATGGGCTCAATATGCCTCTCAGCAATTTCCTTGGGGTGTCTACTTTCCAAAATGGGGTCATTTGTGGGGGTTTTGTACTGCCCTGCCATTTTAGCACCTCAAGAAATGACATAGGCAGTCATAAATTAAATTCCAGAAAATGTACCCTAGTTTGTAGGCGCTATAACTTTTGCGCAAACCAATAAATATACACTTATTGACATTTTTTTTACCAAAGACATGTGGCCGAATACATTTTGGCCTAAATGTATGACTAAAATTGAGTTTGTTGGATTTTTTTTAGAACAAAAAGTAGAAAATATCATTTTTTTTCAAAATATTCGGTCTTTTTCCGTGTATAGCGCAAAAAATAAAAACGGCAGAGGTGATCAAATACCATCAAAAGAAAGCTCTATTTGTGGGAAGAAAAGGACGCAAATTTCGTTTGGGTACAGCATTGCATGACCGCGCAATTAGCAGTTAAAGCGACGCAGTGCCAAATTGGAAAAAGTCCTCTGGTCCTTAAGCAGCATAATGGTCCGGTCCTTAAGTGGTTAAAGCAAAACTAAACTCTTTCAATCAGCATTAACTATTGTTAATCCTTATGCTGCTAACATTAGTAAATAGATAGGAAGGTAGATTATATTTACTTGTTTTAAACTTTTTTTTTTTTACATTTCTACAGTTGCTTCCTGGTTTCTGGCCTAAGCCAAATAATGTCATACATCTCAGAAGTCTTCATGGCATACCTCCCAACTTTTTGAGATGGGCATAAGGGACACCTATCAGCAAAAATATGCAGGTATAGGACACACACCTTGCCACACCCCCTTAAAGGAGAATTGTACAAAAAAAACAAGATTGGTTAAACCCATAAGTGCTTTTTTACCATTACTATTCCTTTGTATTGGGTTTTGGAATTTACAAATGCAGCAATTTAGAAATAAGATGAAAGGTTTAGCACTGAGAAACACTTTTTGATAGATAAAAAAGTGCATTTTATATACAACTATATAGATCAGACCAAAATGAGGGATAAATGAGGAGGAATGAGGGACAGAGGGACATTGCTCCAAATCAGGGACAGTCTCTCAAAATCAGGGAGTTGGGAGCTATGTCATGGGCACTTTTTTTCTTTCACCTGGAGGAGGGGCTTTCACAGCTAAGCACACCCTCCTCCCTGTGTGCCTGAGCTAAGGGCAGATGGACTCCAGGAAGTAAATGCTACATGAATCATCTGCTCTTATTCAAGATGGCCATTAATAGAAATGCTAGAGAGGTGTTTTTCAAAGTGGTTTCACACCTGATGCTCACAAAAGAACACAGGTTTCTATAGAAACCAATCATAATTGTAATTTTATTTTACATGCTGCATTGAAAATGACTGATGGTAATTGTTTGACTGCTATGGGCTATATAGATTTTTCATTCAGACTTGAAGATGTTTAAAATCTGAGCTACAGTACAATCTAAAAGTTGTGCTTATTCACATTTCCATTTATTGATAATACAGGTGTGTATGGGTACATCACAGTCTCTTTAAAATGTTAAAAGCAGCTCTCACTGTGAAAATTACAGTGCCTTGAAAAAGTATCCATACCCCTTTTTCCACATTTTGTCATGTTACAACTAAAAACATAAATGTATTTTATTGGGATTTTATATGATAGACCAACACAAAGTGGCACATAATTGTGAAGTAGAAGGAAAATGATAAATGGCTTTCAACGTTTTTTAAAAGTAAATATCTGAAAAGTGTGGCGTGCATTTGTATTCTGCCTCCTTTACTCTGATACCCCTAACTAAAATCTAGTGGAACCAATTGTCTTTAGAAGTCACCTAATTAGTAAAAAAAAGTCCACCTGTGTGTAATTTAATCTCGTTATGAATACAGCTGTTCTGTGAAGCCCTCAGGTCCGTCCATGCGCGCTGCACTGCGCGGGGGCACACGCGATCGCGGGCACGAGAGCCAGAACAGGGACGTGTGTGTGTAAACACACAAATCCCTGTTCTGTGAGGTGAGGAAAGACAGATCGTCTGCTCCTACTAGCTAGGAACAACGATCTGTTATCTCCCCTAGTCAGTTCCATCCCCCTACATTTAGAACACACACTGAGGGAACACACATTTAACCCCTTGGTCGCCCCTTAGTGTTAACCCCTGCCCTGCCTTTTTTTAGCACTGATCACTGTATAAATGTCAGTGGTCCCAAAAATGTGTTATAAGTGTCTGATCTGTCCGCCATAATGTTGCAGTCCTGATAAAAATCGCAGATCACCCCCATTACTAGTAAAAAAAATAATAACAATAATAAAAATGCCAAAAAAATGCGATAAATCTTTCCAATAGTTTGTGGACACTATACCTTTTGTGCAAACCAATCAATATACGCTTATTGCGCTTTTTATTACCAAAAATATGTAGAAGAATACATATCGGCCTAAACTGAGGAAAAAATTAGCTTTTTTTAAAAAAAAAATTGGGGATATTTATTATAGCAAAAAGTACAAAATATTGTGTTTTGTTCCAAATTGTCACTCTTTTTTTGTTTATAGCGCAAAAAATGAAAACCGCAGAGGTGATCAAATACTCCCAAAAGAAAGCTCTATTTGTGGTAAAAAAAGGACATCAATTTTGTTTGGGTGCAACATCGCACGAGCACGCAATTGTCAGTTAAAGCGACGCAGTGCCGCATTGCAAAAAATGGCCTGGTCATTGAGCAGTCAAATCTTCCGGGGCTGAAGTGGTTAAAAAAAATCATTTTAGGCCTGAAGATTACACAAAACCCACAAATATTATATATTTTCTGAAAGCAGAAACCCTAGAGAATAGTCCCACAATATTACAGCGAAGGTCTAGGAAGCGCAAAAGTAAAAAACACACTAACGTGAATTTTAGGGAAAACAAACGAAGTAAGTTACCCAAATTTTTGGTAAAATATAAAAGATGAGGTTATACTGAATAAAAAGATACCCAGCATGTCAAGCCTTAAATTTTTGTGTGCCCATGAAATGGCGTTAAACTTTAGTACCCTATATTTTCTATAGGCGACGCTTCAAAAGCCCCCTATATACATAAGTTTAGTGTTACGGAGGAGGTCTTGTGTTAGAATTATTTCTCTCACTCTGGCGTGCGCGGCGATATGTAATATGTATATGTAGGGGTGGGGGGCCCTCAAAATTATTTGGGGGGGGATTTTATGTGTTTGGGTATAACTTTATTTTTTTTTGCAAAAATGCTTAAAGTGTAACTCCACTTTTGTTGAGAAAATAACATTCTCTTCTGGGTGATCTATGTACATTACAAGGATTGTAATAAACTTTGTTGCAGACTCCTACCTTTTGTTATTTTGAAGAAATCCCTGTGTGTTTGTCTGTATCCACGTGGGAAAGTAAATCTAATGGAAGTGGTTTCATAATTATCAATCAGCTGTGCACCTGCAGGGCTCTAATGAGGAAAGCGGCTGGGCCTGCATCCCTTTAGATGTGATTTCCTATTGGAAGTATCTCATCAAAAATAAAATTTTTGGTGCAGGGGATGCCTGAAATCTGACTTGTATCTTAGTGCAGACTTCTGGGGTAATTGTTAGTAACATTCAATGACAATATGACTTGTGTTGCAATTGTATTTGCTATATTATTTTTTCTTGATTTGCTATATTTTTTCCCTACCAAAGTTGAGTTACCTTTTAAAGGAGCGGTTCTAAACCTGTGGGTTGCGACCCTATTGGGGGGTCGAAAGCCAATTTGCCAGGGTTCACAAATCCCGATCTGATCAGTCCGATCCGCAGACCCGACTCCCAAAAGTGACGTCATCGACCAGTGAGACGTCACTTCTGGGAGAGGAGAGGCCGCGCCGGAGTAACTAGTAAGGTAAGTAAGCTTTTATGATTTGCATATAAACAGCTTGTTGATCAGACTCACACTGTCTGGGAACTTGGTGTGGTCGGCTGTGATGTAAATTTATTTACCGAGCTATATGGCTGAGCACATGGATTTTTGAGAAGGAATTTAACTGATGTAATTCTGTCTGTAAATGTGTAAGGCAAGAGACATGGGTGAGATCTTGGGATGGGGGAGTCTTAAGTGCTAATATTATTACATTACATGGACTTGATGCTGGAATGAACAGTAAGTAGGGATGGAGTTTGGTCAGAGCCACCTTGGATTTGAGGTGGATCTCATGATTTGGCGAACCTCAGAATTTGTGGCCATAAATTTGCACCTGAACCCATAATGCACTGCATCCACGGTGGAAGTCTGACACCAGTTAGAATGTCGGCGCCGCCGCCAAGTGGAGGGGGAGACGAGCGGGGCTTCGATCCCCCGCATCGCTGGACCCTGGGACAGGTAAGTGTCTGATTATTGAAAGTCAGCAGCTGCAGTATTTGTAGCTGATGACTTTTATTTTTTTTTTTTTAAGCGGAACACCGCTTTAGGATGCTGTAGGAGGGCACCGCCGGGCACCTGCAAACACTCGTGACAGAGCGAGAACCGGGATCTGTGTGTGTAAACACACAAATCCTGGTGCTCTCAGGTGAGAGGAGACCGATCGTGTGTTCATACTAAGTATGTACACCGATCGGTCTCCTCCCCTAGTCAGTCCCATCCCCCCCACAGTTAGAACACACCTAGGGAACACAGTTAAACCCTTGATTGGTTAACCCCGAGTGTTAGCCCCTGGCAGTGATTGCACAAATAAACAAAAAAAAAAAAACCAGACTGGTTGTACTGAAGTTGATCAATAGATTGGCTTTAGTATAATCAGCCTGCCCAAAAATGAACTGAAATTTTTGATTCATCTATGGTCAGCTTTAGGTGAGTGAAGGTTTGCTTTAGGTATTTTAACCACTTGAGCTCTAACCCCCCCCCCCCTTCATGACCAGGCCATTTTTTGCGTATTTGCAATTGCATTACTTTAACAGACAATTGTCATGCGATGCTGTCCCCAAATAAAATGTATGACTTTTTTTTTTTTTGAGATTTCTTTTGGTGGTATTTGATCACCTCTGCGTTTTTTGTTTTTTCTCGCCATAAACAGAAAAAGACAGACATTTAAGAATATATATATATATATATATATATATATATATATATATATATATATATATTTACTTTCTGCTATAAAACATAACAATTTAAAAAATCTAATTTCTTCATCAATTTAGGTCAAAACTGCCACAGGGAGTCAGGGCCACCCTCGGGATGGTGTAACCCCTCCGGCAGGTGTCACCCTGGTGCGGACTGCACCCCCCGCACCCCCTCAGCAACGCCACTGGGGGGAGCTAGCTGTCACACTCTGGCTGCAACAAACGCAGCCAGGCGAGCAGATCGAGTGTTCTGTGAATGGAAAACGACAAGGTCCGGTGGCCTTAGCGGCTGTCGGCTTGTAGTTTTCAATGAACTACCACTGTGCTGTGGAGCGCCATGGTAGTTCATTCTCTCTTCCTGACAGATTGCATCTGATTTTCCGTATGAGATGTAGGAGCACACAGATAAACCCCACCTCCTCTCCAATGCTATAGGACCCTATACCCATAAATTTTAACTTACCACTAGGGACTGCGTTCTGTAACTAGTCAACTCTTTGACCAAATGGGTGGGAACTCCGTCTGCCATGGAGTCCATCAGGAAAGGAAAATTATGCTAAGTATTTGATAATAAATTTTCCGTTTTCCTGACAGACTCCATGGCAGCCTACATGTGGGAAAAAACTAGCCAGACCACACAGGGTAAGTATGCTGAAGAAGAAAAATTTAATTTGCCCCGTCAACCGACAGGATTCTTAAACCAAAATTCACAGATAGAGAAGCAGGCTTTATACAGTAATGTGACATAAAGGTATTAATGGAGGCCCAAGAGGCCGCTTTGCAGATGACGTCTGGAGTCATGTGCCGGGCTTCTGCCCATGACGCCGCCATACCCCTGGTGGAATGTGCCGTCACCGCCTCCAGAGGAGCCAAGCCCTTAGCTCTATATGCCTGCTGAATGGACTGGACGATCCAGGCCGCAATTATCCTGGTTGATTATCCTGGGAAAAAAGTCAGGAATAGTTCTTCATGACCCAAGGAACCGATCTCAGAGACCCTCTTGGCCGAAGTGATAGCGACCAAGAAGGCGACTTTCGCGGAAATTTCTTTGATAGAAAGCGGGGCGGATCCCGTGATACTGAGTCCAGACAATGAGTCAAGAACTAGGGGAAGATCCCATTTGGGGAATCTTGTTTTTTTTTGGGGCCTGAGTCTTAATGCCCCTCGAAAGAACTGCCAGATTAGTGGGTGAACAGCCCATGACGTGCCAGAGAAGGCCGATAAGGCTGAGACTTGGACTCTAAGAGAGCTGATGGATAGAGACAGGTCTAGGCCAGATTAAAGGAAGCTGAGGATATCTTGATTCTCTGGATACCTAAATGATCTGCCCATAGAGGATGAAAATTCTACAAACTTGGCCCATATTCTCTTATATATTTTATTCGTGCTCGCCTTTCTTGAGCTCATGAGGGTAGAAATCACTCTTGAGGTGCACCCGAGAGATTCCAGCCTCTCCCTCTCAAGAACCAGACCATTGGTCTTAGTAATGCCGGACAAGGGTGCAGGACTGCCCCCTGAGAGGAAGAGGCGCTGGGTCCCGGAATTTGAGCTGGGTCAGGAGGGGAAACCAAGGCCTGTTGGGCCAGTAAGGCACAATCACCGACACCTCGACCGCTTCTGCTTGAAGTCTCCGTAAGAATTTGAGGATAATCGGGAGCGAGGGAAAGGCTTATTCCCTGTTGAAACTCCACTGATCTGTCAAGGTATCTATTCCGAAGGCCTGACTGCAACAGACTCAAGTGTAGTACTTCTCGACCTTGAAGTTGCAGGGAATGCAAATAGATCCACTATCCTGTCCCTGGGATCGACTACCAGGAACAGGATCCATCGAACGTCCGCACATGAAGGGACCATTCGTTGTTGTCCAGCTGTGTGCGGGACAGGAAGTCCACCTGGACGTTCTGGGCTCCGGGGATGAAGACTGCCAAAATATTGACTAGGTTTTTCTGGGCCCAAGACATGATGGGTTTGACCTCTTGGAGAAGGGTGGAGTTCCGAGAGCCCCCTTTCCCCCTCACATAGGAGACCGCTGTGATGTTGTTCATCTTAAGAACCACTGACTTCCCTTTCAGAAGATGAGAGAAGGCTTGAAGGGCACACCAGGCCGCCCGAAGTTCCAGGACATTTGAGCCTGGATTGTGGAGACGAGCAACCCACTTACCTTGTGCAAAATCTGACCTGCAGAGGGCTCCCCATCCAGCACCACTGGCATTGGTCATGACCGTGACCCACGGGAAGGGAGTGATGGAGTGGCAAGTGAGCAAATTTTGTGCTGGAGCCACCAGAAGAGGCTGTTCCTCATCACTGATGTTATACGAATGGACTGATTGATGTCCCTCGAATTCCATTGGCGAAGGAACCCTGTCTGTCATAGAGACCATAGTGCCGATAATCCTTAGGAACTGTGAGGACCTTAGGCGTGAGGAGTTCAAAGCCTGTAAGGTACCTGTGATAGGCAGTGTCCGAAGTGGAGCTTGTGTGCTGAGGATTCAGGCGAAAACTTAGTCAGGCAGATCAGGTTGGCAACAGATCAGGCAAAGCGGTACACAATCGAAATCCAGAGAGTGGTCAGGCAGGCAAAGGTCATACAGGAGCTGGCGGTGAAGTACAAAATCAGCAGGCTAGAGAGTAGTCAGGAATCCAGGCAGAAGTTTATATATGGTATTCAGAGTCACAACGCAGTCACAACACCCAGGGAGCTAGTCCACACAAACGGGCACTGAGAGATAGGAAGTACTGCTATTTATGGGCTGCTTTGATTGTAGATTGTCCACAGCTGGAAGCAGGTGGGGCTAGTGAGTCCAAGGTAATGCACCAAACTAAGAGAACATAGCCATAACTCCAGAGCTCTTTTGTGGCACAACAAGTAAGACTGCAGCTGTGGGACCAGGAACATCCCGGTTTGAATACACAGGGCCCCCTCCCCAGTGGACTCCTCCGGGGGGGCCAGCGGGGCTTAGTGGGAAAGGAGGCATGGAAGTCTCAAATAACAGCAGGAGCATGCAAATCTTTGGCTGGGACCCAGGAACGCTCTGTGACGGGATATCCCTTCCAGTGAACCAGATACTTCAAACTCATTTTGTCCATCAACAAGAACAAGAGGAGGTAGCTGTTGCGTTCTGGAGTAGCGATTGAAAATTGTCTTATTGAGGAGGGAAACGTGGAATATGGGGTGTATCCGGAGAGAGGAGGACAATTTTAACTGATAGGAGACTGGCCCGACTCGAGCAATAATTCTGTAAGGATTGATGAATCGAGGGTCCAATTTGGTAGAAGGTTATTTCAGTCTCAAGTATTTGGTTGATAGCCAAAGTCTGTCCCCCACCACATATGGAGGTATATGGCGTCTTCATTTGTTGGAGAAAAGCGCATACTTGCCTGCTGACTTTCGTAGTAATAAGCAAATCTTTTTCCAATGTAGCAGAATATTTTTCACCTGCTGATCTGCTGCAGAGAGTGGTCAGGCAGGCAAAGGTCATACATGAGCTGGCGGTGAAGTACAAAATCAGCAGGCTAGAGGGTAGTTAGGAATTCAGGCAGAAGTTCATATACGGTATTCAGAGTCACAAAGCAGTCACAACACCCAGGGAAGAAGAACTAAGAAGAGAGGGGAGTACACCCCCTGGAACTCTTTGTCCTTTGTTACCGGCACCACCGCTCCCTGTGTTCTCAGCGAATCCACGTAGGATAGTAACATCTGCTTCTTTTCTTCTGACCATGGTAGCAGGGATGTAAATAAATCTGGGGGTGGAATACTGGAGAAGGACCATGCGTGGCCTGAGAATACTGTCTTAATGGTCGAGTAATCCGAGATTGAGGCCACCCAGGCCTCCCTCAATGAAGTGTAGCTCCCCAGTGTTGCAGCCCCAGACCCTGACACCCCCACCACCATGCTTGACTGTAGGCAAGACACACTTGTCTTTGTACTCCTCACCCGGTCGCCGCCACACACGCTTGACACCATCTGAACCAAATTTATCTTGGTCTCATCAAACCACAGGACATGGTTCTAGTAGTCCACACCCTTAGTCTGCTTGTCCTCAGCAAACGGCGAAAGAAGGGCGTGGTTTACGCGTAATAGTTGGCGTGTCTTAAATGGGCGTGGCTCAAAGGGGGTGTGGTTAGAGTCTGAGATGAATGAGGGATGGAGAGGGAAAGGGGGGGAGAGAGATGGAGGGACAGCAGTCCTAGATCCTACACAACAATGGAAATATGTGTATTCTAGAAAGTTTAACAATCAGCAGATAAAGATACTCCAAACACCTGGTGTTAGCACTTCAATCATCCCGGCACCGGTTGTTATGGTGTCAGGATGATTGAAGTGCATTATTTCTATTATTACATTGTAATATAAAATGAAATAATTCAACTCACCATAATGCAGAATCAGTGGAATCCCTGAGCGTGTCACCTGCCATGTCGCCTGCCACCAGCCGTCCGTCCTTGCATCAGGTGTCCCCAACAGAGTCCGTCCTTGTGTCAGATGTCCCAGCAGAATTCGTCCTTGCATCAGGTGCCCCCAGCAGAGTCCGTCCTTGCATCAGGTAACCCCAGCGGAGCCCCCCTTACATCAGATGTCCCCATCGGAGCCCCCCCTTACATCAGATGTCCCCAGCGGAGCCCCCGTTACATTGGATGTCCCCAGTGGAGCCCCCTCTCACACCAGGAGTCCCCAGCGGAGCCCCCCCTCACACCAGGAGTCCCCAGCGGAGCCCCCCTCACATCAGGTGTCCCCAGTGCAGCCCTCCTCACATCAGGTGTCCCCAGTGGAGCCCCCCTCACATCAGGTGTCCCCAGTGCAGCCCCCCTCACATCAGGTGTCCCCAGCGGAGCCCCCTCTCACATCAGGTGTCCCCAGTGCAGCCCCCCTCACATTAGATGTCCCCAGTGGAGCCCCCCTCACATCAGGTGTCCCCAATGGAGCCCCCTCACATCAGGTGTCCCCAGTGGAGCCCTCCCTCACATCAGGTGTCCCCAGCGGAGCCCCCCCTCACATCAGGTGTCCCCAGTGGAGCCCCCACTCACATCAGGTGTCCCCAGTGCAGCCCCCCCTCACATCAGGTGTCCCCAGTGCAGCCCCCCCTCACATCAGCTGTCCCCAGTGCAGCCCCCCTCACATTAGGTGTCCCCAGTGCAGCCCCCCTCACATTAGGTGTCCCCAGTTGGAGCCCCCCCTCACATCAGGTGTCCCCAGTGGAGCCCCCCCTCACATCAGGTGTCCCCAGTGCAGCCCCCCTCACATTAGGTGTCCCCAGTTGGAGCCCCCCCTCACATCAGGTGTCCCCAGTGGAGCCCCCCCTCACATCAGGCGTCCCCAGTGCAGCCCCCCCTCACATCAAGCGTCCCCAGTGCAGCCCCCCTCACATCAGGCGTCCCCAGTGCAGCCCCCCCTCACATCAGGTGTCCCCAGTGCAGCCCCCCTCACATCAGGTGTCCCCAGTGCAGCCCCCCTCACATCAGGTGTCTGCAGTGGAGGCCCCCTTACATCAGATTCCCCCAGCGGTGCGCCCCCCCACCTCAGGTGTCCTAGTAGTGTAGTAGACAGTGTATACTGTCTCCCTCCGCCGGCCGCATGGCTAGAACCCCCGCCCCTTTCCATAACAGACTGGCAGCGAGGCGGGGGGTAGGCGGGGTCAGGCGGAGCGGGGCGGAGGGTGGGCGGCGACGCAGGAGCTCCGTCTAGCCCCCCCAGCCGTCTTCCTGGTCTTCTGAAAAATGTAGGCCGGCGGAGACAATGTCTCCGCCAGCCGCGGACCTCTAGCGGCAGGCGGCGGCGAAAATCCGCGAAGAACCAGATTTCTCGGGACATTTACCGGGAAACAACAAAATCGGGACTGGAGTCTACATCCCGGGAATGTCCGGGACAGTTGGCAACTATGCACCCCTACAACCTCTGCAGCAATGCTGGCAGCACTCATATGTCTATTTTCCAAAGACAACCTCTGGATATGACGCTGAGCATGTACACTCAACTCCTTTGGTCGACCATGGAGAGGCCTGTTCTGAGTGGAACCTGTCCTGTTAAACCGCTGTATGGTCTTGGCCACCATGCTGCAGCTCAGTTTCAGGGTATTGGCAATCTTCTTATAGCCTAGGCCATTTTTATGCAGAGCAACAATTGTATTTTTCAGATCCTCAGAGAGTTCTTTACCATGAGGTGCCATGTTGAACTTCCAGTGACCAGTATTAGAGAATAAGAGCGATAACACCAAATTTAACACACCTGTTCCCATTCACACCTGAGACCTTATAAGACTAACCATTCACATGACACCGGGGAGGGAAAATGACTAATTGGGCCCAATTTGGACATTTTCACTTGGAGTGTACTCACTTTTGTTGTCAGCAGTTTAGACATGAATGGCTGTGTGTTGGGTTATTTTGAGGGGACAGCACATTTACACTGTTATACAAGCTATTTCCATAATATTTTTAAATGTTTTTAAATTTTCCTAAATATTTCACTTTTAACAAACCGCAACTTCCACAGGGGCTTACTATGTCCAGTGCAAAAATCTGGGCTTCGGGGAGGCTGCTGCTCACTGCCTGTAGGAATCCCCATGTGGCAGAGGCTGACAGTTCCTTAAATCCCCCGCGCGAATGACATCACCGCCGTCACCTCGCGCCTGCGCGGTGTAGTGCGACTGCTGGGCGCTTTGCACATGCCCAAGCCAAGCCTCAATGTCACAGAGGCCACGTGCATGCGCAGAAGATAGTGGCGGCCGCAACCCGGAAGTGCTACGGCATCCTGGAACGTAGAAGCACTCCAGACGCCATGAGAAGTTCTCTACAAGGGGAAAATAGAGAAAACTAGCAGGGGGGGGTATAGACGAGACACAACATAGAAAAAACACAAACAACTGCCATGGAGAAAGTAAAAACAGCAGACCTTGCTAGCCAAGCTTGTCAGACATCCATCCCCGGCATACACAGGCAGCCTCCCCTCCACCACTGGGGTATTTTGTGCCTGAAAACAGCCACTCGCTCCACCGTGGCTGGGCTCTGAGCTTGCACCGCGTAAATGGTATGCCGCAATCCGGAACAACATCCCGACTGGACCCCAAGCAGGAAACAAACTAAATGTAGGTCCATTGGAGGAGGACAAAAAAGGAACGCAGTCCCTAGTGGTGAGTTCAAATTTATGGGTATAGGGTCCTATAGCATTGAGGAGGAGGCGGGGTTAACCCACACGTAGGCTGCCATGGAGTTTGTCAGGAAAGCAAACGTATCCTTTAACATGCAAAGGCTTCTCTGCTGAAGCATTCTATCAATTTCAAGTTGTTTATCTGTCCAATACAAAAGATCTATAATCTATGACATGTATATTATTACTGTAAAATATCGTTCATTCTGTCCACACCCTAAAAAACTTATTTTATATTGGTTTCTATTCATAGAAGCAATTATAAAGAAATTAAACATATGTTTATATCTTATCTCACCTCCATTCCATGGCATGTACACTCAGTGTTTATTATCATCAAGATAATGCAGTTCACATAATAGAATAGATACATCTGCCCTGGAGGGGTTTACTATTGTAATTAAAGAAAAAAAAAAAGTCTGATCTTATTTTAATTTGTTTGCCTTTCTCATTACCTTTCCCATCAATAACCAAGTCTATTAAAACTAGAACTGCAAGATATATAAAAATGTGATTAAGAGTTGAGAAAAAAAAAGAAGTACAGTCTTGGCTAAAGTCAAATAATTAAAGTATGTATAATAAAATCCACTCTGTATAAACACTTAAAGCCCATCTCGGGGGAAAGGAAATGCCTCTTTTGCAAGGGGGCTGCCTCTGCAATGCAAGGGGTCAATGCTTGTTTAGGTCTAAGGGGCCACAAAAAGAAGCTTTACTTAACTGATCCTCTACTCCCCTTGGCAGCTGGTGCACTCCTCTACTCAGGGCCGGGACAAGGGGTGGCCAGGAAGGGCGACTGCCCTGGAGGCAGGGGGTAAAAATTGTTCTAGGAGGAGAAGTTTGAGGGGGTGGAGCTAGGTGATTTAGGGAATCTGTCTTGGGAGGGGGGATGGAGGAAAAGGAGTTATGCTAGGAGGGGAGATTGGGTTTTTTTGTGCTAGAAGAGCTGATATGATGGGGGATAGGGGGTGAAAATATGCTAGGAGGGGACTTTTTTTGGGGGGGGGGGGGATTGTGCTAGTAGGGATGATTGGGTGGGTATTTGTGCTAGGAGGGGAAATGTGGGGGTTTGTGGGGGGATTTGTGCTGGGAGGAGGAATTTGGAGCTGGGAGATAGGATGTGTGCTTAGAGGGGATATTTTAGGGGTAGAGGATTTGAGGGAGGGGGGGGTGGCATTTGTGATAGGGGGATTTGGGAGCAAAGATTTGCTCTTTTTTATCTACATAGAATTTGAGAAATTCTGGAAACTCAGACAAGAACAGAAATGTCCTCTGCGACCATGGCTAGCACACCCACATGATTTTGTATACTGGTGTCTCTGTAGAGGTTATCAGTGATAAGCACCTATATATACGCTACCAACGGCAATCTCTGATGAAGGGGGCAATATGTGGCCGCCAAAACACGCTGGCTCTTATACCTGAATAATGTTTGGAATAAAACCTTACCTTTGACTCTAGTCTAGAGTGTTTCAGTGTGGCACTCTAGAGTCAAGTATTGTCCTCAGACCCCCGAGATTATTGTGGTAATTTCTTGGTGCAAAGAAGGTGCCCACTCATCACTTTTATTATCCTGGTGCCCCACAGGGACGTCATCAACACAACAAAAATTATGAGTAACAAAATGTCACTCATGATCATCTTAAATCGGAGTTCCACCCAAAAGTGGAACTTCCGCTTTAAGCACTCCTCGCCCTTTTACATGCCACATTTGGCATGTAATTTTTTTTGGTGGGGAGTGGGTACCTAGTTTTGACAGGTACCCAGCTCCCACTTCCGCTCCTCTCCCCCTCTCTCCCTGCAATCTTCTGGGACAAGTCATAGGTCCCAGAAGATTGCCCGGCCACTGAGAAGGCGCAGCGCGACTCGCGCATGTGCAGTGCCCACCCGGCTGTGACAGTCGGGTGCCCACACTTGCAATGCCGGTGCCGCGGAGAGGGAGAGGAGCGAGGCTTCGGGCAGCCACATCGCTCGCTGGACCGTGGGACAGGTGAGTGTCTGTTTATTAAAAGTCAGCAGCTACACTTTTTTGTAGCTGCTAACTTTTAATAAACTTAAAAATGACTGGAACACCGGTTTAAGGTTCCAACGCCAGCAATCTACTACTCAAAGCAATCTGGACAGAAAGGAACAATAAAGCCTGCCATAAATGGATATAAATTTGGCTGGTTAATCAGGGACTGGCTAAATTTCAATCCATAGAGAGGGAGAGATGAGGGTAATCTGATGAGGATGGGTATCCGGTCCTTGATTAGTGGTGAAGAGCACTTTAGGGCAGCACTTTAGGGCAGCACTTGTGTGAGAAGAAGCAGCTCTGGAGAATTATATAAAGGAGAGATAAAGGCACCTCTAAGTGTAGTATTAAAAAGATTTGATCACAGGCACAGAGGGATTAAAAACACTTACAAGATGTTAAACAAAATGAGCATATAAAAAAGTGGTAGAGTGGTGGGTACAAATACATTTTTCAAGGTATCAGGTCCTATACCCCATAACATCTGCTCAGTGATTGATTTTCCATTGGCTTGAGGTTATACTGTATAATTAGAATGGATGGCTTAAGGATATGATGGATTTAGTTACAGTTGTGCTCAAAAGTTTGCATACCCTGGCAGAAATTGTAAAATTTGGGCATTAATAATGAAAATATGACTGATCATGCCAAAAAACTGTCTTTTATTTAAGGATAGTGATCACATGAAGCCATTTATTATCACATAGTTTTTTGGATCCTTTTTAAATTATAATGATAACAGAAATCACCCAAATGGCCCTGATAAAAAGTTTATATACCCTTGAATGACTGGTCTTGGTACAGACACAGAAGGTGGCAGTTTAAAACGGCAATTAAAGGTTAATTTCCCACATTTGTGGCTTTTTAAATCACAAATAGTGTCTGTGTATAAATAGTCAATGAATTTGTTAGCTCTCGCATGGATGCACTAAGCAGGCTAGACACTGAGCCATGAGGAGGTAGAAAAGAACAGTCAAAAGACCTGCGTAACAAGGTAATGAAACTTTACAAAGATAGAAAAGGATATAAAAAGATATCCAAAGCTTTGAATATGCCAGTCAGTACTGTTTAATCACTTAATAAGAAGTGGAAAATGTGAGGATCTCTTGATAACAAGCCAAGGTCAGGTAGATCAAGAAAGATTTCAGCCACAACTGCCACAGGAACTGTTTGGGATACAAAGAAAAACCCACAGGTAGCCTCAGGAGAAATACAGTGTGCTCTGGAAAAAGATGGTGTGGTTCTTTTTAAGGAGAAAAATTCAACAATACTTGAACAAAAAAGAGATGCATGGTTAAGTTGCCAGAAAGAAGCCTTTCCACAAAAGTTCCACAAAAAAAGCCTGGTTACAATATACCCAACAACACCTTAACATGCCTCATTGGCTTTTTTGTGGCATTGGCGCAGTAAAGGCTTCCTTCTGGCAGCTCAACCATGCAGCTCGTTTTTGTTCAAGTATTGTTGAATTTTGCTCCTTAAAAATAACCACACCATCTTTTTGGAGAGTAGCCTGTATTTTTCCTGTGGTTACCTGTGGGTTTTTCTTTGTATCCTGAGCAATTCTTCCGCCAGTAGCTGCAATTTTTCTTGGTCTACCTGACCTTGGCTTGGTATAAAAGGAACCCCTAATTTTCCAATTCTTAATTAGTGATTAAACAGTACTGACTGGCATGTTCAAGGCTTTGTGATAATAAATGGCTTCATGTGATTGCTATCCTTAAACAAAAGACAGTTTTTTGGCATGATCAGTCATATTTTCAATATTAATGCCAAAATTTTACAATTTCTGCCAGGGTATGCAAACTTTTGAGCATGACTGTATATGCACACACATTGGAGCACAAAGCAGTAAAAATTTTTTTTTTTTATAGTGTATTAAAATATGCTGTTCCTTTAAACACTGTTGATTTTAGCAGTTTTAGCCAATAGACTGTAACAATGTTCTTAGGGGCATTCAATTCCAGCTTATCTAGAATTCATACAGCACATGTTAAGACCTCCTTGCTTCCCGTGCACAGAATTCTAGTCTCATAAATTTAAATTAAGTTGATCTGTTTCACTGAACAGGGAACAAAGTCACAGAGACGACACAAAATTACTTTTACCAAATAATATACACAGATGGTAAATGCGGCTACAATTCATTGCCAGCGCGTTATATCCTAAAGGACAAAACTAACAGCGCTAAGCAGAAAACTGCACTTACAAAAACATACTGTCAAACTAAACTGATATTTCACTGTAACAATAATAGAAAAGTACAGGCATACCGCACTTTTAAGTACACAATGGGGTTTATTTACTAAAGCTGGAAAGTGCAAAATCAGGCTCACTTCTGCATAGAAACCAATCAGCTTCTAACCCCAGATTGTTCAATTAAGCTTTGGTAATAAAACCTGGAAGCTCATTGTTTTTTTGCAGAAGTGAGCCTGATTTTGCACTTTCCAGCTTTAGTAAATAAACCCCATTGTGTACTTAAAAGTGGGGTATGCCTGTATGACCCTACCACTAGCATGCCATTACAGAAATCCAGAGGGTTTCTTATACTTCCTGAAGTCAGGTGCCTGTGTATTCTCTAATTCAGTACCAAGCAAAAAACTACAAGGGGGACCCATAAGGAAGGTACAGAGCAGACCACATGGAGCCCAGTCCTCAGGATGGGTTATCAGGGTAAATAAGATGCTGGATGTTGGGTGGAATTAAAGTGCAACTCAAGACACAATAAATTGCATCAAAGTATATTCCTCAATAGCTACAGAGAATATAAATCCACTCTGTGTGCACCACATGCCTTTGAAAACCTGGATATCACCTTGTCCAAAGTAGCAGTGACATCATCACTGTGCTACACATAGCCTAAGCAGAGAGTGGAACTCTGGGAGGGGCCCAGCAGGCTCCACCCACTACAGTCTGCCTACATAAAATTACAGGAGGGGGCGGAGACAAGACCAGTCACCCTGCATAAGGAGAGAGAGCAGCAGGGACTGGCCTTTATTACAGGAAGCTCCAGCACAGAGGCAATATTTGCTTATCCCCAAGTTCAGTTTTAAACAAAATCAACATAATTGACAGGGCTACAGCCCACCCATTTCAGTCTATTCCCCTGTGAGTAGATAACAGTGGTACTCCAATGAGACTGAAGTAACAAGTAGATACTGCTATAGAAGAAGAGAGCTGCAAAAAAAGTTAGGCTGCGATGTCTCTTCCCATCAATGATGGCACTGAAACAGCAAGGGTAATCTTCTGAAAGACAAATGGAAGAATAAGCTCTCTCATTGTACTCTGGGCTTGATTGAAACCTGAATCCTGCTTTCAAGGCTATTTCTGCTCCATTGGTCTAGAGAAGGGGTGTCCAAACTGGGACCCACGTTGTTCAACTGTTAAGATTTGTGATGACCACTCAGTGTTTGTAGATATTGCAGTTTTTCCTTTATAAAATGGTAAAAAGTTGCAGAGACAGAATTTGGGTGTTTACTGTCCTTTCAGTTCCATAGCACTGTGAGGTACTCCCAAAGAAAGTGTATCGCTATCTCTGTAGGTGCCGCTGGTTTGTGTCCCTGGGTTTTTTCTCTCTGTGTAGCAGTAGCCAGGCAGGCACACAGCAACTTCCACAACTCTGGCTCCAGAAACAATCTAGGGGTTGCAGAGCAACTTGAATGGGGATTAGGGAGCATGGGATACCTCAGAACACTTAGCAAAGATTTGAGGATACTATCCCCCTTAGTTACAGTTTCTTAACACAGTCTTCCAAGTATTAGGACATGAAGTGGGCAGCACTGGTACATCATTTGCAATGTCCCAGGCCAGTCAAGCCTAAGGCAGAGTGTGGGGTTAACGCAGCACAGAGCACAGTCACTGAGATCCCCTCTTTCTAGGTCTGTACTCACAGGGTACCTTGGGCTTAGATGTCTCCTTCTGATTCAAGCAGACAGACTCCTGGATAGCTCTTCAAGATAAGATCCTCAGTGGCACCCCTCCTTGGCTTCCAGGAGACTTGCAGAAGGCTAGGCCCCTCTGCTAAGCACAACTGGGACCTAGATGAGCTAGGCAGGATTAAGAGCAGGATAGCCATGAAGGTCAGGCAGCCCTCCTGGCTGGGAACCTCTCCTCCAGGAAAAGAACACTGCTCTCTAAGACCCCAAACTATTTATGCTGTCCCAAGCCACCATCTAGGCACAACTCCCCAGGGATTGCCTGCAGATGCATAAATATTCAGACTGTTTATCTGACTCCCCCACCCACTATGTTCTGGAAACCTCCGGAAAACAGAGGGAAGAAGTCAAACCAGCAGCCTGCTGAGCCCAGAACAGCCCCAGGTAATCACACCTAGCTCCACTAATTACTGAAGAGTCACAGTACTAAATTTGTCTAATCAGATCCTAGCAGCCTATCTAGGAGAGTTCAACAAAAGTCCTACATTTAGGAATATTAATATCCTCTATGACATGTTCACGCACATACAGTGTACTCATACAGTGTATTTACTGAGATTTTGAAATACTACTAAGTTCTTTCTAACACAGCCAACACATCCTCAACTACAGGACCTTCTCCAACTATGTAACCAATGTAATTAAAAACTATCTTCACTGTAAAGAAGGACAAGGAGACATGGAAGTGATGGTTTGACCTCCACAGAGTCCAGATCTCAACATCATCAATTCTGTCTGGGATTACAGGAAGAGACAGAAGGATTTGAGGCAGCCTACCTCCACAGAAGATCTGTGGTTAGTTCTACAAGATGTTTGGAAAAAATACCTACTGAGTTCCTTCAAAAATGGTGTAATATTGATTTGATTTAGAGTTTTCCTTTCTGTTTGCTCACTTTGCATTCTATAAACTGGTAAAAACAATTAAAATGTATATTTGTGAAAGCATTCTCAATTTATAGCATTTCTTCACACCTGCCTAAATCTTTTGCACAGTATTGTATATTCTTTAATGTGTATCTTCTAAGCACATGTTTACTTTAACTCTCCAGAAAATACTATGTGGACTGACTGGCATGCTGACCCTAAAACTTCAATGCTTCAATCTAAATCAGTGACTTGGTAAAATTGGCTAAGGGTTCGGTCTGAACCCATATTCGTCAGCACCTGGAAGTCAGCTGTCAGTGATACATCTGCATGTACACAAAGGAGTGGGGATGCTCATGACATCATTGACCCAATATGGCAACATGGCCATATTTCATCAATTTCTTTGACCTAATATATCCATGAGGCCATATTAGGTTAATGATGTCACTAGTATGCCCACTCCTTTGTGTATAGGCAGGTGTGAGGTGGGGAATGTCCCAGCCACAACAGATTGGCCCAGGACAGACAGATAGCTTCTGGGGTCTGCCAAACCCAAGTTTATAACTATTCGGGAGTTCCAAATTTACTCTAACTTTAATGGTGGCATACTTGCTGAAAGTCAGTAGCTTAGAAAATATTGAAGCCAGCAGTGGGCAGAACAGCTAGCATTTTCAGATAAGGTCATCGATAGCATCCCCTATTTTTTTCTCTGTACAGGTTTCCTGACTGCAAAAGAAATGATGAGCAATATATAAACTTTTTTTAAGTTGGCCATGTTAAACATATTTTATTAGTTTTTACTCTCTGAAATTGCTATTGCTAAAACGCCATCCTAATTAACATTTTCAGCTATAATGCCAAGCCAGGAAAAATATGTGACTGTGATAATATTGTCACAGCTACCAATTTTCCCCCCAGAAGAATGCACGTTGTTATTTAACTATTTTCTCTGCAGGAAATGCTCAGGGCAATTAAGAAACTGTATCGAGGTATCTCTATAATTGAAATGTACTTTGCAGTGACACTGGCAGTTATTGTGCATGTCATACATTTAATAAAAGGTGTGATTTAACATTTCATGGTATTTTTAATTTTCCTGTGCAAAGGGTTCAGTGACCTTTAATGAGTCCACTGATGACCTTTATTATCTTTAATAAGAGTTACATGTGTAATATTCAAAACAGCATTTACAAAAGCATCAATCAGTCTAGCCTAAGTGTAAGGAAGTAGAATTTTCTTCAGCCATCTGTTCTTCATTGAGCGCTTCCTGGCGTTATTACTTAACCTCTTGGCTACTGAAGGTTTACTTCTTCCCTCTGGGGGAAAAATCTCCTGCAAGTGTTGCTATAAATCAGAACAAACATTGTCCCATTGCATAGTGAAGCAGCAAAAGATGCCTTTTTTTTAGATAAATGGCTATTCTTCCAATTGAAATAAAAAATAAACTGCAGGCCTGGCTTCCGATGTAACTATGAAGACCAAGAGTTGTGGCTGCACAACACAATAGAAACAAGATGAACAAAGTAACAGAAATACATAATAATATTTTAAATTAGATGTCATCCCTAAATGGAAATCATTTTGCTTACTAAAGCACCAAATATAATAAAAATGTAATTTAATTGTAAAGCTCATCTCCAGAGAAAGCAAAAATCATCCCTTGCAGTAGTGCTGTCCTTGCCAGGCAAGGGTGGAATTATTGTTTACGTCTGGTATGTCTTACCAAAAAAAAGTAGTATTACTTACCTGATCTCCCACTCCCCAGGTAGCCGGTGCTCCCCTTGACTCCCCTATTCTCTGGCTTGTGGACTGTCCCTCAGCATCCTCATATTCAATGCAGGACTATGAGCAATGAGAAGATGCCAGGGTTGCCAACCGCCAGTAAATTTACTGACAGTTTGTAAAAATCTGTGATTTTTTTTACAACTGCCAGTAAATATCAGGGGCTGATAATTTTATGCTGTGTTGACTTTTTAAGTGTAAATCAAGCAAATGACTTTATTATAGGTATTGTCAGCGTTTCCATATCAGGTTTATACTGTTCAAATATTCACTGTATTAGTTTTCAGTAGGAGCTCTGTAATTTCTCAGATTGCCAGTAAAAAATGTGCTGCGCCAGTAAATTTTCCATGTTTTGTCAGTAAAAAATGCTGCGGGAGGTTGGCAACCCTGGAAGAGGCTGTGGGCACTGGTCTAACAGCTTAGAGACAGCATGTAGGAGCAGGCCTAGATGCAAACAAGCATTTATCCTTGCAGTGCAGGGGCAGCCCCACTGCAAGGTAGGATTTTTGTTTACCCCAAAGTTGGGCTTTAGATATTGTTGTTTTCTCATTTTTTTACATTTTTTGTTGCATCTCGAGAAAAAAAAACTAAGGAAAAAAAATAAAAAAATAAATAAAACATGTATGTGTAAAAAAACAACAAAAAAAAAACAGGCAGACTCGATGGACCACTCGCTCATTTTTCTGCCGTCACTTTGAAGATGGGGGATCAAGTGTTCACATGGGTGGTGGGTGACAGGATATTCTGAGAGACATCCCAATCCAGCAAAGAGGCATCCCCATATAGCAAAGACACAGCCTCAGACCAGCAAAGAGACATCCCCAGACCAGCAAAAAGACAGCTTCAGACCAGCAAAGAGACATCCCCAGACCAGCAAAAAGACAGCCTCAGACCAGCAATGAGACATCCCCAGACCAACAAAAAGACAGCTTCAGACCAGCAAAGAGACATCCCAAATCCAGCAAAGACAACCTCAGACCAGCAAAGAGACATCCCCAGACCAGCAAAAAGACAGCCTCAGACCAGCAAAGAGACATCTCCAGTCCAGCACAGAGACAGCCCCAGATCAGCAAAGAGGCATCGGCCCGGTTTGCCCTATGGCCAATCCAGGCCTGCCATCAGTGCCACATATCAGTATCCATCAGTGCTGCCTTATCAATCCCCATCAGTGCAGCCTCATCAGTACACATCAGTAAAGAAGAAAAATTACTTATTTGCAAAATTGTATAACAGAAACGAAGAAAAAGGTTTTTGATTTGTTCACAATTTTCGGTGGTTTTTCTTTTGTTTAGCAAAAAATAAAAAACCCAGTGGTGATTAAATACCACCAAAAGAGCTGTATCTGTCTCAAAAAAATGATAAAAATGTAATTTGGGTACAGTGTTGCATGACCGCACAATTGTCATTTAAAGTGTGACAGCGCTGAAAGCTGAAAATTGGCCTGGGCAGGAAGGGGGTGAAAGTGCCCAGTAGGGAAGTGGATTAAATCTCTTTCCCCTTTCATTTTGTACTTCTGACCTGTTAGTGCTCTGGCTCTTTGCTGACAGAGAACCATTCACCCCTTCATAGGGAGGGAGGTCAAGAACAGTTTTTCTTCAAAAGAAAGATGTACTTTGTATGCAACACAGCCATATAATTTGGTAGTGACGTTGTTCCTTATTGATTCATGTGAAGTGTGCTTCATTATGAAAGGTCCACTTTAAATTATGCTTCATTGGCTATTTACTTCTCAAAGAAACTTTCTTTGCAGTATTGAAAGTCAACTTTAAAAATATTAAGTACTTATTTTTCCAATGTTCCAATTCAGACTAACATGGAATGCTTCGAGTAGTCAGTTTGTAGATTTGTTCTACAATGTTACACAAGTTCAGCATTATCAGCAATTGCAGAATATTTCTCAGCAAGTTCCCTGTGCCGATGGCAAATATCAATACTGCAATGAAAGTTTCTTTGAAAAGTATATAGCCAAGGATGCATGCTTTATAATATAAATAACTTTATGAAAAACAAACCTCTTATTACTGCAATTAATAAAAGAACTCCAAACTCAGAAAATAGATGTAAGCAGAGAGAATATCATAAAACACTGTTCTTTAACTTTATTAACAATTTAATATTAGACTACATACTGGTTACAACATATGTTAAAAATAAATGCATATTCAAAGTAAAAAAATACATAAACATAAAATTCATAGGATTTGATTTACTAAAGGGAAATAGGCTGTTCACTTTGCAAGGGAAGTTGTGCTTTGCAAGGGAACTTTACCTAGGGCTCAGTGAATGAGGCAAAGCTCTGCTGGCTTTCATCATCTAATCAAAAATGCTGTTTTTCATTTTCCATGTGATTGGGTATTCCTTGCAAAGTGAAATTTCACCACATTCACTCGGTTCTGGGGAAATTTCCCTTGCAAAGTGAAACTTTATTTGCAAAGAGAACGCTTTGCCTTTAGTAAATCAACCCAATTTAATCTTTTTTTCCCCACAATTCTATAACAGTATAAATTGATATTAACAGTTCAAGGAAAATGAAATAGAAGTAAAACATTTCCAGGAATAACATTTTAAAAGGCTATACCCCTCACATCTAGGAATAAGGAACAGTTTATAGTGCTGTAGATAAATATGTGTAGCTCTAAGGCCCCATTCGTAGAAATGCATGGAAACAATGCATTTGAGCATTTTAAAGCATTTTGTTGCTTGTTTTTTCTGCTCAAATGCAATCATTAAATAAAAATAAATAATGATAAATAAATGTATAAATAAATAAATAGGAATAATAAACATCCTAAATAAAAAATGCTCAAATGAAATAAAAATAAAATAACGTCAACCCCTAACCCTAATAGTAATCCCTAATAATAACCCCATAACACTAAAATCTTAAACTAACAAAATAAATAAATAATAAATAAATAATAATAAATAATAATATAATAAAATAAATCAATTTGTTAACTAACTACTAAACCATACCCTTTAACACCTAACCCTAAACCTTAACCCCTTACATAAAAGAGTTAAACAAACAACAACTAAATAATAATAATTAATAAAAAAATAAATAAAATTGGATGAAACAGCTGAAAAAGCTGTAAAACATAGCAATAAATGATGAAACAGATGATATGTTTCTTGATTTGCTAATAAAAAAAACACTAAAATTTAAAAATGCTTTAAAGATGCTGTACAAAAATGATCATCAAAAAACATGCATACAGATGCCCAAAAACACGACGATCAGGTGGGAATGCAGCCTTACTCCCACAGGAGCCTCTGGATAATTGGGTTCCCTGATTCTATGATGACCCTTCCAGCAGTGCCACACCCTCTAACATTCCAAGGTTGAATAAAAGGATATTTATTTGGGTGACACACCCAGCAAGGAAAACAATAAACAGCAGCTACAGCAAACAGCTACAAGCCAAGACAAAATTATACATTACAATAAGGCCTCATGCACACAGGGCATTTTTACAGCTGCTTTTACTAGTGTCAGATGTTTTTTGTGATGTCATGGTCATACCACTGGATGGCCCCGCCCCATGGCTATTTAAGAACTGACAGAGAGCGGAGCTGACACAACGATGGTAGATAGTGTCAGAGGAGTACCGGGTCAGTGGCAGAGAAGAGAGTAGCAGCAGAGAAGACAGCAGCAGCGGAGAAGACCGGAGGAAGAACATTGAAGGAACAAGACAGCAGGAAGACGACCGGATAAAGGACTTGATAAAACTGTCTCCTGTTTTTATTTTCACTACACTGCCTTTCTTTGGGGTGAAGGGGTAGGGGTATAATGTACCCGATACTCATTCACATGGGGGGGTCAGGGCGGTTGTCAGGAGGAGGCCCTTGTCCCCATCAGCCTTTGGGATGGGAGGCACAGAGCTCCCTCTACCCCAAAGCACCCACGCCCCCATGTTGAGGGAGTGTGGCCTGGTATGGTCCAGGATGGGGGGGGCCATACCAGGCCACCCTTTTTGAAGCCTATTAGAGCCTCTGGCTCTAATCAGGTGCTTCAAAAAAATTCACCCCCTCCTGCCCCCGCCATAGGAGTCCATGCATCCGGCATCCTGAAAGGGGCCAGGCGCATGGATAGGGTGGTGGCAGCAGGGATGGGGGGTGGCGCACGTGCACCCACAATGCACGGCCCGCCACTGGTTAATAGATTGGTTTGGCAAGAGCGATTCTTCATTAATCCATGCTGATTACTGCTAATGTTACCATTTTCATTACTAAAATCTTGTATATAGTCCCTTATCATCCCCTCCAAGAGCTTGCATACTATTGATGTTAGGCTAACTGGTCTGTAATTCCCAGGGATGTATTTTGGGCCCTTTTTAAATATTGGTGCTACATTGGCTTTTCTCCAATCCGCTAGTACCATTCCAGTCAGTAGACTGTCATAAAATTAGAAACAATAATTAGACTGTAAAAATTAGAAACAATGGTCTGGAAATTACTTAAGTTGTCTAAGTACCCTCAGGTGTACGCCATCCGGTCCTGGTGATTTGTTAATGTTAAGTTTTCCAAGTCTAATTCTGTCCTCTTTTAGCCATGAGGGTGCTTCCTGTGATGTGTCAGGAGGATGAACACTGCAGATTTGGTTACTGAAGCCCCCCGATTCCCTCGTGAAGACTGAGGAAAAGAATAAAATCAATACCTTCACCATCTCCCCATCCTTTGTAACCGAAGGTCCTTCCTCATTCTTTATGGGGCCAATATGGTCTGTCCTCCCTTTTTTACTGTTTACCTACTTTCTTGGAAATTTTTTTTTGCTCTTCTCTGCTATGTGTCTTTCGTGTTCTATCTTAGCCGTCCTAATTGCACCCTTACATTTCTTGTTGCATTCTTTATAAAGTTTGAATGCTGATGATAATCCCTCAACCTTGTATTTTTTGAAGACCTTCTCTTTTGCTTTTATATGCATTTTTACATTGGCGTTAAGCCATCCAGGCTTAACATGAGTTGGGGTAGCATCAGCCAGTGGGGTCTATTCAACATATCCACTTGGAAATGTATCCATGCGCCTGGTATCGTGTTTTTAAAATAGGAAGTGAGAAGAAGTCCCACCAAAGTGAGGGTATCCCTGGTTGTCACCATGGTCACCAGAACTAGCATCCCTACTGGAAGATTTCCCATCTATACACATTAAAATCACAATAAAAACCCACAATGGGTACTCACAATGTCAAGGCGCTTACAGTGCGCCACTCTAAAACAGCCGTAACGGTCAGGTGACGGTGGCCGTTAATGGTGTGCCAACAGAACGATCTGGGTTTTTATTGTGATTTTAAATAAAGGTAATACATACTGCACCATGAAGTTCTCTTTATATTGATATACCGAGGTATAAACTGGGCTGCTGTGAGGAACAGAGGCACAAGTGTAACCTACCCAGGATCCAGCATACAATACCGAACCCATAGAGGTTCTAAGGCGCATTTTGACCAAACTTAATCGCAAGGTCACACGCCCTAAGGTGAGGGGCTAGCACCTGGGGGGAGCACTTAATTGAGCACACAGCACTTTAGTTTGTGTTCACTGAAACACATGGATGGATTTTGGAATGTTTATGGACTGTTAATTTGATCATAGCACTAAGCTACACAGCACCGAATCGCACAGATGCAACACTGAATTACATGGATGCAGCACTGAATCGCATGGATGATATTTCTTTGGAATTTTTTATCTAATATTGTTTAAACATTGCACTATCACTGAATTACAGAGATACAGCACTGCATTGCATGGATGCAACACTGAATCGCACGGATGATTTTTTTTTCTTGAAATATTTATTTATTATTTGTTTGAATATTGCACAAATATTTTGGAATATTTATATATATTTTTCACAGGCTTATTGAAGCACCTTTATTAATTCATTTATTTATTGAAGTTTATTGCACATTAATGTATAGTATTTTGGAAATTTTATACACGTCACGAGAGAGCACAATACCACTTTATTATTATATATTTATATTTATCATTTTGATAGCGCAGCGTTTTATAACTTGATTTGATTATCTTGCATGGTATATGAGACATGCGTAACGTTAGCAGCTGATCATTTGTAAGATAAGCTACTTTGGAGACCCGATTTGGTCAACCACCTGGAGGCTCACAGGACTATTAATTAGCATCTTACATGATAGGCTGCTTCCTGCAAGATCTAATGGTGATGGGGCAACTCTGGTCACTGTAGCGATGATCTCAGATGAAGCTAGTGGTGCTCCAGGCTCGAATGTCCTCTCCCAAGGTTTTATTGAGTCCCTCTGCTCCAGGGCACGGTGGATTCGACATTAGCAGTGGTATCTAGCAGGTGCAATGGGTTCCAATCCAGCAAAGCAGAAGGTAGCACTGGCACTCCACTGCGTCACCAGTCTCAGCAGAGTCTAAAGGGCCAGCAGCACACCTGCAGCTCTACACATCACCACCCTCTCCTTCTTTCCACATGAGTTTCCCTTAGCCCCAAATTCCCAGTCCTTTTCAGCACACCATCCTTCTGGGACTTGTAGTCCCATATAGTTTTTCCTGGACAGGGACTGCCTCTTCCTGGAACTACTACACTCATCAGTCTTTTCTTGTCTGGGGATTGGTTATTCTGTTTCCCAGGTCATGCTGCAGTCAATCACTACCGCTTGTTGCTGTCCCAGGTGGTGGGAAGGGCTTCAGGCAGTCATGGCTGCCTTCCAATGTCCTCCTCTGGCTCTCTCCCCTCTCCCTGTAATGCCACTCTGCCCAATCAGGGCAGGTAGAGAGAGAGTCTGCAGCTGTAGTGTGTGGGTGGCTTTCTGAGATCATGCTGGAGGATAGAGCAGTGCCGCTGCCCAGGGCTGCATATTAAAGCCCAACTCTGGGATTCCTGCCTTCCCTGCTACTATTGTACTTCTGCCTATAAACAAGCCATTTCATATACATTTTTAATTTTATCTGTTGCAGAAATTTTATGTGCAATACATTATTACCTGTGGCATCGTCTTAGAGCCCCCTCTTCTCAGCTGTACTTGGATGCCTGGAGGAGGATCTTTGCAGTAGTCTCACATCATTTCCTACAGTTTTCTAGGACTACATGTCCCACAATTCCTACAAACAGTTTTCTATTCTTGGATGGAGCGCAGCAGCACTGAGAACTACATGGGGGTGCAGATTAAAAAGCAGCATTTTTTTCCGATGGAAAATGTGTGATGGAGCCCACACACGATCGGAATTTCCGACAGCAAGGTCCTATCACACATTTTCAATCGAAAAATCCGACCGTGTGTACGGGGCATAAGACTGGGATGCCATTAAAGTTCATGTGTGTGTAAAGACAGGTGTCCCAATACTTTTGACAATATAGTGTATTTTTGCAAAAGACACAGAGGAAAGAGAAACATTATTGCAAATACACAAAATAAATTTTGCCTGGAGTTGAGCTTCAAGGGTGCAAGGGTGTTCTTGCACAGGTTTTGTATTGTAAAAAAAATTATCCGAAACAAAAACTGCCAGTATTGCTCAACCGCAGCAAATCAGATTTAAAATGTACCGTTTCGGATTAAAGATGTGCTAAAAAATTGCATTTGGAAGAAGTAAAATTTTAATCTCATAGGCAATCGTGGGATGAAAATAAAATTTCCTATTTCAGATTCTTTATTAAATAAGGTCAATTTATTTCTATAATGAATGAATGCTTTAGTATATAGTAATCTGCAACCTGAAATACAGAATATTCGTTTGGGTATTGCTTGCCAGACTTTTGTACACTCTGTAATTGATTTTTGTATAGAAAAAAAAAAAACAATCTTCTCAAGGCCAATCATATTTATTGCAAGGGTTTTTTTTTAGATCATTCAGACTCCTACCTGCTGTTTCTGGAGTTACTGGGACAGGTCACTCCTTCCATTTCTTCAAACTGTCTGCTTTCTACCATCATCTGATCAGTCCGGTGTTGTGTCTTCGGCACTCCTGGAGATGTAAGGCACTAAAAATAAAAAGTCTAGTTCAACCGCTTTCCGGCCACGTAACTTGGTTATACTGCGGCAGAGTACCTAGTACGTGATCCAGCCCCTAGGGGGAGCATGCACGCCACCGGCACAGCAGCTGTACTCTGATTAGACACAGGCAAGGAGAGACACAGAACAGAGTTCTGCCTATGTAAACAAGGCAGAGCCCTGTTCTGTCAGCAGAGATTTGATGGATTTTCTTTCCCTGCAAGGCAGGGAAAGAAAATCCATCAGATCCCTTAGTAAAATCAGCACACATAGTACACACAAACACTGGCTAGGCACACATTTAACCCTTTGATCGCCCTAGATCAGGGGTCTCAAACTGGCAGCCCTCCAGCTGTTGCAAATCTACAAGTCCCATGAGGCATTGCAAGGCTGACAGTTACAAGTGTCACATATGGCGACCCATCACATTTGGCTGTGTGCAATTGGGAAAATCCAGACAGCTGCACTCCAGGAGATTATAATCCAAACTTCTTTATTTTAAAATCAGGAACATGTCATACAGTACATCATAGACAGAGTGTACAAGCAGTCAGCTTACGCGTTTCGCACTATGCCAAGTGCTTACTCATAGCTGTAGCTATAGCTGTAGCTATAGCTACTAGCATTAGCCAGCACCTGGGGCTCTTTGTTTCTGGAGAGCAACCTTCAGTTCATACCTGGGCAAATTCACCCTAGTGCGGGGACAACATCCCCATCACATTTGGCTACTGTAGTGCGCATGCGCGACGCCACCATATGCGTTCCAACACAGTTGTTTCCTCAGATTAGGCGACCCGTCAAAATGTGTAACGGAAGTGACGTCCCGTCGTCGCCATCTTGCTACATCCTGGACTCCTCAATAGTAAGGATACACTGAGGAGAGGAAAGCGGACATCTTGTTACACCCACCGGAGTTTTGCATTTTACACTTATTTGTATTAGTAAACTTTATATAGTGAAATACAGTACTTAGAACTACGTCTGACTCGTTAGATGTTAAATTTTGAAAGCAGCGAATTTCTGTCAGATTAGCAAACCTGTGACATAAGCAGGCTTGACGCTGCTTTTAAAATTCAACATCTAACGAGTCAGACGGAATTGTAAGCACTGTATTTCACTAGATAAACTCACTTTACTGCTAAAAATAAGTGTAAAATGCAAGACTCCGGTGGGTGTAAGATGATGTCCGCTTTCCCCCTTCTCAGTGTATCCTTACTATGGAGAAGTGTGGGGTGTAGCAAGATGGCGGCGACGGAACGTCACTTCCGTGACGGTTTTAGTGTGCTGTTTTGTCCTAAAACTGTTGGAACAAATATATGGCGGCGGCGCACATGCGCACTCCAGCGGGTAGCCAAATGTGATGGGTCGCCATATGTGACGAAACACCTGCATGACTCCCACAGGCAGAGGCATGATGGGACTTGTAGTTTCGTAACAGCTGGAGGGCCTCCAGTTTGAGAACCCTGCCCTAGATGTTTAACCTCTTTCCAGCCAGTGTCATTAGTACAGTGACAGTGCATATTTTTAGCACTGATCACTGTATTCGTGTCGCTGGTTCCCAAAAAGTGTTGATTAGTGTCAGAGTGTCCTCCCGCAATATCGCAGTCCCGCTATAAGTCGTTGATCACCGCCCTTACTAGTATAAAAAATAAATAAATAAAAAATCCAGTATATTTTGTAGACGTTTTAACTTTTGCTCAAACCAATCAATATACGCGTATTGGTTTTTTTTTTTTCTTCAAAAAGTATGTAGCAGAACTCAATATTGAACCCTACGGACTATATATTGGCCCAAATATATGAAGAAATTAGATTTTTAATTTTTTTTTTATTGGATATGTTTTATAGCAGAAAGTAAAAAAATAAGTTTTTAAAAAAAAAAAGATTTTCAGTCTTTTTTTTGTTTATGGCGCAAATAAATTTGGGTCAGTTAACCACTTCAGCACCGGAAGGTTTTGCCTCCTTTATGACCAGGCCATTTTTTGCGATAAGGCACTGCGTTGCTTTAACTGACAATTGCGCGGTCGTGCGACACTGTACGCAAATAAAATGTATGCCTTTTTTTCCCCACAAATAGAGCTTTCTTTTGGTGGTATTTGATCACCTTTGCAATTTTAATGTTTTGCGCTATAAACAAGAAAAGGCCGACAATTTTGAAAAAAAAAAATTTATTTTTTACTTTCTGCTATAAAACATATCCAATTAAAAAAAAAATGTAAAAATCAAATTTCTTCATCAGTTTAGGCCAATATGTATTCTGCTACATGTTTTTGGTAAAAAAAAAATCCCATTACGCGTATATTAATTGGTTTGCGCAAAAGTTATAGCGTCTACAAACTATGGGATAGATTTATGGACTTTTTCTTTATTTTTATTGTTTTTACTAGTAATGGCGGCGATCAGCGATTTTTAGCAGGACTGTGACATTGTGGCAGACAAATCTGACACTAGTGAAAACTTTTTGGGGACCAGTGACACCAGTGCTAAAAAAAAAAGGCACTGTCGCTTTATAAATGACACTGGCAAGGAAAGGGTTAAAGTGGAGTTCCACCCACTTTTACAACTCTTCAGCATCCCTCACTAAACTGTGCACTGTAAACAAATTGGACATATATTTTTTTTTTCTCAGCACTTACTGTATATCTGCTGTATTCATTTTTCGCTTCCTCCTCCCTGGCCGCGGCCCATCGCATCATTTCCTGTTTGCAATGCCTTCTGGGAAGGGGCGGCAACTTCCTCTGAAACTGCCATTGCTATGGAAGCCTGACCTGAAACCTATTACACTGCTTGTGCTGCACTGAGCATGTGCGAGATCTGCAAGGATGAGATCCAGGAAGAAATACAGTCTGGCTTCAGATGCCCACACTTAAGATGGCCACGGCCTGCTGTAAGTTTATAAAATAACAAACTACTGCTATAAACTAACAAAACAGACCTTAGTTTACAGACTAACTTTACTAGAATACATTAAGCTTGTGTATTATAGGGGTATTTTTATTTAAAAAGTATAATTTTGGCCGGAACACCACTTTAACATTAGGTTAAATGGGGCGATCAAAGGGTTAAATGTATTCCCTGGGAGTGTTTTCTAACTGGGTGGGGGATGGCTAAACTGAGGAAACACAGAGGTCCCTGTTCTTGCTTAGCAGAAACACAAGATCTCTGTCTTACTTACTAGCAGAATGGCGATCTGCCTTGTTTACATAGGCAGACCGCCGTTCTGCCTCTCTCCGAATGATCGCCACTGATTGGCTCCCGCTGTGTCTAATCACAGCAGGAGTAGGGCACCGGTGGCACATGCCGCCCTGCCTCAGTATATGTATGTGGGGTAGTCCTTAAGCGGTTAAAGTAACACAGGGCTGTATTGCAAAATATAGCCGGGTTATGAAGGGGGGAAAACTTCCAGAGGTCAAGCGGTATTTTTATTGTTATAATTCATTGCTTTGACATATCATTAAAGTGACACTAAACTATTTACTTATTTTCTAAAAATAATCCATACACATCCATTACTTAACCACTTCAGCCCCGGAAGATTTGGCTGCTCAATGACCAGGCCATTTTTTTGCGATTCGGCACTGCGTTGCTTTAACTGACAAGTGCGCAGTCGTGCGATGTTGTACTCAAACAAAGTTGACCTCCTTTTTTCCCACAAATATATCTTTCTTTTGGTGGTATTTGATCATCTCTGGCGTTTTTATTTTTTGCGCTATAAACAAAAAAAGAGTGACAATTTTGAAAAAAACACAATATTTTGTACTTTTTGCTATAATAAATATCCCCACTTTTTTTTAAAAAAAGGCAATTTTTTTCCTCAGTTTAGGCCGATATGTATTCCTCTACATATCTTTGGTAGTAAAAATCGCAATAAGCGTATATTGATTGGTTTGCGCAAAAGTTATAGCGTCTACAAAATAGGGGAAAGACTTATGGCATTTTTATTATTATTTATGTTTTTACTAGTAATGGCGCTGATCAGAGATTTTTATCAGGACTGCGACATCATGGCGTATACTTTTTTTTGGGACACATTTTTGGGACCATTGACAATTATACAGCGATCAGTGCTATAAAAATGCACTGATTACTGTGTAAATGTCACTGGCAGGGAAGGGGTTAACATTAGGGGCGATCAAGGGGTTAACTGTGTTCCCTAGTGTGTGTTCTAACTGTGGGGGATGGGAGTGACTGGAGGAAATAACAGATCGTTGTTCATAGCTAGTAGGAACTCAGCTATGTCTCGCCTCTCCTCACAGAACAGGGATTTGTGTGTTTACACACACACGTCCCTGTTCTGGCTCTCGTGCCCGCAATCGCGCATGGCCAGCGGTCATATTAAGGCTTACCTGTAGGTACTGGAAATATCTCCTAAACTTGCATGGTTTAGGAGATATTTACCATATAAGCTTGCGCTGACGTCATCAGCTCATGCGCACTAAAGGAAGGGCACGATCGTACCGTTTGTATAGGGCCTGTGCCGTGACCGTCGGCTCCTGCACGCATGCGTGGAAGTGACGCCATGCGACTCCTGCCAGTCAATGAGCCGGAGTCCACGGTCTGGAAGGAAGAGGGGTGAAGATGGATGCGGCCATCAGCAGGGACATTGCGGGCTTTGTTTGCAGGTAAGTGGCACACGATGGGCTAGTAGCTATGCCTACTAGCTCATTATGCTTTTACTTTGCAGGGGAATAAAGAGGAAGTAAAACCCAATCAATTCCTACTGTATTTTTCTGCCTCCTTGTAACATTCTCCATGAGCTCCTGAATTTCCGTTTCCCCTGCACTTCCTGTTGTTTGGAATGAGCATGTAGGTGGGGTGCAGCGTGGTGCAGCGGCAATAACACACGCAGCCCCAGTGCGATAAAATAACTTCAAATAATGCAAAGATAGTTCACAAACACCCAGTGGGAAGGCAGCCCAGCCAGGAACACTAATGCCGCGTACACACGATCGGATTTTCGGATGGGAAATGTTGGATGTGAGCTTGTTGGCGGAAAGTCCGACCGTGTGTATGCTCCATCGGAGAATTGTTGTCGGACTTTCCGCCAACAAATGTTGGCTAGCATGCTCTCAAATTTTCCGCCAACGAATGTGTGTTGTCGGATTTCCTGAGCGTGTGTGCACAAGTCCGTCGGACAAAAGTCCAAAAAATTCAAACACGCATGCTCGGAATCAAGTACCAGCCGGAAGCGCTCGGTCTTGTAAAACTAGCATTCGTAATGGAGATATCACACTGTCTTGTATGTCACTACGTTCATAATTGTTGGCCAACATTTGTGTGACCGTGTGTATGCAAGACAAGTTGGAGCCAACACCCTTCGAACAAAAATCCACGGTTTTGTTGACGGAAAGTCCGATCGTGTGTACGAGGCATTACAGTACCAACAGCATGTAGGAAGCAGGTTTCAGCCGAACAGGCAGCGTCTGTAGAGAGGGGCAGAATGTGGACTGGCCGTCTTGAGCCTAAGTAGGCAGAGGCCCAGAGAGGTTGTGAACCCTACGCTTTCTTTCCTCATCAGGAACCTTTCCCTAACACTGGTACTGTCTCTAAAAGACAAGGTATTTTTCCCTGCACTACCCACTCGCATAAAGTGCGCCAAACCCAGGGGCCAGGGTCTAAAATAGACTCCACCACACCTAATATGGCCACCAGAGCCACATGGGTGGCCATCATCTAATTGGATCGTTGCCCCAGTGACTTAGGAAACCATAAAGGAAGCACGACCTCAACCTGAAAGAACACCTTTGGGATGAATTAGAGCGGAGACTGCGAGCCAGGCCTTCTCATCCACATCAGTGCCTGACCTCACAAATGTGCTTCTGGAAGAATGGTCAAATATTCCCATAGACACACTCCTAAACCTTGTGGACAGCCTTCCCAGAAGAGTTGAAGCTGTTATAGCTGCTAGACATGTGCATTCGTTTTCGTCCGAATGCATTTTCGTCTGAATTTTCGGGTATTTTCGTTATCATTTTAACAAACGATAAAGAAACTACAGACTCCAAAAACCGAAAGATCCGACATAAACAAATGCTTTATTTTCGTTTTAGTTGCAACAACAGTGCGATATAGATAGGAGATTTGACATGACGCTGTCCATAGCGATCTGTGTCCATCGAACCTGTGGTCGAATGTGCCTAACCTTAGCTCTACTAGGCCAAGATTATCTACATAGAGAGAAAAGATTCGACATAGAGAGAAAAGATTCGACATTATAGAGACAATAGCAAAAAAGGTTGAATGTGCCTAACCTAACTCTATTAGTCCAAGATTATTCGACATAGAGAGAAAAGATTCGACATGAAGATTCGACATGAAGATTCGACGAAGCCGACATTTATGGTCAAATGCTCCGCCCATAGGCTATAGAAGAATTCTATTGTTGGTTGACTAGTAAAAATAATTAGGAAATATAGTTATTACTAGTGTCATACAACATTAGAATTTTAATATAGCTTGTAGGCGGAACATTCGACCGGAAATGTATGATTGCGGCGTCGTACAGTTTAGCTGCTCTGTCGAATCTTCTTAGAACATTCGACAGACACCATAAGCCTTCAATGACAGATTTGACCTTCATTATTTCGGATTTTCGGACAAATGCATTTTTTAACTAAATAAATAAAAACGAATTTCGGGAGTAACTAAATAAATTCATTTTTCGGTCGAAAACGAAATTCCGAAACAAAATATTTCAGTGTGCACAGACATGTCTAATAGCTGCATAGGGTGGGTCAACTCAATATTGAACCCTATGGACTTATGCCCCGTACACACGGTCGGACATTGATTGGACATTCCGACAACAAAATCCTAGAATTTTTTCCGCCGGATGTTGGCTCAAACTTGTCTTGCATACACACGGTCACACAAAGTTATCGGAAAATCCGATCATTCTGAACGCGGTGACGTAAAACACGTACATCGGGACTATAAACGGGGCAGTAGCCAATAGCTTTCATCCCTTTATTTATTTATTTATTCTGAGCATGCGTGGCACTTTGTGCGTCGGATTTGTGTACACACGATCGGAATTTCCAACAACGGATTTTGTTGTCGGAAAATTTTATAGCAAGCTCTCAAACTTTGTGTGTCGGAAAATCCGATGGAAAATGTGTGATGGAGCCCACACACGGTCGGAATTTCTGACAACAAGGTCCTATCACACATTTTCCATCGGAAAATCCGACTGTGTGTACGGGGCATAAGACTGGAATGCCATTAAAGTTCATGTGCGTGTAAAGGCAGGTGTCCCAATACTTTTGGTAATATAGTGTATATAGTGGTGGCAGAAATTGTGGACACTTCTGGAAATTGTAATGTTTTGTAATTTTGCAGGCTTATAGGAAAGTTATTTTTCACCAAATGCAAATGTTTATTTGTCAATTTAAAGACAATTTAATGCTAAATTCACTATAAGAAAAAATTCAAATATTTGCAGTTGTTTGATTTGTTATTCTGTTTTTTTACAATATTATATTTTGTTGTTCCTTTTGTCTTGAGTGCACCAGTTATTTCACGCTGAATGTGTTCATATATTTATGAACTATTTCTTCTAAGCACATTTGGTCATTAACTCACTAGTGTTTAGTGTTTAGCATTTGTTAAAGTGGTTGTAAAGTCAGAAGGTTTGTTTATCTTAATGCATTCTATGCATTAAGATAAAAAGCCTTCTGTGTGCAGCAGCCCCGCTCCACCCCCCTAATACTTACCTTAGCCCCATGTCTGTCCAGCGATGTCCACGAATGTCTCAGCCATCCGGGACTCTGCCTCCTGATTGGCTGAGACACAGCAGCGGCGCCTTTGGCTCCCACTGCTGTCAATTAAAGCCAGTTAGCCAATCAGGAGAGAGAGGGGGCATATCTGGACCACAGCTCCGTGTCTGAATGGACACATGGAGCTGCAGCTTGGCTTGGGTGCCCCCATAGCAAGCTGCTTGCTGTGGGGGCACTCAACAGGAGGGAGGGGCCAGGAGCACCGAAGAGGCTCCCGAGAAGAGAAGGAACTGGGCTTCTCAGAACCACTGCGAGAGAGCAGATAAGTATAAAAAAAAATAATAATATAAAAAATAATATAAAATAAATATAAAAAAGAGACCTTACAATCACTTTAACATTATCACTGATTTACATATTTGCAAAGTTAAATGCTTTGTATTTCTTGATTTATGTGTGTTGATACATATATGACACATTGTTTTTGAGTATAACTGTTAGACAGGGCACTATTTATTTTCCACAATTATTTTGGACCTTAGTATTCCAGGGATTTTTTTGTGCAGCAGTCCTTAGATTTGAAAGGCTGAGCACAACCTCATATAATTAATACAAGGTAATTTTTTTACTATTTATATTCATAGATATATAAGAGTGTGTAAAAGGAGTTTGATCATGGTTGCATTAAAGCAAAATGGTTTGTCTTTTGATTTTTCAGTGTATAATAATTCCCATGGATGGTGGAGATCTTCATTAGAGAAGGGGTTAAATTAAAGAGATGACTTTTACATTAATCATGTCCGATATTTCCACCCATCCATTACTCCGAGTTTTTACAATAGGATTCCCAGTCTATACAATATGTCAGAGGAATACGAAATGAACACCTGAGCAGTTCCCTCCTCCCACTTTGTTAATAGTATTTATTCTCACCGGTATTCATTCTGATGAAGATGTACATGTCAGCTTTTTGTGGAGTATTCCCCTTCACTACAGACTGGCTTAATTAATGATTTTGGAGTTCTACAACAACGAGAAGTGTAGGAAGGCACATATTTACATTACAGAAATATTACGTGATGGACTCCCTCTGTTGTGTCAATGCCTTGGTGAAGGATAGATTGTCACGTTCCTGTAAGAATGTTACTGTAGGTAAAGCTGGCCATACACGGTTAGAATTTCAATGGAGTTTTCTTAGAAAATTTGCTCATCAGAACATTCTTTCTTGCCACTCTTAAGGCAATGTATCCTCCTCATATACGCGATCGGATTTTCCACAGAAAAAACCTCTGGCTTTTGTCCGAAGGGCATTGGCCAGGAACTTGTCTTGCATACAAAAGGCAAGAAATTGTTGGCCAACAAATACGACTGTAGTGACGTACTCCATGGTTTTTCAGCTTTTTAGCACCACCTTTTGGGCTCCTTTTGCTAATTTAATGTTAGTAGAAGTTTGGTGAGTGTTGATTCGTGCTTTTCATTTCGCAATTTTCATTTCGCGCTTTTCATTTCATAGTTACATAGTTACATAGTAGGTGAGGTTGAAAAAAGACACAAGTCCATCAAGTCCAACCAATGTGTGTGATTATGTGTCAGTATTACATTGTATATCCCTGTATGTTGCGGTCATTCAGGTGATTATCTAATAGTTTCTTGAAGCTATCAATGCTCCCCGTACTTCGTATTTCGTACTTTTCATTTCATGCTTTTCAGTTCGTTTCTGAACGGCCGTTCGTCAACCAGACATGTTGCGGAATCGGAGGAGATAACGTGTTTTGACCCAAGTCCAGTCCAGGAACAGGAGGAGTTCTTGGACCAAAAATTGGTTGCTTTATTAATCGTGACCAATCATGCCATATGCCTTTGCTGCGGGAGCTCCAGGAGAATAATCCAGATGATTTTTGGAATTATCTCCGGATGACAGACCCCTGCTTTCACCAACTCTTGGCATTGTTGACCCCTATATTAAGAAGCAGGACACATGCATGAGGCTTTTATTTTATTTTTGGTTGAATAATGATTTGATTTGGTATATTTTCTATATTTTTGGATGCATAGAATGCACTTTTTGGTTAAGTTCTATTGGCAGATAGCATGTCTAATTTTATTTGTTTTCTTTTTTTTTTTAATGCACAATAAAAAAAATGTGGAGAATAATACTTGGCTATGTTTTACTACAAATGACAGTTTAGGAGTAGGCAATTACATTTAAAAAAAATACAATGTGAAATTGACAAGGGACACCAACATAGTTGTATCTTTGATCTTAATAGTGTTGTGGTAACTTGCACAAATAAAAAAAAAAAAAAAAAAAGCATAATAATATGATTCTTGATATCACTAGGAAAAAAAAAGCCTTAGAAAATGAGTTTGCAATAACTTCATCAGTATCACCAACAAAGCAGCTTCATTATTATCCCATTAAATAAGAAGAGAATTGTGCGCTGCATTTCAAGATTTCATAATTTGCCACGTCACGAATGTTAATTCTCCATTACAAACGCTAGTTTACAAGACCGGCCGTTTCTGGCTCGTCCTTGCTTCTGAGCATGCGTGTTTCTACTTTGGACTTTTGTCCGACGGACTTGTGTACACACACTCGGAAAATCTGACAACAGACATTTGTCCACGGAAAATTTTAAAACCTGCCATCCAACATTTGTCCACTGAAAATCCAACAACAATTGTCCAATGGAGCATACAAATGGTCGGATTTTCCGCCAACAGCCTGTCATCACACAATTTTTAATGCTCAAAGTGGTACAATTGTTTTGCATGGAAATTTGGCGTTTTATATTGTAGGCCTGTAATTCTTAGGAATAACTCACTTACATCTGTCCAAACAAGAGTCTATTAGACGTCCCGAGTGTAATAAAGTTTGAAACACAAAATCCTAAATTATAATATAATAAATAACTATAAATAATTATAACAAATAATAATATAAGAATAATAATAAAATGTATTCAATCGCTCAATTCTGTGAGTGATTCTAATTTACTATCTCTGTTTTCTAGCTGGTCTAAAACCACTTTTGATGTAAAGGGACACTTTTTGGTTGCTATGGACAATCTCCAGTTTCCAGGCAGAAAGAACAGTATATATAATATAAAACTGCATGCAGGACACTGGACAGACCACTAGGGACAAAAGGGATGTAAAATAATTTGATACAGTAATGTAATCTGTAAGATTACAGTGTACTGTATGTATTGTGTGTTTTTCACTTTTTGAATTTGGCGCCGTTCTCCATCCCCGTGCGTCGCAACGCTCGCAAGGAATGGAGCCCGGCACTGTGATGAATCGAGCGGAGGACACGGCTTGCACACACAGTGGAGAGACATCGCAGGATCCTGGGGACAAGGTAAGTAACTTTGCCTGGATCCTGTGATGCGATCCCGAGTGTGGCTGGGGGGTTACCGCTTTTGGTACTGAAAATCAAGCCTCACTCGGGAATACCGTCAGGGAAATTAAGCTGGATACACACTATACAATTTTCTGTAGGTGTTATCCTTCAGATTTACCAAAACCATATAATATGAGGTCAAACCTTAAAGCCCTGTACACACGGTCGGACTTTGTTCGGACATTCCGACAACAAAATCCTAGGATTTTTTCCGACGGATGTTGGCTCAAACTTGTCTTGCATACACACGGTCGCACAAAGTTGTCGGAAAATCCGATCGTTCTGAACGCGGTGAGGTAAAACACGTACGTACATGTACGAGCATGCGTGGCACTTTGTGCGTCGGATTTGTGTACACACGATCGGAATTTCTGACAACGGATTTTGTTGTCAGAAAATTTTATATACTGCTCTCAAACTTTGTGTGTCGGAAAATCCAATGGAAAATGTGTGATGGAGCCCACACACGGTCGGAATTTCCGACAACAAGGTCCTATTACACATTTTCCGTCGGAAAATCCGACCGTGTGTACGGGGCATATGAGTTTTCATTTGTATGCAATCAGGCAGGCCCTTGCACTTCATGGTTTTGGTAAATCTAAAGAAAATCAGACAACAAAAGTTGTATAGTGTGTATGGGGTCTTATAGGGCGTACACACGGTCAGACTTTGTTCGGACATTCCGACAACAAAATCCTAGGATTTTTTCCGACGGATGTTGGCTCAAACTTGTTTTGTCTACACACGGTCGCACAAAGTTGTCGGAAAATCCGATCGTTCTAAACGCGGTGATGTAAAACACGTACGTCGGGACTATAAACGGGGCAGTGGCCAATAGCTTTTATCTCTTTATTTATTCTGAGCATGCGTGGCACTTTGTCCGTCGGATTTGTGTACACATGATCGGAAATTCCGACAACGGATTTTGTTGTCGGAAATTTTTATCTCCTGCTCTCCAACTTTGTGTGTCGGAAAATCCGATGGAAAGTGTCCGATGGAGCCCACACACAGTCGGAATTTCCGACAACACGCTCCGATCGGACATTTTCCATTGGAAAATCCGACCGTGTGTACGGGGCATTAGAGTGGAAGTCCATGCAAAATTTACAATCCCTGCATCTATATGTATCAGGGATCTAACACTAACCTCTCTGTCCCTGTAAAGAAACAATGAGTATACATACCTTTTTGGAAGCCGATCTGACCCGCTCCGACCGGATCCCACGCTGAGCTGTCAGCTGCGGCTTCTCTGTGGAGGTGGTTGGAGAGGAGATGGAGGACAACGGAAGCCCCATAGTAACTCTTTGGGTGACGTCACTTCCCTCTCATTTAACAGCCATGGTTGTCCTTGTCCTCTGCAGAGCTTTCGGTGCTGGAGATCGGGTCGGAGCGGGTCAGATCGGCTTCCAAAAAGGTATGTATACTCATCTTTTCTATAGATCGCCCCTTAGTGTTAACCCCTTCCCTGCCAGTGACATTTTTACAGTAATCAGTGCATTTTTATTGCACTGATCTCTGTATAAATGACAATGGTTCAAAAAATGTGTCAAAAGTGTCCGATGTGTCCGCCATAATGTCGCAGTCCCGGTAAAAAAAAAGCAGATCGCTGCAAATAGTAGTAAAAAAAAATAAAAATGCTATAAATCTATGCCCTATTTTGTAGATGCTATAACTTTTTCCCAAACCAATCAATATACGCTTGTAGCCATTTTTTTTTTACCAAAAATATGTAGAAGAATACATATCGGCCTAAACTGAGAAAAAATTTGCTTTAAAAAGAAAAAATGGGGATATTTATTATAGCTAAAAGTACAAAATATTGTGTTTTTTTCAAAATTGTCCCAATTTTTTCATTTATAGCGCAAAAAATAAAAAGCGCAGAGATGATCAAATACCACCAAAAGAAAGCTCTATTTGTGGAAAAAAAGGACGTCAATTTTGTTTGGGTACAACATCACATGACCATGCAATTGTCCGTTAAAGCGACACAGTGCCGAATCACAAAAAATGGCCCGGTCATTCAGCAGCCAAATCTTTCAGTGGTTAAAGTATAACTGAAGGCAACACCTATTTTTTTGGGCTTTGGATAGAGTGGAGAGGAGTTAGAACACCTGTCAGGTTTTCACTGCTTTCTGTGCCTCCATAAGGGAGATTTACCCTCTCTGTTTGTCCTGTTTACCATTATCATCCAGAGTGAAATTTAACCCCCCTGGCGGTATTCCCGAGTCTGGCTCGGGGTGAGAATTTAGTACCAAAAGCGGTAACCCCGAGCCAGACTCGGGACCGCATCGCTGGATCCTGGAAGACGCGACTCACCTTGTCTCCGGGATCCCGCGATGTTCTCCCGCTGTGTTCGGCGGCCGGAGCTTCCGCACGATCCACTGTGTGCCCTGGCTTCCGTTCCCTGCGAGCGTAGCGACGCAGGGGGTGGAACCGGCGGCAAATTCAAAATGTATAAAGCACAAACACACTGACACATTGTAATCCTATTGGATTACATTACAAAATATAATAAATATTAAAAAATTGACCTCAGATTGCCCCCCCAGTGCTTTGTCCAGTGCCCCTGCCTGCAGTTTTACTGTACTTTGTGTCTGGAAACTGCAGAGCGACCATGGCATCCAAAAAGCGCGCTTCAACATCAAAAGCGACATATGACCTGCTGGAAAACAGCGACAGCGAGACAGAATCGCTTGCAGATGTGAGTGACAGCGAATCATGGGGAAGTTCGTCATCAGGCACGGAAAGCGATTTTAGCGATGATCCTGCGACTTTGCCCAGCGATGTGCGGACTTGGTGCTCGATTGATTGCGGTACGGAGCACACAGCACCCCCAAGATTCCCGTTTACTGGAGCGCCTGGTATAAAAGTGGAGGTTGAAGATGACAGCCCCTTGGGATACCTCCAACTCTTTTTGACTGATGAGGTCATAGAAATAATTGTTACAGAGACCAATCGGTACCAGGAACAACAAGCTGCGATACCGCAGAGGTTTTCAAGGAGCAGAAAATGGGAACCAGTGACCAAGGAGGACATCTGGAGGTTTCTGGGTCTAATTATTCTCCAGGGAGTGGTGGGGAAACCCCTGCAAAAGTGGTACTGGACAACCAACAAAATATTAGCCACTCCTTTTTTTGGCACCATCATGTCGGAATACAAATTTTCACTCATAATGAAATATCTGCATTTTCAAAATAATGACGAATTTGATGAGACTTCTCATCCAGCTCCAAAACTGAAAAAAATTTGGGACTTATATCAAATTATTCAGAAAAATTTCCAGCAGACCTATATACCAGACAGAGACGTCAGTATCGACGAAAGTCTTATGGCCTACAAAGGAAGACTTAGCTGGATACAGTACATCGCGTCTAAGAGAGCGCGATTCGGCATAAAATCATTCATGCTCTGTGAAGCCAGCACTGGTTATATATGGAATTCGGTCCTTTACACCGGGAAAGGGACGAAATTCCACGACAGATTCAGTCAATATGGAATGGCAACCGCTTCTGTTCTCACTTTGATTGAGCCATTGTTGAATCAGGGGTACTGTGTAACCACAGATAATTTTTATACTTCTCCAGAACTCTATGAGTTCCTTCTACAACACAAGACAGATGCTTACGGGACTGTTAGAGCTAACCGGCGTGACATGCCGCCAACCTTTGCCAAAAAAAAGCTCACTGCAGGAGAAATAGTTGCCTGGCAAAAAGGCAAAATGATGGCACTAAGATGGCGAGATAAAAAAGATGTGTGCCTAATGAGTACCATTCACAACACCTCTACTCTCATGGTACGTACAAAAGTTGGAAAAGATGTTATGAAACCTCAACTCGTAATGGACTACAACAACACAATGGGAGGTGTTGACAGAGCTGACCAGGCCATGACTTTTTACCCTGCTATGAGAAAGCAACAAAAAAAATATTATAAAAAAATCTTCAGGCATCTTCTTGAACAGTGCCTGTGGAACGCTTTTATTCTTCTAAAAAAAAAGAGTGACAGGCCTGTGATTCATGCAGACTTCGTCTGGAAAGTTGCAGAACTCATATTTTTGAAGCACCAAACACCAACCACTGTAATTCGATCTGGACGTCGTGCTGCTGGCGTTGTGAACCCGGAACGTCTGACAGGTCGACACTTTGTGGACCACATTCCACCAACAGAAAAGAAGGCAGCACCCACAAGGATGTGTGTGGTTTGCTGCTCTAAACGTGACGACACAGGAAGGAAAGTCAGAAAAGAAACCCGGTTCTACTGTCCTGACTGTGACGTCGGACTTTGCGCTGTACCCTGTTTTAAAATTTTCCATACCCGAGACGTTTACTAAAAGCAATATGACTGCTAATATTGCACTCTTGTTTGGCCAAAAAAAATGTCAGTGTTTTTGATTTATATTATTTACTAAAATTTATTGAATAAAAAGTATTATTACCATTATATTATTATTTGTTATTATTTATAGTTATTTATTATATTATAATTTATGATTTTGTGTTTCAAACTTTATCATACCCAGGATGTATACTAGACTCTGGTTTGGACAGATTTCAGTGAGTTATTCCTAAGAATTACAGGCCTACAATATAAAACGCCACATTTCCATGCAAAAATAATGGTACCGCTTTCAGCACCTAAAATCTGAAATAATCATACCGCCAGGGAGGTTAAAGAAATCCCAAATTTCGGGCTATTACCAGAACAGTAATGGAGGGGAAATCTTCCAATGGGGACACCATTTCTGGTGACTCTGGGGACAACCAGAAATGCCTTCACTAGGATTTGGGACAGGAAGTGAAGGAAAATCTCTCCAGTGAGACACAGATGGAGAAAGGAACCTGAGAAAGGTTATAACTCTCCCATAATCTATCCAAAATGAGAAAAAAAACTTTTGCCTTTAGTTCTACTTTAAGGCTGCATTCACACTTCAGCGCTTTGAATCGTGAAAAGATTTGCCGCAAATCTGCCCGCGATTTGAAAGCGCCGATGTGTGAATGACAAATCGCAGGACACGCATTTGAGATGCCATTCATTTGAATGACACATCAAATTGCGGTGCGGGTCTGCTGCCCAAAAGTAGCTCCTGAACTTTTTTGGGGCGACATGCTTCCCGCGATGCGGGTTGCCGCGATTGCAGCACGATTTGTCACGTGACAATGGCGGCAGACCCGCACTGCTATTTGGGGTGTCAATAAAATGAATGGCATCTCAAATGCGAGTCCCACTATTTGTCAACTACACATCGGCGCTTTCAAATCGCGGGAAGATTCGCGGCAAATCTGCCCTCGATTCAAAACGCTGAAGTGCGAATACAGCCTAAGATAAAGACTAGTCAATGTCGGTCAGAGTCTTCCCATTTACAAAAACGATTGCCATTCTCTTGTCAGAATGGGGTTGATTTACTAAAACTGAAGAGTGTAAAATCTGGTGCTGCTGTGCATGGTAGCCAATCAGCTTCTAAACCTCAGCTTGTTCAATTAACCACTTGTCAACCGCCCTATAGCACTTTTACTGCTAAAGGGCAGCAGCTGTGCGCAGGATCACGTATACTGTATATACATGATTCTGCACTTCCGCCTGTAGGGGACGCGCACGCGCTGCCGGCGGCACGCTTCTGCTGTGATAATTCACACCAGAAGCCGATCTGTTGGTCCTGGGAACTCGATATCCTCTGGCACCCGGCGATTTGTTAGTAAAAGACAGAAAACGAATATATGCCTATATAAATAAGCCTGGTCTCTGTTCTGACACGGGGGAAGGGACGATCCTGTGTCTCTGCAAAGCAGGGACTAAAATCAATCCCTTCCCTTAGTGAAAGCAACACACTGTGTACACAAAAACACTAGTTAGGCACACAGTTAACCCTTTGATCGCTCTAGATGCTTAACTCCTTCCCAGCCAGTGTCATTAGTACAGTGACAGTGCATATTTTTAGCACTAATCACTTTATAAGTGTCACTGGTTAAAAAGTGTAAAAAATGTCAGTTAGTGTCCGATAGTCCACCGAAATATCACTGTCCCACTATAAGTTGCTGATTACCGCCATTACTAGTATAAAAAAAAAAAATAATAAAAATTCTGTAAATATATCCCATAGTTTGTAAACACTGTAACGTTCCTGTAAACCAATCAATATAGGCTTGTTGGGATTGTTTTACCAAAAACATGTAGCAGAAAACATTGGCCTAAATTTATGAACATTTTTTTTTTTTTTTTGAAAAATACTGTTTTTTTCTTCAAAAAAAGCACAAAAAATAGCACAAAAAATAAAGAACGCAGAGGTGATCAAATACCAACAAAAGAAAGCTCTATTTGTGGGGAAAAAATACATACATTTTATTCGGGTACAACGCGCATTTATCAGTTAAACTAACTCAGTGCCGTATCGCAAAGGGAGAAAGGACGGGTATACATTGGTAGACTTTTATTTTAATTTTTTAGGTTTATGAATGTTCCTTCAATTTTTTGTTAGTGTGGTCAAATCATCATTCATCTTCGACCATAATACCAAGAAAATTTGAAGACGCTGGATGGAAATTTTTTCTTTTACAAATGAATCTCTAAAAATGAATGTTGTTTTCCTTTGGCGAAGTCCATCCGCTCCACAAACAAATGTGAAAAGCAAATTATACTTTGAACCACTTTCAAACAACAGCCGCTGAATGCACTGAGAATTTTCGTACAATTATGTGTATGAATATTCATTAGAAAATCGAGTAGTGTATACCCAGCTTAAAGTGTTACTAAACACACAACAGTAAAAGCAGTCTGTATATGCAGTAAAGAATGCTTGTCATGCTCACTGTGGAACCTAAGGGGTTAATCCTCCACATTTTGTAAAAAGGCTGCTTGATCATGTATACACAGATCCTCCTCTTCTTCCACAGTCCCCAATCTATCTGCTGCTAGAACAGAGGCTAGGGGACGGACTGCACGTGCTCAGTTTGGTGTGTATTGCTAGAGAGATTTTTTTTTCTTGCTAGAGTGCATGTGATCAGCACGGGGCCAATCAGCACTGTCCAGACGGAAGGGTCAGGAGCCCTGCAGCCCGATAGGACAGCTCAGTACAGTATGAAAACTCCTCCTACAAGTTTCACTAGGAACTGAAAGAAATAACAAGACAGCTATATACTGATGATGAGAAAAGGTATTTAGCTGTATATTTTTACTAAAATAATTGCATTTCCATTTGTACTGTGGGAGACCAGATATAGTGAATGCAGGGTCCTGGGTTTAGTGACACTTTAAGAGTATACATGTAAGAGAGAGATAGTCACAATCACTCTGATTGTCCCATCTGGACTATGACCTAATTTGAAAAATGTGCACTTGATTGCTCCCCAACCCTGAAGATCAGTAGATGTTCCAGGAAACCAGCATATGCAGGCAGATGTCAGCAATGGCATAGTTGCCAATATTGTAAAAAAATGTATAGGGACACTTTTTGGCCTGTGGGTGGAGTCTTATAATTAGGGGGCGGGGCATTCATTTAATGTAGAGGGGAAATAAAAATGTGGCGTGCATAGAGCGCCACGGCGAAAAAATGGGCTTGGTTTAAGCTAACTATTGGGCGTGGCTTAAAGAGGCGTGACTCAAAGGGGGTGTGGTTAGAGTCTGAGATGAATGAGGGATGGAGGGGAGAAACAAAGGGAGAAAGAGAGCAAAAGAAAGAAAGAAAGAAAGAGGGATGGAGGGACAGCAGGCCCAGATCCTACACCACAATAGAAATATGTGTATTTCAGAAAGTTTAACAATCAGCAGATAAAGATACTCCAAACTCCTGGTGTTGGCGCTTCAATCATCCCGGCACCATGTTATGGTGACAGAATGATTGAAGCACATTATTTCTATTATTACATTGTAATATAAAAAGAAATAGTTAAACTCACCATAATGTAGAATCAGTGGAAGCCCCGAGTGTGTCACTTGCCACGTCACCTGTTATCAGGTGTCCCCAGCGGAGTCCCTCCATACACCAGACATTCCCAGCAGAGTCCCTCCTTACATCAGGCATTCCCAGCGGAGTCCCTCCATACATCAGGCAATCCCAGCGGAGTCCCTCTTACACCAGGTATCCCTAGTAGAGTCCCTCTTTACATCAGGCATTCCCAGTGGAGTCCCCCTTAAATCAGATGTCCCCAGCGGAGTCCCTCCTTACACCAGGCAATCCCAGTAGAGTCCCTCCTTACACCAGGCAATCCTAGTAGAGTCCCTCTTTACATCAGGCAATTCCAGCGGAGTCCCTCCTTACATCAGGTGTCCCCAGTGGAGTCCCTCCTTACATCAGGCATTCCCAGCAGAGTCCCTCCTTACACCAGGCAATCCCAGTAGAGTCCCTCTTTACATCACGAATTCCCTGCGAAGTCTCTCCTTACACCAGGCATTCCCAGCAGAGTCTCTCCTTACACCAGGCATTCCCAGCAGAGTCCCTCCTTACACCAGGCATTCCCAGCGGAGTCCCACCTTATACCAGGCAATCCCAGCAGAGTCCCTCCGTACACCAGGCAATCCCTGTGGAGTCCCTCCTTAAACCAGGCAATCCCAGCGGAGACCCTCCTTACACCAGGCAATCCCAGTGGAGTCCCTCCTTACACCAGGCAATCCCAGCGGAGTCCCTTCTTATACCAGGCAATCCCAGCGGAGTCCCTCCTTACACCAGGCAATCCCAGCAGAGTCCAGCTTACATCAGGTATTCCCCGGTAAAGCCCCCCTCTCATCAGGTATCCCCCAGTGCAGCCCCCCTCTCATCAGGTATCCCCCAGTGAAGCCCCCCTCATTAGGTATCCCCCAATAGAGCCCCCCTCTCATCAGGTATCACCCAGTGGAGTCCCCCTCTCATCAGGTTTCCCCCAGTGGAGGCCCCCTCTCATCAGGTATCCCCCAGTGAAGCCCCCCTCTCATCAGGTATCCCCCAGTCAGAGCACCCCTCTCATCAGGTATCCCCCAGCAGCGGAGACTCTCTCCGCTGCCATTACAGAAAACCAGATCGAACAGGCAGAGTCAGTGGAACAAAATAGGAGGAGTCGGCCAGGTGGCTACCAATAGAAATTGAGCTGAGGCGCCGCCCGCCCCTTCCCACATCAGGTCACAGACAGACCGGCAGCAGGGTGGGAGGTAGGTGGTGCCGCAGCCCAATTTCTATTGGTAGCCACCCAGTCTCTTGTTTGTTCTAGTCTTCAAGAAAATAGTGGCCGGTGGAGAAAGGTGTCAGCAGTCTTGAATGAAACTGTGCATAAGGAACGGCCTCGAAAGAAGCCACCATCTTTCCCAATAACTTCATGCAAAGTCGAATAGAAGGATTCTTCTTTGTTTTGACCAACTGAATCAGTTCCTTTAAGGAACTGATTCTTTTCTAGGGGCAAAAATACCTTCTTCTGAACTGTATCTATGATCAGCCCCAAGTACTGCAATCTCCTTGATGGTTTTAAGGAGGATTTTTCTAGGTTGAGAGTCCAACCTAGGTATTCCAGGTAGCTGACTGCGGTGACCAAACTTTGGTTTGAGCGGGCAACCGCTTGATCTATCAAGAGTAGATCGTAAAAGTAGACTAGTATCGTTATATACCTTGAGCCCTTAACCTGACTAAAGGAGGAGCCAGGAACTTTGTAAACACTTGAGGTGCAGTAGCTAGCCCAAAAGGCAGAGCTACAAACTGGAAATGAAGATTTTCTACCTCGAAGGGTACAAATTTCTGGTGAGCGGGGAAAATCGGCACATGGAGATAAGCATCCTTGATGTCGATTGACTGAAGAAGTTCTCCCCCTTGTAGGATGGAGACTACTGATCGGAATCACTCCATGCCAAAAGAACGGATATTCAAAAACAGGTTTAGATCTTTGAGATCTAAAATGGGTCTGACATCCCCGTTTGGTTTTGGAACCGTGAAAAGGTTTGAATAAAACCCTAAACCCAAAACCCTAATCCTTGCTCTTCCAGAGGACCACCGATATCAATCTTTGAGACAAGAGATTATCCAAAGCTAGAAAGTGAGACTTCTTTTTCACTGGATCTCTGGGAACGTTTGATCTGAGAAAACGAGGAGATGGGAACTCTCGGAACTCTAGTTTGTAACCTAGAGAAATTGAGGAAACCACCCATCTGTCTTGACATTGTTCCTGCCAGACCCCTGAAAACTGTAGAAGCCTTCCCCCACTCAAGCGAGCGGGGGCGCCTCTTCATAAGGAGGCTTTTGTTTTGTGGATTTCCTCCCCCAGGTCCTCTTTTGACCCTGGGACTGACCCTGAGGTTTACCTCTTGAACCTGGCGTGGAGGCCGTTGTGACTGCTTGGAGGCTGATGCCCCTGGCACTGGAAAAGAAGCATGTTAAAAGAAAAATGCTTAAACTTCTTCTTAACCGGTAAAAGGGAACTTCCCATTAGAAATTCTTTGGATATACTTATCCAGATCATCTCCAAATAACCGTTCACCATGAAAAGGGAAACTGGCCAAGAGCTTTTTGCATGGCGCTTACCAATTTTTCAACCAAAGGATTCTACGCACCAGCCCTAGCATGAGCCGTGAGGCCTGGAGAGTAGAATCGAATAGAATAGAATCTTTCATAGCGTCTACTGTAAAACACAACGCTTCTGATATCCCGGCCAACTCCTGGGCCTGCTGATCAGGAATAACTTTGAGTACCTTTATAAACTAGTCCTTTAAGGACTGATATACTCCAATCGCTGGCAGCGCAGGTTGAACGACTGAACCTGCGAGCGAAATATATATAAGGAATATATATATAAATATAAGGAATTCCAACTTCTTATCTGTTGGATCCTTTAGCATATGAGCTTTGTCTACTGGACAAGTCATGATTTTGTTCACAGAGGATATAGCAGCGTCAATTGCTGGAATTCCCCATTATAAAACACTTCCTCCATAGGATAAAGTATTGAAAATTTTTTTGGAGGAAAAAACTGTTTATCTGGGTGCTCCCACTCAGAATACATTAGCTTTCTTAGCCTTGAATGGATAGTAAAAGCATGAACAGATTGGAGAGGCTTTAGTGAACCCAAATCAGAAGTGGGCTCATCGACTGACTGCATTACTGGCAGTAAGAATGTGGAGCGGACCAATTCAGTGAGAGACTGTACCAACAACCTTTCCTGCGAACCTTATACTTCCGTATTAGGTTCTTCGGAAGAGGAGACATCAGCCTCTTCCTGGTCCTTTGAGAGAAAATCGTCATCTCTCGCTCCTTGTTCCTCAGCAAGAGGGTCCTAAGCAATGGCTGGGGACTTGCTACGCTTAGTCCCACTCTGGGATGCGATTAAAGCATCAATGGCTCCAAGCTTAAAATGATTGAAGAAAAAACCTCCTTAATAATATACACAGGGGATGCAGTGTTAAGAGCAGCTGCAACACCAGCCCCTCCTGATGGCTCACTCTGACCAGCCATATTACTCCCAGGGGAGGATGCCATCTTTACTGGGATGGATCTAGGCTTTTGTGTGACTGTAGAAGTCCTTCTAGATCCCTTTTTTGAGGTGGCTTGGCCCCACGCCCACTCTCTTCTCATTGGCTCACTGGCTGCTGTGTAAGCCAATGAGGAGAGAGAGACCCAGGAGAGCCGATGCTCTCATGCACATCGCTGGATCAAGATTGGGCTCAGGTAAGTATGGGGGGGAGGGGGCTCTACCCAGAAGGTTTTTTGCCTTAAAGCAGAGTTCTGCTTAAAAAAGAAAATTAAAAGTCAGCAACTACAAATACTGCAGCTGCTGACTTTTTTAATATGTGGACACTTACCTGTCCCAGGGTTCAGCGATGCGGGGGAACGAAGCCCCACTCATCTCCTCCTCGTCTCTGCGGCGCCGGCATTGTAACTGTGGGCGCCCGGCTGTGGCAATCATCTGGGACCTGTGACGTGTCCCAGATGATTGCCGAGAGGGAGGGGGGAGAGGTGATCTCCCTTCTGGTGCCGCGGTGCACCAGGAGGAAGTGGGAGCTGGGACCCTCTAAAAAGAGGGTATCCGCTCCCCCCCAAAAAAATGGCATGCCAAATAGTGACGTAAACGGGTGACCCTGCCCCCCTCTGATGCCACGGGGAAGCCCCCGTGGCATCGGAGGGGGGTGGGGTCGTCAGTTTACGTCACCGGGTGGCCCCGCCCTCAGCTATATGAGAACTGTCACCCAGATGAAGCGTCACATGGCGGGAGCCTCCCGTGGAGGCGGAACGGTTGCGTTTTTTTTCTTTTTCAGTCCGTCGGGCGGCGTGAATTTACATCGCTGGACATTTTTATTTTTTAATAAAGGACTTGTCCCAAGCTGTCTCTTGTCTTTTTTACCATTTTATTACACTTTTTTTGTGAAATGGTAGGGGTACAATGTACCCCGTTACCAATTCACATGGGGGATCAGGATCTGGGGGTTCCCTTGTTAAATGGGGCTTCCAGATTCCGATAAGCCCCCCCACCCACAGACCCCCCACAACCACCAGGCAAGGGTTGTGGGGATGAGGTCCTTGTCCCCATCAACATGGGGACAAGGTGCTTTGGGGTCAGACTCCAAAGCACCCTCCCCATGTTGAGGGTATGTGGCCTGGTACGGTTCAGGAGGGGGGTGCTCTCTCGTCCCCTCCTCTTTTCCATTTTAATTTTGGCGCAGGGTTCCCCTTGAAATCCATACCAGACCTGAAGAGTCTGGTATGGATTTTGGGGGGACCCCTACGCCATTTATTTAAAAAATTTGGCGCAGGGTTCCCCTTCATTTCCATACAAGACCTGAAGGGCCTGGTATGAATTTTGGGGGGACTCCAATGCAATTTTTTATTTTGTTTTGGTTCGAGGTTCCCCTTAATATTCATACCAGATCCAAGTGGCCTGGTAATGGACTGGGGGGGAACCCATGCCCTTTTTTTCAATGAGTTTTATCTATATTGCCGAGACCCGACAATTACAGCTGCGATCAGTTTTAAATGACAATTTTTCCTTTAGAAATGTCATTTTGCTGCAGTACTGTTCTAAACAGAAAAATGCACCATTTTTCAGGCATACTATAGACACCCCCCAGGCACGATATTTAAAGGAATATTTAATTTTTATTGATTCACTTTAAGCATTAAAAAATCACTGCTCCCGAAAAAACAGGCGTTTTTAAAAAAAATGTTTGCATGGATACATGTCCCCTGGGGCAGGACCCAGGTCCCCAAACACTTTTTATGACAATAACTTGCATATAAGCCTTGAGCACTTTTGATTTTTCATGTTAGTGTTCCATAGACTTTAACGGTGTTCCGGCGGCTTTCAAATTTTCCCCCGAACACCACATATTGTTCGGTGTTCGCAGAACATCCGAACAACCAAAGTTCGGCCCTGACTTATGCTCGGGCTGTACCGTTCGCCCATTCCTAGCATTATATATACAGTCCATTCACAGTTCAAAACATCCAAAGCAGCTGTGGTGATGGCAAAACGTGTCCTTGTGTCCACTCTGGTGCTCCCCCCTTTAGTATATGCGCTCACTTTTTGATCCTGCAATGAAGCCTGGCATATGAACCACCTCTGGCTTCAGTGTTTATGTTGAAATCCTGGGCTGTTAGCTGGTAACGTGTTCCACATTTGTATGTTGAAAAAAACTCAATAGTGTGATATCGTTTAAACAATTTATTGTGGGGGCGTGGCCAAGATGGCTCTGTGAGCTGCTGCCTTTTTAAAGAACTCCGCTATTTCTTTCTCAATTATCCGGATCCAGTGCTGTTTTGAAGCCAGATATTCACCACTGCAGACCGGGAGTTCGAACGGGCTTGCCTGCTGCTACGGGGGGTGAGAGATTCCGGCCCTAAAGCTATTGTCGGCGCTCCCCCCCAGACATCTCCCAGCCCACGTCGTGTGGCTAGGCCGCAGCCGCGGCCTTTCCTGGTGGGCTCCGGAGTGGGACGGAGGCCCCTTGCGCGCCCTGCTCTGGAGGACGGAGCTTCTCCATTCACACAGGCAACAGGCAGCGGTGGGGGAGCCCGATCTCTTTGGACACAGGCTGAATTTTTTGGATACATCCCCCCACGAGCAACTAGGCCGCAGCCGCGGCCTTTCCTGGCGGCCCAGAGGATCCGGACCGGGAAGCGGGTGCTCTGTACAGCCCACAGATCACTGTCTAAGGACCGAGAGACAGACCGGAGCATCCCCAATACAGATCCCGGCCTCCTTGGTGAGATAGGCCGCGGTGGGAGCGGCCATCCCTGGCGAGCCCTGGACACCTGAGGCAGTTTGCTGCTGCACTCCAGAGACTGCAGATGAGGGGGAAGATTGTCTGGGGGCCCTAATCTGCACAACCCACTCTCCCGGACACTCTCTGGCCCCACTAACTGGCTCCCCAACTTGCCCATAGCCCATATAGTCAATAGGGTGGGCCCTAGACATCTGAATGAGGCGCAGGAACTCGGGTGCAAAGTTTAGCAAAGGGGGCAAAAAACTGACTTTTCCACCCCAGCCAGACCCCCCTCAAACGCCCAGCAACCCCTGTGCAGAGGTACATACTACCCGAAGTGCCCACAGAGCCTCACAGACGGGCCCCATGGACTCGGCTGAGTCCCGACCCCCCTGGCTGGCAGACGTCATGGCGGCCATCACCACTTGCCAATCTGCGTTAACAACAAAAATTGAGGCTGTTCAGTTGGAAATGGGCCTAATCCACCAAGACATAGACAAACTCAGGTCAAGAGTCACTGAGACAGAGTAAAGAGTGAGTAATAACAAAGACACAACAGCGGAACACGGAGCAGTACTCCGCACCCTTCAAACCAAAGTAAAGGCCCTGGAGTACAGAGCCGAAGATGCCGAAAATAGAAAAAAGCGCAATAACCTCCGCATTGTCGGCCTACCTGAGGGAGCAGAAGGGAACAACCCCACTTCCTTTATAGAGGGTATGCTACATGACCTCCTACCTGAGGCTCGCCTGTCGCCTCATTACACGGTGGAAAGGGCACACCGCATACCACCTAAACCCGGGCCTCCTTGAGCCTTCATTCTCCGTTTCCTTAATTTCAGGGACAGAGACAAAATACTTTGTGCCTCTAGAATTTTTGGGGACCTCCGATACCAGAATGCCAAGTTGATGATTTTCCCTGACTATTCGGTGGAGACCCAAAAGCTCAGGAAATCCTTCAACCAAGTTAAAGCGGCATTGAGAGTGCGCAACATCCGCTACAGTGTTCTCTTCCCTGCCCATCTAAGAGTCCAGGATGGTGAGACAACACCCTTCTTCAGCACACCTAGAGAGGCATCTACCTGGCTGGACTCGCTACCACCGGTCCGCTGATCGACCAAACGGCATGTGCCGAATGACACCCTCAATTTTGCTCAACTTAACCTGGGCCCAGGCCTGGGTTGCCCAGAAATTACCCCATGGATGAATCATCTTCGTTGCACCTGTTGTGCCCTGTTTGCACCCACGGTGTGTGCAGATTTGATAGCGGTAGTCAATCACCCCCTGTTGGGGATATTTAAGTTAGTGCCCCTGACAAAGGACATGGTCAGGAGATTGTTGTGATCTGCCGTTCCTCCATGCTTGTTTTGGTCCTCTCCTGAAGCATTAGAGCTCACATTATGTATGCCCACTTACTACTGGATCGAATTCACTGCTGGGACGAACTTCAGTTTTCCTTTCTCCTTTTGGTTCTGTGTCCCTTACAGCTTGCTACATAAAGCCAGTGGTAATCTCACACTTGAGGAGCTGCTTGAACTGCTGCTTGCCCCCCCCCCAAGAAGTTTTGGAGGGCTAAGCTTGCCTCTTACACGGACCCCCTGTTGCAGCTGGCAATCTGAAACTGTTTGGGATGAATACCCGCCTCAGTTTGGGGGGGTTGGGTGTGGTGGGGGGTGGTCAAAGTTCCCCCAACGGGGCCAGTTTATTTCACTTTAGTTATTGGGTCCTTACAAATGTTTTTAGTTTAGTTTATTTCTATCTATACACTAAAATACTAGATTTTTCAGCATTGCATTGTTTTCAGTTGTGTCCGTCTTGGGTCCGGAGGTCCATTTCAGGAGCCGAGATCTATACTGATCCTGATATTTCTATTGCCCCTAGAGCCCATGTTTACCATTAACATCCTTTTATGGAATACCAGGGGGTTGAACTCCCCGGTCAAACGCTCCCTGGTGTTCCAATTAATTAAAGATTATAACCCACATATATGTGTGCTCCAAGAAACCTTATAGGGAGCAGGGTACTTGCCCTTAAAAAGCCCTGGGTGGTCTACCATTATCACTGCACGCATTCCACTCATTGACGTGGACCATTGTGGGTTTATATCTACCTCCTCCGGCATCCTTGCTGGTGCTGAACCAGATTATCAACAAGATGGCCGAGTTTGCCTCTGACAACGCTATCATCATGGGTGATTTCAATCTAGTCCCTGACCCAGACCTGTACAGACTGATGACTGCGGGACACCATTGCCCTGGGTTGGCTGAATGGGCGGATACCTACGGCCTGACAGATGTCTGGAGGTGGAGACACCCCCGAACCTGGCCATTTATGTGTCATTTGGCCTCCCATAGAACATTCTCTCGCATAGACCTGGTCTTTGCAGGGAGCCTAGTCCTTCCAAGGGTCACAGACATATAAATATTGCCCAGGGGAATTTCAGACCATGCACCCTTGTTCTTGATGCTAGACCTCTCCCTGGGCTCAGCTGACAGGTTATGGAGGCTATCTAGATTTTGAATTTCAGACACAGCTGTGAACGCTCAATTCAGAACTAAATTGATTGGCTACTGGGCAGCTAATGCTGGTTCGGCGGAGGCCACAGTTGTATGGGATGCCTTCAAGGCCACGACGAGGGGACACTACCAGACTATCATTGCCAGAGTACGCAGGGAACGCAGGGTGGATTTGATTGGGGCTGAGAGGGAGGTGGTTAACACAGAGGTTCTCTTTGTTCGCACTTGAGATCCCCAACATTACTCACAATTGCAGCTCATGACTAAGGAGGTTGTATGCTGCAGAACTCGTTAATAAACTTCATAGTCTCTACTCTGCGTGGATGCGCCTCGAGAAACTTCCTGATACAATGAGTGAAGTGATCATAGTCGTGATCCCCAAGCCGGGGAAAGACCCCACCTTATGCTCCTCGTATCGCCCCATATCCCTGCTAAATGTGGATGCGAAAATATTGGCAAACGTTTTGGCTAATAGGCTAAACTTCGTCACCATTGCCCTTATCCACAGGGACCAAACGGGCTTCATGCCGGGAAGAGGCACCGATATTAATATCAGACGCCTTCTTACTCACATAGATAGAGCGGATGCAACGACAATGGGGATGGTGGCCTCACTTGACGCGGAGAAGGCTTTTGATTCCGTCGAGTGGGGTTACTTATGGGAAGTGCTCTCGCGATTCGGGTTTGGTCCAGGTTTCACGAATTGGCTCCCCATGTTATACCATGGTCCCTCAGCTAGAATCCGTACTAACAGTTGCTTCTCAGGGAAGTTTCAATTAGCTCGGGGCACGAGACAGGGTTGCCCCCTCTCTCCGAGCCTGTTTGTTCTGGAGCCCCTGGCTATATTTCTGAGAGCGGACCCTGGTGTAAGGGGACTTCAGGTGGGCCAAATTGAGGAAAAGCTGTCACTGTATGCGGATAATGCTCTGCTTTATCTGGCGGATGCGTCATCCTCTTTACAGACTGCACTTGAACTAATTCAACTCCCTCTGTATAGGATGACCTATGAAAGTAGACAATGCCCAGGGAAATTTGATAACATTTGGTCCTCTTGGATAGATGCCTCTGATGGCCCTGACCCCCCCTCCCCATAATTATAACTTGAATCACACCAGTGGATATTGTCTATCTCATGCCTACCCATTATAGCTGAGAACGCTCCTGAGGAAGATACGAGTTAATCCCAGTATTGACACGCGTAGGGGAGGGGACAGGACAGTGCAGGAGGCAGTGGAGCGTTCTCAGCTAAAGGAAAGGACACATTACTTCAGCAGTATCCCTGAGCTTGTAAAGAGTGGTGCACTGTAGCACCCACGAAATGTGAGTACCCCACAGTAGGGGCTAAGTTTTATTTATACAATTGTAGCGCTGGTAGATTTTTTAATCTACCGCTGATAGGTAAATCTTGTGGGTTACTTGTTAGAGGAAGTTAGATTTGCCTCTGTTCCAGCTTGGCTGAGTTGCATACAGTTCCACACTGTGCCGGTGGGTGTCGTTGTCACCATGGGCTGGTGTTAGAAAAGCAACGCGTTGAAGCGTATGAGTGCTCCTCTGTCCCGGAGACAACTCGGTGGAGGTGGTCCTTCGAGTTGCATTCTGGGAGAGGGTATTTATGGGACAGACGCCATGTTTAGGGGTTCGTATTCAGCCACCTGCTGGCCCTCCTGGCCGACAGGTATGCGTTAAGAGTACCAACTCGTGGTCCTCCGTTCCGAAGGCCCACGCCGCTGAGGCGTGTGGATGGGCCCAGAAGCCTGTCTGGGGCCTACCACAGCAGCAGAGGAACGGTCCTGAGCTGTCTATCCTGAGTGAAGAAGCTGGACAACCGAGAAGATCCCAGGGGAGGACCCATCATGGCAGGATCATGCAGAGTGCTGGTCTGGAGAGGGGCCTGGTGACTCGGTTGGAGGACATATCCTGAAATAATCTTACGGCATAGTACTGCCGGGTTGGTTTAAAGGTTCAGGTACTGTGTCTGACATTCATCGCAAACCAATACATCCTGTGGCAAAGGATTTTAAGGGTTTTAGTCCAAACAAGTCTGTGGCAGAGACTTTTGTTCGTGCTGCGTACTGGCTGCTAGGCAAGTGAGAGATCCCTATCCAGGCGGGCAAAGATTGAGTCCCACAAGGGGAGTGCATTCAACCATTCAACCACAAGTGTTCAATTCCAGAGAATGTTCTAAAGAATACTAAGGAAAGGTATTTAAGCTTCCCTGCAACTTTCTTTCTGCCTCTTTCCTGCTACTTCCTTTATTATTTGTTCATTAAAGCATTGGAAAATCTACTCAAGTGTTGGTGTCTACATCGTCGAGAGGTAAACTCAACGGGACCCTAGACCCGGTGCCGGTGAAACAGAGGTATCGAGAAGTGAAGGTAGCAGCCTGCTTTAAACCAGCAGCTCCACCGAGAGTTAGTGCTACACAATAAATTGTTTAACCACTTTAATACAGGGCACTTTCGCACCGTCCTGCCCAGGCCAATTTTCAGCTTTCAGTGCTGTCACTTTTTAAATGACAATTGCGCTGTCATGCTACACTGTAACCAAACTAAATTTTTATCATTTTGTTCCCACAAATAGAGCTTTCTTTTGGTGGGATTTGATCACCTCTGCCGTTTTTATTTTTTGCTAAACAAAACGAAAATGTTAAAAAAATAAAGTTTTTCTTTGTTTTTTTTAATAAAATTTTGTAAATACGTAAGTTTTCTCCTTCACTGCTGGGCACTGATAAGCTGCACTGATGGGCACTGATAAGGCGGCACCGATGAGGTGGCACCATTGAGATGGCACTGATGAGGTGGCACTAATGGGCACTGACGATGGGCACTGATAGGCGGCACTGATGGGCACTGATAGGTGGTACTGATATGCGGCACTGATGGGAATTGATAGGCGGCACTGATGGGCACTCATAGGTGGCACTGGTGGGCACTGATGGGCACTGAAATGCTGCACTGATGGGTACTTATGGGTGGCACTGATAGACGGCACTGATGGGCACTGATAGGCGGCACTGATGGGCATTGATGGGCACTGATGGCTGCACTGATAGATTTCACTGATAGGCTTCACTGGTGGCACTGGCACTAGATGGCATTTTTCATTGGCACTGATTGGCAGCTGCCTGGGCACTGATTGGCATTTCCCTCGTGGTCTAGGGTGGCATACTTAGTGGTCCAGTGTGGTGGCCATCCCTGGTGGTCCTGGCGGTATCCTGGTGGTTCTGGCGGCATCCTGGTTGTCCTGGGTGGGCATCCAAGGGGGGGCTGTGCTGATAAACAATCAGTACAGACCCCCCCCCCCGTCATGAGAGCTGCCGATCGGGGGCGCACAGTGGCTTGATATCCTGTAAAAGTCCGGTCAGAAGATCCCAACCACTTTGCCGACGTCATTTTGCTATATGGTGGGCGGCAAGTGGTAAAACAATATCACACTATCGAGTTTTTTTCATCATACACATGTGGAACACGTTACCAACAACCAGCCCAGGATTTCAACATAAACAGTGAGCTCAGAGGTGGTTCATATGCGTGTATTGACCAGGCTTAATTGCAGGGTCACACGCTCTAAGGTGAGCGCATATACTGAAGGGGGGAGCACCAGAGTGGACACAACGACACGTTTTGCCATCACCAGTTACATTGGATGTTTTGAACTGTGACTAAACCATCAAGATTTTCTAATATGTTGTTTCCATTTGTCAAGAGATTTCTATATTGGAAGAGATATAAAACTGCAGGAAACTGCAGATACAAAAACCTCATGCTTGGTTCTCTAATATGAGCTAGAACAGTAGTTATTATCTTTACATTATGTTTCTATTTTAAAGCAATCATGTACTTTGCCTATTCTAAGGAACTTGTTTGATTTATAAAAAGCAACTTACGTTGTCTTTGAACAGCTTCACTGCACTACCTTGCTGCACTGATACACCATATAGGAAATACACAGTAGTTTTGTTTATGGGAGAACACATAACACTTTTCCTACCTGCCTGTTATGCCCTCTTTTTTAAAGGGTGTGTCTTTTTTTGGAGGGGGGATGTTGTATTTAGGGTAGTTTATTTTTTTTTCATTAGTGCTCTTTGTAATTTTTCCTATTTTTTAACATGTTTGATCACTATTTCTGTACTGTCTATGTAAATTCTTCATTTTTATTTTTTATTTTCGCTGTCTGTTTTTTTCTTTCCGTGATTCCTTAAAGCTTTAAAATAGCTAAAAAGTTGCCTTTTTGGCACAAGAACAGGTCTAGAATAGTTCAGAGAGGATTATGTAAGCTTATTGTACCTCCAGAAACCACCTTTAATTTCACTTTCGCCTTTGACTTTGATGCATTTTGCCAAAATGGGAAATTTTTGTACAAATCTCTCGATTATCACCACAATTTCAGGGAAATGGAAACTCATAATTTCTTTCATCTGTAGTAGCCAATATCTCCAGGCCTCGTCAGTGGCATATGGGGATGGGGAGCACTTATTGGGTCCTATATAGGTTTTGACTTGCACGAAGTAGAAATTTGTACTATAAGGTTGTACTAGGTTGCCAGATTGTGATGGCTGGAGAGCCCAGATATACTACCCATATACCATGGATTCTTTGGGACTGTCCTGGGATTTCACCAAAGTTCCAGCGTTCCAGGACATGTACCACTATTGGGTACTGGAACCTGACAGCAAATCTTTGCCGCTAAGAGTTAAGTTAGGTGGACATGGGGACAGTAATTTTTTGGAGGCTTCTCCTCCATGTGAGTATGCTCCTGTTCCTCTTATCTGTGTGGCTGCATTAATGAGCTTGGTCTGCTGGGCTGTAAACATCTGGTCTTCTAGGCACAGTGTGAGAGAAGCTCAGTACATGTTGGAACAAGAAGGCTATTGCATGCTCATGTGCATGCTCATAATTCTGAGCAAAGGACCACTGAAAAATGGGAATTGGGATGTACGAATGTGCGTACCTGTGTCACGTACCTTACAGCGGAGCCCGAAATGATGAGGGTGGCCTTTTGCACAGTTCCGGTCCAAGCACCCCTGGTGGTGGGTACAGGGAGTGCGAGGGCAACGAAAGGGTGCAGGTGCCTGCAGGCAGGAGGCTGGAACTTGGAGATATAGGAACCTCTGCTGAGGAGATGTGGAAACTGATCACCAAACTTGTTCAGCGGGAGCCAGATCAGGATCAACTGCAGAATCAGGAACAGGCAGTAGTCGGCAACAGGCTGGCAGCGGGGTACCAAGTCAGCAGGCAAAACCGTAGTCAGGAACAGGCAGGGGTTGGCAACAGACGGGCAGCAGGGTACAGAATCAGGAAGCAGAGCCGTAATCATAAGTTCAAGCCAAGGTCAGTATTGCAAGTAGAGGCAGGTTCAGCAGGCAGTGGAGATCCAATCGAATGGTCAGAAGATAGCCGGGTTTTCAGGAACACGGTCAATCAGGCAGAATAACAACAGGAACACAGGAACACAGGAACAAGCTGAAGACAATCCAGCACTGATGCTAGGCAGACTCTCTGTTTATATAGGGTGCTGTGTGCCAGGATTGGCGCCAGGGTACGTGCGTACGCGCATGCGCATTAGCAACTTAGCACATTGGCACATGCGCGTTAGCACATTAGCAGTTTGGCACATTGGCGCATGTGCGTTCGCATATTAGCGCTTTGGCACTCGCAGACGCGCGTTAGCGCGTGTGCGCATTCGCATAGAGGTGCCATTGTGCATGCTCACCCTGGATCTCATTTGCCTCTGGCTATGGTTCCGTGCATGCACCTTTGCATTAGTAGAATGAGGATTTGCAGCTGCTGCATGGAGACGGGTGCTTGCTGTGTGAGTTCTCTGACAACCTGCTTGCCCGCAAAAGACTTGGCTTGCTCCTGACCTGTTTTTGGATTTCTGCCTTCCCGCTGTGACCTCGGCTTGTATTCTAACTTTGCTCCTGTCTTGCACTCCCGTTCCTTGCCGCCCAACTGTCTACCCATCCAAGCTTGTATCTTGACCCTGCCTCTGCCTGATGTTCCTGTACCTTCACTGCCCAGCTGTTGGTGACCTTTTGGCTTGTGTCCTGGCTACGCTCCTGTCTGCTGATCAAGTGTTACTGTATTCCAGTTCTTGGTTCTTGGCTGGTGATCTACGGTCATCTGCTACCTGCAATCACCAGCTGGCCTTGCCTGTTACACCAGCCCTCATGCCACTCTGTGTCCTCACACCTCCTATCATCACTACCAGAGGTGTTGGGCAAGAGCCCCCTCTCCAGCTCTATCTCCACCAGGTACGTGACAGACAGCCAGAGTCAGCCTCTCTTTTCTTGCAATGACTCCTCATTATCCCACTGATACCAATGATGGTGTATTCCTCCCACTGACAGCAATGGTTGGCCATTATTTTCTAATACTATTAATCCTCCCAAGGACCACTGGGATATTTTTCCTCCCACTGACTGCCAGGGTACTGTTTCTCCCACTGAATGTCATTGCTTTTTCCTTCCCACTGACTGCTGGGTCACCATTCCTGCCATTTTCATCTCACTGAACACCGTGGCGTTGGGCCTCCCACTGACCTAAAAAGTTGCACTCTGTATGCTGTGCTGTATTTGAAAGATCCTGCCTAAGGTGTTATTTATTAATTGGTTGCTAAGTGGTTCCCAAATGTTTTAATAAAGTTCTTAGGCTCAGACAAATTAGCTCTCTTTGTCTGTATGCTGTGTGCATAAAAAAAATGTGATGGATGAGTTTTGATTTTTGGAAATTATGCTTAGTCCTAAAGTTTTTCTGTGTAGCACCCTTTTAGATTGCTAGAATCTTGGATAAACATAGTACTTGTTTGCTCCTCTGTAATCATTGGAGTGGATGTTGATTTCTTTTGGCTGTTCTTGATTTCACAGGCTGCAGCTTTAATTGCTCTCCCCTGCCTTCTAGAGTTTTCCAGAACATTGGGAGCGGAGCAAGGCCAATGGGCATCATAAATATTTATGGTGCTGCAGCCAATCCTTGGGGGGGGTGGCCTGAAGAGCACATAAATAGTCTGAACTTTAGAACAGCAGGGTCTTCCTGTTGAAGGGATTCCACCTGCCCAGGTGTGGATTATTCCCCCATGCCCCAAACCATTCTACCGATTCAAGTTGTTGTTCATCGAGGTTCCAGCTGTGGCAAAGCTGGGGGGCCTGCACTGAAAGTGTCTCTGACACCTCAAGACTTCACCTAAAGGATCCTGGTTGTGCAGTCTCTCTAGAAAGCATCTGGAGGAAGATGAAAGGACACAGCTGCTCCCCTGGCCTCATGAGTACTGACTTTATTACAAGATACTGGTGATTGTATACTGTTGGGATAGCTGGGCCAAGTAGGTCCTCTCTTGAGGGGTTCCTACCCCATAGTATGGTTGTGGGACTATGAAAAAATGTGTTTCCAAATCCTGTAGCTGCTGACTTTTATTATTGGGGCATTTACCTGTCCAGGCATCCAGCGGTGTCCTCACCCGAGTCGATTATTCAATCGGCTATCGGGTGCTGGTGCCGCCATCTTGACTAAGCATTCCTACTGAGAATGCAGAAGCCTGCTGCCCTTTGTGAATGGGCTGCAGTCTTCTGGGACTTGGAAAATGTCCCAGAAGGTTGCGGGGGAAGGGGGGGGGCAAATTTCCGGCTCAGTTCCCTGCAACAAACTGACCCAGAAGTGGGAGCAGGCATCTATCAAACCCAGGTCTCTGCTCCCCTGAAAAGGTGCCAAATGTGGCAGCAGAGGAGGGAGGAGGAAGACAAGTGATCTTCCACTTTTGGGTGGAGCTTTGCTTTAAAGTGGTAGTGCTAAATTTGTCTACATTACTTTTACTTGTAGCAAAGTACAGTAATTAAGGAGTATTTTGTGGGTACAAGGACTGCAGCATATGCGTGCACTGTGATTATGCTCAGAATGTATGTAACCATTTTAGGACCTTTTAAGCCATGTCCAGTATTCAGTGCATTGTAATCCTACTGACTGTTTTTCCCTTTTGCATGGTCTACAACTGGGATGTATGGTCAGGTAGGTAGGTACAGGTACTTTATGGTGCCGTCATAGCTTTGCCGAATATGGACAAAGTACATATTCACTTAAAACCATTTGTTAGTGCAATGTACAACTACAATGTGCTACTGTAAGTGCAACAACTTGTTGCAATCAGAATTTGATATCTGATAACAACCACCTGATTTTTTACTCCGAATATATTTTTTTTGAACGTACCCATAGCCCTTTGCATTGCTTTGTTAAATAACCCTGTGTCATGGTGTAGGTCTATTAATATTTTCAATCTCTCCTGCTGTGCCCATTTCCATCACTATGTACAAACACTTGAACATATGAAGAAGTGTAGAAGTGTACACAATCCACATGCTCTGTAACCCCTTGCTGTCATCGGGCTATATTTAACAAACCACAACTATGGTACAGGCAACTGTAAAATGTTCTAAGTATAGAAAACAGCTTGAATTCAATCTGTCTATTGCCAGACTCTATTACAGATTACAGCCACTCACAGCATGAGCCATTGGGTTTGTAAAAATCCTGGAGAATTTAATGAATATTTACAAAATTATAAAAATAATAACAGTCTCTTGGGATGCTCAAAGCTAAAGTGGGCCCTACATGTATAGATTTAATTCCTTCAAGTATTTCCTGACTAAATAAGGAGGACTGTGTAGATAACTTCGTTCTACCTTGGAGTCTGTTCTAACAAACTCTTATTGTCATTTATTCAAAGGAGCCTTATCATTTTATATATTAAGATTGCATGAGATGGAAAGTTGGTGACTAGGTCTTCTAATATGATGAGATGTGGATTTAGATACCAAGGAAACAACTTTGAAAAAAAATACTTGAAGTTTTTTTATTGTAAACCAATATTCTTAAATTATATACAAACTGCTCATTGATTGATACATACCATTTTGGTAGTTTACGGGACCTGTTTCCAAAGTTTTTTCAAAGAATTCAGGTGTGGATATATATATGCATATTAGTAGACACCGCTAATCCAGGGATATTCACTAGCTCCCAGGTCCTGTGCTGAGGGGCTGCCCTGCTTCTTATTGAATACAGGAGGTCGACTGCTCAGCACCAGTGCCATTCAGAAAATGCTTTGCAATTTCTGAATGAGTGTAAAGCTTTCTCTGATTGAACGAGGTAAAAAGTGTGATGTCATCCCGCCGCCTCTCCTTTTTGGATTTATGGTCCCAATATACATTTTTTCAATAGATAAAACGACCAACGTAATATGTTAATGTATGTATATATCTTCAGATTAGTTTGTTTACAAATACAGGTTATAGTGACAGGGGACTAAAGTAATCAAAAAAGCCCTCCAACCCAATCAGTTTGTAGAACAGTAAAGCCGTCTTCATTCAGAAAGTATTCATATGTCTCATTTTATCACATATACCAAAAATAAGATGATTACTCCTCATTTTGGACATTGGGCCATTGAGTGGAGCCATGCAAATCAATTATTTACACCCCATTTGCCATATGCACCTCCAGAACCACTGGTGTATAATGCAAATATAGCCTAATTGTCAGGGTTCTCATACAGCAAGTGTTAATTTTCATGCACAACTAGACGCGCAAGGAAAATAATTTGCATATGAGCATTGGCACATACATCTTGGTGCCCAGTGGTCTATTTAAACCCAGGGTCTGCCTGGCCTCAGTGCTGGATTGTCTTCAGCTCTAGTTCCTATCTCAGCGCACTTTCAGCGTCACTTACAACTCCACCTCCTCCGCTCCCCTTCCTCTTTCTGTTGGGGTACCCCAAGGCTCTGTCCTTGGGCCTCTCCTTTTCTCACTCTATACCTCTTCCCTGGGCCAGTTGATCACCTCCCATGGCTTCCAATACCATCTCTATGCCGATGACACACAGATCTATCTCTCCACTCCCCAACTCACCCCCACTATCTCCTCACGGATCTCAAACTTGCTGAATGACATATCGGTATGGATGTCACGCCACTTCCTCAAACTTAATCTTTCTAAAACTGAGCTTGTTATATTTCCTCCTTCACAGTCCCCCTCCTGTGACTTCACCATTAATATCAACAACACAACCATTGGTCCCTCCACACATGCCAGAGTCCTGGGTGTAATCCTTGACTCTGACCTCTCCTTCAGCCCCCATATCCAATCACTGGCTAAATCCTGCCGCCTTAACCTCCGCAACATCTCCAAAATTCGACCCTTTCTGACTAATGACACTACAAAACAACTTATTCACTCTTTGATTATTTCCCGTCTCGACTATTGCAACTCTCTCCTTAATGGCCTACCCTTAAGCAGGCTATCCCCCCTTCAGTCTATTATGAATGCTGCTGCTAGACTAATACACCTCACTAATCGATCCGTGACTGCTGCTCCTCTCTGCCAATCCCTTCACTGGCTTCCCCTACCCCACCGTGTAAAATTCAAAATGCTAACCATAACATACAAGGCCATTCACAACATCGCCCCCATCTACATCACCAACCTCATCTGCAGATATCGCCCAAATCGCCCCCTCCGCTCCTCCCAGGACCTCCTGCTCTCTAGCTCCCTTGTTACCTCCTCCCATGCTCGCCTTCAGGACTTCTCCAGAGCCTCTCCCATCCTCTGGAATTCCCTGCCCCAGTATGTCCGATCAGCCCCTACCCTGTCCACCTTTAGGAGATCCTTGAAAACTAATTTATTCAGGGAAGCCTATCCCACACCCACATAACTGTCCCTGAGCCACCCCCATCAAATCATTCTTTGCAGCTATTACCTTTTGTACCACCACCCCCTCCCTTTTAGAATGTAAGCTCTACGAGCAGGGCCCTCCTGTACCTTTTGTATTGTACTGTAATTGTGTTGTCCCCCTTATACATTGTAAAGCGCTGAGTAAACTGTTGGCGCTATATAAATCTCGTATAATAATAATAATAATAATAATATAATAGTTCCTGTGATCCTAGTTCCTGAAAGTCTGCTTACCTTGTTCTTGACCCAGCTATGCTTGACATCTCTCTTGGATCGCCCCTGACTGTTATGGCTGCTGCTCTCTTGCGTTATCATGTTTGGCTTGGACTTATGACCATGATTCCATCTCCTGACCTTGAACTTGATCCTGACCCTGCTCCTGTTTGCCTGGTTGCTGCTGAACATAGTTTTTTTAGTTACCAGACTCCATACTACCACTGGAAGGACTCCTGTATTTTCAAGCTCCAGTTCACTGGAGCCTGGCGTCTGTGCCCTTCCACTGCCCTAGCAGCCCCTGTCTCCACTACCAGGGGTGCTTGAATGGGAATCGCACAAAAGTCACCCTCGTCATCTCGGGCTCCACAGTCAGGTACATGACATTAATGTTATAGAGCTATTTATTTCAAACTGCATACAGCTGTTTCATGATATTTATCAATTTGTGCTAGTGTTCCTACTGGTAGACATAGTCATTGGTTCCAAGCTGATGACTTCTGATAAGTTAGAAGACTTGTAGCAGGCTAGCCTGTATTTGTAGGAGGAGTCTGAGGGCTATATATCCCTCCTCCTCTATTAGATCCTCATTGGCTCGTTTCTGGGTTGTACAAGGACTGCAGCATATGTGTGCACTGTGATTATGCTCAGAATGTACATAACCATTTTAGGACCTTTTAAGTCATGTCCAGTATTCAGTGCATTGTAATCCTACTGACTGTTTTTCCCTTTCACATGGTCTACAACTGGAATGTATGGTCAGGTAGGTAGGTACAGGTACTTTATGGTGCCGTCATAGCTTTGCCGAATATGGACAAAGTACATATTCACTTAAAACCTTTTGTTAGTGCAATGTACAACTACAATGTGCTAAGTGCAACAACTCATTGCAATCAGAATTTGTTTTCATTGATAACAACTACCTGATTTTTTACTCTGAATATATTTTTTTTGAACATACCCATAGCCCTTTGCATTGCTTTGTTAAATAACCCTGTGTCATGGTGTAGGTCTATAATTATTTTTAATCTCTCCTGCTGTGCCCATTTCCATCACTATGTACAAACACTTGAACATATGAAGAAGTGTAGAAGTGTACACAATCCACATGCTCTGTAACCCCTTGCTGTCATTGGGCTATATTTAACAAACCACAACTATGGTACAGGCAACTGTAAAATGTTCTAAGTATAGAAAACAGCTTGAATTTAATCTGTCTATTGCCAGACTCTATTACAGATTACAGCCACTCACAGCATGAGCCATTGGGTTTGTAAAAATCCTGGAGAGTTTAATGAATATTTACAAAATTATAAAAATAATAACAGTCTCTTGGGATGCTCAAAGCTAAAGTGGGCCCTACATGTATAGATTTAATTCCTTCAGGTATTTCCTGACTAAATAAGGAGAACTGTGTAGATAACTTCGTTCTACCTTGGAGTCAGTTCTAACAAACTCTTATGCCCTGTACACGCGGTCGAATTTTCCGACTGAAAATGTGTGATAGGACCTTGTTGTCGGAAATTCCGACCGTGTGTGGGCTCCATCACACATTCTCCATCGGAATTTTCGACACACAAAGTTTGAGAGCTTGCTATAAAATTTTCTGACAACAAAATCCGTTGTCAGAAATTCTGATCATGTATACACAAATCCGACGCACAAAGTGCCACGCATGCTCAGAATAAATTAAGAGACGAAAGCTATTGGCTATTGCCCCGTTTATAGTCCCGACGTACGTGCTTTACGTCACCGCGTTCAGAACGATCGGATTTTCCGACAACTTTGTGTGACCGTGTGTATGCAAGACAAGTTTGAGCCAACATCCGTTGGAAAAAATCCATGGATTTTGTTGTCGGAATGTCCGATCAATGTCCGACCGTGTGTGCAGGGCATTATTGTCATTTATTCAAAGGAGCCTTATCATTTTATATATTAAGATTGCATGAGATGGATAGTTGGTGACTAGGTCTTCTATTATGATGAGATGTGGATTTAGATACCAAGGACAACAACTTTGAAAAAAAATACTTGAAGTTTTTATATTGTAAACCAATATTCTTAAATTATATACAAACTGCTCATTGATTGATACATACCATTTTGGTAGTTTACGGGACCTGTTTCCAAAGTGTTTCCAAAGAATTCAGGTGTAGATATATATATGCATATTAGTAGACACCGCTAATCCAGGGATATTCACTAGCTCCCGGGTCCTGTGCTGAGGGGCTGCCCTGCTTCTTATTGAATACAGGAGGTCAACTGCTCAGTACCAGTGCCATTCAGAAAATGCTTTGCAATTTCTGAATGAGTGTAAAGCTTTCTCTGATTGGACGAGGTAAAAAGTGTGACGTCATCACGCCGCCTCTCCTTTTGGATTTATGGTCCCAATATACATTTTTTCAATAGATAAAATGACCAACGTAATATGTGAATGTATGTATATATCTTCAGATTAGTTTGTTTACAAATACAGGTTATAGTGACAGGGGACTAAAGTAATCAAAAAAGCCCTCCAACCCAATCAGTTTGTAGAACAGTAAAGCCGTCTTCATTCAGAAAGTATTCATATGTCTCATTTCATCACATATACCAAAAATAAGATGATTACTCCTCATTTTGGACATTGGGCCATTGAGTGGAGCCATGCAAATCAATTATTTACACCCCATTTGCCATATGCACCTTCAGAACCACTGGTGTATAATGCAAACATAGCCTAATTGTCAGGGTTCTCATACAGCAAGTGTTAATTTTCATGCACAACTAGACGCGCAAGGAAAATAATTTGCATATGAGCATTGGCACATACATCTTGGTGCCCAGTGGCCTATTTAAACCCAGGGTCTGCCTGGCCTCAGTGCTGGATTGTCTTCAGCTCTGGTCCCTGTGATCCTAGTTCCTGAAAGTCTGCTTACCTTGTTCCTGACCCAGCTATGCTTGACATCTCTCTTGGATCGCCCTTGACTGTTATGGCTGCTGCTCTCTTGTGTTACCATCTTTGGCTTGGACTTCTGACCATGATTCCATCTCCTGACCTTGAACTTGATCCTGACCCTGCTCCCGTTTGCCTGGTTGCTGCTGAACATAGTTTGTTACCAGACTCCATACTACCACTGGAAGGACTCCTGTATTTCCAAGCTCCAGTTCACTGGACACATATCCTCAGGTTCTGGTAGCTACCATGATCATCCAGGGGGGAGGGGGTGCTGGCCAGCAGATTCATTGTTCAGCTCTTTGTGAGGTCTGTTTGTGGTATGTCTTCCTGCAAACTGAAGGGGGTCATTCAGGGCAGTACTAGGAAGGGGGGCTGGTTGGTGGGTTCAGCTCCACTGCCGTGGTCGGTTCCCATTTCCTTGCCCGTGTTCCTGTCATAGTGTGTTCGGTCACAGCATGTTCTATTGCAACGATTCTGTCCGCAGGTCTGCCATAGCAGGTTGTCACAACGGTCAGCGGTCCTGTCACAATGGTTCCGCTTAGCAGGTTCTGTCACAGTGTTTTTTCAGTCATAGTGTTTTTTCAGTCATTTCGGTCATAGCAGGTTCTGTCACAGCTGTCAGCCATGGCATTCAGTCATAGCAGTTCTGTCACAGCATTTTCAGTCTCTGCATTTTCAGTCTCAGCGTTTTCAGTCCTAGTGTTTTCAGTCTCAGCGTTTTAGTCTCAGCATTCAGTCTCAGCATTTCAGTCTCAGCGTTTTCTGTCCCAGCTGGTGCTGTCATGTTTTTTAGTCATAGCATTCCTGTCATAGCGTGTTCTGTCTTAGTGGGGCTGTCACAACATGTTCAGTCATAGCGTTCCAGACATAGCGTGTTCTGTCACAATGGGTGCTGTTCTAGCGTGGTCAGTCTCAGCATGTTAAGTTGTAGCGTTCCTGTACAACGTGTTCTGTCGGAGGAGGGCGGTCATAGTGTATCACAGTCAGCGGGCACTGTCGCAACAGGCACTGTCTTAAGGTGTTCAGTCACAGTGTCCCAGTCACAGCGTTTTATGTCATAGCCAGTGCGGTTGCTGCGTGTTCCAGTCGCGTGTTCCACTCAGAGCTGGTTTAGTCACAATGGCTCTGTCATAGCATGTTCTGTCATAGCAGTTCTTGTCAGCATGGTCTGCAGTTCTGTCATAGTGTTTCTGTCAAAGCATTTCTGTCAGTGTTTCTGTTATAGCATTTCTGTTATAGCATTCTGTTATAGCATTTCTGTCATAGCATTTCTGTCATAGCATTTCTGTCAAAGCAATTATGTCCAGCATGTTCTGTTGTAGCTTGACAGTGCCATACAGCCACGGCATACACTAATAGCCATTTCATCTTCGTTGTTTCCATTTCATCGTATCTTTTCGTTCAGTGTTCTTTGCACACCTGGGTTTAGTTAGCAGTGCTCATATCTCAGGATCTGTCACGTCTGCAGATCCATATGGGCTGAGGTTTCCTTTTTCTAATGATTGTTGACCACAATCTCCTCACTCATATAACATTCAACTTATGATTCACGTTCATTTCATTAGGCTTGTATGACTACACACCACAGTCTGTGGGTACACTAGCCCTGGGGGTTTCAGTTTGCTACCTGTCTCTGTTTTTGGTTGTAGCATTTAGTTCCTAGCATTCCTGTCGTAGCATTTAGTTTGTAGCCTTTATGTCATAGCATTTCATTCGTAGCATTTCTGTTAGCTAGTACTCACATCCAGGATCTGTCACGTCTACGGATCCATAGGGGCTGAGGTTTAATTTTTAATTGATTGTCGTCCCACAATCTTCTCGCCCATATACCATACGTCATACATGCACGTTCACCATTACACCTTCACTACTACCCACCACGGTCTGTGGGTACCTCAGCCCTGAGTGTTCGTTTTTAATTACCTGTCTTGGTGCTGCAGGTTGCTCGGGCTCGTTCACTGCATACACTAGGGTGGTGTCATTAGGTTCACATTCACGCGCTGTTGGTTTTGTCATTTCTGCACCTACATCCTCATACTTGTCAGGTACGTAGGGGTGTAGTTAGTTGTCTGTTCTCATTTTTCTAGTTTGTGTTTCCTTGGATCAGGGCATGTCGCGTGTTTCAGAAGTGACAAATTTGCATTCATCTCTCCAACACCACATGGGGGTTCAGTGCATGGCAGCACCCCATCATTAAGGGGTGGGACCTTACCAAACTCATAGCTGAGTTTATCACTGGGGGGGGGGCAATACTTTTTAGGTTGGTATTCCCAACTCTGTCCCAACCTATTCCATCCACCAGCGCAGAACATGTTTCTATGCGTGGTTCTTTAACCCAGATTCATGCGGTACTTAATGCGCTCTCAGCATCCATGCTACAATTGTCAGACAGGATGGAGGGGTTCATAGCCTGCTCGGCTAGAGCGGAAGTGTCAGCTGTGAGCCCGGCTCCTGCTCTTCTCAGAGTGCCAGCAGGTGATGTTGGAATTTGTTTACAGTGGCATGTGGAACTGGAGGCAAGCCTGGTCACAGGTGATCGATCTGGCCAATGGTTCTTCATCCAGAGTATTCCGTGGGCTTCTATCAAGGGTGAGAAGGCTTCATAGGTTCATGTCCCTGGCTTTCGCTGCATATTGCCTCTGCAATTTGGCCGCATCTGCCAACAAGATCAAGTATCTGTCAGATGACCAGCATTTCAGGCCCCCACAAACTCTTGTCAGTCTGTTCATTTTTGCAGCTCACCCTCTCTAAGCCAGGTTAAGGCGTATTCAGAGTTAGTCAGGGATGTTCTCTTTGGCACGGCTACCAGTGGACGGCCAGGTTCCGTTGTGTGTCAGATTCCTGTCTCCTACCCTTGGCCCAGTTCCCATTTAGTGCTCTAGGCAGTTCCCTTTTACTACGCTTACAATTTCCCCATAATTAGATGGACAAGCCAGGGGTTGGTGATCTTATTTCTGTAACGGTGTCGGATTAAAGTACATGTCCTTCTCTGCAATATTCCTCTGGTCAGCTCTTTCTCCCTTTCCCCATGTGTCCTCTCACTACAAACAGTTCGTTCTCATGCCCAGGTTTCTTTCCAATTAGGCTCATATCCTTTACCCCTTTCTGGATATTCGTCAGGATCGGTGGCAACTTTTGTAGGTCCCGAACAGGGAGTCCCTTCTTTTATCATCAGATTCATGGGGGGTTCCTCCTGTTTTGCAGTTACATACGCAACCCCCTTTTCTATAGTCATCCGGGCATTTGCTATTTTCTGGACTGATGGTTGTTGCTGGCCCTTCATTGTAGCTTCACATCACACCTACTTTGTGTCTCTTTTTGCCCTCTTTTAGGCATACTGACCAGCGAGGCCAAGGCACACCTCAGGTCTTGGTAGTTAGGATTATCGCATTTCCAAGTGAAGACTCTGACTACAAGTTAGAAGGCTGGCCACAGGCTAGCCTGTATTTGTAGGAGTCTGAGAGCTATATATCCCTCCTCCTCTATTAGATCCTTGTTGGCTCATTTCTGGGTTCCCACCCACCTGTTCCCCTATACTTTTATCATTTCATTCACATTTCATACATATTCATTTAGTATATGCCCTCTTTTAGGCATACTGACCAGCTAGGCCAAGGCACACCTCAGGTCTTGGTAGTTAGGATTATCGCATGTGAAGACTCTGACTACAAATGATAGTTATAATCAATTTGCAAAGCCAACCTTATGCTCCCTCTGACTGGAAATCTCTAGTTCTAACTCAGCAGTGGGCATGTCTGTCCTTTTTAGAGAGACACAGACAGCAACGATCCTTCTTGACAGCGACCCTTGTCGCCAGTGCTATTCAACATCTACATCCGCCCACTCCTCAAACTCATCAAAAAATCAGACTTCTGCTTCCACTCATACGCTGACGATACCCAAATCTACTTTCGCATCACCGGACAAAAAGACCACCATCAGCAACTAGAGAAATGCCTCACTTTGATAGATGACTGGATGACCATTAGTTCCCTCAAACTCAACGGGTCAAAAACAGAACTTCTCTTCCTACACGCTAACCAAAATCCCAAAACCAAGACTCCATGGACACCTCCCACTATCTCTCTGAGCACCAAAGTCAAGAGTCTCGGAGTTATCTTTGACTCAGAAATGACAATGGATGCACAAATAGGATCAGTAGTTAGTGGATCTCACGATCTCCTCCGCCTGCTACGCAGACTCATCCCCTTCATCCCAGAAGAGGACAAAGCAGCAGTAGTTGGAACAATCATCAATTCCCGTCTCGACTACGCAAACTCACTCTACATAGGATTACCCCAATATCAGCTTGCACGCCTACAGGCCATTCAAAACGCGGTGGCAGGACTACTAACAGGAAAAAACCCCTGGGAGTCCATCTCCCCATCCCTGAAGAGCCTTCATTGGCTAACGGTAAGGAATCGGATCACATTCAAGACCCTCTGCCTCACCCACAAATGCATACAAGGTAACGCCCCTCAATACCTCCGAGATAAAATAAAACACTACACACCCAATCGCAATCTGCGATTATCTAACCAAAACCTCCTCCTCGTTCCCAAATACCGTTACAAAGCAGGGGGAGAGCACAGATTCGCAGTTCAGGGACCTCGGCTATGGAACACTCTTCCGACTCACATCCGCATGGAAGAAAACCATCTGGCCTTCAGGAAAAAACTCAAGACCTTCCTCTTCTAAGAAGCTGTCAACACAAAACGCATTTAGCGCCTTGAGGTGATTCAGTTCGCATTTGCAGCTCTTTACAAATCATTCATTCATTCTAAATGGTAGGGATTGAACCCATCGCTAACACCAATTGTATAAAAATAAAACATTTCTTTCTCCTGGTCTGGTATAGATTGAGCATAACAGAGCTATTGGCTAAACACAGAAATAAATTTCTGATCCAAACACCTCAAATAAACACCATGTGCCAACACAACACAACTAATTAAAAACATAACGCTAGGTCGGGTAAGCCTCTTTTGATCCCTTGTCACTTGTCATCTTAGGACAATATTCCACATATAAAATCATTTTATAAGTTGGAAAATGCTCTTTAATTTAATGCTGATAAGTATGACAATGTCAAATTCAGGTCCTGGAATAATGGGAAGCTACCCTACAGTTGCAATAAACAAAATGGCCATATTCATGAGCTTCTCAACGGATGCAATATAATGAAGTACCTGACATCAGTAATGAGGGCAGCAAGTCTAGGAGCTGTGAAAGGTCAAATTATTATGTTTACTTATATAAACCCTCAGGTCCTGTATTGCTTTAAAATAAGGCAAATACTGTATATATAGTATACACAGTGACTATAAACTGTAAAAAGCAAAAACAGGAGAAAAGAGACCCCTTCTAATAAGAGCTTACAAAAAATGTAATACTACAGATATTACTAAAGATATACATAATTTTAAGGGGAAAGTTCAACCATATATAACTAGTTAAAGGGAAAATATACTCAGTAGCAGAGAATAGCCTCCAATGTAGTGGCTGCATCTGCATGTGTAGAGGTGAATACATGTAATATGTGATCTGAAGCATACTGTATATCTTATTCCCAATTGTACAGCAGGTGATGATATCTGAAACATGTTCCTTCTGACTAACTGCCAATGTATTAGTTGGTTAGGATGAGTATGACTCTGACACATGGCTGTGCTCAGTGACCCACACCCAGTGCTGGTAATTGTACACGGTGGAATGATTGGGGATCAGCCAGAGGATAAGGTACAAGGAAATGTTGAGAAATTAATATGCTTGACCACACTTTTCCAGCTCGCTGGTTTATAAGACCATAAACAAAAAAAGTTATAAATAAATTCTATAGTCAGTTTGACATGCTAGAATTTTAAACTAGATATTGCTCTCCAACAATACTTTAAGCAGCACCTATGTCCTACTTGTTACTGTTGTGGTGCCGTGAAGAGGCCTTGCAGATTACGCATGCGTTTGCAAATGCGTGCTAACTAAACCCCTGTTTTTAACGTAGGCTGTTGGACAGGTTAATCTGGTTGGTCAGCAGACTGGTTGGTGAGTTGAGCTATGGAATGTTCTGTTTTTGTCTTTTATGCATTTGTCCCTCCATGTGCTCCTTGCTGTGAAGGCCAGTTATAAGTGGGGGGCAGGGGCCATTTGTTTGTTACTGTTGTGGAGAGACAGTACTACCTTTTTGGATCCAAAAGGATGGGTTACGAAATGGGAGTGGTTGAACCAATATGGTTACATTTGGGGTAAGTTTAGGAATAGGGTTGCCGCCTTATGTTAGAACCGATACTGGACACCTATAAAAAACATAACTGAGACTAGAAGAAATGTTTGATGTGCTAAGCACACAACTCGCAAAAGGTGTTTGACTATTATGGGAAAAACATATTTGTTCCATGGAGAATGAGAGAGATAAAGTGATGCTCGGAATCAGATTGATGCCTGTTGGAGTATACAGCAGTGGTCAAAAGTTTTGAGAATGACACACATATTAATTTTCACAAAGTCTGCTGCTTCAGTGTTTTTAGATCTTTTTGTCAGACGTTAGTATATATAATGTATACTGAAATATAATTACAAGCATTTCATAAGTGTCAAAGGCTTTTTTTTTTAGACAATTACATTAGGTTTATGCAAAGAGTCAATATTTGTAGTGTTGACACTTTTTTTTCAAGAGCTCTGCAATTCGCCCTGGTATGCTGTCAATCAAATTCTGGGCCACATCCTTACTAATGGAAGCCCATTCTTGCATAATCAATGCTTGGAGTTTTATAGAATTTGTGGAGGTTTTTTGTTCACCCGTCTCTTTAGGATTGACCACAAGTTCTCAATGAGATTAAGGTCTGGAAAGTTTCCTGTCCATGGACCCAAAATTTTGATGTTTTGTTCCCCGAGCCCCTTAGTTATCACTTTTGCCTTATGGCATGGTGCTCCATCATGGTGGAAATGGCATTGTTCGTCACCAAACTGTTCTTGGATGGTTGAGAGAAGTTGCTCTTGGAGGATGTTTTTGTACCATTCTTTATTCATGGCTGTGTTCTTAGGCAAAATTGTTAGTAAACCCACTCCCTTGACTGAGAAGCAACTCCACACATGAATGGTCTCAGGATGCTTTACTGTTGGCATGACACAGGACTGATGGTAGCGCTCAACTTTTCTTCTTCGGACAAGGTTTTTTTCCAGATTCCCCAAACAATCACAAAGTGGATTCATCAGAGAAAATTACTTTACTCCAGTCTTCAGCAGTCCAATCCCTGTATGTTTTGCAGAATATCAATATCAGTGCATGCAGATGCCCTCACACCTGCCTGCTGCCATTTCTAAGCAAGCTCTGCACTGGTGGTGCCCCGATCCCGCAGCTGAATCCACTGTAGGAGACGGTCCTGGCGCTTGCTGGACTTTCTTGGGCGCCCTGAAGCCTTCTTTACAAATGTGGTTGAATTTTTTTTTATGGGATTAAGTTCATTTACATAGAAAATAGGGATTTTGCAATTAATTGCAATTCACCTGATCACTCTTTATAACATTCGGAAATATATGCAAATGGTCATCATAAGAACTGAGGCAGCAGACTTTGTGAAAATTATTTTTTGTGTCATTCTCAAAACTTTTGGCCACGGCTGTAGTGATTGGTTGCCCCTGGTGAAAGGTGGGAAAGTATATCCAACCTTTAGGGCAAGAGGCCACACAGGATTCTCTTGGCTTGTTGGGCAGTATTGGAGCATGAGCTTGAACTCTCCTCTAGTTGTTTAATGAGGTGACTGAAGAAACATGCATGGAGGGACCTGCCCAGGAAACTCATCATTGTAGAGTGTTCCTTTGTGACCACTGACCAACATGCACAAATGACAGTAATGATCCAACTGAAACAGTCTTTAAATGGGAGTGAGTTTTCTGGAAAAACTGTTAGGTTGGGATCAATATCCCAAAAACTTGCAAGTTTATTAAGTTAAGAGCTGTATGTATTTCTGAAATGCAGTAACTGTACTCCAAATATTATAATAAACCACAATCTGCTTGTTGTTGAGTCCCACACTTTATGCATTATTGTTGTTCTTTGCACTGCACTATTGAATAGCCCCAATAGTGTGCTTACAGGGCCATTAGCTAGAATACAACAGTAATAATGTAGAGAGTTAAGCAAGAAGGAATCACTCTTTCCAAGGCTGTATAAATGTCAGGACAAATACAAACCATCACTTTGTTTGATAAATGCGACTGCAACATTTTTGCTATTCTAATTTATCACTTAAACATTCCTTGTACAAGCGAGGTTTTACAAAGTTATTAGTCATGAAAATTGCAAGTATAAACTTAGGCATTTAATCTGGATGGTTCATGAGATATATCCATAATTGTTTTTTTCCCTACCGCAAAAACATTTATTAAACAATATTATGCTTCTTATGATGTAAAAGTGAATTGGTAAAAAAAAAAAACTAGTGGTGGTAAGACTGTATTTTATGCAGAGCACACACTGTCTTCTCGTACTCAATGTTGGATACACAGTCATTCTATAATCATCTGAAAAAGAATTTACAGCTAAGAAAAATGATATAGGTTAGAACAAACAGTTCTGTGCTCATTTAATACATTGGCACAAAAAAATCAGTAATTGTATGCAAAGTGCCATAGGCCACAGCAATAGGATCTCAGTATAATTAAGTTAAGTCTATGAAAGATGATTTTTAATTAGTTACTATGGGTTACTGCATTTTGAAGATGATTGATTTTGCCCTGCCTTACTGAACAAGCTTACGTTATTATTGTCCGTTATTGTTGTTCTCCTAAAACTGATTCAAAAATGACTTGTCACGAAAAAACCCAACAATGGATTATTCATTAAAAACTCATTTCACATACTAAGTTCACCCCTTTGCACCTAAGGGTAAAACAAATCTCAATGCCCAAGTACAATTTTGCAACTTTGACATGTGTTAGTAAAACCGTACATATCATCACAACTACTTTGTGCATCCAGGTGGATTATGCCATGTTTTTTCAGGACAATTTGGGATTTCATTTGGGGGATAACTGGTAATGGATATGTCCTGATTTTATTTTATTATTAAAGGAAAACTGGGCCAAAATAGTAAAATAAAAATATTTTTTTTTCAATTTTGCTGTATATTTCTTGTTACTACCATAACCTACCAGCAAAGAACAACCCGAAATAAGTTTTCCTGCTCTGTCCTGATGATCACAGTAATACTACATATGTGTATTTTTTGTTGTTTGTACCCGTAGTACAGCCCAGAAGCAATATTGCGCATTTTGCTTTTTTTTTTTTTACCCTACCAAAAACACACTGACATTGACATTAACTGATGGTAATTGTAAAAAAATAAAAAAGATATACCGGTTATCAAAGAAGTAAAAAACATATGCACTCAAAGTACAAGCATGTAACAAAAGATCATATGCATTCGATGTTTCCTACGCATTGCGGAGTATCATACACTACTTCTTCAGGGATGATCTGATATGCAATTTATTCTAAATGTAACAATCTAAAATACAAAACGATACATATTTTCAACAACAACATAGCTCAATCGGTATTTATGTCCATCCAATGGCAGCAAAATTTACTGACCCTGACCTTTTACCCTTATTTAACCCAAACACTAACCCTGGCACTAAACCTAGATTAAACCTTGATCTAGGTATTTTTTTCTATATTTTTTATTTTATTATTTATTTATTTTATTTATGCACACACTTTTTTTTCCTTCTCTGCAAGAGAAGAGAGAGAGAAACACAGGGGTGGGCTTCACAGTGACTGATCAGTGACTGATCACTGTGGTAGCCAATCGGAGGCTACCACAGCGATCAGGTGACACGGAAATGGAAGTTCTGGGTCTCGATCGTTAGTACCTCTCTCCGTGAGACCCCAGTCTCTGTGCTGGGAGTGCGCTGTGTGGTGCACTCCCAGCACAAAGGGAGATGCGCATATATGCGGCCCCATGGAAAAAAGCCCACTTCTGTGAGACCGCATATATGTGTGGAAGGGGTTAATTCTGTAATGCAATGGCTCCCAACCTCAGTCCTTAAGTATCCCCAACATGCAATGTTTTAGAAAATTTCCTTTAGATAAGCATAGCAAGCCATTGACACTAATTTAACACGCCTGTCCAAGGTGATGGAAATCCTGAACACATGACCTGCTGGGGGTAATTGAGGACTGAGGTTGGGAACCACAGCTGTAATGAATGTTAGTAGCTCCGGTCAAGCAGGCTTTTCTGCTATCTGTGACAACTGAATTTAGTCAGACAAGGAATCATTATTTGTGGAAGGTCATTTGCACTGGAAGATGAAGTGGACATTGCCATAGCCCATCATTAGAAGGGGACAATAGGCTCAGCAGGCAGTAGAGGGTGGGTCAACTATGGCTCCTAATTAGGGTTGTCACCTTATCCCTTTAAAACCGAACACATAATAATTACACAGGTTCTGTGGCTGATTAAGGTGGTAATTAACCTCACTTGTTGCCTTATCTACATTTAATTACCTCAGAAGTGTAATTCATATGTATTTGGGTTTAAAAGGATGTTTTGCATTGTTAAAAGTTTGCTGTTATGACCAAAAGTTGATCATTATAGAAATGTAACATTCATTACAGCTACGAATCCAATAGGTGCCATCTCCATAAATAAGCCGCAGGTAGGTATGTCATTTATGTACAGAAGAAGAGTCTAAGTACAGTGGTTGGAGGAAGTGACAAGGAAAACAAAGGTTGAACTTCAGGTTTTATCCCTTCTCCCCACTGCTCCCCCCCCCCCCAAACAAAAAAAATCACATGGTTAGTTAAACAAAACTGAGCTGAAAACCCCTTTGTAACCACCTAAATGCATGGTCATGCAATGCTTACTCAAATTTTCTGTCTTCTTTATTGAGCAGGAGGGTTTTTTTGGATCTCCATATCTCTACCTAGGTGATGCCTACAATTCCTATTGACTGATCAGCAGTGGGCTCCTCTCTGGCTTCAGTAGATGGCAGTGGTATGAAGTCATCAAGAAGAGGTGTCCTGTCCGTGGGCATAGACTGCAGTACAGAGGTTCTCATTCTGGAAAGCCATCCCTGCAAAGGGTATGAATAGCAGACATATGTGAGTGTAAAAAAGGAAGGTATTTTTATCATTTGGGTGACAAGGGGTGAGAAGAAAGGATTAAAGTGGGAATATATTAACAAAACATAAATAGAGAGAAACTCTTCCAATGGGGACTCATTCTGGTGACAATGTGGGATTCCCTCAGTTTAGAGGGAATCAGTTCTTGGCTATTGGACAGGAAGTGAAGGGAAATCCCACCAATGGGACACAGATAGAAACAAAACCAATGAAAGTTATTCTTGGTTTTATTTTCTTTTTTATTTATTCCAGATCTGTGCAGTAATTCAAACATGGCCTGGATGGAGCTGGGCTGAGACTGCTTTCATTTAAATGACTGTCAGGCATGTTGGTGTGTGGTGTTCAGGATACTTTCTTTGCATAATCTTATTATAATAAAGACCATTCACTCTTGATTTCTCTTCTTGTGTAGGATGTCTGGACTTGTATTTACTTCATCCTGTGGTCTTGTCCAGGCAGCCTGTATTGGGTGGGACTGCTGAGTTCTTCCCACAGTTCTCTTAATGGTGCCAGGCTCCAAAGCTGTACTACTGTATTATCAAACCAGAAATACTGAATGAAATACAACATTAGCAGCGCTCAAGTTTAAAGTACATGTAATTGAATGTAGGGATCCATCCATATAATCACATATGTTGATTGTATAAAACAACAAATAAAAGTTCATCCATGTGTTCCATGCGATATGTATCCTAATTGTTTGACTGTCACCGCCAGATGGATCTCTCACACGGTGGCGCACCCGGGTCGAGTTGGCAGCTGATCGACAGATGGGATGGCTGCGTAGTCACGCCCTCGTGACATGACTGTCTATGTTTAAATGCTTTTACAGTTTATTGTGCTTTTAAGTGCAGCTTGTATGGGAGACAGGGATTAAATTAATAAATTTTACCTTACGGAATTACGTCATGTATCTGCATCTCTTTGTCATGAGTGACATGTAGATGGAAGGACCTGTTTGCTGCTCCATGAATGGATGATTATACGGCCTCATACTTATTGTTTATCCGGTGAGTTCGCTACCATAGGGGTGAGATCGCACGAGGTGTGGTGACGGTCAAACAATTAGGATACATATCGCATGGAACACATGGATGAACTTTTATTTGTTGTCTTATACAATCAACATGTGATTATATGGATGGATCCTTACATCCAATTACATGGACTTTATAAAATTTAAACTTGAGCACTGCTAATGTTGGATTTCATTCAGCATATTTGTTTTGATATTAAGTGTTATTATAATAGCTTCTAGAACCATATATATATTTCTTGGAATTTTGGATCATAAGCGCTGGGAGTGGGTTGGTTTGTTTACTTCTGTACACTTCCACACCTACATATATTTTTTTGCACTACTGTATTGAGAAAACAGGAAGTTGTCCGTTTGGCACGGCCCCCAGAAGCTATTGGAGATCTCTGTGGTTTTGGTGTCTACGACAGTGATTTCCATGGGGATCTCACATTTTTGGCACACACAGTACATACCTACACTGGTCCAAGCTGGACCAATGCAATAACATATAAAATTGCCATACCTGGAATTTGCTTTAATTTGAATTATACCTATAAGTCTCACCAGAACCGGTGGACGGGGCTGGAATGTGTGGCATGAAAGTTTTTCTTTTTGTTTTACCTCTATGGAGGGCATAAGTTTCTTTGCCCAACTTCTAAATACTTCTTTTCTTTGTTTTCCTGCTTTACTTACTTTTCTCCATTCTTTTCCATCTTGCTCATTGCTTCCTTTCCCTCTGGAGAATTGGGGGGAGCCCTCGCAAAGGCCCCTCCGGCAACATAAACTTGACATATAGGAAGGCACATTGTTCAAATTGCATTGGGTTGTTACTTTGTAATTCCATGTATAAATGCTAGGGGTGAATGCCCCCAATTTTGACTATGTACCTTTGGAAGCAATTATTTGATGAGCATCAGAATGTTTTCTTTTCTAATATGTTTTGTTCCATTTTGTAAATGTGAAAAATAAACGTTTTACAAAAAAACAAAAAAACAAATCTCACCAGTTTCCTTTTCTAATAAGTTTATACCGTTCCATTTTGTAAATGTGAAAAATAAAGATTTTACAAAACAAAATAATCCCACCAGATCTGAAACAAACTGAAGCATTGGTATGATGCCTTAGTTATACTGTGTTAAAGTCAGACATGTACAGTAGGGATGGGCTGAACGGACCCCTGTTTGGTTCGCACCAGAACTTTCAAACACCGCGAAAGTTTGGACCTGAATAACGAACCCCATTAAAGTCAATGGGGCTTGAACGGTCTCTCTGCACTACAGGGAAACTATCTGAGCTGTTCCTACTCTAGCTGCACACTATGCAAAGCTGAATGATGGTCCTCCTCACTACACTCACACTATCCCTAGACTGACACTAAACTAATATTCTACACTGACAATTGAAGCAAAATAGCACAGTATAGCACACTAACTAACTGATAGCACTGAACAGAGCCCTGTTCTATCTCTCTCCATGCCAAAATCACACTGAAAATGGCTTCCATTGAAAGAATACTTTTATACTGTGGGGTGGGAATGAGCAATGATTGGATAAAGTCATGATGACAGTGCCTAATCATGACTCTGACAGTGCTCTGTGCCCTGATTGGCTCAAGCTTTAACTGCTTCAGCCAATCAGGGCTTTCAGTGCACTGTTCAGCGCCGCAATGCATTGTGGCCGGTTCGGGGGGGCTGAACAAACGGTCTAACGACCCGTTTGTTCGGCTGTCCGCAGTGCAAGTTCAGGCCCGAACTTATGCTCAAGCCGAATCGTTCGCCCATCCCTAATGTACAGTATAGTTGTATCTGGGAATGACACTCACCTTATGTATGACTATGAACACGTTCCCCTAAAAGCAGACTGTAATGTAAAGGGATGGGGTGTCGGGCAGATGAGTATTCTTGAAATGTAACTCTGCTGTATTTAGCAAGTGCCTTGTTCATGGCAGAAGAACAGTTAATACAGGATGTGAGGAAAAGAAAGGTAATTTAATGCATGAACTAACACAGCGTTATGGTCTATTCAGCCACATAAATGCTCATTTCACCTCAATCACAAGAAGCTGGCAGAAAGAAAGGTTGACTTGAGCCACTGCTTGTTCTTCTGTGCATGTAGGTTACAGAGGATTTATGTCTCCTGCTCTCTGAAAGATATCCTGACCTTTATTAATTTTCTTTACCTCATCTTGTATAAAGATGCCACATATGTGTGTTGCTGTGGAATATAAATATGAATGTATTTCAAACTTCTAGGTGTTCTGGTTTTACAACTATTCACAGCCCATGAACTATCATTCCCAGGCTCCATGATGTAGAAATGTATTGTTCAAAACTTGACCAACTTCATGTAAGTTTTGTAAAGCAGTTCTAGTTACATGGTTTATTCAACTGAGAAGAATGCTCACAACTACTCTAGTCTCAAACAAGAAGAAGGCAAAACAAGTAGGTCTTCCAGGACAAGGCATAATATGTGTGGCCAGCTAAATGTAAATGTCTTATTGCTGAACTGGTGAATCGAAATAAAATGTGTAGCGCTACATATTTTATTTACATCTATATACAATTAGTCTTATTGTTGTGTTAGCAGCTTTTTTTTCACATTGGTAGCGCAGTAATTTATCCACATATTATTACCAGTGTTAATTTTGGCAGCAAATTTCGATTTAGTTTTAGTCTTAGGACTAAAATGGCGTTTTAGTTTTGGTCCCATTTTAGTCTTCTGCAATTGTTTTAGTTTTAGTCGTATTTAGTCGACTAAATCTCCAGCACATTTTAGTCAACAAAAACTCATTTTAGTTGTCTAAAATCTGATGGGTGTAATTAATTGTAATGCATTGGTTAACATTTCTCTACAATTTCCAAACTCATTATATACTGCTGGAGTGAAAAATATAATATGTTATTTATTATGGTATTGAGGTAAGAACATGCACTACAGACCAGTGTTTATTTTGAAGTCAAATTTCAATTTAGTTTTAGTCTTAGTCTTTTGACTAAAATGCCATTTTAGTTTTAGTCGTATTTTAGTCATCTCAGTTGTTTTTGTTTTAGTCGTATTTTAGTCGACTAAAATAATATTCATTTAGTCAACTAAAATAATATTCATTTAGTCGACTAAAATGTTTTAGTCGATGAAATTAACACTCATTATTACTAACTGGATCGACTGGCTGGATCTGCTGGTAAAGTAGCACCTTGACTAAGTTCTAGAAGATTTTATAGGAAAATATAGCTTTTATTTCCTATTACCCACTTCAGCCTCAGAAGATTTGGCTGCTGAATCACCGGACCATTTTTTGAGAATCGGCACTGCGTCGCTTTAACTGACAATTGTGCAGTTTTGCGACGCTGTACCCAAACGAAATTGACGTCATTTTTTTCCCACAAATAGAGCTTTCTTTTGGTGGTATTTGATCATCTCTGCAGTTTTTATTTTTTGCGCTATAAACAAAAAAAGAGCGACAATTTTGAAAAAAAAACACAATGGGGATTATTTACGAAAGGCAAATCCACTTTGCACTACAAGTGCAAACTACAAGTGCAAAGTGCACTTGAAATTGCACTGAAGTGCAGTCACTGTAAATCTGAAGGGTAGATCTAAAATGAGGGGAGGCTCTGCTGATTTTATCATCCAATCATGTGCAGGGCTAAAATGCTGTTTTTTATTTACCTTGCATGTCCTCCTCGGAACTACAGCGACTGCACTTCTAAGTGCACTTTCAGTGCAATTTCGAATGCACTTTGCACTTGTAGTTTGCACTTGTAGTGCAAAGTGGATTTGCCTTTCGTAAATAACCCCCAATATTTTGTACTTTTTGCTATAATAAATATCCCCATTTTTATCTTAAAAAAGCACATTTTTTTCTCAGTTTAGGCCGATATGTATTCTTGTACATATTTTTGGTAATAAAAATTGCAAAAAGCGTATATTGATTGGTTTGTGCAAAAGTTATAGCGTCTACAAAATAGGGGATAGATTTATAGCGTTTTCATTATTATTATTTTTTTTACTAGTAATGGCGGTGATCTTCGATTTTTATCATGATTGCAATATTATTGCGGACACATCGGACAATTTTGACACATTTTTGGGACCATTGGCATTAATACAGCGATCAGTGCTATAAAAATACATTGATTACTGTAAAAATGTCACTGGCAGTGAAGGGGTTAACACTAGGGGGCAATCAAGGGGTTAACTGTGTTCCCTAGTGTGTGTTCTAACTGAAGGGGGGATGGGACGGACTAGAGGAGATGACAGATCGCTGTTCATACTTTCTATGACCAGACGTTCTGTCTCTGCTCTCCTTAGAGAACCGGGATCTCTGGGTTTACACCCAGAGAACCCGGTTCTCGCCGCGTTACTAGCGTTCGCGGGAGCCCGGCAGTCATCGAGACCGGCGGGCACTCGCATCGGCTCCGGGGGCGAGCAGCGCACGCCCCTAGTGGCCACCAGAAGGAGCAATGTAACATACCGGCGATTCGCCTGCCCGTGCCATTCTGCCACAGTACAACTGCGGTGGCTGGTCGGCAAGCGGTTAAAGATAGAGAACAAACATAGGTATATACCATAGAACACAAATCGGTGGTCTGGTTGGTACACAAGAAAAGAAAGTGCTTATATATCAGAGTAATTATTATAAGGGGAAAATGTTGGATCAGGCACATAAAGTACATCAAAATAAACATATACAGGAGTCCGGGTCAATAATAAGGAATGGTGTGAACCATACAAACATATACATGGACTACCTGGAGATAGTGTTCAGTATGCCCATAACAGACTTAAAAAAGAAAAAGAGGAAGGAAATAAAGGAAAAGTTGGAAATGCTCAGAGACCCAGGACAATCTATGAATACAAAAAGGGTAAGTAACGTAACCCGTGAAGGGAAAAAGGGAAGATAGAATCTACAGGGGGAAAAAGCCCAACAACCAACTGCAGGAGTTCACTGATCAGTGGAGTAATGGGAAGTAAGGGGGGAAGTATAGATTTTAGGGTGTCAGAGGAGGTAAAGTGGGTCCAAATCAACCATAAGACCAAAAACTTATAAGAATTGGAATCCATTACCAACATCTCCTCCATTCTTATAATAGCATTAACAGTATAGAAGAAGTTTTTAGGTAGGGCCTAATCAATGTACCCAAAGATTGAGAGGAATCACCACGCAGACTGTTTGTATGTTGTAGAAATAGGCACAAAGAAAGCAGTCATAGCAATGGTACTACATATGTTGTAAAGTATACAGTTCTTCAGGTAGATAAAGAAATGTTTATAAGAAAGTTAGTTTTCCAGCAGTTGTATGATACACACTAATGCCCCGTACACACGGTCGGATTTTCCGATGGAAAATGTCCGATCGGAGCGTGTTGTCGGAAATTCCGACCGTGTGTGGGCTCCATCGGACATTTTCCATCGGATTTTCCGACACACAAAGTTGGAGAGCAGGAGATAAAATTTTCTGACAACAAAATCCGATCGCGTCAATTCCGACCGTGTGTGGCCTGTTCCGACGCACAAAGTGCCACGCATGCTCAGAAGAAATTCCGGCACGGAACAGCTCGTTCTGGTAAACTTAGCGTTCGCAATGGATACAGCACTTTCGTCACGCTGCAATGTTAAAAATGGTTTAATACAGCGCAATCTCTTCTTCTTTATAATGTGACAAGAATATAGTAGTTTTGCTGCTCATATTCACACACACTTCTCACAAACTTATTTCGTTACTATTTATCTGGATTCCCTCAATATATTTTGATTTCTCACATCTGACAACATATTTTTGTTGTTTTTTTTTTGTTTTTTTTGGCTTTAATGTAGATTCTTTCTTTGTGTTTGTATTTTTTTGAAGGTTTTTTTTTTTTGGGGGGGATTTTGATTTGTACTCCCAAAAATGTTTGTGTGTGTTTTTTGTGACAAGTTCCCACAACACCATTGATATGTTGTTCTATTTAATCTGTAGGAGATTGTTTGGTGTTGTTGTCCCTTGTTAATTTCACATTTTATGTTAGAAATGTACCTGAATCTTCACCAACAAACTGTCCTTTTTGGATGAAAACACACACAGGAGAGTAGAATTTACCTAAAAAATTTTTATTAAGGACTCACAACTAAACAAAGAGGGAGGCAACGCTGGAGAAACTGCAGAAGTGGGCGAAGCCTTGGACCCCCAGGGCAGACATCAACTATTTTTAAGCAAAATTGGTGGCCTGAGGAGTCCTTATCTAAGGGAGGGCAGTCTGGTCCAGAAGTCCCAGAGATCCGGAAAGCAACAGATGACATCTGTGTCCCCAGGCTGTGGTCATACAAGAGACTGCAGCTTCTGTCAGACCAGACTGAACCCAGGGTCATCACTCTCAGGTCTTTCTTCCACGCTTCCTTACATGCGGTGGCTGTGGTGGTGGAGTTGTGGCAGCAGGAGGAGGAGGATGGTCCAACTCAACCACGTCGGTCTTGGGTGTTAGTTCCCCACTCACCCCCTTACGTAGCACTTTATACATAAGGTCCTCACAGAGCCTGCGTTGACCCTCCTGCATGCCCTGCAGTTTGGTGGCAACCATGCAGGCAAAGGCCTCTTCAGGAGTGGGTAAGGCTCGGAGGGACGCTGAAGCCTCCTGGATCAGCCTGAACGCTGAATCCTGCACGGGACTCAGAGTCGTCTTCCTGGCTCTTTTATATGGAAGGCGGAGGGGAGGAACCTGCGATTCAGTCAGGCTGCGACTTGTCCCAGGCTTCTCCTGGCTGACACTTAGCCCCGCCTCCTCCTGGCTGCCACTAATTCCCGGCTCCTCCTGACTGCCACATTCCACAGCCTCCTCCTGGCTGAGGTCTTCCTGTGTATGAAAAAGGGACATAGTTTTAGTATTTTTTTCATCAATCACACACAATTTTCACCTCCTGACTGCTGCAAATTGAATGTCAACAAATATAACAGACTATCCTTCTGAGCCAAGCATTTTTCATTCTTGTCCCAATTTTGGGTGCCCACTACTGTCTATTGATATGTAAAACACTTTTTTCAATCAGCAAATAGTGATCAATAATAACCTCTAGTAAACATCATTTATTTATTGACCAGAAATCTGTAGAAGAATGCTATACCTGACTCCAGCTGGGCTCCTCCATTTCTTCCTGGCTGGAAGGCCCGAGTTGGACATCAGAAGCCTCAGCTGGTATGGAAGGAAGCGTGGAAGGAAGAGTGGAGAGGGATTCCCTGACTTCAGTGTGGTCTGACAGAAATCGCAGTCTCTCATAGTACCACAGCCTGGGGACATAAACGTCATCTGCTGCAGCTCCGGATCTCTGGGAATCTGTGACCTTCTTGCACTCCCTAAGATAAGTGCTCCTCAGGCCACCAATTTTGGCTTTTAAATAGGGGATGGTTGCTGTGGGGACCACTAGCGTCACCAACTCCAGCAGTTTTTCCAGCGCTGGCTGTATTTGTCAATGAACAGGGGGAGGAAATTGTGGTCGTTGAACCCATCCATTTTCTCTGCAAGACACCACACAAGACAAACCCTAATGTCAGGCCAAACTCCCCTAATCTTGTTACAATATAGGCTTCCATTTCGAAGCAGTATAGGCCCAAGTTTAGATCCTACCTTCGTTATCACGATCAGCGCTTCCGATGCTCCTTCCTCCGCTCACATCGTACGTAAGACGCACGCGTGTTACGCTTTATACACACTGCGCATGCGTGTAACTCCACCCGCCCCTGACGTTCTTTCTAGTCTATTCCCCGCTCCTTTTTGTTCGGCGCAGTGGGGGAAGAGCACATGGCGGAGACACAGCAGGTGCGTGATAATTGTAGCAACGAGGAGGAGGAGGAGGAAAGGCCGGATCCGGACACGTCCCGATCCAGAAGGAGATTTAAGGACTCAAATATGTCCTTTGGGGAGATGTTGGAGATGGTCGACATCCTGAAGAAGGCCGACTATGACGGGAAGTATGGGCCTTACCCCCAACCCCAATGTCAGAAAGGCCAAGATCATGGCGAAAGTGGTCAGGAGTCTGCACTGGAAATTCGGGGTACGACGATCGAAAGATCAGCTCAGGAAGCGGTGGTCGGACCTCAAATTACGAGAACATGAGCAGTACAGAAAGATCCGGAGAGTGCTGGAAAAAAGTAAGTAGTTGTGCTGTGTTCCTATTCTTTATGTTTATTACGTTCGTGCTGCTACATGTGCTTTTAGGAACTGTTGTACAGTTTAAAATGGCAACTTTCATGTTCATGGGCACATTATTCGTTCGGATCAAACATTTTTCTTTCGGACTATAAAATACCATTGTTTAGGCCATATGCATTTGGCCACCATTTTGACGCCCTATACTTGTCTTAAAAGAATTGGGTTGTGTAGATGGCTTGGTTACTAGAATGAAATCCAAACTAGATTCTGTGTAAGGAGAGGACACTGAGCAGCTGTTTTCACATCTGGACACTGTAGCACTAGTGTGGGACACAAGAACACCATTTTTATTAGGGGGCCACACAGGTGCTCCAGTGTATACTATAGGGGGGTCTCCATCTGTGAAGCTTGTACTAAACAGGTAAAGTATTGCAGGTTGACAAAGTACACTAAAAAAGTGACATCTTGGAACTCTGCTAAAATTGACAATTGTACCCCACTTCCAAGCAATGTTTCCTATTTCTAGTTCTGTCATCAAATATCTGTGTGCTAATTATACCATTTTTGTTTGACATAGGGGATAAAAGACTCGGAGGACACCCCTCATCCGAGGAGACCAGAGCCCCCCCCCTCTGGAAGAAGGGGAAATCCCCCCAACACAATCTGAGCAGGAGGAAGAAGACGTGGTGGAACTAGTCACCACAACAGGTGAGTGTCTGCAACCACAGGCTCAGATAAGAGATGGATGGCGGCATATTTTTTAGACCTAATTTATTTTGGGGTTCCTCTATTTTTAGGTGATCATGAGGTTGTGGAACCTGATCCTTTCACATCCGAAAGTGCCCAGATCCTGATCGGGGAGATCATGGGGTGTAATTTACAATTGGTAATCATCAAGAAAAACATCAATGATGTTATTCCAAAAAATAAAAACATCATTGATGTTTTGGGGCGAGTTTAAAACCCCTCCAAATCACTTTCTTCTTTTGTGTGCTACAATGTGATAAATGTTTTTGTGATTTTTCCCAAAGCCAAATTTGGAGGATGCACACAGTGTGCCAACATGTGCTATCTGCCATCACGGGAGATCAATGGACGCATTTTGGGGGTGCAACCCCTTCCTCAATAATAAAGTAGTGGTGAGGAAGGGCTTGCTCCCCCAAAACACATCCCTTGATCCCCCCTGATGGCAGGTCGCACATGTTGACATTGTTAAATTGGTGTGCATCTTCCAAATTTGGCTTTTCCTGGGGTGACTTCACCCCATCTGAACGCAATATCAAACACAGTTCCTAAATACTCATGTGTGATATTGCCTTCAAATTCTACCAAATGTGATGTTTGTAAGTTCCAGATTTGTGTCTTTCTTGTTGGTTTTACACAGGCCTGTTTTATCTAAAATGGACATTTTGAGTTTGGATAATGCTACCCCAAAAATTGTTATACAACAAACATGTTGGTTTGTTTGAAAAACCTTTGGTAAATGCACATGTGATTGTGCAGGTATAAAAAAGTTTGTTAAGCAAGAATGTGTGGATTATTGTCTCAACGCTACAACACTTTTGGGGTGATGTCATTGTTGTTTTCTGAGAAAATGGGGGTTATTTACTAAGGGCAAATCCTCTTAGCACTACAAGTGCAGTTTCAGTGCAGTTGCAACTGCACTTGTAGTGAAATGTGTTTTTGCATTTTAGTAAATAACAGCCAACAGTGCTTTGTATAATAAGGTTACACAATCACGACATTTTCCTGACTCAACACATTTCTGTCAGGGTCAGCTAAAACAAACACAAGCAGTAAATGTCCACAAAGAATTTCTTTTTTTGTTTTATTATAAAAAGGCTTCACAGATTTTCTGGCATATTTATAGCCCCCCTACCTGCAAAGAACTCCAGGTAGCGTAACCGTATATCACGGGCACTCAGGGAGGGCAAGCCAGGACGGCCGCTTTCAAGCGCCGTCAGTGTGGTTTGATGTATCATTCCGGCCTCAGGCCCAACTGAGCCAGCATAGTTGGCCGAATGTTTCCTTAAAAAGTTATGGAGAACACAGCACGCAAGTATATTATGGTTCAGTTTATACTCCGCCATATGGATGGGTGTCAGAAATAGGCGGAACCGGCTGGCCAGAATTCCAAATGTGTTCTCCACCACTCTTCGGGCTCTGGCCAGCCGGTAATTAAAAACCCTCTGTTCCGGGGTGAGGGTCCTCATTGGGAATGGCCGCATCAGGTGGTCCCCCAGCGCAAACGCTTCATCAGCAACGACCACGAATGGGAGTCCTTCCACATTGTCCTCTGGAGCTGGCAAGTCCAAGCTGCCATTCTGGAGATGCCTGTAAAACTCCGTCTTGGCGATGACTTCACCATTCTTCCCCACATCCACATACAGGAAGTCGTAAGTAGCCGACACCACCGCCAACATCACTATACTATTGAACCCCTTATAGTTGAAATAGTATGACCCCGAGTTGGGTGGTGGGACGATGTGGACGTGTTTCCCATCAATTGCCCCTCCGCAGTTAGGAAAGTCCCACCGCTCGGCAAAGTGGGAGGCCGCAGTCTGCCATTCCTGTGGCGTGGAAGGAAACTGTTGAGGAAAAAACAATAAACATTACTATTTTTGATCAGAAACATGGCAAGCAGATTAGACACAAACATTATGGGGCAACCTCCAGATAGCATTTATTAAGGGGAATTTAACAACGCCAAAGTATAAGGTACACCTATCATATTCCCCCTCCCCCTCTCATGGGCCATTTCTAACATTATAGGGCGTGTGTGGAAATCTTGGACAGGTAACCCTCTTCACTTCATTGAGAGATGAATGCCTAAATAATGGGTATTACTTGGAACAGCCCCTCCTTAGTTACACTATTGGCAGCCCACTGGACAGGTAAGAAGTGTCATAATACAAAGATATAAATACACACTGTACACATTTGAGGACATTTGGACATTCTGCTTTTACCTATCAAGATAATAATAGGATCCAAAAACTTTAAACAGTACCATTTGAAAGTATACAGGCAGGCCCTTGCACTACATGCTTTGGGGAATTCATCCATAAATCTGAGCACAAAAGAGATGGGTATAGTGTGTATGGGTTTGGCAAAGTCAGCAGATAGATGATTGAGGATAGAGAATTGGGATCAGCTAACTTAGCAGTTGGGGGAGGGAGAGTTACTAAAAATTATTTGGGGACACCACCAAAAAAAAGCCTCTGGCACTCTGCCTGAAGTTAAAGCAAAAATCACATTTCTTAACATTTTAGGGGCTGTTTGGGGTAAAGCACTACTATGGAGCAGAAAAAATACATTGTTAAGTGACTACATGAGGTGAATATAGGGCCAGGAGACACCATGCTGGGGAGGTTATTGAAGGGCAAATATGTATGAAGGACCTAAAATAATAATTACATAAAAATCCAGCATGCATGAGAACAAAGGGGACATTCACAGCATATTCCAATCATGTTAATTAGGGAATGAGGAAAGAAATACAATATATTAGCAAACATTCAATACAATAAAATGTGATATAAAAGGATAAAAATCTTACCTTCATATACTCCTTCTGCAGGACCTGTATGATGGCAGAACAGGTCTCTGGGATAATGATCCCCAGAGCCTGGGGGGAGATGCCTGTCGAGAACTTTAAGTCCTGCAGACTTCTCCCTGTCGCCAAATACCGCAGGGTAGCGACCAACCTCTGCTCCGGAGTGATGGCTTGCCTTATGCAGGTATCCTGCCTGCTAATATAAGGGGTCAGCGAAGCCAACAAACGGTGAAACCCGGGGTCCGTCATCCTGAGAAAGTTCCTGAAATCCTCAGGATTATTCTCACGGATCTCACGGAGCAAAGGCATATGAGAGAACTGGTCACGCTGAAGCAACCAATTCTTGGTCCATGAACTCCTCCCCACCCTGTTCATGAACTGGACTTGTGTCAAGGTCAGGACCCCAACACCAAGCCCCCGCACAGCACGAACTCTACGAGGAGTATGCATACGCAACATGGCTAGAAAACGGTCGGCTGCTCAGAACGAAGTAACAGAACGCACTGAAGAACAGCAAGGCCTGTGAAGAGCGACCTGAAAAACAGTAACGAACGAACAAGAATACAATGACTAATTAAAGTCATGCGGAACTTGCTTGCACGCACTGAAGAGCAGATACAAACCCACAAGCACAAACTGAACGGCAGAAAACGATCTGAAAGCCACGAGTCTGAAAAAGCGCGAATCGTCTCTCACCAAACTTTTACTAACACGAGATTAGCAAAAGGAGCCCAAAGGGTGCCGCGCTTGGTTCTGAACCGGCCTTTTCTAGTCTCGTTGTACGTGGTTGGCGATCGGAAATTCCGACAACTTTGTGCGACCTAGTGTAGACAAAACAAGTTTGAGCCAACATCCGTCGGAAAAAATCCTAGGATTTTGTTGTCGGAATGTCCGAACAAAGTCCGACCGTGTGTACGCCCTATTACAGATTACAGAACGTCAGAGGAACATTTTCTTTGAGGGTTGGTGGTATTACTGAGTAACATTGCAATCCCCCAAAGTCCTTGCAGATATATGACTGTCAGTGGGAAAATTCTAGGAATTTGGCAGATGAGACACCCTGTAGGGAATCTACTCTTTCTGGCCTCGTCATGTACCACCCGCTATTCTCTTCCTATCGAGCAGGGGCTCTGTCTCTATCTTATTCCAACACTGCAGGCAGTCCGCTCTCTGCTGACGTCACTGGAATCAGTCCAGGCACCGCGTCATTTCTTTGATCTCCAGATCGTCACATATTCCTAAGGTCATTACCCAGGATAAATGGACTTTTACCTTGGACTATTCACTTTAACAAATCTCTATGTTAATTTAAATTTTCTTAACCAGCAACATTATCCCCCTATCATTCCCCCCACTCCCTACAAACACCGTATATCGGTTGAATGCTGTTAACATTTTAAACAACACACACTCACCTTTCCCACAGTCAAGCGATGCGGCCGCCCGAAGCCTCGCTCCTCTCCCCCTCCTCTCTGCGGCGCCGGCATTGCAAGTGTGGGCGCCCAGCTGTGGCTTCACAGCTGGGCACGCATTGCGCATGGGACCTTCTGGGACCTGTGACGTGTCCCAGAAGATTGCAGGGAGGGAGGGGGGAGAGGGGAACTTCCGCTCGGCGCCGAGGCACCAGGAGAGGAAGTCCGAGCTGGAAACCTCTGAAAACTAGGTACCCCCCCCCAAAAAAAGGGGGTCACAAGTAAGTAAAGCAGAAGTTCCATTTTTTGAATAGGGTGGGCCAAGTGTCACAATAGGAAAAAGAAAACATTTTGCTTTAGTAAAGTAGGTGGGTAGCGTTTTTCTTAGTTTAACCACTTGCCGTCCAGCAGCCGCAGTATTATTGCGTCAGAATGGCACAGCTGGGCGAAAGGATGCTATGTAACTTCGCTTCGCCCTGTGACCACCAGGGGCGCGTGCGCACTGCCGGAGGCTCGTCCCTGGAGCCAATGCGAGTGCCAAAAATATGTAGAAGAATACATATCAGCCTAAACTGAGAAAAAAATTTGCTTTTTTTAAAAAAAATGGGGATATTTATTATAGCAAAAAGTAGAAAATATTGTGTTTTTTTTTTTTCAAAATTGTCGCTCTTTTTTTGTTTATAGCGCAAAAAATAAAAACCGCAGAGGTGATCAAATACCACCAAAAGAAAGCCCTATTTGTGGGAAAAAAAGGACTTCAATTTTGTTTAGGTACAGGGTCGCACGACCGCGCAATTGTCAGGTAAAGCGACGCAGTGTCGAATCGCAAAAAATGGCCTGGTCATTCAGCAGCCAAATCTTCCGGGGCTGAAGCGGTTAATAGCAATCACTGTTGTCTCATATATTCTCATAAAAATACTTTTCAGACTTTAACCACCTCTGGATCTACTGCTTTCGGGAAAAAAAGCTTGCGTTTGATACTGGTATGAAATCTGTAGGCGATCAATTTGAGGCGCATTTAAGTTGGATTCACATTGAGCTGCATTGAGATAAAAAAAAAAATAAAAATTGCTGCATGCCAAAAACAACAAACATTAATGTACAGCACTCCAAAAAAATCCAATCCATAATTCAAACGCTGTATTATAGATCATTCAAAATTTCATCAAAACTGACGACGAAATAAAAACACAAACACTGGGGTACTGGTGCTAGCTCTTACATTGCTCTTATAGATCTGGCAGTAAAAGGATGGAATTTGTTAAAATAAGAGTTCTCAAACACAGAAAAGAGTAAGCAACAAGGTTATCTGAGTTGAAGCATCAAACAGAATAAGGCAAAAAACATGATGGAGTTGAACAAATAGAGACCTTGCTACATGAGCGATTAGTAATAGCATGAGAGAATAAATGATCATGAAACAAACTTTTTTATGCGTTAGAATTTTTTTTTTTTTTAAGTGTCAGTATGGAGAGTTTGGTTACCACTGGTGGCATAATCTGTATTAAAATGGGACTATGAGCAAAATAAAAGATGACTGCAGTCAGATACTAACAGTACCATATCAGCTGTTATTTTCTTGAGACCCCATGTAAGATAAGTGGACAGCTTAGTCTTAAATGCATATTTAACTACTTCCCCTCTGGAAGATTTACCCTCCTTCACGACCAAGCTATTTTTTGCGATACGACACTGCGTTATTTTAACTGACAATTGCGCAGTCGTGCGACACTGTACCCAAAAAAAAAATGATGTCCTTTTTTCTCACAAATAGAGCTTTCGTTGCGTTTTTATTTTTTTGCGCTATAAACACAAATAGTCCAACAATTTTGCAAAAAAAAAAAAAAAAAACAATATTTTTTACTTTCTGCTTTAAAACATATCCAATAAAAAATGTAAAAAATCTAATTTCTTCATTAATTTAGGCCAATATGTATTCTGCGACATGTTTTTGGTAAAAAAAAAAATCTCAAGAAGCGTATATTGTATGGTTTGTGCAAGAGCTTTAGAGAGTCTACAAACTATGGGATTGTTTTATTTATTTATTTTTTATTGGTAGTGGCGGCCATCAGCGTCTTATAGCGGGGACTGCGGTATTGCGGCAGGCAAATCAGAATCCTAAGGCCCCTTTCACACTAAAGCCCCTTTCACACTAAGGCCCCTTTCACACTTATACGACTTCAAAGTTGCGCGATTTTACCGCAATTTCGTGGTCGCGCTTTTACCGCGTTTTGCCGCGATTTGGGAGCAGTACTACTTTGTACGACTTTGCCACATTTTTGGCATTAACAAATGAAAACATACAGTAGTTTGTATGAATCATAAGGGGGAACTCCACGCCAAGTTTTAAATAAAAAAACTGGCGTGGGTTCCCCCCAGGGGCATACCAGGCCCTTAGGTCTGGTATTCCATACCAGACCCTTATCCGAGCACGTAGCCCGGCCGGTCAGGAATGCCCCCCCCTCCTGGACCGTACCAGGCCGCATGCCCTCAACATGGGGGGGTGGGTGCTTTGGGGCATGGGGGGGCGCCCTGTGGCCCCCCCACCCCAAAGCACCTTGTCCCCATGTTGATGAGGACAAGGGCCTCTTCCCGACAACCCTGGCCGTTGGTTGTCGGGGTCTGCGGGCGGGGGCCTTATCGGAATCCGGGAGCCCCCTTTAATAAGGGGGCCCCCAGATCCCGGCCCCCCACCCTATGTGAATGAGTATGGGGTACACCGTACCCCTACCCATTCACCTAGGGAAAAAAATGTCAATAAAAAACACAGTACACAGGTTTTTAAAGTCATTTATTAGGCAGCTTCGGGGTCTTCCTCCGACTTTGGGGGTCCTCTTCCGACTTCGGGGGTCTCTCCGGCGTCTTCTCCCGGTGTCCGCATCTTCTGCCGGCTCCACCGCTATCTTCTGCCGCTCTTTTGCCAGCGGTGGCCCGGACTTCTGGATTGTCTTCTTCCCTCTTCTCTTCCAGAGATGTTGACACGACGCTCTCTCCAGCTGCAATGGTCTCTGAGCTCTCCGCAACGGACTTATATAGGCGGTGACCCCGCCCCCTTATGCCGTCACAGTCCCTGTTCATGCTGGGACTGTGACGGTTTAGGGGGCGTGGTCACCGGGTGATGACCAAGCCCCCTTATGCATGCCTTATAGGGAAAGGGGCCTTATACGCCTTGTCCCACGATTTTGTACTGCAAAATTGTATGACAAGTCATTCTCCATGATTTTCAATGACTACCATTCATATTGGCACAACTTTAAGTCGTGCCGACTTCAAAGTAGTCCCTGCACTACTTTGGTCCAACTTCCATACGATTTGTACTCCATAGACCTCAATGTTAAACCCTCAAGTATCATGCAAATCGTACCTGAATAATATAGACACGATTTCAGCACTACTTTGTAAGCACAAGCTGAGAATGGTTAATGTCAAAGTTGTGGCAAAGTCGTACAAAGTAGTACTGCTCCCAAATCACTGCAAAATCGCAGCAAAATAGCGGCCGCGAAATCGCGGTAAAATCGCACGACTTTGAAGTCGTATAAGTGTGAAACGGGCCTAACTGACACTTTTGACACTTTTGTGGGGACCAGTGACATTATTACAGTGATCAGTGCTAAATATTTGCACTGTCACTGTACTAATGACACTGGCTTGGAAGGGGTTAACATCAGTGGTGATCAAAGGGATAACTGTGTAATGTTTCAGTGTAGTGGGAGAGGCAGGGCTGTCTTTAATATTGATTGGACCCTGGGCAAATGTTTTCTTGCCACCCTCCCCCCCAATACAATTTCGCTCTCCACCTGCTCTGAGACATATAATAGCAGCTAGACTTAAAATCAGTTTACTGTATCAGATAAGGCAGCAATTGCGATTGGTTGCCAGAGGTTACAGTGTATCATTACCATTAACTGACTGGATGCTAGAGGTTACAGCACACATTACGGCTCACTGATTAGTTGCTAGATGTTACAGCACATGATTTCTGCTTGTTGATTGGTTGCTAGAGATTACTGTACAGTAATACTGCTCACTGATTGGTTGCTAGAGGCACAGCCTTTACTCCGCCCTACTCCGCCCCCTTTTTTGCTGAAGTGGAAGTGTGGCTCAGATTCGTTGTCACACAGCGAAAAAAAATGGCACTGCGCATGCGCGATGCCACTAAGCATCAAGGGAATTGTAGTTCCTTGAAGCCGTGACGTTGCTGCAGGGAGCACGCTCGAAGTTGAGGAGAACATACAGAGAGGAAAGGAGGAAGTGCTGATAAAGCCTATTAATCTAACAGGTAAATAAAAAATTTCAGCAGAGATAACAGCTAGATTCATGATCTATATAGCATATAGATCAGATATATTGCCAAAAACATTTTTAGCTTTACAACCCCTTTATTGATATTATTTATTTATTTTTACTCTTTATATCAAGGGCTGTTTTAATTTATTTTGAACATATGACCAGCAGCAGAGGACTAGGTGACCTTCAGAAGTCACCTAATTAGTAAATAAAGTCCACCTGTGTGTCATTTATTCTCAGTCCGAAAATGGAAAGAGTATGGCACAACTGCAAACCTACCAAGAGATGGCCGTTCACCTAAACTGACAGGCAAGGAGAAGCAGCCAAGAGGCCCATGGTAACTCTGGGGGAGATGCAGAGATCAACAGCACAGGTGGGAGAATCTGTCCACAGGACAACTATCAGTGGTGCTCTCCACAAATCTGGCCTTTATGGAAAAGTGGCAAGAAGAAAGCCATTGTTGAAAGAAAGCCACAAGAAGTCCAGTTTCAGTTTGCAAGAAGCCATGTGGAGGACCCAGCAAACATGTGGAAGAAGGTACTCTGGTCAGATGAGATCAAAATTGACCTTTTTGTCTAATAGCAAAGCGCTTTGTGCGGTTGAAAACTAACACTGCACATCACCCTGAATACATCATCTCCATTGTGAAACATGGTGGTGGCGGCATCATGATGTGGGGATGCTTTTCTTCAGCAGGGACAGGGACACTGGTCAGGGTTAATAGGAATGATGATAAAAAAGAAAGGTTGGGACTTTAAATGAAGCGCCTCAGGGAAAGAGGCGGCTCCATCCCTAAATTCGGTATAAAGGAGGGGGGAGTTTGGGACAACTACTATTTTTACTGTGACATTTATTTTGGTTACATCATGTCATATTTATGGCTGTTAATAAATGATCCTTCTACATCCGGTTCCTTTTTGTGCCTCATTTAAAGTCCCAACCCCCCCCCCTCCTTTATACCAGAGTTGATGGGAAGATGGATGGAGTCAAATACAGGGCAATCTTAGAAGAAAACCTGTTATAGTCTGCAAAAGACTTGAGACTGGGGCGGAGGTTCACCTTCCAGCAGAACAACGACAATAAACATGCAGCCAGAGCTAAGCATATTCATCATGTGTTAGAATGGCCCAGTAAAAGTCCAGACCTAAATCCAATTGAGAATCTGTGCCAAGACTTGAAAATTGCTACTCACAGATGCTCTCCATCCAATATGACAGAGCCTGAGCTATTTTGCAAAGAAGAATTGGCAAAAATTTCACTCTCTAGATGTGCAAAGCTCAAAAAGATATGTAGCTGTAATTGCAGTGAAAGGTGGTTCTACAAAGTATTGACTCAGGGGGGCTGAATGCAAATGCACACCACACCTTTCACATATTTATTTGTAAAAAATGTTGAAAACCATTTATCATTTTCCTTCCACTTCACAAACATGTGCCTATAACATAAAATCCCCAAAAAAATACATTTACGTTTTTTGTTGTAACATGACAAAATGTGGAAAATTTCAAGGGGTATGAATATTTTTCAAGGCACTGTACATATGCAGATTTTCTACCTGAGCTGGAGAAGCTGCCTATCAATCTAGCAGTCAGTGCAACTACAGTGATTACCGCTATGCTCCAGGTCCTGCGCCAAATGGCTTCCCCTCTGCACGCTGACCACTGACCATGCTCGTTTGGCATTGCCACTATTCACATAATGCCTAATACAAGGTATTCTCTGATTGGACAAGGTAGAGAGGAGGGGCAGTAACGCCTTGCATTCACCGAAAAAAATTCAGGGGTGTTCTTTGAATGGCAGCAGTGCCGAGCAAGCAACCCCTTGTGGTCAGTGGGAAAGCCACTCAGCACAGGGCCCAGAAGATCACAGCTGTCACTATAGTAGCAGCAACTACTACATCGATTGTCAGCTTCCCCAGGAGTCCCCCAGACATGAAATATGCATACTTACATTCGTTGAAGCTGGGCCAACGTACAGTAGGTATACAATATAGATCACACCTGGATACCATTGCATACCAAATGCCCTCTGAGGACGTGCCTTTGCATGAAATGCATTGGAGCTGCATTATGTGCTGACTTCACGTTGCCATTTCCAGGGATGAGAATTGACAACAGTCTTAGTAAGTGGATTTGAATTGCTGTTTTTATATGCCATGTTATCCTTTTGGATGTATGTGATTTTATGTGGATCCTTTACATTTTAATAAACTACTACACTATATGCTAGGTGTTATCCTAGATTCTGAACTCTCCTTTCAGCCCCACATCCAATCACTTTCCAAAGCTTGCCGCCTCAACCTCCGCAACATCTCTAAACTACGTCCCTTTCTAACCAGTGAAACTACAAAGCTCCTGATTCACTCCCTGGTTATCTCTCGCCTTGACTACTGCAACTCACTCCTCATTGGCTTACCTTTAAATAGACTATCCCCCCTTCAGTCCATCATGAATGCTGCTGCCAGACTCATCCACCTTACAAACCGATCAGTGTCTGCTACCCCTCTCTGCCAATCCCTCCATTGGCTGCCACTCGCCCAACGAATTAAATTCAAAATACTAACAATAAGTTACAAAGCCATCCACAACTGTGCCCCCAGCTACATCACTAACCTAGTCTCAAAATACCAACCTAAACGCCATCTCCGTTCCTCCCAAGATCTCCTGCTCTCTAGCTCCCTCATCACCTCCTCCCATATCCGCCTCCAGGACTTCTCCCGAGCCTCGCCCATCCTCTGGAATTCCCTACCCCAATCTGTCAGACTGTCTCCAAATTTATCCACTTTTAGGCGATCCCTGAAGACTTTCCTCTTCAGAGAAGCCTATCCTGCCTCCATCTAACAACTGCATTATTTTCTCCATTAGCTCATCCCCCACAGCTATTACCCTTTTGTATAACTTGACCCTCCCTCCTAGATTGTAAGCTCTAACGAGCAGGGCCCTCTGATTCCTCCTGTATTGAATTGTATTGTACTTGTACTGTCTGCCCTAATGTTGTTGTAAAGCGCTGCGTAAACTGTCGGCGCTATATAAATCCTGTATAATAATAATAATAATAATAAAATGAGACCCTCCGATGTGGTGAGCACCCTCTTTCCATACAGCCTTTGTATGCACAGTGTGACGCTTCCCTCTGGCAAACATCAGAACTTTGGACACCTGTGGATCTAGCAGTTGGATGGTCGTGTATGAGAAGCTGAGAGTTTCTATATTGATATTGAAGCGCTGCTTGCTGTTAATGGTAGCAATGAATCTGGTGAACGCATTATTAGCACTGAGCACAAGTGGTGGTGTGTTAAGATTCAAGGTGGAAGGTCTTTGGTCGCTGGAAGACACCCTTTTTTTCTCATTGATATACTATACATTTTGTATTGGAATACACTTTATCCTGGGACTTTTTTGATTCAATATATCATCACAGTTAATAGAACTTTATTGCTTTACATATGATTCATATACACGTATTGTTTTTTCATATATATATATATATATATATATATATATATATATATATATATATATATACACAGCAATAACAGCTTCAACTCTTCTGGGAAGGCTGTCCACAAGGTTTAAGAGTGTGTCTTCCAGGAGCTAATTTGTGAGGTCAGGCACTCATGTGGACGAGAAGGCCTGGCTCACAGTCTCTGCTCTAATTCATCCCAAAGGTGTTCTATCGGGTTGAGGTAAAGACTCTGTGCAGGCCAGTCAAGTTCCTCCACCCCAAACTTACTCATCCATGTCTTTATGGACCTTGCTTTGTGCACTGGTCCCAATCAATTGGCGGAGGGGAGATTATGGTGTGGAGTTGTTTTTCGGGGGTTGGGCTTGGTCCCTTAGTTCCAGTGAACTCCTAAGGCATCAGCATACCAAGCGATTTTAGACAATTTCGTGCTCCCAACTTTGTGGGAACAGTTTGGGGGTGGTCCCTCTCTGTTCCAACATGACTGCCCACCAGTGAACAAAGCAAGGTCCATAAAGACATGGATGAGCGAGTTTGGGGTGGAGGAACTTGACTGGCCTGCACAGTCCTGACCTCAACCCAATAGAACACCTTCGGGATTAATTAGAGACTGCAAGCCAGGCCTTTTTGTCCAACATCAGTGCCTGACCTCACAAATGCGCTTCTGGAAGAATGGTCAAATATTTCCATAGACACACTCCTAAACCTTGTGGACAGCCTTTCCAGAAGAGTTGAAGCTGTTATAGCTTCAAAGGGTGGGCCAACTCAATATTGAACCCTATGGAATAAGACTGGGATGCCATTAAATTTCATGTGTGTAAAGGCAGGCGTCCCAATACTTTTAACAATATAGTGTATGTTTATATGGAGGTACTGCACATTATTGTTTATGTTTCAGTTGGGTTTTGTATGTAGACCTATTGCTAGCTGCCTCCTCTATACTTCCAGCACAGACTTTTTTTTTACTATCAGCTTGAAAGCCGAACTCCAGATAACATTTTGTATGCAGTTGTAGCAACAGTATTTTATTCTTTTGTAAAAAAAGTTTGAAACTAGTTCATTAAAAATCTGACCATAAGCACCTCAACCGGTGTTATATCCAGTGTTATATGGTTTGTCCCACCCCTACCACTGTCCTTTTGATGCACAGCTCGGACTGCATGTAATTGGGGACAAATATATAAGCGAAAAGGGTAATCATATACTGATTACTATCATTACAGGTATTAATCCCATACAGATTACAATTACAATATGGCGGCCCCTTAAATTTTAGAAACAACAAAGATATATGACAAGGTTAATTGGAATCCAGCAGAATTAGCTGCATTGTGCATGTGACTGTTGTAGGCTTTACTGAAGCAGGGACAAATATGAATGGCTCAGTGACCACCACTAATTATGTTGGCTCCATAAATATTAATTAAATACTGAAATGGTCCATATATAACATAGAAAAAGAAAGACTTCTCTTCCAAGCACTTTAGCTGAGGGCAGGGGAGAACGTCTCTGCTGCTTTGCTTAGATTCACAACTAACAGGTACATCTCATAAAATTAAAATAGCATCAAAAAGTACATTTATTTAATTAATTCAATTCAAAAAGTGAAACTTTTTATTTAGACGTGTTACACACACACACAGTATCCAAATTCAGTATCTCAGAAAATTTGAATATTACATAAGACCAATAAAAAAAAAAGATTTTTAATACAGAAATGTACTGAAAAGTATGTCCATGTACAGTATAGTATGCACTCAATACTTGGTCGGGGGTACTTTTGCATGAATTACTGCATCAATGTGACATGGAGGCAGCCTGTGGCACTGCTGAGATGTTATGGAAACCCAGGTTGCTTTGATAGCGGGCTTCAGCTCGTCTGCATTGTTGGGTCTGGTGTCTCGCATCTTCTTCTTGACGATACCCCACAGATTCTCTATGGAGTTTAGGTTAGGCGAGTTTTCTAGCCAATCAAGCACAGTGATACCATGATCATTAACCACTTAACCGCTTGCCGACCAGCGCACGCCGATGTACATTGGCAGAATGGCACTGGCAGGCAAAAGGGCGTACAGGTACGTCCCCTTTAAAAAGCGGTGTCGCGTGCGCACCACCGGAGACGTGCGCGCCTGCCGCAGTCTCCGTGGGGGGAATTTGAATGGTGAGAGCGGCCGTGTTGGCTGGCTGAGGCGGATGGGGTAACAATAGAATCAGCGACACCAAATCTTCTTCTGTTCTTTCCTCATGGTTACGTCACTGTGTGAACGTCAGACATCTCACGTCAGAGGCTGCACCGCTGGAAGGTGATTATCTGTCATCTCCATCTTACAATATTCAATCTCATGTGAGTGACATTGCAGTCCATCCCATCACTACAACCTGGATTCATAAGGATGTGGTGACCTTTCGAGCTGACCCTCCAAGGAGACTAGCGGGATATCGTAGATGCTGTTAAGGCCTGAGATTTACAACTATTTGGTGAGTTTGAACCCCAAAGGGGCGCGTGAAGCGCGGTGTGTGGAATACGGTGATTGGTGCACTCTCCGAATATTTCCCCCTCTTTGCCTTCGTTTGAAGTTTACCACGGACTTGATTCCTTCAAATCTACTCACTGTTGTATCTGTCTGATACTGCTATATACTGTGTAGTTATCTTTATCGCATGTGTAATACTATATATGCTGATTAGTCATTATTTCTGATTTTGACACAAGCGCCGCTTTGATAGGATGTTTTTTTTATATTGAGTTCTCAATCGTGACAAATCATTTTATCTCTTTTTTTATATTTCATTTAAAAACTGATATTTATAACAAAACAAGCCCTCAGAAAGGGCAGGTACATCCTAATTAGAACCAATCAAATCAATTAAAAACACATGGAGAGAAAGGGAAGAGACTCAGAAATCATGTGAAGGACATGGCATAAACAAATAAAACATGTACTGCTAATATTTCACGAATATAACAAAACAATGTAATTATGTTAAGAAAAAATTCATGTCCATCTTATTGTTCAAGCCATATGGTCTTATAGAATTGTGGGTATGGATCCACCACACTTCACGTTTAGGCAAAATATGATGAGTATCACCTCCTATTGGGGTTTTTTTTACCTGTTCAGCACCAAAAAAAGAGAAGGTATCAAGATTGCCATGGTGTACTTCTCGGAAGTGTTTTGGCACATTTAAAATATTTTTAGCATTGGTATTAGTGGTGTCATTCACATGTTCCGAGATTCTCACTCTCAACGGGCGTATAGTATACCCAACATATTGCAGTTTACAGGCACTGCATTGAATTACCGTATTTATCGGTGTATAACATGCGCCGGCGTATAACACGCACCCCAAGTTTAGGAGGGAATTTTAAGGAAAAAACTTTTAGGAGGGAAGTTTAAGGAAACTTACATTTAAATGCCCATCAATGTAGCCGTATCAGTGTCCATCTGCAGCCTTGTCAGTGTCATTGCAGCCTTGTCATTGCAGCCTTGTCAGTGCAGCCTTCCCCAGTGTCCATTGCAGCCTTGTCAGAGCAGCCTTGTCAGTGCAGCCTTCCCCAGTGTCCATTGCAGCCTTGTCAGTGCGGCCTTCCCCGATGTCCATTGCAGCCTTGCCCCAGTGCAGTCTTGCCCCAGTGTCCATTGCAGCCTTGTCAGTGTAGCCTTGTCAGTGCAGCCTTCCCAAGTGTCCATTGCAGCCTTGCCCCAGTGCATCCTTGCCCCAGTGTCCATTGGAGCCTTGTCAGTGCGGCCTTCCCCGATGTCCATTGCAGCCTTGCCCCAGTGCAGCCTTGCCCCCAGTGTCCATTGCAGCCTTGTCCAGATTTAAATATGGCGCCGCCGAGATCGCAGGGACTCGGCGGAGCAGAGCGAGCACCGCCAAGATCACAGGGACTGGGCGGAGCCAAGATACACATAGCCGAGTGTACTCGGCTCTTCTCGGCTCCACTCACAGTCACGCCCAGTCCTGCCCTATGATGGACATAACACAGGTCCAATGGCGGGACTGGGCGTGACTGTGAGCGGAGAGAAGAGGGAGAGAGAAGAGCCTAGTACACTTGGCTAAGTGTATCTCTGCGCGATCGCTCAGCTCACAATCAGCGGAGATCGTCGGGGATCAGCGTATAAAACGCACCCACAATTTTCCCCTGATTTTAAAGGGAAAAAAAGTGTGTGTTATACGCCGATAAATACAGTACATAAACCCCCGATTTAGAATTGCAATTAATATATTGTTTGATGGTATATGTTTTCTTAGTTGAGATGGAAAACACTGAGGTACTTTTTCATGTCTGTGGCACTGTGTGCAGGTATTTTGGCCACACATGTAGGATCCTATAGTAGAAAGCCAAGTCTGTGGTTTGTTTGGCTTCTGAAAGTCAAACTAGGTGACAACATACTACCTAGACTGGGGGCCCTTCTACAAGAAAAATTGCAACCCCCCTTAATAGCACTCTACAGATCTTTATCAGCATATAGAATGGGAAGAATTGCAACAATTTTGTAGTAACAAAGTTAATTTTATTTTTATTATAATCGCTACACTGTTTCTATCTGTAGTCTTCTCTTCTCTACATCCCTGAATTTATGAGCTTGTCTGAGGGTTCAGAAAGCAGGTGTCAGGAAGCTGAAATTACACTCTGCAGAGCTCAATGAGGAGAGCTCTGAGAGCTGATTGGAGAGAAGGGACACACCTCCTCCACACAGCACAAAGGAACAGCACTAAGGCTGTCAATCTGCTGGAGATCCCTCCCCTGTCACCTTTTTTCTCTTTGTGTCAAGAAAACTTGTCAGTAGTGATTCATGCTAATAGCAGAGGAATGAAGCAGCATATAGAAATGACTCTTAACTGAGATAGGTACACACAGTAGAGGGATATGCTTTGTTCATATTTGGATGGTATAACTACAAGTGTTTGTATGATTTTTCTTTGCACATCTCAAAAAAAAACCTCAAAAGCATAAACTATCCAATAACTGTGATAAAACACCCAGGAGCTCAGTCTGATGAGACTTATGCCCCGTACACACGGTCGGACTTTGTTCGGACATTCCGACAACAAAATCCTAGGATTTTTTCAGACGGATGTTGGCTCAAACTTGTCTTGCAAACACATGGTCACACAAAGTTGTCGGAAAATCCGATCGTTCTGAACGCGGTGACGTAAAACACCTACGTTGGGACTATAAACGGGGCAGTGGCCAATAGCTTTCATCTCTTTATTTATTCTGAGCATGCGTGGCACTTTGTCCGTCGGATTTGTGTACACACGATCGGAATTTCCGACAACGGATTTTGTTGTCGGAAAATTTTATATCCTGCTCCTAAACTTTGTGTGTCGGAAAATCCGATGGAAAATGTGTGATGGAGCCTACACACGGTCGGAATTTCCGACAACAAGGTCCTATCACACATTTTCCATCGGAAAATCCGACCGTGTGTACAGGGCACTAGAATATCAGAAAATATAGAGCATCCATTAGACTGACAAGGTTGAAGTTCTGTTATTCTGAAACAACCATAGTTGCTGACCCATGTTTTACTTAAGTACAGAAATGGATGAATATCTCATACTTATATTCATTTCAATATATATCTACAACAAGTCAACAAAACAGTCAAGGACCTTTTACAGCTGAATTTCATTACCAGCATTGTCTGACATGGTTCGCTATATATCATTTCCCATTTTTATACTTGGTGGCTTTAGAGTAGCCTTACAAAAGCAAACTTTTCACCAGTACAACAAAAGATCACCAGTTACCCAAATAGCCAAGGTTACCCAAACCAATGAAAATTACTGTCAGAACACAACAGCTCAGCGGCGGAGATCGCTGGACTAACGTCAGATTGTTAGTACAGCTGAGCTGTCATTTTTTCTTTTCATTCAACTCACTGAGTTGAACTAAAAAAAAAACTACAATGCCCTGTACACACAATAGGATTTTCCGACAACAAATGTTGGATGTGAGCTTGTTGTCGGAAAGTCCGACCGTGTGTAGGCTCCATAGAACATTTGTTGTCGGAATTTCCGCCAACAATGTAGTACTCGGCTGACGATTTTGGCATTTTTAAAACTTTTATGCCGCGTACACACGGTCGGACTTTCTATCCTACTTGGTCCGGCACACTTTCCGACGGACTTTGTCCGCCAGGTGCGCCGGACTTTAAAACGGACGGACTTGCCCACACACGCCGGGACTTCCCGGCGGGCTAAGTCCGCCCGTCTTTCCGACGGACTTTCGCCGGAGTTCCGGCGGACTTTCAGAATGAACGGACTTGCCCACACACGGACAAGTCCGTTCATTTTGAACGTGACTCAGGTGCGACGGGACTAGAAAAGGATGTCAATCTTGCCGCTTTTATCGGCGAGATTGACACCTTGCGAGCCCCGTCGGGGGCATACCAGGCCCTTAGGTCTGGTATGGATTATAAAGGGGAACCCCTACGCCGAAAAAACGGCGTGGGGCCCCCCCTAAAATCCATACCAGACCCCGATCCGAGCACGCAGCCTGGCCGGTCAGGAAAGGGGGTGGGGACGAGCGAGCGCCCCCCCCCCCTCCTGAACCGTACCAGGCCGCATGCCCTCAACATGGGGGGTGGGTGCTTTGGGGGAGGGGGCGCCCTGCGCCCCCCCCCAAAGCACCTTGTCCCCATGTTGATGAGGACAAGGGCCTCTTCCCGACAACCCTGGCCGTTGGTTGTCGGGGTCTGCGGGCGGGGGCTTATCGGAATCTGGGAGCCCCTTTAATAAGGGGGCCCCCAGATCCCGGCCCCCCACCCTATGTAAATGAGTATGGGGTACATGGTACCCCTACCCATTTACCTAGGAAAAAAGTGTAAGTAATAAAACACACTACACAGGTTTTTAAAATATTTTATTAAACAGCTCCGGGGGGGGGGGGATCTTCCTCCGGCTTCGGGGGTCTTCTTCCGGCTTCGGGGGTCCCTCCGCTTCATCTTCTCCCGGCGTCCGGTTGGTTCTTCTCCGCTCTCCGGCCTCTTCTCCCGGTGTCGCAGGTCTTCGGCCGGCCCCTCCGCTGTCTTCATGTAGCTCTATTGCCAGCGGAGGTCCGGACTTCTGGGCTTCTTGGCTTCTTGGCTTCTCTTCTCTTCTCTTCCCCCAGATGTTGACACGACGCTCTCTCCGGCTGGACTGGTCTCTGAGGGCTGCGTTGTGACTTATATAGGTGGAGACCCCGCCCCCATATGATGTCACAGTCCTTGGGCATGCTGGGACTGTGACGTTTTAGGGGGCGTGGTCGACCAAAGAAGTTGAGTGCACGTGCTCAGCGTCATATGTAGGGGTTGTCTTTGTGAAATAGAGGTATAAGTGCTGCCAGCATTGCTGCAGAGGTTGAAGGGGTGGGGGGATCAGCCTGTCAGTGCCCAGACCATCTGCCGCACACTGCATCAAATTGGTCTGCACGGCTGTCATCCCAGAAGGAAGCCTCTTCAAAAGATGATACACAAGAAAGCCAGCAAACAGTTTGCTGAAGACAAGCAGACTATGCACATGGATTACTGGAACCATGTCCTGTGGTCTGATGAGACCAAGATAAACTTATTTGGTTCAGATGGTGTCAAATGTATGTGGCGAATCCAGGTGAGGAGTACAAAGACAAGTGTGTCTTGCCTACAGTCAAGCATGGTGGTGGGAGTGTCATGGTCTGGGGCTGCATGAGTGCTGGGGAGCTACAGTTTACTGAAGGAACCATGAATGCCAACATGTACTGTGACATACTGAAGCAGAGCATGATCCCCTCCCTTCAGAGACTGGGCCGCAGGGTAGTATTCCAACATGATAATGAACCCACCAGCCTCCAAGATGACCACTGCCTTGCTAAAGAAGCTGAGGATAAAGGTGGACTGGCCAATCATGTTTCAAGACCTAAACCCTATTGAGCATCTGTGGGGCATCCTCACACGGAAGATGGAGGAGTGGAAGGTCTCTAACCTCCACCAGCTCCGTGATGTTGTCATGGAAGAGTAGAAGAGAACTTCAGTGGCAACCTGTGAAGCTCTGGTGAACTCCATGCCCAAGAGGGTTAAGGCAGTGCTGGAAAAAAATGGCGGCCACACAAAATATTGACGCTTTGGGCCCAATTTCAACAATTTTACTTAGGGGTGTACTCACTTTTGTTGCCAGTGGTTTAGACATGAATGGTTGTGTGTTGAGTTATTTTGAGAGGACAGCAAATTTACACAGTTATACAAGCTGTACACTCTCTACTTTACATTGTAGGACAGTGTAATTTCTTCATGTTGTCACATGAAAAGATATAAAATATTTACAAAAATGTGAGGGGTGTACTCACTTTTGTGAGATACTGTATATTTTCTTAGAGGTATACTTTTAAACTGGGCATGGCCATGAATGAGGAAATTTTTCTGACACATATTTAAGAAAGTTGACTTTTTTGCTTGTGCAAGATTTTTCTAGTAAACTGTTGAAAGTCTCATGTACCTTATGAAAATATTTTTCTACCTTTCAGTGAAGATATTTTAGGGCTGATTTACATGGGCTTTTAATGCTGCATTTTACATCTGAATGCATTGCTGCGATGCAAAGAAGGACAAATACATTCCCAGAAATGTCATTTATCAAATAATTGTGTAATATGTGAGAGGCAAGAGTCTTAAATGTTGCACAAACAAACTGCACGCCATGTAAGCATTTTTACTTGAACACAGTGTAAGAGGGAGAGACAAGGCAGTTTTTATCAATAAATAAAATTACAATGTATTATATCAGGATAAGAGCCAGAAATATTGCACAGACATATTGCATATAATGTACATGGTTTTACTATGCCACAATGGAAGAGGAAGAAATAAGCAGGTTTTATTGTGAAATTGAATTTTGAAAGCATTTTCAACGGGCCACACAGCATAAAGATTTTCATCCAAAAATAAACATCTAAGTGTATACAGTGGGAAAAATAATTATTTGATCCCCTGCAGATTTTGTAAGTTTGTCCACTTACAAAGAAATGAAGGTTCATAATACTTACCATAGGTATATTTTAAATGATAGAGACAGAATATCAACCAAAAATCCAGAAAAAAAACACATGGTACAAATGTTATAAATGGAGTTGTAGTTCAGTAAGTAAAACAAGTATTTGGTCTTGGTAAGCACAGAGGTAATACATTTCTTGTAGTTACCAGGTTTGCACACATCTCAGGAGGGATTTTGATCCACTCCTCTTTACAGATCTCTAAATCCTTAAGGTTTCTTGGCTGTTACTTGGCAACTCAAAGTTTCAGCACCCTCAGTGCATTTTCTATAGGATTAAGGTCTAGAGACTGGCTAGGCCACTCCAGGACCTTAATGTGCTTCTTCTTGAGCCACTCCTTTGTTGCCTTGGCGGTATGTTTTGGGTCATTGTCATGCTGGAAGACCCATCCATGACCCATCTTCAGTGTTCTGGCTGAGGGAAGAAGGTTCTCATCCAAGATTTTACAATACATGGTCCTGTCTATTGGCCCCTCAATTCGTCAAAGTCGATCTGTACCTTTAGCAGAGAAACAGCCTAAAAGCATGTTTCCACCTCCGTACTTGAACTGTTCTTAGGGTCATAGTCAGCATTTTTCTTCCTCCAAACATAGCAAGTCGAGTTAATGCCAAAGAGCTCAATTTTTATCTCATGTGACCACAGCACTTTCTCCCAATCCTTCTCTGAATCATTTAGATGTTCATTGGCAAACTTCAAACGGCATGTACGTGTGCCTTCTGGAGGAGGGGGACCTTGCAGGCGCTGCAGGATTTCAATCCATGGCGGGGCATTGTGTTACCAATGGTTTGTTTGGTGACTGTGGTCCCAACTGCCTTGAGATCATTCACAAGCTCCTCCTGTGTAGTTCTGGGCTGAGCTTTCACTTTTCTCATGATCATCCTGACCCCATGAGGCGAAATCTTGCATGTAGCTCCAGACCGAGGTTGATTGATGGTTATTTTGTATTTCTTCCATTTGCGAATAATCGCTTCAACAGTTGTCTACTTCTCACCAAGCTTCTTGCTGATGGTCTTGTAGCCCATTCCAGACTTGTGCAGGTCTACAATCTTGTCCCTGACTCCTTTGACAGTTCTTTTGTCTTGCCCATGATGGTGAGGTTTGAATGGATGAAAGAGAGTTTGTGGACAGGTGTCTTTTATACACATAATGAGTTGTCGTTAGGAGCACCTTCTTAAACTGACAGGACTAATCTGTGTACCACATGAGCACATACTGTGGCTAGTCTGTGGGAGCCAGAATTAGTGTTGGTTGGTAGGGGATAAAATAATTATTTTACTTACCTAACTGCAACTTAATTTATAACATTTGCATCATGTGTTTTCTCAGCATTTTTGGTTGATATTTTGTCTCTATCATTTAAAATACACCTATAATAAAAATTATAGAACCTTCATTTCCTTGTAAGTGGGCCAACATACAAAATCTGCAGGAAATCAAATAATTATTTTTGCCACTGTATATGTCACAGAAAATAATGACGATATATTGTACAGACTACATAGACAGCATTTCAGCATGTTATTACCAATGAACACTGTAATAAATATGCTACAGGCATCATGCTTAGTATTTCTACAATTTCTTCTAGGCCTCATCACCTAAAATACATCCCCATTTAGTTTTGGTGAACAGAAAATTAAATATTCTATTTTTCTGATTTAAAAGATTTAAAGCCTAAATTCACAAAAAAAAATTCTTGAAAAAAAAAAAGTAAAATCTATAAATCAGCACAAAGGACATGACTTACTTTCAGTGAGATGTATCCCATATGCTTGTGTGTTCTTTTGCTGAAATCTTCCTCTTCCAATGCCCACCAACCCCAGTCCCTGTAATCTTTTAATCTTTTAGTGTGATGAGGGTTAAAAGTGTTGTGCAGAGTATTGAAATCATGGGCTGGAAGCTTCTTATATACAGCAGAACATCTTTACTTTCACGGAACATATCTTTATCATGGCTTTACATCATATAGACAGAAACAGGAACAAGGAGCCTACAGCTACATACACTTAAAAATATAACACTTCTTCTAAATATATTACCATAGATACACACTACAGTGCCACCTGCTGAATAGATATGTATAATTTATACACTATATATAGTTCACAGTACTTTACATTACATGTTGTTGTTCTTCCAACACCCCTTCTCAACAGCATGTGCTTTGTCAAATTATATCCAGCTTCTTCTGGAAATAACTATGACGTTCCTTCAACAAAGGTTTGGTGAGTGCATCAGCAGTCATTTCCTCCGATGGGCAGTATTGAATGTCAATAACACCTTGCTCTTGATTATCCCTCCGTAGGTGATACTTGACATTGATGTGTTTGGTTCTAGGATTGACCCTTTTTGATTGTGTAAGCTTTATATATCCCTGGTTGTCTTCAAAAATGGGAATTGGTTTTGACATGTCTATCCCAATGTCCACAAAAAGTTGAAGAATCCATATCACTTCTTGACATGCATGTGCTGCTGCAATGTACTCTGCTTCAGTTGAAGATAGCGTGACAGTTGATTGCTTTTGACTAAACAAACGTATAGTTCCTTCCCCATACTGGAAGATGAATCCACTTGTGGATTTGTGGTCTGTGCAGTCGCCGGCCCAATCAGCATCCACATATCTGACCAGTGTTGGATATGATGTTGCTGATAACCATAACTTTATCTGAATTGTACCTTTAAGGTACTGCATCACTCTTTTTTTTGCATTCCAGTCATGCTAACAGGGAGCTGAAACTTTCCTGCATAGTATGCCCACTGCTCCAGCTATGTCTGGTCTTGTCACAGTGGCAACATATAGCAGCTTACCGATTGCTCTGCAATACATGTCATTGTTGGGTAGCAAGTTTTCTGCTTCTTTGCTCTTTTGATAGCCTGGTTCACTAGGAGTTTTCATTTCCTTTGTATCTTGCATATGGAATTGTTCAGATTTCTGAGATTTTCTGAGAAAATAAGATAAGAAGATAAGTTAAGATAACTTCCATCTTCTTCTCTCTCTATTAGGATTCCCAGATAGTAGCTAATGTTCCCTAGTTCTTTGATTTCAAAATTTTCTTTCAGCTTTTAAACTATCTGATTATAATCCCCTTCTTATTCAAAACAAGTTATAATGTCATCAACATAGATAAGGATGTATATCCATCTGTCTTCTTGATTCTTGGAGTAGAGACAGAGGGTCTGCTTTACCTCATGAGAATCCCTCTTTGGTAAGTACTTTGTTCACTTTCTCATTCCACATCCTTGCAGATTGCTTAAGACTGTAGATGCTCTTCTGAAATTTGCACACAAGGTTGTCTCCTTGCTCAAAATCTGGTGGTTGCTCCATGTAGAGATCTTCCTGAATGTCTCCATATAGGAAAGCAGTTTTAACATCTAGGTGTTTCACTTGCATGTCCTCCCCGGCTGCAACACTAGGAAGCGCTTTAATAGTGGAGTGTTTTACAACGGGAGCGAATGTTTTATCGTAATCTTCACCGAATTTCTGGGATTAACCCTTGGCGACTAGTCTGGCTTTGTATTTGTGGATATTCCTCTGCGTCTGGCTTTACTTTGAAAGACAACTTACTTCCTATAGTTTTGCGTTTAGAAGGGAGCTCTGTGAGTATCCAGGATTTTTTTTTCTTGAAGTGACTTTAATTCTTCTTCTGCTGCCTTTCTCTATTGGCTTCATGTTTTGGCAGTTTTCCTATGTCTTCCCAGGATGTTGGTTCAAGTATGCTGTACGTTTTAACAGTGTATGACAGCTTGCGGGTGGTATCCTCTTTGTGGTCCGAGTGGATCTTCTTACTTTAGGAAGTTCAGCAGGATCTGGTGGGGAGCTTGGTTTGGGCATTTGAGTTCCACCTCTTGTTCTGACTCCTGCACAGGTTCGCTTTGATCAACCTTTTCTTCTGGTTTCCTTGAGGATCGGTGTTTCTGATGATGGGCTTTCATCAAAATAAAAAATGTTGCTTATTGTCACTTTGTCAGTCTTTGGGTGTAGGTTTCTGTAACCCTTAGTTTGCTCACTGTAGCCTACTAGAATGCCCTCTATGTCTCTGTTCTCCAGTTTGGATTGCTTTTCACTTAGAATATAGGCATATGCTTTACATCCAAACACTCTGATGTGCCCTATGCTAGGCTTTGATCTATATACAAAATAAAATAATTAGTGCAGCGCAATATGAATAAAAGAAAGTCCATCCATAAATGTAAAAGAACTACAAGTCCCAGATCAAAAGATAAGACCCCTCGTGAGAGAGTGGAAGATCCAATCCACTGGTGATTCTAGGTGACAGGCCCTCCACCACAAAACCAATGCTCTTACCAGAAAAGGTGGACCCCTGATAAACAGAAGGTCAAACACACTTGTATCCACAATGGGATGATAGTATTCTCCAGCACGGCAGTGGAACAGAAATATCCAGGGCAAGTGTAAAGAGACAAGGGGAGACATTCTAAGTGTTTTCTGTTGGTTTATTTTAAAAAGGATTCATGAAAAGGCATATGGTGATGGCGCCAATATCGCGCTACATGTAAGACCAAAAAGTCAGTGTACAACTAAAAACATAAGATCCAAAGATCCAGAGATGCCAGCGGGTGAGGTCCGCAAGATAGCTCCTCCCCCCCATACGTGTTATGTCCTATGGGTCTTCGTCAGCGAGGGCGGGGCTATCACATCCCCCTGAAGTTTAAATAGACGGCTGGTCTCCATGGAGAGCGGATCGGAAGTTAGAGTTACTTAAACGGTCACACATTCCTATGGGGACACATATCCATGCCAATACTTAATGTAGGCATAGTGATTACTAAATGTAAGCCTACGCTTGTAATTAAAAGAAAAGAGAAATATTAATGAATAAACTGACCTGTAAACCCACGTCCATCTCTTCACATAGAAAAAAGACCATATATGTAACAAAACAAAAATACCTTATAGCAGAATACTTTTAAAAAATGTTAAAAAGACATCTGAAAAATATTTATTTGATATGAAAGAGTTTAAGTCCAATTCATCGTTTAATCCTCTCGGAACTGAAACCTGTGTCTCATGGATCCAGAAGGATTCTCGCTGACTTAACTGTCGTATAAAATTTCCACCTCTCCAGTGCTTATTTACCTTCACCAACCCCCAGAATCTGAGGCATCTTGGGTCCCTGTTGTGAAAAATTCTGAAGTGTTTAGAAACATTGTGTGTTCTCAAGCTTAAGCTTCTTTTTTAATATTATCCACATGTTCAGCTATGCGAACACCCATGGGTCTTGATGTCCTCCCCACATACTGGAGTCCACAGTCGCACTCCAGCATGTACACGACCCCCACTGTATCACACGTGATGGGATATTTTATGGAGTATTTTCTGTTAGTGGCCGAGGCGACAAAGTCCTTGCGTTTTGTAACGTTCTGTTTACATTGCCTGCATGCAGGACATTTTCCACAAGCGTAGAATCCAGACAAAAAGGCAAACAATCTATTTTCCTTAACAACAGGGGGATCTACTACACTTGGGGCCAAAACATCTCGGAGGATAGGAGGTCTTCTGTAAATGAATCTCCGGCATGGGGGCAGCACTGTACCTAAAAATCTATCCTTTTTTAAGATTTCCCAATGTTTCATAATTATTTTTTCAAATTTTTTATGTTGTATAATTTTATATTCAAAAGTGTCTCTTTTATTCTTATTTTTGTTGGAATCTGCAACTAAGAGGGTTTGATCCAGGTTCCCAATGCTCTGGATCTCACTTGCAATCTGTTTCTTCTTATATCCTTTTTGGAAAAAAAACGTTCAGCTAATACATTAGACTACGTGTAATAATCAGACTCGGGAGTGCAGTTCCGCCTTAGGTGGATAAACTGACCTCTTGTGATGTTATACTGCCATGATTGATGGTGGCAACTATCTAAAGGTATATAGCCATTTCTGTCAGTCGGTTTGAAGAAATTTCTTGTCTTAAAAGAACTTCCCTGTCTGAAAATCTCAAGATTGAGGAATGTCATGCAGGAAGCATCAGCATTGCAAGATAAACTAATGTTTTTGTTATCGCCATTAAGTTTAGACATGAAAAGCTGTAAGCTAACAAGATCTCCCTCCCATACATGATCAAATCATCTATGTATCTTTGGTAGCAAAATGAGGAAAAGATGATCCGCACTCCTGTGATTGCTCCTAAAAAGTGTAATATTTATTGACAAGCCACAGTGACCAAACGCAAATGAGAACAGTTATCTTTGGTAGCAAACCAGCTGTGCAGGTCGATCACAGAAAATTTGTTTCTTCTTCCCATAGCGCCATAAATAGGTTTGCTACACTCGGAGCAAACCGAGCGCCCATAGCAACACCGAGAATCTGGAGGAAAAATTTTCCATCATACCAGAAATAATTTCTGACCAAACAGAACGCTAGTGATTTCATTAGGGAGATTTTATGCAAATCAGAAAGATCTGATTTATCTAGGGCCCACTTTACAGACATCAGTGCATCCTGGTGACCAATAATGGTGTATAGTGAGCTGACGTCTGCCGTCACCACAAGACTATTCTCATTACAGGGGATAGTTTCCATAATCTGAATAACATGTTTCATGTCCTTCAAGTATGCTGTGGTTCTTGACACTAGGGCAGTGGTTCTCAACTCCAGTCCTCAGGGCCCCCCAACAGGCCAGGTTTGCAAGATAGCTGAAATACATCACAGGTGATATCACTTGCTGCTCAGTGATTGCAGTATTCTAGTCTGCAACTCCCCAAGGTAATACTTAAAATCTGGCCTGTTGGTGGGTCCCGAGGACTGGAGTTGAGAACCACTGCACTAGGGGTTTTAGAAAATAGTCAATGTATTGACCTAACTGTGCTGACACCATTGACTATGGGTCTGCCTGGGGGAGACTGATCATTTTTATGTATTTAAGGCAAAAAATACACAATCGGTCTCCTACAAGCACTGGGGACTAGGTACAATGCCTCCTTTTTGTTTAAAACCCCGTTGGTTTTACCATATTCTATTAGTATTTAAAGCTCACTTTTCAACTGGAACACTGGGTCGTTACTTAACACTTGGTATGTATTTCGATTCTCCAATAATCTTTCCATTTCCCCTTGTAGAAGGATTTGCTCATAACCACTAATCCGCCCCCCTTATCTGCGGGCGGACAACAATATCCTTATTTTTTTCCAAAGTGGTAATTCATTTTTTCAAATAAGAGGGGTCCTTAACTTTTTTAACTTTCATTCCTTCCAGGTCACTAGGCACCATATTCCTAAAGAATTCAATATGACTGTAATCATTTTTGGGTGGGATGAATACTGATTTGTGGGCCAGATTGGAATGAACCTCAGAAGGGACTCCAGGGCCAGACTGGGAAAATCTCCTACGGGGTTTGGAAAGTAAAAGTATCTTTTAATATTAAGAGTTCTAATAAACGTCTGCAGACTAATATAAGTTTGGAATTTGTTAAAATTGTTCACTGGGGCAAAAGAACGCATTTAGATAATAAAGGCAGAGAATCCATCCAGTGAGCAAACCAATACAAGTGGGGCCGTCACCATACAGAGAGCCTCCTTACCAGATATCAAGTTAGACTATACAAGTAACAACACCAACAGGATGCCAGGTTACGATATAGGACTTGTATAAGGTGCAGATCGATCGCTCAGCAGATAGGGGAAGGATCACCCGGAGCCACAACAAACATCAGATGATACCGAAAAGAGATATATGTGGACCAATAGTGTAATATTGTCAACGCTGGTTTATTAGATAAAAAGAGTAACACTTACATACAAACATTAAAAAGCTCGCATAGAATTTTGCCGGCCGGCATAAACAAACACGTCCTGTCCTCCTCGGCGAGACAGCGTGGTGACGTCAGCACGTACCTCCCTGACACGTTTCGTCATAGCTAACATTCTCAATGGGGAACCTTGAGAATGGGGAACGTTAATTGATCCCTTATGAATATAGGTGTAGATGTTTTCCCATGCTTCCTCTGACAGGTCTATTGATAGTTCCCTTTCCCAGCTGAGAGTTGCTATGTTGGATTTAGGGTTGTGGTCAGAGAATAGGATAGAGTATATGTCTGAGATCACATGTCTTTGTGGTTCTGTCTTGGTACACAATATTTCAAACGACGTGAATGGTCTGGAATAATCGGAGCGTTTGTGAGGATGGTTCAGAAAGTGTCTAATTTGGAAGTATATCCACAGCGGGAAGGATCGTCCAGACGTTTGTGTGGGTAAATTAGGAAGTGACAGAAAGGTGTTTCCAGAAAAGAAGTGTTCTGCACGTAAATTTGTATGGGGCCAGAAATCTGCGAGGAACGTGTCCGATAGACCCGCTGGAAAGTCTGGATTGTTTCGGATGGGCGTCATTGGTCCTTGTGTGGAGGAGATGTGGTGATTTCGGCATGCCTTCTGAAAGGTTTGTAAAGTGGTTTCTATTAAGGGATGGTGTTTGCAGGCCTGAGGGACATTGTTTGGGGTGATCCAGTGTAGCTGTCGAACTGGTATTGGGAAGAACTCGTTTTCAATTTTTGTCCAGGCTTTCGTACGGCTGTGGACGTTCCAGTCGAATATTCTCGTCAGTTGACAAGCCTTTTCATATTTAGCAATGTCTGGGAGACCAATACCTCCTTTTAGTTTGGGTAAGGTTAGTCTTTCGAAACTGAGTCTAGGACGGTCTTTGCCCCACAGGAAGTCGCTACAGGCTCTGCGATACGAGGTATAGAAGGCCTGTGGGGACTGTTTGCAAAACGTATAATATTCTCGGGAGAGTATTCATTTTAATTATTGTTGTCCTATCAAACCAAGAGAAGATTCCTATCGACCAAACCTTTAGGTATTTCTGAATGCGTTGGAGGATTGGGAAAGTTTTTAGAGTATAGGTCGGATAAATGAGATGGTAGATTGATCCCGAGATAAGTAATTGCGTCCCGATTCCTTTTGAAAGGGAAATTAGCAAAGTGCAAATGTCTCTTTCTGTAAGGAGATATTTAAGGCTTCTGATTTTGTGAAGTTGATTTGTAAGTCTTTAAAAAAGTTGGGTAAAATAACGTGTGGGTCAGTCAGAAATATGAGGATGTCGTCTGCGAAGTCAGAGAGCTTGTATGTAGTATTTGAAATGGACACTCCTTTAATGTCTGGGTTGGACCTTAGGCGCTGGAGTAGTAGTTCTAGAGTAAGGACAAATATTAAGGGGGATAGCAGACAGCCTTGGCGGGTCCCGTTTGATATGGAGAAGGCATTCGATAGGTGACCATTGACCCGGACCTTTGCGATTGGGAAGGCGTAAAGGGCCATAATAAACTGTAGCATGCGGTCCCTTATTCCAATCATTTTAAGCACTTCAGACATGTAGTCCCATGCCACCCTGTCGAATGCCTTTTCCGCATTCAGGGAAAGAAAGAACACTTGCTGTTGGGAGGAGGTCAACCATTTATGTATGTTAATTGCCTTGATTGTGTTGTCCCTTGCCTCTCTACCTGGTATAAAGCCTACCTGATCTAATGAGATGAGTTCAGGTAGTATAGGCAGGAGACGATTGGCCAGGATTATGGCGTATATTTTGTGGTCGACATTTAGTAAGGAGATTGGGCAGTAATTAGTCACCAGTGACGAGTCTTTATTTGGCTTGGGAATCACCGTGATGTGTGCTGTTAGTAGGTCTCAAGGAGGGGGGTTGTCGGAAGATAGGGAGTTGAATGCAGTCAGGAAGTGTGGTTTAAGAGTGTCAATGAATGTTTTATAGTATCCCATCATCGACGCGTTTGGTCTGGGACTTTTCCCAGGTTTCAATTGCTTAAGTACCATGTCTATTTCTGTGGGTGAAATAGGTTGCTCCAGGTCATTAGCTGCCTCATTGGACAAGGTTTCTGGGCTGTATTGTCTGAGAAAATCTCTAATTAACTGTGTTCTTCGGGTATCATCTGTGTGAGGGCTAGCGGGATGTAAATTGTACAGGCGGGTATAATAGTGGACAAACTGGTCCGCTATTTGGTCATTTGATACTATTTTATGTCCCTTTGCCTCAGTGAGGGAGTGAATAGTTATGGATGCCTTCTTTGCTTAAAGAGCTCTTGCCAGAAGCTTACTTGTTGCCGTACTCGTAGAACATTTTTTGGGAAAGTATGTGGTTTCTCTTTGTACGTTTGTTTAGTACCTCTAGAAGTTCATTTCTAGCTTGGGTCAGGTCTGGAAGGGTCCCTAATTCTTGGGAGGTTTTATGAGCATGTTCTAACTCTTGTATATGGGCGGTCAGTTTTGCGATGTGTGCATGCCTTTCTTTTCTTCTTTTGCCCGAGATTGCTATGCGTTCTGCGCGTATGGTACTTTTATGGGCCTCCCATCTCATCATAGGTGATATGTCTGGGGAGTCATTCTCCTGATGACATTATCTGTGAGAAGAGAGGGGTCCTCGGGGGGCTGTCTGTAAATTCCAAGGTCATGGATATGGGGTGGTGATCCAAAAGGTACATGGGGTCAATGGTGGGTGCGGTGAGTAATGGTAAGTCTCTTTGTGACAGAAAAAGGTAATCAAATCTGGAATGTTGGTTGTGTGGAGCCGAATAGAATGTGTAGTCCTTCACATTTGGGTAAAGCGTACGCCATGAGTCATGCAGCGATAACTCCTGTATTTGTGTTCTAATTGCCCAAAGCGCTTTGTACGGCATGGAGGAGGTGCCTGCCGATGTATCATGTAGAGGATTAAGAGGGACATTGAAATCTCCTCCAAGAACAAGAAGGCCTTCCTGGAATGTGGAGAGTTTTTGCAGTGTGGATATGAAGAATAAGACTTGTCCCGAATTGGGGCGTATATATTGGCGAGGGTGACTCACTTGCCAAATAGAATGCCTTTTACGAATATGTATCGTGCTTCCTCATCAATGCAGGTATCATTCATTTGAAACTGACAATGTTTCGCAATTAGTATAGATACCCCCTTGGTTTTTGCGGTGTGATTAGTTGCATGAAGGGATGTTGGGAATCATGGGTTTGAGAGTTTAGGGATGGAGTCTGTTCTAAAGTGCGCCTCCTGAAGGAAGACGATGTCCGCTTTGCTTCTGTGTAGGGAAAGTAGCACTTGGGAGCATTTTTCTGGGAGATTAAGTCCCCGTACATTTAAAGAAACGATCTTGGTTGATGATTTGTTTAGTTTATGTGCCGTTCACAACATTGTATGGAGGTGGATCAGGTCTCAAATTATCAAAGAGTGGATAAAGATATTTGTTGTGGTGAAGTAGAGGCACTACGGAGGAGGAGGATTAGGTCCAGGAGGTATAAAATTGGCGTTTGGCACCGGGAGGTGTGTTAATGTCTGGTAAAGGGAGGATGTGAAGGGAAAGGGTAGCAGAAAGTTCGTGTAGGTAGTTCAGTAGGGGGGTATCCGTGAGATAGAGTGTTGGAAGAGCCTATGGGTATAGGTGGTCGTTTCCGGTGAATAGCAAGAGCCTGCTCGCTAATCCAAGGATACTATGTATCCGTATCCAGGTATAACCGGAGTGGTTCAGTGGTGGAGGGTGGAGATAGAGGTGTCGCTCGGGAGGAATATTGTTAGTAGCCACTGAATTGGGAGTAACCAATGATGGCGGAGGGTGGTAAGATCTAAGGAGGAATTGCTGCCCGCCGAACAGAGAGGGAGGTAATAGTATGTGAAAAGAGGAGGTGAGGGAGGTATAGCAATCGTGTTGTAGTGTATCATAGAGGCCATATGATTAGGCGATTACTTGATAGGTTACAGGAGCGAAATGGACTGGTGCAGTGGAAGAGTATGGTAATCCCTAAAGGGATAGGGTATAATTCTGAGAATGGGGGAGTAGTCTGTGTTCCTTGTCAGTGTACATGTGGGGTTTGAGGGTGGAGTTGGGGCCCTCTAGAGAGATCCAAACTATGGAGTATTAAATTGCAGTAAACACATTAAGTTTAACAACAGGTTATAACTATAAGTTGTAAGAAACAGTGTATGAAAAACAGTGGAAAGTTAACATTGCAACACAGAACAGACATTTATCCCATAGGATTGGTATGAGATGTGTCTGCCTACCCCTTACAACTCACTTTAGTTCATACCTGGGTTAAGGAGGGAATAAGTCTGGGCCCAATATATGGACCCGTGTCGGAGCATGTAGTGTGTATATCATCTAGGGCTGATTGTGCCTACTGCTTGCGAGCGCAATGGGGGGATGGAAGAGCAGTCAGGAGGAAATAGGTGGGTTTGATAGGTGGGCTTTTAGTCAAGTATGCCGTGATGTCCACAGGGCCCAACCTTTATAGCTGAAGTGCTCAACGGCCATATATGGGGGCCTTTGATCTATCTGTCTAATAGATTACGAAAGGCTACCTGTGTAAGATTCAGCCTGAAGCGTTTATGGGTGTGGGGAACCTCTAATTGTGTTCGTGCTATTCATGTCTGTACATGTATGTGGTATGCCAGCGGAGCTTAACTGTTCATTACTGGAGTCCTAATAGGTATGCCTCTCTATTGGGAGAACTCTACAGTGCCGAGAGCACTCCCTCTCCTATGCTGTTAACTTATCATCAGGATATTCGTGTAAGATATTGTCATTGAATGAGGGACAACATCAGTATGGGTAGTGATCGCAATGCTTCAAAATAACTGGAAATATGCAAGTTGTATTGTCAGGGCTCATATCTTGTTGTTTAGAATACAGGCACTAAGGTGGTATGTAGTGTTTCCCCCTCGGAATGGCATCTGTGGTATGGATGTTTCAATGCAGTTGGGGGATCGGGTAGTTGTAGGAAAGTGGTCTCATTAGGTGTGGACTACGCCTTAGGAGCCTCGAGGGGTCATTTCTCTCGTGTTTCCACTGGTTAGTTAGTGGCCGAGGCAGTGATCCCATTCCTACCCCCTACTACAGGGAGTGTTAAGAGTGAGTGGTTAGTGTAATGGTGGCAAATTAAGGTGGGCGGCCTTTTTTGCTAAGAGCCTGGCATGTTGTGCAAACCATGGACAGGCATCTCATCAAATGGTGTGGTAACTTGAGCGCATAGGCTTGGCCAAAATTTCTGATTGAGCCTATAGATGGGGAATTGTGTAATTCTGGATAAAGGTTTGTGGCCCCACAGATCATCACCCCAACCCCACTTATCTAGAGTAGGCTAGTTGAATACCATTCAGGCTGATATATTGCTCATCGCCAGCGAAACTGCATGTATACAGTAAGCAACACTATATATATATTACATTTTTAAAAAAAGAAATAAAAAGGGGAGGGGATTAAGCAGGAGTAAACACCTAGAGAAATTGGGACATGAAAAATCAGAAAAGAAAATGACAGGGTGGGGGAGGTTACGTGCTGGATTGGTGACCTTCTGCTTCAAATGGCATTGATTGTGCACAGGATGGTTCCAACTTTAGTCTATGCGGTACACAGCATCTATTGTTTATAAAGTCCTGAGCTGTTACGATCACTCGAGTAATGTAAAGTGTGATCCATGAGTATAGGCATAGAGTCTGAGATTTGCATAACTGTGTGCCTCACGGTGGTATGGGAGAATGTTCAATAACCCAGGTAGGACTGTTCAGTGTGGTATAGGATATGCAAGTCAGTGCATAAGGAGAGGGACAAGAAAAGCAGGGGGGACAGGAGAATAGCTGAGGGTCAACTTAGCTGAGCTTGGCGGGATCGTCTTCGCCGATCAACGGTCGCGGCGTGCTCTCCTGGTTTGCGGTGCTTTTGATGGGATGGATCCTTGATTTGGGCCAGGAGCTGAGTGGTGAGCCCGGGTTTCAGATGGTGAACGTTGTCTCCTGAATTGGTGTTCCTGGGTCTTCATAGGTTCACTGCTGAGTGGAGCATTTCTTGTAGCAGGGGGACGGAACTCCGCGTACCAATTGGGAACTTCTGTGGCGTACATCTTCTGGCACTCTGAGAAGTGCGGATCGGCCTTGGGTAGAGGCTGACAGGGCGAAGGGGAACTTCCATCTGTATGGAATCCCCTTGGTGCGCAGGACTTCCAGGAGAGGGCGCAGTTCTCTTCAGCGCTGCAATGTGATGTTCGACAGGTCCTGGAACAGACGTATGTCCATGCCATTGTGTGTCAGCGGGGTTGCAGTACGGGCTCTTCGTAAGATTTCTTCCTTTAGCTGGTAGTCAATTACACAGCAGACCACATCTTGAGGTGGATCCGAATCTCTTCCTCGTGGACGAAGGGTGCGGTGTATGCGTTCCATACCTATCGATGTAGCAGGGGGTCTCTCCAACAGGGTGTTAAATGAGCCTGTCACTTCTGCTTGTAAATGGTCCGCATCAATCGTTTCCGGCAGGCATCATATGTTAGGTTATGGCGCCTGCCACGGTTGTCCAAATCCTCCATTTGGCGATTAAGGTCTCGTAGTTGCATAGTGTGGGTGTCTAAGACTTGGCAGGAACAGCAGAGCATGGATGTATGAGTCGCAGTAACTTTTTCTATTTCCTGGACCCTGCATGCGATCAATTGAATGTCGCATTCTAAGGTCCGAGATTGCAGCTGTGAGTGCAGCCATGAGGGTGTCCTTGATATCTGTTGCCACAGAGCAGAGATCGTGTAGGCTGGGTTGTAGCTGTGGTGTGAGGACTACCCCACCATTGTCTGGGGAGATCTGCGGGTTGGATACGGTCGTCAGGCCTGTTGATTGAGGTGAGCCTAGGGTGGGCGCCATGTTGCCGGCTTGTGTCCGGAACATTTCCGGAATATTTTGGCTGACCCTTCCAGATTGGCCTTGGGGAGACCTAGAGCGGGAGGCAGAAGATCTGCGGAAAGAGGTCCCCATGATACACGAGAGCGTAGGTGTGTGAAAAACCTCAATTTTTGTCAGATAAACCTCTCCTTTAGCGTGAGCTCACAAGTTATGCTGCCATCTTCTGCTGAGGTCAGGCCACGCCCCAGATGTGAATAATATTAAAAAAGAAGCTTAAGAACACAAAATGTTTCTAAACACTTCCAAATTTTTCACAACAGGGACCCAAGATGCCTCAGATTCTGGGGGTTGGAGAAGGTAAATAAGCACTGGAGAGGTGGAAATTTTATACGCCAGTTAAGGCAGCGAGAATCCTTCTGGATCCATAAGACACAGGTTTCGGTTCCGAGAGGGTTAAACGTTGAATTTGACTTAAACTGTTTCATATCAGGCGACGTGGCAAGTGACAATCTTCATCTGGTGACAGGCGACGTGGAGTCATATGTTTCACTGAGGCCAACGGTGTCCACAACCATCTCACACCACCCACACAGGGGCGGATCCAGGGGGGGGGGCAACGGGGCAATTGCCCCTCCGAGAAATGCGGGTGAGTGACTGTGAGAGAGCCGGCTGGCAGGCGGCTCCGTAAGTGAGAGAGCCGCCGGGCGGCTCCATAGGTGAGAGAGCCGCCGGGCAGCTCCGTGAGTAAGAGAGTCGCCGGGCGGCTCCTTGAGTGAGAGAGCCGCCGGGCGGCTCCGTGAGTGAGAGAGCCGCCGGGCGGCTCCGTGAGTGAGAGAGCCGCCGGGCGGCTCCGTGAGTGAGAGAGCCGCCGGGCGGTTCCGTGAGTGAGAGAGCCGCCGGGCGGCTCCATAGGTGAGAGAGAGAGAGCCGCCACTGACATGTGCCGCTCGATGTGTTTGTGGGCGGGCTGCTGGCCAATCAGGGAGGCGGCTTTGGGGGAGCAGAGAGATGACATCATCTCTCACCGCCTGGCGCCTGCCCTGCATCCCTGCAGTTCCCCCCCACCATGCAGGCAGCTGCGGCAGCAGAGAGATTACATCATCTCTCTGCTGCCTGTCTCTGGGACACAAGAGGCAGGTGGCAAGTGACAATCTTCATCTGGTGACAGGCGATATGGCAAGTGACAATCCGCAACATGTGGCAGGCGACGTGGCAAGTGACAATCTTCATCTGGTGACAGGCGACGTAGCAAGTGACAATCCGCAACATGTGGCAGGCAACGTGGCAAGTGACAATCTTCATCTGGTGACAGGCGACGTGGCAAGTGACAATCTGCATCTGGTGACAGGCGACGTGGCAAGTGACAATCCGCAACATGTGGCAGGCGACGTGGCAAGTGACATGGCAAGTGACAATCCGCAACGTGGCAGGCGACGTGGCAAGTGACAATCTGCATCTGGTGACAGGCGACGTGGCAAGTGACAATCCGCAATATGTGGTAGGCGACGTGGCAAGTGACAATCTGCATCTGGTGACAGGTGACGTGGCAAGTGACACACTCGGGGCTCCCACTGATTCTGCATTATGGTAAGTTAAACTATTTAATTTCTTATAATAATGTAATAATAGTAATAATGCGCTTCAATCATCCTGACACCATAACAACCATGGTGCCGTGATGATTGAAGCGCCAACACCAGCCATTTCCCTGATAGATGTACCCCAAAAAAATATATTTTCTGGCAGTGCCCCTCCCGAGACTAGACTCTGGATCCGCCCCTGCACCCACATACAACTCAGGTTTGGTAGAGGTGAAACATACCCCTGAAAGCCTGCCCCATGTTATCTTCCTCACTGCCGACATTACAACCTTCCTCCTCTTCATGCTCCTGGCTAGTGGCGCCTCAGAGGAATGGAGCCAGGAGAAAGAAGGCCCTGATACAGCAGGAAGATTAGAGGGATAGTGTTGCTGAGTCCCCCTTCAATCCTGGTTGCCACTTCAGCCAGGTGAACAGGCTGGGCATGACCGCCTGAAGTGGCTGCACATGCTTCTGGCATGTTGAAGGGATCATGGAATGTAGAGTACCAAAGTAGGAACCACCACCAACACGATCACCACATTCTACATATAAACGGTATCTGTGCCCCCATTCCTCGCACTTCTGATTATGTATGTGTGGTTGGGGGCAGCAGAACCCTCTATCTGAGATTAATTTGCTACAATCACAGCTTGTAGCATGTAGAATGCACCAGTGGTTTTAAACCATCATTACCCCAATGAGACTTATGAAAACATAATTTACTACTCACAACTTGTTGTCTGAATGTACTGAAGCCACACAACTTGAAAACTTTATGGCAACTGTCATGAAAACTTTTTGGCAAGACAGAAACGGACCTGGGCTATCCAGCTAAAAAACAGACTGATGCTAACTCTATTACGGTTGTCTTTGTTTTGTATATGGAGATAGATTATTTTTCATTACAAAGAAGCTTTTTACTGCGAAGGTCTTTGTTTTCTTCTTGCATTCAATCTGTAGCAGTTATAATGAGGAAAGTACAGTATACAAGAGTAGCAAAGTTTAATCAGTAGCTTGCACTGCCTAGAAATCTTTGTAAATGTTCTTCTTCCAAAGATATACTTTTTAAAATGATTATGATGAGCCCACAATAAGTCTAATTACTTTTATAAAGAAGAGTTAGTGGCATATGCATTTTTCTTTGCTTGAGAAACTTGATTGGCTCTGAGATCTCTAAGGTTAACTTAACATAAGAAAATCCAATTGTATCCCATCAACCTTCCACCTGCACAAAAGGATTTTAAATACTCATTAAATACTAGCAAACAAAAGAAGAGACAATACCACATTAAGTCTGTTTTTACCTGATCCAATTACATTCCTTTTCCACAGAAGTGGAAGTATAGTCATCTCCAAACATGGACTCCGGGGAGCTTGTGCTTAGATACTGGCACACCTAGAGCATACTGATCAGACAAAGACTGAGAATGTGAATACATCATTTTCTGGTGAGTTGCCAACCCAAAAATTACATTTTTTAATGGGCAACTGCCCAAACAAAATAACAGGCAATATGTATGGAGACACTGCAATAACAATATCAAACTGCCCAAAACGAGAGGATGGCATCATTTTTGTGGTGGTCCTTTATTAGTAATACCTGAGAAATAATATTGCATATTACTTTGATCTATTTTCTGTGATGAGGTTCTGGTTTGCTACTACAGTGGGTTTGAGATGAATCCTACAAGTCTAGGTGAACTTATGTAAAAATCGCTCCATAGAATTATTTTTTTTTTAAAACCATAATGGCTTTTAAATTATGACTTACAAGCTTAGAAGGACCAATAAAGGGCTTTTGCATAAGCCAGCCCTCTTACTATAAAAGGTGTGGAGGGAAAAGGTGCAGAGCAGTCATTGGGGTCAATTTACTAAAACTGGAGAGTGCAAAATTTGATTTCTTTCGGACCAGCTGGCATACACACGGGATGAATGTCGGCTGGTTCTTATTAACCCCCCTGGCGGTATTCCCGAGTCTGGCTCGGGTTGGATTTTTTATACCAAAAGCGGTATCCCCGAGCCAGACTCGGGCTTGCATCACAGGATCCAGGAAGAACATACTTACCTTGTCCCCTGGATCCTGCGATGTCTCCCCGCTGTGATCGGCGAGCCGCTGTGTCTCGCTCGATTCACAGTGCCGAGCTCCGTTCCCTGCGAGCGGTGCGACGCACGGGGACGGAGTTCGGCGGTAAATTCAAAAGTAAAACACACAGTATAGATACAGCATACTGTAATCTTACAGATTACAGTACTGTATCAAATAACTACACATCCCCTTTGTCCCTAGTGGTCTGCCCAGTGTCCTGCATGCAGTTTTATATATATAAAACTGTTCTTTCTGCCAGGAAACTGGAGATTGCCCATAGCAACCAAAACTGTCTCTTTACATCAAAAGTGGTTTTAGACCAGCTAGAAAAAAGCGATAATAAATTAGAATCACTCGCAGAATTGAGCGATAGTGATTTGTGGGGAGATCCGTCATCAAACACTAAAAGTAACAAAAGCTAAAATTCTGCAACTGAGCAAATTTCAGTGTTTTTGATTTGATTACATTATTATATAATTTTTATTATTATTATATTATTATTTGTTATAATTATTTATAGTTATTTATTATATTATAATTTTTTATTTAGTTTTTCAAACTTTATCATACCCGGGATGTCTACTAGACTCTTGTTTGGACAGATTTAAGTGAACTATTCCTAAGAATTACAGGCCTACAATATAAAACGCCAAATTTCTGTGCAAAATAATTGTACCGCTTTCAGCACCTAAAATCAGAAATAATCATACCGCCAGGGAGGTTAAAACCAGCCAATGTCGGCAGGCATTCGGCCCCCGTGTATGAGGCCTAAAGTGGTTGTAAAGTCCGAAGGATTTTTATCTTAATTCATTCTATGCATTAAGATAAAAATCCTTTGGTGTGTAGCATCCCCCCCAACCCCCTCAGCCCCCCTAATACTTACCTGAGCCCCATCTCTGACCAACGATGTGCACGAGTACCTTGGCCATCCAGGATTCTCCCTCCTGGTTGGCTGAGACACAGCAATGGCGACATTGGCTCCTGCTGCTGTCAAACAAAGTCAGTCAGCCAATCAGGAGAGAGAGGGGGTGGGGTCAAACCGCGGCTCCGTGTCTGAATGGACACATGGAGCTGCGGCTAGGCTTGGGTGCCCCCATAGCAAGCTGCTTGTTGTGGGGGCACTCGACAGGAGGGAAGGATCAGGAGTGCCAAAGAGGGACCCGAGAAGAGGAGGATCTGGGCTGCTCTGTGCAAAACTATTTCACAGAGTAGGTAAGTATAACATGTTTATTATTCTTTTAAGAAAAAAAAAAAGACTTTAGTATCACTTTAACCTCCCTGGCGGTATGATTATTTCGGATTTTAGGTGCTGAAAGCGGTACAATTATTTTGCATGGAAATTTGGCGTTTTAAATTGTAGGCCTGTAATTCTTAACAATAACACACTTAAATCTGTCCACCAAGAGTCTAGTAGACATCCCGGGTATGATGAAGTTGGAAACACAAAATCATAAATTGTAATATAATAAATAAATATAAATAATTATAACAAATAATAATATAATAATAATAAAATAAATTTCCCCACAATTTACTATCGCTCAATTCTGCAAGTGTTCTAATTTACTATCGCGGTTTTCTAGCTGCTCTAAAACCACTTTTGACGTAAAGGGACACTTTTTGGTTGCTATGGACAATCTCCAGTTTCCAGGCAGAAAGAACAGTATATATAATATAAAACCGCATGCAGGGCATTGGACAAAGCACTAGTAAAGTGTACAGTATGTGTTATGATTTTTACATTTTTTTTATTTGCCTCCAGGCTCCGCCCCGTGCGTCACGACGCTCTCAGGGAACGGAGCCTGGCACAGAGAGGCTTCAGAGGAGGACAGAGCCCGCAGACACAGCGGGGGGACATCGCAGGATCCTGGGGATAAGGTAAGTATACCGCACCAGGATCCTGCAATGCAATCCCGAGTGTGGCTCGGGGTTACCGCTGATGGTGCTGAAATTTAACCCCCAGCCACACTCGGGAAAACAGTCAGGGAGGCTACGGAATAATTGAACAAGCTAAAGCTGATTCGCTACCACATGCAGAGCTGCACCAGATTTTGCACTATCCAGTTTTAATAAATCAACCCCATAGTGTCAGTGTATTGGTAGGTGCTATAGGGAAAGGATAGGGCAGGCTGGCAAACTATAAGGGGAGAAATAAGGGTCAGTCAGTTTGTAGTAAAGTGGTTGTATACCCTTTTTTTGTATTTGTACCTACAGGTAAGCCTATAATAAGGCTTACCTGTAGGTAAAATGAATATCTCCTAAACCTGTACAATTTAGGAGATATTCACTTTGCATGCAGCCGCTGACATTAGCAGCGCATGCGATGTGAAGGTCTGGCCGAAGGTCTAGCAGACTCTGCCGGACCTTGCCGGAAATGAGTCTCCTGAGCGCATGCGGGGGAGTGATGATATCGCGGCTCCAGCCACTCACAGCCCCGGAGCCGCGAACCCAGAAGACTTCCCATTCTGCATCTCCTCACCGCGATCGTGGTTCGCCGGCTGACATCGAGTCTGCCGGACCCGCGGGCACGCTCCCGCAGCGGGCACGCGCACACCGGCTATCCTCCTTGCAAGGACCAACATACAGGTACGTCGATTCGCGCAGGAGAGCCGACCTGGTGCAGTATATCTGCGTGAGCTGGTCGGCTAGTGGTTAAACCCAAACCAAAATTGTAATACTGTATATTGCAGCTTACCAATCATTAGATGTGGTGGCTGTATTCATTTTCTTTTATTAGGTTTTTCCCTCTGTTTCCACCTGGTGATCTGGCCAGTAATACACCTCCTGTATTAGAGTGCCCCCTCTCTGGATCAAGGAGCACAGGGGGCACCTTTCAATAGCAGCATTGTCAGCCGGGGGGTGGTGTTAGATGTACTAGCAGATTTGTTAAACTAACAAGTTGAAGCCAAACTCTAGCTAAGGCAGGCCATACAGGGAGTGAATTTCTTTCCTGCACCTACGGGTTGCAGGGAAGAAATGCGCTCAATTCCCCCATCAACACAGAGAGTGTTGATACAGGAATCCCTCCTATCGGGCCATTGTCTTGAAGCCATCCCCGCCAGGAGAAGACAGTGATTCTTGCTAGCGGCTATAGCAGCCGTTAGTGTTAATCGCAGGTAAAACCCAGCAGGCTGGTTGTACCCAAGTTAATAGATTAATCTACTTGGTACATTTAGCCTGCCTATACACAATTCCAATTTTGGCGGGTTGCTGCTGAATCAGCCAAGATTCAAACCTTGTATTGCCTGCCTAACAATTTTTAAGCAGTTACACAAAAAGTTTTTTTTTTTTTCTTTTGGGACAAAAGTTTTGCAGAAATAAAAAAGCTGACCATTGTAAGCACCCCTCTCAGTGTTAAAAGGCTTGTCTCAACCCTCTAACTGCTACATTTGCAGGACAGCTTAGTCTGTTGGAAAAGGATCACCAGGGGAAAATATTAGAAAGAAAGCCTAAAAAAAAACAAAAAAAAACTAATGCAGCCATCAAATATAAGAATTGGCAAGCTGCAATATAATAAATGTTTGCTTTTGGGTTTAAAGTGATTGTAAACAATCACCTTGTAAAACAATCCATTCAGTTTAAAACAGAAATGAAAGGCAACATGTTTGTATAGATATAAAAAAAAGCATTATAAATATATTTTTCCCATTTTTTTTACAAGTGATCACATTCCCTCTGTTCTCAGTTGCATTAGAGCTGGGGGAGGAGAAGCAGCAGCACACTGAGCTTGTCAGTGAATGGCTGTCCAGTGGAGGTGTGTCAGGACAAGTCTGATCATAAGAGGAGAGCATATTGAGTTCCCAGCATAGCTAGAGAACTGACCACGATGTGCTCTCCTGCTTAGTGTGGTCCGTTTTAATAGGAAAGCAAGGGGACTAGCAGGAACACCAGGGATTTCACACAGGAAAGCAATACAAAGAGAACAGGATACTTTGTCATACAAGTACATGGAACAGCAGCCACATATCAGGAATATGAAGTGTTGGGGTAACAAACGGTTTAATGTCACTTTGACTTTGTTATGACTGCTAGGTGTAGTAGGGGGTTAAATTCTACTGCCAATCCCCCCCCCCCACCATACCTTGACTTCAGGCCCTGCAAGTCTTGCGTATTCAGACACACACACTGGAGTGAAGAGCAGAGACTTGTTTATTGGGTGTGGCTCATCATGTTAAAGTGGTGTTCCGGCCGAAATTATACTTTTTAAATAAAAATACCCCTATAATACAAAAGCTTAATGTATTCTAGTAAAGTTAGTCTGTAAACTAAGGGCTGTTTTGTTTATAGCAGTAGTTTGTTATTTTATAAACTTACAGCAGGCCGTGGCCATCGTAAGTGTGGGCATCTGAAGCAAGACTGTATTTCTTCCTGGATCTCATCCTTGCGGATCTCGCACATGCTCAGTGCAGCACAAGCAATGTAATAGGTTTCAGGTCAGGTTTCCACAGCAACGGCAGTGTCAGAGGAAGTTGCCGCCCCTTCCCAGAAGGCATTGCAAACAGGAAATGATGCGATGGGCCACGGCCAGGGAGGAGGAAGTGAAAAATTAATACAGCAGATATACAGTAGGTGCTGAGAAAAAAAAATAAAAAATATCCAATTTGTTTACAGTGCGCAGTTTAGTGAGGGATGCTGAAGAGTTGTAAAAGTGGGTGGAACTCCACTTTAAGTAAACAAAAGCAGGTGGGTTGGACCACCTCTGCCCACCAATCAGATGCAAATATAATGCATATTATGATAAGTGCATTAGATGACATATTTCCTTTACTATAAGAAGAAAACCTCTTTTATTCATTTAACCAATCATAGAAATACACATATTATAACATTATTAATTATTCATGATTTATAGAATGGTATTAACCATTGCGCAAATATGCAGCCTTCGGGTTGAAGGGGTTGTACCGGGGTGATGCCTGAAGCTGTACCGTTTTTTAGAGCCAGTGTTCAGCTTTCTTGGGATAAAAACCAATGTGGCTAAAAGCTGCTCGGCTTCAATCGGGTCTCGGATCTATTGACCCAGAAGCGATGTCATGACATCACTTCCAGTTTACTGAAGACTTAAAGGTGCTAAATTTATTTAAAAAAAAGACAGTATTCAAAACTTCCAAACTTGGAGTTTTGAATGCTTTTAAGTGCAAAGGAGGGATTTGGGGTCTTATAGACTCCAGATCTCTTTATAAAGAGTACCTGTCACCGCCTACTACGGTCACAAAGGATGTACACATCCCTTGTGACAGCAATAACAATGATCAGAATTTTTTTTTTTAAAGAGACAATGTAAAAAATAAATAAATAAATGAAAAAAATAAACTGACTATTTACTCAGCGTAAGATTATCTTTCGTGTTATACAAAAAAATTGGGCTAACTTTACTATTTTTTAAATTTTTTTAAATTCATGAAAGTGTCTTTTTTCCAAAAAAATTGCGCTTGAAAAACTGCTGCGCAAATACCGCGTGACATAAAATATTGCAACGATCGCCATTTTATTCTCTAGGGTGTCTGCTAAAAAATATATATATAATGTTTGGGGGTTCTAAGTAACAAAAAGCAAAAAATACAGATTTTAACAAGCAACAAATGTCAGAAAAAGGCTTGAAAACCTTAACATTTTCCATTAGACAGCTTCATTTAGTTGTCTCACTACTAGGCTATTCATAAATGTATAATCTCCTCATTTTAGGTTTCACTTTTACTATATAACTTTCTCAAATATGCTTAGAACAAAAAGCTTCCAAACAGAACCTAAAGTAGCGCTCTGCAGCGTGAAATATTATTCCTAATTATATTAAACAATTATTTAACCCTTCACGAGGTGGAGTAACTCTTTAACCCCTTCCTGACCGCCGATATACGTCAGCAGAATGGCACGGGTGGGCAAAAGGGCGTACAGGTACGTCCCCTTTAAGATGCGGCATTGTGGGCGCGCACGTCGTCGACGGCATGCGTGTTCGCCTGCCGCGTGCTTCGTGACCGCAGGTCCCGCGTACTCGATGGCGGCCGGGTGGCCGCGATCGTGTCACGGAGTGGAAGAACAGGGAGATGCCTTTGTAAACAAGGCATTTCCCAATTCTGCCTTGTGATATGACAGAAATCACTGCTCCCTGTCAGTAGCCCATCCCCCACACAGTTAGAATACCTCCCTAGGACACACTTAACCACTTGATCCCCCCCCCCGTGTTTAACCCCTTCCCTGCCAGTGTCATTTAGTCATTTACACAGTAATCAGTGTATTTTTATAGCACCGATCGCTGTATAAATGCCAATGGTCCCAAAATAGTGTCAAAAGTGTTCGATGTGTCCGCCATAATGTCGCAGTCACGATAAAAATCGCAGATCGCCGCCATTACTAATAAAAAAAATAATAATAATAAAAATGCCATAAAATGATCCCCTATTTTGTAGACGCTATAACTTTTGCGCAAACCAATCAATATATTGCTTTTTTTTTTTTTACCAAAAGTTTGTAGAAGAATACATAACGGCCTAAACTGAGGAAAAAAATAGTTTTTTTATGTATTTTTGGGGGATATTTATTATAGTTAAAAGTAAAAAATATTGCATTTTTTTTCATAATTGATGCTCTTTTTTTGTTTATAGCGCAAAAAATAAAAACCACAAAAAGAAAGCTCTATTTGTAGGGAAAAAAGGACGTCAATTTTGTTTGGGTGTAACGTCGCACGACCGCGCAATTGTCAGTTAAAGCGACGCCGTGCCAAATCGCAAAACGTGCTCTGGTCAGGAAGAGGGTAAATCCTTCTGGGGCTGAAGCTGTTAAACATCGCAGTGTTACAAGAAGGATATTGAGGTTTTTTTTTCCTGGCTGTATCAATGCAAGAGCTTTAAAACACCAGAGCCCCGCGTCTTCACATACACTCAGATTACAGGCTGCCTAACAATGTTAATACAGTAATAATCTAGATAGTAAAATATTGCTTTTGAGAGAAGGTGATATGTTTCCTTTCATTATAAAACAATGGAAGAGATATGTCTGCCTCCTGAGATTTGGTTTGTGGACATTAAAGACAAAATTGTTGTTATATTTTTAGCCTATTAACAGGTCTAATATGCTGCAGACCAGTGCAATTCAAATTTGCATTAAAGTCCTATGTTAATTATGCAACCCACATGGACTTATCGAATCAATGGAACTTTGAAATTTAATTAAAGAGGGCTCATTAGTAAGCCTGGCTGTATTTACTAAATAACTCAGTGCTTTGTAATTGGATTCCACGTTGGAAGCCTACATTACAGGACAGGTATTACCGGTGAATGGATGTTACTGAAGAGAGCAAACTAACAGGCGCACCAAATCAATACTGTATACACCATCAAAAGTTGCAATTAATGATAAAAATAGGAATTGGCTATTAGCTACAAATTAGTATAAATTACCAATTAATCTGTGGCTTGGGAACCAGATACTCACAGACAGGTTACTTATTCATAGCAAATGACCGAAAAGCACACAGAGATGTGGATTTACTGATCTGGTTGGCATAATGGCGGTTAGGGCGTTGGAGAGGTTACATGATGTGGCTGGTCCACATGTAAGGATTACATCAAGTAAACAAGCATAATGATGACAGAAAACCCAGGAATGCTCATTAATTGGCAGATTGGTGTGGTTTGTTTTCATTATCATTAGAATATGTAGAGAACGATTATTTAATGCATTTTTTTTAATTGGTGTCATTTCTAATGACTTTGCTCTTATTAGCACATTATGGGAGTCTCAAGCCTCGGTACAAATGCTGGTCTTTATTCAGTTGGGATGCCCCTTTAGCACTGGGTCATGAGATACAGGCTCAACGAGTTTTCTGTATTCTAACGAAAGCTCCTAGTAGTGAGTCTAAAGCCTCGTACACACGATCGGATTTTCCGATGGAAAATGTGTGATGACAGGCTGTTGGTGGAAAATCCGACCGTGTGTACGCTCCATCGGACAATCGTTTTCGGATTTTCCGCCAACAAATGTTGGATAGCAGGTTTTCAAATTTTCCGCGAACAAATGTCTGTTGTCGGATTTTCCGAGCATGTGTACACAAGTCCGTCGGACAAAAGTCCAAAGTACAAACACACATGCTCGGAAACAAGGAAGAGCCAGAAGCGGTCGGTCTTGTAAACTAGTGTTCGTAATGGAGAATTAACATTCATGACGTGACAAATTATGAAATTGCAAAATGCAGCACACAATTCTCTTCTTCTTTCATGGGATAATAATGAAGCTGCTTTGCTGGTGATACTGATGGAGTTATTGCAAACAAATTTTCAAAGGCTTTTTTTTTTCTAGTGATATCAAGAATAATATTATTATGCTTTTTTTTTTAATTTGGGCAAGTTACCACAACACCATTATCTCGTAGTTTTTAAGATCAAAGATACAACTATGTTGGTGTCCCTTGTCAATTTTATATTGTATTTTTTAAAATGTAACTGCTACTCCCAAACTGTCATTTGAAGTAAAACACAAAGTATTATTCTCCACATTTTTTTTATTGTGCATTAAAAAAAGAAAACAAATAAAATTAGACATGCTATCTGCCAATAGAACCAAAAAGTCCATTCTATGCATCCAAAAATATAGAAAATATACTAAATCAAATCATTATTCAACCAAAAAAATTATGTCAAAGCAATAACTCCAAGGCCAATAATAAATAACACATTATCTTCTCCGATTCCGCAACATGAAATGAAAAGTGCGAAATGAAAAGCGCAAATCAACACTCACCAAACTTCTACTAACACGAAATTACCAGAAGGAGCCCAAAGAGTGGCACTAAAGAGCTGAAAAACAGTGTAGTACGTCACTACATTCATTATTGTTGGCCAACAATTGTGTGGCCGTGTGTATGCAAGACCAGATGGGCCAACGCCCTTCGGACAAAATTACACGGTTTTGTTGGCCAACAATCCGATCGTGTGTACGGAGCTTAAGGCAGGGCTAGGCAACCTTTGGAGCTGAAGACAGTGGCATATCATCCATGTGTGCAGGGTGTTCACTGCACACAGGCCCCAAGGGGGGGGGGGGCCCACTGTGACCCACACTGCACCCATGGATGATCGTTCCTGGTTGACAGTGGGGGATGACTGGTGCGGCGGCAGCGGGGGACACAGTTGCAAGCACTGATCTCCCTGTATAGTTTACAGTAAAGCAGCTGACAGCCGTTTCTCTCCCTCCTGCGGCTTTCAGCTGAAAATCCACACAGGGAGATCGTGCTTGCAGCTGTCCCTCCCGCCGCACCGATCATCCTCGACTGTCCTTCGTGACTTCCTCCTCTGGCCCTCCGTGTCCTCTTCTTCTGTTCTCCTCTCGTCCCCCTGCAGCCAGCTTCAGTCTTCTCCTGCTGGCTGCTGTGGGGGATCTGCAAGCATCGAGAGCAGAGGAAGGGGCCAGTAAATGTGGCATTTACCGTCCCCCTTCCTTTTCTGAATTCGACAAAGTGAGCGATCACTACTGATTGCTCCTGTGTCCTGTGATAACTGTGATAACTATGCTTCAGTTTATGAATGAAGAGGAGCCTCTGTCTCCTCTTCATTTATTTTCAAAGCTGAGGCTGCTGAGAAAGGGACTGGGGAATCTGTGTCCTCAATCCCTTTCTCTGTCTCAAAGGGGAGATGTCAGAGGTATGTTTATACCCCCGATATCTTATCAAAGCCCACCAACAGGGCTGATAAAAAAAAAAGAAAAATCGCAATCCATATTAAAATATTCAATTACAAAAAAATTATAAACAATAAAATTGTAAAAAAATATATAAATTAAAAAACTACTGACACCATCACCCTGTCCACCGACACTGTCCACTGCCCCAACCCCCTCCCCCACCTCCCCAAAAAAAAGCATTATGAGAAAAATGAAAATCAAATTAAGCTGTAAAAAAATAAATACATAAAAATAAAAAACTACTGACACCATCCACTGCCATTCTGAAACCATCCACTAACCCTGCAAGCCTCAGCTCCCAACAAGTAAATTAAACTGGATGTAAACCCTATTCATGAAATTTGACCTGGACACATATATCTGCAGTGTTTACTTATCTCTCTCCAAAGCCCTAGGTCCTGTGTCTTTCTCCTGCTCCATTCCTCTGTTATCAGCATGATAACTTCTGACAAGCTCTCTGACAACTGAGATAAAACCAGCCTGAAATTTGTGTCGGGGATGGTGCATAGAAATATATTACCAGACAGCTGGTCTATTCACAGCACATCTCTGCACATTCCTTTCTTCTTCTGCCTATGCGGATGGGGTGTGTGTGCCTTTCTTCCAATCAGTTCACACACAGTGTATGCCCAGACTCCCCTCCCACTGCTGAAACAGGAAGAAAAATGTAGAAAGCTGAAGACAGCAGATATACAAGTAAAACTTATGTAGGGAGATTTGTTTCATCTCTGTGTATCATCTGAGGCTGTTCACTTCACTGGGTATATGTGAGGGTTTACATCCACTTTACCACTTCAATACCAAGGACGTCATATGATGTCCTTGGCTTTGAGCAGGTATATCTGAATGATGCCGTAGTTACAGACATCATTCAGATATTACCGGTTTCAGCCAGCGAATCTCTACACCATAGGAACGATCATAGCAGCGGTTCCCGCCACTTGATCGTTCCTATGGGAGGCGAGAGGGGACTCCCCCCCCTCCCGCCGCCCTCCGGTGCCTGCTCCGACTCACCGTTACGATCAGTGAGGCGGAGAGTGGATCCGCCGGCGCCGGATGTAGATCATAGAGATTTCCGGCGGGCCAGATGGTCCCCGGAGTCTCTATGATCGTCGGAGGCCGGGCGCGATGTTATGACGTCACGCCCGGCCTCTCCATTCAAAAAAACGGCGCCGCTTCGGCTTGGAAGCGGCGATCGTTTTATTTATTTATTTTATTTCAGGCTTCCCAGCCTAGTGGTGAGATATGGGGTCTTATTGACCCCATATCTCACTATTAAGAGCACCTGACATGTCATATTGCTATTACAAGGGTTGTTTACATTCCTTGTAATAGGAATAAAAGTGATCAATTTTTTTTTTTTTCAAAAAAGTGTCAAAATAAAAAAAAAATATATATAATTAACAATAAAAAAAATAAAAATTTTTTTTAAAGCGCCGCTGTCCCCGTGTGCTCGCACGCAGAAGCGAACGCATGCGTAAGTCCCGCCCACATATGAAAACGGAGTTCAAACCATACATGTGAGGTATCGCCGCAAACGTTGGAGCGAGAGCAATAATTTTGGCCCTAGACCTCCTCTGTAACTCAAAACATGTAACCAGTAAAAAAATTTCAAGCGTCGCCTATGGGGATTTTTAAGTACCGAACATTGGCGCCATTCCACGAGCGTGTGCAATTTTGGAGCGTGACATGTTAGGTATCTATTTACTCGGCGTAACTTCATCTTTCACAAAATGCAAAAACATTGGGCCAACTTTACTGTTTTGTTTTTTTTTTAAACACAAAACAGTTTTTTTCCCCAAAAAAACGCGTTCGAAAAATTCCTGCGCAAATACCGTGTGAGATAAAAAGTTGCAACAACCGCCATTGTATTCTCTGGGGTCTTTGCTAAAAAAACATATATAATGTTTGGGGGTTCTATGTAATTTTCTAGCAAAAAAATGATGATTTTTACATGTAGGAGCAAAGTGTCAGAATTGGCCCGGTATTGAAGCGGTTAAAGTTCCAGTTTCCTCATCTGTATCAATCTGCGGGCGGGTAGAAACTTTCAAGTGGTTGCAAAGTCACTTTCACTACTAACTAGAATCCCCTCTGTTATATCAGGTTAAATCGTTCAGTGCCTTTGTTTGTTAAAAATGATGCGGCGCAATACCTTATTTTGCAGCGCCCCTGTCAGTCAGCTGATGTCCCGGCGCTCTCCTGCCCGGCTCTGAGGACTACAGAGGGAGCAGCTGAGGTTCCCTCTGTCATTAGCTGGGAGGAGAGGAGGGGAGCCTCGGGCGGTCATGCGACCGCTCAGCAGTGGTCTTACATAAGGCATTTTTAAAAAACAAAGGCACTGAACGATTTAACCTGATATAACAGAGGGGATTCTAGTTAGTAGTGAAAGTTATTGCACATAGTATGGCAGAAGCAGCAAAGGGGCGGTATGGACACGGCTCACACACAAGCTGACAGGCAGGGAGGGAGGGAGGAGAGGAAGGGGGAGAGAAGGACAGAGGAGAGCTGCAGATGACAGTGGCACAGAAACTGACCACGGTGTCAGGGCTCAGCAGCCATAATACATTGTGGTCAGTTTACAGGGGGAGGGCAGAACCAGGCAGGATCAGCAGGTATTTCAGGTGATTGAAAGGACCAAAGCACACAGCAGAAGCACTGTGCTGTTATTCATGCTTTCAAGGAACAGGATCATATATATATTTTTTTTAGGGTTACAAACCCTTTCATTTACCTGTCAGGAGCCACAACTCGGATAATTATTGCTCTGTGGGGGTGTGTAACATGAGTATTGCATTCAAGGATTTTGTATGTAGCTGCCTGCGAGGCATGTTTTCATATGTGCTTGCACATGGGGGGAGGTGGGCTCAAAATTTTGAGGAGGGTTTAAGTAATTTGATGTAACTTTAATTTTTTACACTTTTTTCACCTATTAGACCCCTGATTCCTAACCTGCCTTTCACTGAATCTTATGGATCACAAATTGCGTTTCATTAGCTTCCTCCCCATCCACAGTGGCTGTCAAAGTGAAGCCAAACACAGAAGTGATATAATGCATGTTACTTCCATATTTATTCTAGCTAAGAGTGATCAGTGAATGGAAGTTCGCTGGTCTCTCCCACCTCTATCCAGCATCCCCCAGGTGGGACAGTCAAGCCCTAAAAACATGGCAATGGTGCTTGGGGGTCCATGGAAGTGATCGGCGGTTGTACAGTCAGATCACTTCCATCTTCCAACGGTTGGCTTGTCAGATATACAAACCCCCCACTTCTGCTAGCATATGACATACAACGGTGGCAGCAAACAGGTTAAAGAGATAAAATATGCGGAAAATGTGCATGTATTGCAGATATTTTTATTTAACATTTTCCTTGACATACACTTTAAAATGATTTTTATTTTCTTTTGAAATAATTTTGTCTTGCAGTATTTTTTACCACAATATACGTATTTATTTTCTAAATTATGAATGTGGACTTTATAGTAAACAAAGCTTTTACCTTTCACAGTTTGGAGCAGAGTTAAAAATTATGATGCCCTGTACTGTAAATACCTATGTATTACTGAGACTTCCGAGATGGATTGTGGTAACATTGCTTACTCAGCCTAAGGCTATATAACTGGAAGATTTGCGTTGCTGTAATTTGGAGTGCACCGTCATCAAGTTCAAACAGCAAATCTGCTTATTTAATATACTTACACTTTACATTTACCTGCATCCCTGGGACAACAAGCTAATGAAATTTTACCAGCAATGTACAATCAATTTAAAAAGGACTTGTGTTATTATTTAACCCTCTATGCCCACTACTAATTGAACTGGGTGCAGGAGTAGCCTTTTTTGATTTGTGGATTTGGGTATGTTGTTAAATGGTTAGTCAGGGCAACCAAAAAACAAGTCCATCTAGTTCAACCATTATAATAATTAAACTAAAAACCTCCATATACTGAACCCTATACCTATAGTTGATTACGAGCAGGGGTCTTCAAACTATGGCACCATATCTGGCCCACTATGCACTTTTATCCGACCCCCAACTAGGGTCAGTGGTTTATCCTGAGACTCGTTGCCCAAACTAAGGATTCAGACCAGTTAGTCTAAGCTTCTGGTGGGGAGTGGGGACCCCGGTGTAAAGGAAGACTCTGATGAGAACCCTGTTGTAAGGGGGGGGGGCATAATATGTAAAGGGGACTTCTGATGTGATGGGGGGACTTCTGATGTGAAAGGGGCTTTTGATGTGAAAGGGGGACCCTGATGTGATAGGAGGGACTCTAGTCTGATGGGGGGCTCATGGTATGATGAGAGAGACTTCGGATGTAAAGGGTGGACTCTGATGTTAATGGGGATGGGGGTCTGATGTAAAGTGGGACTCTGATGTGATGGGGAACTGCTATTGTGATGGGAAGCTTCTGGTTTTATGAGAGGGGCTTCTGATGTGAAAAGAAGGTTTTAGGAGAAGACTTCTGATAAAAAAGGAGGACTCTGATGTGATGGGGAGGGGGGGTTCTGTGCATCCACCTGTGTCTCTGTGCTTGTAAAAGTGTTTTCCTGCTGACCTGTATCCTTGCCTGTTTTTATATGTTGCTGGCTTTGTTACATTTAATGTTCCCTCACTACTTGCCGCCTGCCCTGACTTTTGTTACATTTAATGGATATCTCTACTGCCTGTTGCCTGCCCTGACCTATGCTACATTTAATGGATACCTCTATTGCCTAATGGCTGCCCTGACCTTTGCTGCATTTAATGGATAGCTCTATTGCCTGCCCTGACCTATGCTACATTTAATGGATATCTCTATTGCCTGCCCTGACCTTTGTTACATTTAATGGATATCTCTACTGCCTGTTGCCTGCCCTGACCTATGCTACATTTAATGGATATCTCTATTGCCTGTTGCCTGCCCTGACCTTTGCTGCATTTATTGGATACCTCTACTGCCTGATGCCTGCCCTCACCTTTGCTACATTCAATTAAAACCTCTACTGCGTTTAGCCTGCCCTGACTTTTGCTATGTTTATCAGATCCTTCTGTTTTAATGTCCTGACATTTGCTACATTTAACAGATTCTTCTACTGTATGCTACCTGTTCTGCCCTTTGCTTCCTCCACAGATTAGGCTTATTGACAGCTGCCATTGCTGACTTATCCAGGGTGACTTTCATCTCATTTCTCCTATCACTGTTTGGTATGCCTACTCTCTTCTACCTTGGGTCTGCTGGCGACTTTCCACAGCCACATTATATAGATTTGTGTGTTAAAGTGTTACTTAACCCAGGACCCTGCATTCACTATATCTGGTTTCCCAAAGTACACAGAACATGGAAATGTTGTCTTGTGACTTCTATCAGTTGTCAACCAAGCACTGGTTAAAGCTTGTGGGAGGAGTTTTCTGACTGTCCTATAAGACTGCAAGACCCCTGACCCTCTGTCTGCACAGTGCTGACTGGCCCTGTGCTGATCATGTGCAAGAAAAAAAAAACCTCCACAGTTTGTGCAGAAATCCTTTGGTTATACAAACTGATTGTTGCAGCAGCTGGTCTCAGACGATCTTGGAGGTGAAGATGCTGGATGTGGAGGTCCTGGGCTGGTGTAGTTACACGTGGTCTGCGGTTGTGAGGCCGGTTGGATGTACTGTCAAATTCTCTGAAACGCCTTTGGAGACGGCTTATTGTAGAGAAATGAACATTCAATTCAGGGGCAACAGCTCTGGTGGACATTCCTGTAGTCAGCATGCCAATTGCACGCTCCCTCACAACTTGCAACATCTGTGGCATTGTACTGTGTGATAAAACTGCACATTTTAGAGTGGCCTTTTATTGTGACCAGCCTAAGGCACACCTGTGCAATAATCATGTTGTCTAATCAGCATCTGGATATGCAACACCTGTGAGGTGGATGGATTATCTCAGCAAAGGAGAAGTGCTCACTAACGCAGATTTAGACCGATTTGTGAACAATATTTAGGAGTAATAGGCCTTTTCTGTATATAGAAAAAGTTGTAGATATTTGAGTTCAGCTCATGATAAATAGGGGCAAACACAAAAGTGTTATTGTTATATGACTACAGTGGAGCAGGTGAGATGATTAAAGTAGAACTAAGGCAAAACTACAACAAAATTTACTAGGCTTTGGTGAAAATGAATGCAGCTGCATTTAGAAAACGCACAGTCTATTTGCTTTTAGTAAATCATCTCCATAGTTCCGCCTGTCCACCTCCAGCTCCAATGCATTTCACCCCCAAAGAGCTTAATCTTTAAGTCTCCATGATTAAGACTATTTTGGGGTGAAAGTAAGAAGGGATGGACTTGGGCCTCATCCAACTAATACATACAAAACTATTAGGAAATGACTGGAGAAACCCCCAGTATCCTACAATAACGGACTACATCGGCCACAGAAAGGAGACATATTGGGTAAAATCATACATTTTTTATTTTTGAAGCAGTTTAAAATATTGTGAAAAAAGATGTTGGGCGACCCCTATACAGTCAATTGGCTGTACAGACAACACCATATCATACCACTAAAGGGAATGTATCTATCTAATCTGTATATGTCCATTTTTATTGTGTGCATATTTAATGTACCGTATATATCGAGTATAAGCCGACCCAAATATAAGGCCGAGGCACCTAATTTTACCACAAAAAACTGGGAAAACTTATTTACTCAAGTATAAGCCTAGAGTGGGAAATGCAGCAGCTACTGGTAAACAATGCCAATCTGCAGCCTCACTGTGCCCATCTGCAGCCTCACTGTGCCCATTTGCAGTCTCACTGTGCCCATTTCCGGCCTCACTGTGCCCATCTGCAGCCTCCCTGTGACCACCTGTATCATCAGTGCCCTTCTGCAGCCTCACTGTGCCTATCTGCTGCCTCGATGTGCCCATTTGCAGCCTCACTGTGCCCATTTGCAGCCTTACTGTGCCCATCTGCAGCCTCACTGCGCCCATCGGCAGCCTCACTGCACCCATCGGCAGCCTCACTGTGCCCGTCTGTACCTTTGATTACAAACAGCGGGTGTCTCCCACTGTGTCATGCAATTGCAGTCTTAGTTTAGCGGCCATCCACTGTAACAAAGCCCCGCCTCCTCCTCGTTTGTGATAGACGAAACACTAATTCAGTTTCCCAGCATTGTATCAGTGTTCCGTCTACCATGGACGAGGAGGAGGGGCTTTGTTACAGTGGACGGCCACCAAACAGTTAAGACTGCGTGACACAGCTGGAGAACCTCACTCGAGTATAAGCCGAGGGGGGCTTTTTCAGCCTAAAAAATGTGCTGAAAAAGTCGGCTTATACTCGAGTATATACGGTATTCAATTGTCCCCTGTAAGGGTATCCCGAAATCTTCTTTCAAAATATTTTAAACTGCTTCAAAAAAAAAATTTGATGATTTTACCCAATATGTCTCCTTTCTGTGGTCTGTTATTGTAGGATACTGGGGGTTTCTACAGTTATTTCCTAATAGTTTTGTAACTATTTTGGGGTGAAATGCATTATATCAGGAGGTGGACATGCAAGACTACATGTTGTGAATCTTCCATTCGTTATATTAAAGCTGGTTTTACATTGGTGTTGGCATTAGTGTGCAGCCCGTTCATTCCTACTTGACAAATGGCACAGCTGAGTGGAGATGCACCTGATGGGCACTGGGGGTATAGGGATAAAAAGACTAGTTGCATAGCTACTTTTATTGCAACTTTAGAGTGGGGTCAAGTTGCTGATTTTGGTGCATCCCAAAGTATGAATGCAGTTTAAACATACCTAGGTGGATATGAATTGCTTCAGTTCCCCACCCTCCACCCACCAGACACCTTACCACTATCTCAAGAATGAACCATCTGCTTTCAACAGCTTGGATAAAATAATAATAAAGACTTACTACTTTGCATCTAGATGACACTATTTCTGGAGCAAGTGGGATTAATATTTTACAGCTGTCAGATAAGAGAATGGCTGCTGTACTGTGACACCATATCATGAAACGACAGTGAGATTTATTAGTGTGCACAAACCATGAAAGAGAGGGATGCGTGTGGCAGAGAAGCACTAAGTGAGATAGCCACAGTATTCCTAGCACAAGACAGAATTTTCTTTTCCTGAACAGAGGATCTTGTTTTGTGCTCTCATTTGCAGTTTTCTCTTTATGCTGGTTGACTCGGGCAGAGTTCTTGGCTTAACCTGACTATAATTGGATGATGCTGATGTCTAGTACTCTCTATTCTAGTTACCTTTTTCTTGAACTTTTTTTAAAGCCAAACTCCAGGCAAAAATGAAATGTAAATAGTACATTGTGCATCAATTTCATTAGCAGTGGTGGCCCATAATGCAGGGCGCAGGGAAGCTGCCCCCTAATCCATGCATCCGGCCACCTAATCTACATGCGGAACGCCGGACACATGGATTTCAATGGGGGATTTTTTTTTTAAAGCACGTGATTAGATCCAGAGGGAAGTTTGGCTGAGAGGAGAAGCAATCCTATTGGCCGCCGAGGAGGAGGAAGGAGGAGACAGAGGGGAAGCTGCCGTGAAGCACCAGAAGGAAGCGCTGCTCGCGACTTAGATGGGGTAAGTGGGGGGGGATTGGGGGGGTGCCTGTGACCGACTCGACCAACCGGGGGGGTAGCATTGAGCGGATTGTTTGCCACACCCCCCCGAAAAAAATATACCACCAGCCACCACTGCTCCTCAGTCTTGATTCCAAACATCTCATAATTGATCAAAGTCCATTACCTCACCTGCCATGAAAATACAAAAAATGATCATGCTTCAAGGGTCGTAGCTCAGCGAACCTGGGGTCACAGAGATTTTTTTTGGGGGGGGGGTAGGTAGCCAAAGTCTTACCCCACCACTAGTCAAAATTTGGGGCTCCTGTCACCTATGGTTCTGGAGATACAAGGCTCCTTGCACAGCCTGTCAGAAGCTACATACAGTATCTCACAAAAGTACACCCCTCACATTTTTTGTAAATATTATTATACCTTTTCATGGGACAACACTGAAGAAATGACCCTTTGCTACAATGTAAAGTAGTGATTTTACAGCTTGTATAACAGTGTAAATGTGCTGTTCCCTCAAAATAATTCAACACACAGCCATTAATGTCTAAACCGCTGGCAACAAAAGTGAGTACACCCCTAAGTGAAAATGTCCAAATTGGGTCCAATTAGCCAGTTTCCCTCCCCGGTATCATGTGACAAGGTCTCAAGTGTGAATGGGGAGCAGGTGTGTTAAATTTGGTGTTATTGCTCTCGCTCTCTCATACAGGTCACTGGAAGTTCAACATGGCACCTCATGGCAAAGAACTCTCTAAGGATCTGAAAAACAGAATTGTTGCTCTACATAAAGATGGCCTAGGCTATAAGAAGACTGCCAAGACCCTGAAACTGAGCTGCAGCACGGTGGTCAAGACCATACAGTGGTTTAACAGGACAAGTTCCACTCAGAACAGGCCTCGCCATAGTCGACCAAAGAAGTTGAGTACACGTGCTCAGCATCAAATCCAAAGGTTGTCTTTGGGAAATAGACGCATAAGTGCTGCCAGTATTGCTGCAGAGGTTGAAGGGGTCAGCCTGTAAGTGCTCAGACCATACGCCGCACACTGCATCAAATTGGTCTGCATGGCTGTCGTTCCAGAAGGAAGCCTCTTCTAAAGATGATGCACAAGAAAGGCCGCAAATTCCTGAAGACAAGCAGACTAAGGACATGGATTACTGGAACCATGTCCTGTGGTCTGATGAGACCAAGATAAACTTATTTGGTGCTGTCAAGAGTGTTTGGCGGTAACCAGGTGAGGAGTACAAAGACAAGTGTGTCTTGCCTACAGTCAAGCATGGTGGTGGGAGTATCATGGTCTGGGCCTGCATTAGTGCTGCCAGCACTGGGGAGCTACAGTTCATTGAGGGAGCCATGAATGCCAACATGTACTGTGACATACTGAAGCAAGACAGCCACTGCCTTGCTAAAGAAGCTGAGGGTAAAGGTGATGGACTGGCCAAGCAGGTCTCTAGACCTAAACCCTATGGGGCATCTGTGGGGCATACTCAAATGGAAGGTGGAGGAGCGCAAGGTCTCTAACATCCACCAGCTCTGTGATGTCATCATGGAGGAGTGGAAGAGGGCTCCAGTGGCAACCTGTGAAGCTCTGGTGAACTCCATGCCCAAGAGAGTTAAGGCAGTGCTGGAAAATAATGATGGCCACACAAAATATTGACACTTTGGGCCCAATTTGGACATTTTCACTTAGGGTTGTACTCACTATTGTTGCCAGCGGTTTAGACATTATTGGCTGTTATTTTGAGGGGACAGCAAATTTACACTGTTATACAAGCTGTACACTCACTACTTTACATTGTAGTAAAGTGTTATTTCTTCAGTGATGTCACATGAAAAGATATAATAAAATATTTACAAAAATGTGAGGGGTGTACTCACTTTTGTGAGATACTGTATATATACTTACAATGTGCCAAGCTTGACTTATGTAATTCTGCAAAAAAAGTATAACTAAAGGCAAAACTTTATTTTCTTATTATATTACAGCCCCGGCTCTCCAACCTGTCTAATATGAGAACAATTTGCATTCATTCAGAATGCAGCAGAACAGCCACTCAGCACAGGACCCATAAGTAAGTGGAGATCACTGGAATAGCAATGTCTACTTCAGTGATTTCCAGGTGCCAGGGACATTGGCCAGGTATCGTATATACATAGTTACAGTACATTGATCCAAGGTGGACTAATGTAACTATGTATAAAATATCCATACCTGGTATTCTTCTTTAACATGCCCAAGTATTTATATTTCTAGCCATCTAGTGCCCAGATACTGTATGCACAGCCCTGCCACACAGCACAGCCAGGCAGATGATACCAGTTTCTCTTTTACTGGCATAGACTGTAGAGGGGATACAGTGTCTTTCTCCATCCCCAGCCTGCTGACTGGATAGTGAAAGAGCAGCAACAGGCTTCAGAGGCTGTCCTTCTGCTCCCTGTGCTCTTGGTTTTTTATTGGCATGGTATTGTCGACACATTTTTAAACAACACTCCTGGTTGGCTCCCAGTCCTGCCCATCCCTCTTCTAGTCTGTGTGCTGCTGTATAAGGGATTGCAAGAGACTAATACCAAGTCATGTGCAGGTACTAGATGCATTTAGAAGACACACTTACGGATTTATTAATGAATACTTCAGCTTTAACTGCTGTGATGTATGACTAAGCTGCAATGTGCCCTCATTTGAAAGACAATTTACTGCATCTATTAGAAAAATTAAAGGATCATTATTGTGAAAAATTGTACTCTGATAACTGTATGCAGTTAATACGTATAATTATGGCTTTTAGCCTATTAACTCAATTTTATTTACATTTACATACCGATAAAGCTGTCCAGCTGACAGTGACAGAGGTTGGGACAAACATTACAACTGCAAACAGTTACCCCTTATTTCCATAGTTTAAAGCTCAAATCTTTGAATATAAAAAAAAAATCCTCCTCCCCCCTTGCAATGTCATTCACCCCCCCCCCCCCCCCGCAATGTCGCTCCCCCACCCACAAGCTACAAGAGTTAAATGCTTGTTATCTAGGGGATTAAAGAACAGGCTCTATCACTTACCTTACACCTGTCTCCAGTGCTTTCCTCTTCAGCACCAAACTCCAGTCTATGGGTGGGATATGAACCCCTGTATTGTACATTTAGGAGGCTAGAGGCTCACAGCTCACATAGGAGGACCAATTGCAGTGCTGGAGGGAGCCTGCTGGAGTGAGGAGTAAGGTAAGTATTTTCTCCTTTAAAGCGGTAGTAAACTGCTGTGTGTGTGTTTTTTTTTTTTTTCTGGAACCTGCAAGGTAAAGCCATAATGTGCTAGTACGCATGGCATACTAGCACATTTTGTGAAACTTGCCTTAGAACAAAGCCCTTCCAGCAGCGTGCTGTCACTGCTGACAAGGCTTCCATCTTCACCCGTCTTCCTTCCGGGTTCATGGACTTCGGCTCTGTGCGTGGCCGGAGCCACAATGACGTCACTCCCGTGCATGTGGGCAGGAGCCACCATTCACGGTACAGGACTATGAAGGAGTGGCTTCAGGTGGCCGTTCCTTAGGAGCTCATGTGCTGGTGACATAACTGGCAGCATGTACAGTAAGTATCTCCTAAACGGTGCACATTTAGGAGATATTTGCAGTACCTATAGGACCTATAGGTAATCCTTGTTTTAGGCTTCCCTATAGGTACAAATTATGCATGTGAGTTTACTTCCTCTTTTAACTAGAATATTATTTACCCTTGCAGTGTAATAGGGCGTACACACGGTCGGACTTTGTTCGGACATTCCGACAACAAAATCCTAGGATTTTTTCCAACGGATGTTGGCTCAAACTTGTTTTGTCTACACACGGTCGCACAAAGTTGTCGGAAAATCCGATCGTTCTAAACGCGGTGACGTAAGACACGTACGTCGGGACTATAAACGGGGCAGTGGCCAATAGCTTTCATCTCTTTATTTATTCTGAGCATGCGTGGCACTTTGTCCGTCGGATTTGTGTACACACGATCGGAATTTCCGACAACGGATTTTGTTGTCGGAAAATTTTATCTCCTGCTCTCCAACTTTGTGTGTCGGAAAATCCGATGGAAAATGTCCGATGGAGCCCACACACGGTCGGAATTTCCGACAACACGCTCCGATCGGACATTTTCCATCGGAAAATCCGACCGTGTGTACAGGGCATAAGGGGGGGGGGGGCACTGCAGGTGTGGCTTTTTTTTTTTTTAAGGAATTTGGTTGTAAATAAAGGTTGTGTGAAGCTCGCAGTGTGCAGTGAAATCAGAATAAGCAATTTCAGTACAGAAAAGGAGCCTGTAAAGCTGTGCAAGACTAAAGGTAGGTCTAGAGTTCAGGTTTAAAGTGGAACAATACACAAAATGCTTTTACCTGTTTCATTGATTTTTGAACCCCGGATGGGAGACCCCACTTTGCCAGAATATAAAGCAGCAAGGACTGTGGTGTGTGTGCAACTTCCTATTTCCTATCTCTCAAGTGCATTTGCAATATATTCCTATAGAGCAGGAATCCTCAAACTACGGCCCTCCAGCTTTTGTGGAACTACACATCCCATGAGGCATTGTAAAATTCTGACATTCACAGACATGGCTAGGCATGATGGCAATTGTAGTTCTTGAACAACTGGAGGGCCATAGTTTGAAGACCCTTGCTATAGAGAATCCACAGAGGGGCAATGACACCAATGGTTTATCTTTATTATAGTGGTTGGAAAGGCTCAGTAGCTCAGTAGCTCAGTAGCTCAATCACAGCCAGTGAGCCAATGAGGAGAGAGTGGGGGCGGGATCGAGCAGCGCTCTGTGTGTGAATGGGGGGCACTCGGCAGGAGGGAGGGGCCAGGAGCGCCGACAGGGGATACAAGAAGAGGAGGATCGGGGCTGCTCTGTGCAAAACCATTACACAGAGCAGTTAAGTATAACATGTTTTTTATTTTATTTTTTTTAAACTGCCTTTAATATCACTTTAACTCATAATCCCAAGAATAATGTGTCTGCTAGCTAAAAAAAAATGAGCATCAACACCAGAATAACTGACATGAGGGGTAGAATGTTTTCTAAGAATATTAAAACACTGTATATTAATAAATGCAGCCGTGGTCTGTGTCTGAGGAGCTGTCAAAAAATCCCAAGGACTTAAACAAGTGACCTTCTCCAGAACGTATCTGAATAATGGCTGAAGTCAAAGATTCAGAAGTAATTGGCGTTACCAGAGCAACTTTCACTTGTAAACTAGTAACTTTGTGTACATCATGTCAAGTACTGTACAGTATTTATAAAAAAAAAGCACTGCCAAGTTATTCCAAAGTCTTGACAAGACCTAAGTGAGGAGAATTTGCTTCAGTTATGGTAGCATTTGTTGACCTATTCAGAGGACAAGCACACTTTAAATCATTGCCCTTGCTCATGAAGATTTAGAGTTACCGTATTTTCTTTTCACTGTGAATAAATGTAGCAAAAGTACAGTCAAGCTAGGCTTTTCCTTGGCTTGACATGGAGAAGAAATATTTGAGAGGACAGAAAGGAAATGTACACAGCATTCTTCTGCTGGCTATACACCATATTCCACCTTATGTGGTCTTCAAAAAAAAAGACATAGGGGTTGATTTACTAAAACTGGAGAGTGCAAAATCTGGTGCAGATGTGCATGGTAGCCAATCAGCTTCTAACTTCAGTTTGTTCAATTAAGCTTTGACAAACAAACCTAGATGCTGATTGGTTTCTAAGCAGAGCTTCACAAGATTGTGCACTCTCCAGTCTTAGTAAAATCTGCACCAAACGCACCAAATTCCTTTATCTCAAAGTTGGTACCAAGCACACCTATCCCTGAATGATGGGTTTTAATTCTTGTGTCAGGTTTCTGTGGTAGTGAGCCCTTGTAGAATGCTAACCCAGGGTTTCCCAGTTTGCTGAGTCTACATGCACCTTTGGGGCCCCTGATGGTGGGGTAAGATTTGTAGCAAGTTGGAACCAGGTCCCCAAGTACACCCAGCTGATGATACAGAGACCACTTTCTTATGCAGAGTACAGATGGCAGGAGACAGAAGAGGATCCAGGAAACAAGCCTAGGTCAGGGCAGGAGACAGAAAAGGACACATGGAGGACGAAGCCAGGATCGGCATGCCGGAAGTCAGACACTGAATACCTGAAACATAAGGCAAACAGGAGCTCAGAGAGTCATTTGCTCAGTCAATGTGGGCTGCACTGAGCATGTCTTCGGAAATCAAACTAGGAGGCAGGCCAGAAAGTGATATAAGAAAAGGAAATAAAAGCCCACTGTATAGCAGGCAATGCCCATAGGTGAGTGCAGAAGACAAACAACTAAGGTTGCCACCTGTCCAGGATTCACCCGGACAGTCCGGGTTTTGAATGATGTGTCCGGGTTTTAGGTGGACTGAAACCGGACACATTCAGACCAGCTGTGGCTCCGCAAGTAACCAAGATAGTCACACACAAATCTGTTGCCATCCAGGAGCTGTGGGCGGCTATCTGGGGGGGGGGGGCAGATTCGGCATCACTGGGTGCAGGGTGATGATGTCAGCAAGAGCAATTTGTCCACACCCACGTTTTGCTGCGGCATGCTATGTGCACCTCATCACTACTCTCCTCGGGGCACACAAAGGTGTTCCAGACCTCTGTTCCAGAGGTCTAGCAGAACTGCTGCACCAAGGACGTAAGAATACACAAGCAGGAAATTGCAGGCTTAACCATGACATCTTGAAGTGATTGTACACCTAAACCACCATGTTAACAATGCAAGGGTGAGAATTGAATCCCTAAGGAAACGGTATAGCAAAGTATTTAAAAAAAACGTCCAAAATCCCTTTTACCCCTTCCTTTAGTTCCGGTTCACCCAGTTGCATCCATCTACTTGGAGTAGAACAGCCCGAGTCATTGTACAGGACCAGTCTGCTCTGCTGTGAATGGCAATGACAGGAGGAGCTGCTGTCCAATCACTCTTACCCACTACCATCAACAGCGGCACCACCTTAGACAAAAAAAATGGCCAGCAAATCTCAAATATTTACTGAGATCTCACTGGCAGAACATGCAGTAAAAACTGGTGGTTTCACACTATTGCAGAGCAAAATCAGTATGCCAGTTATTTTTTTTTTACCATGCAGAGTGCCGTCACATCACCCTGACCCATTGGGAAAGCAATGTTTTAAAATAAATGCCCACTGTGTGACATCACTGCCCTAATAAGCACCTAATACCAAAGTCAATACTACTTTACTACCAAATAACATCATCTGGAGTTGAGAATGTCACCCCATAATCCCCAGTGACGTTAAAAATTGGGTCCCTATTGGATTCTGCCAGATAGCTAAAGGTCACCCAGGAGATAGTGAGTCTATGCTCCTTTGGAGAGGACGCTTCCTGCTTTGGGGCATCCCACTGCCAGTCTGCTAATGGACATAGAATTGGTCCTATTAGGACCATGGATAAAGGGGTACCAATGGTCCTCTTGTAAGGGGCGAAGACTGGCAGGGGGGCCCAGGCAGCTGGGTGAATCAGATGTAGGCAGGGACAGTGATCAGCACGGCGGGGGAGGGGGAAGAAATTACTGGAACCGATCCCCTGTATGGCTCTTCTCATCTCCCTCCTCTGCTGTAGAGAGAGTCATCCAGGTGATCGATTCCAGTAATTGCACCCCCCCACAGCACTGATCACCCTACCTATGCCCTACCTGTGCACCATACACTTCCCCCTGCTGCCCAGGCTCCCCTGTGTGCCCCCCTCACCCCCGCAGTGCTGCCAGCTTCCCACCTCTCCTCCCCACTGGCAGCTACAAGCCCACAATAGGATCCTTCAGGATGGACAGTGGGGAAAGGGTCCAGTAAATATGTCACGTTTACAAGCCCCTTCCTTTCCTGAATGAACACAGTGAGTGATCTGTACGGGTTGAGATCATTCATAACTGAAGCATAGTAAACTGTGTACATATGCGGGGGGCCCTGTCAGGTTGGCTGTATGGCATGCACCCCATGGTTTATAACAGCAGCCCTGGGTTCTATGGACAACTTTTACAAGTTCACTGAGCAAACTGTCCCAAACAATGTTCAGAGTGAACAAGGCCCTAAATGCAACAACGTCTGACTTGTAAAAATCAATTCAATCATCTCTTGTCAGCACTCTTTCTTTGCACTGCTTATGTCATGAGTGCAATTCCCACCAAGAAAACCATCTGCATGGAATTTGCATGTTCTTTTTTTTTTATATTAGAAGAACAGAAAAAAATAATCTTTTTTCCTGGATTGACAAGATAATCACCAAAGAGACGTTTATTCTCCATTTCCATCTAAATTCAAACATTACTGCTCCATTATTTTTTACCCATATACATCAAGCAGAACAACATCAGACAAGATATAATGTATCAATGTATATATATATAAAAGAAGAAGAGAAAACAAAAAGAGGGGGAGAGTATTGATTCCTCTAAACCCAGATGTCTTCTATAAAATACTAATAATTCCTCCTCGATGTACAAATATACGATGAGAGAAAACTCTTACTCCATGGGTCATTAAGTCTTTAACTCAGGGGACTACAATCCTATAGACAGTCTATAGATAAATTAAATTCTTTCCAAATATTCCGTATATTAGAATTCAGATGTTGCCGTACCATTTCCTTTTTGTGTTGTACGGGTTTTTCCCGGTTTATTTCAATCTCCCTTCCAAAATAAAACAAAATAAGGTCTTAATGTTTTTGAAGGAAAATGAGGACATTAGACTGCAAGTTCCCTTCCAGGAGTAAGTACGGTTTTAAATGACTTATTGTTATCTGAAAAATATTGCAGATAAACTGTCTGCACTATATAAATAATTCAAAATAACTGCATTGCAAGCCACAGATAACCAGCACAGGTTATTTTAGCAATTTTAATGGTCAGTCCCAATTGCAAGTATTTTTATTATTATTATTTTACAGAATTAATACAGCACTAATAGTTTGCGCAGTGCTTTACAATATAAAAGGAGACAGTACAGTTATAATACAATAAAATACAAGAGGGTTAAGAAGGCCCTGCTCATACGAGCTTATAATCTAACAGGTTCTAGCAAGTGGTACAAAGGTTATAACCTTGAGGGACGAGCTGATGGAAGAGTTAGAATTAAATTTTTATGTTTATTTTTTCAAATATCATTTTTATTAAATTCCAAAAAAGAGGAAACCCAATCATTACAGCAATGACATGAAGATAATTGAGAATCACATAACTCAATACATGTGCAACAGGCATGCAAAGCAAAGGTCCAGTAAACATAAGTAGGCATAAGTAAATAATATTTCAAATCGGCGTGCTCATTAATGACAATTGTCATGGCAGTGACTAAAGTGTGATTACTGAGAGATAAATAAGGCTGCCCAACCTCAATTTTCACCTTTTGTTAGTGATAGCAGAGAGAAAGAGAGAGAAAAAGGTAGAATTGCAAAGGACAGAGTAGTTCATTTTTTATTTGAAGGTGGGGTAGGCTTCCCTGAAGAGATGAGTTTTCAGGGGTTACCTAAAGAGTATTGAGGTAGAGAGTTCAAGAGCATGGGAAAGGCTTTGGACAAGTCCTGGAGATGAGTATGGAAGGAGGAGACAAGAGAGCTCAAGAGCGGGAGGTCTTGGGACAGTTTGGATGATATTTGGAGACAAGATCGGTGATGTAGCTCGGGGCAGAATCGTGGATGGCTTTGTATGATGTAGTTAGTATTTTGGATTGAAAGCCCGTTTGGCTGTACTTCTCCTGTGCAGATCGTTCTAAACTCCTGTGACCTGTTTTCAGCCGTCATTGGGCACATCACTCAGCCAGTCCAGGCTGGGGAAAGATCGCAATCATAAGGACTGGATCCACCCAGGAACCTGGACTGGCACCTGACTCAGCCTCTCAGTGAGCCGCTGAGAGGCTGAGCCAGCTGACCCCCCCTCCACATCCCAGCACCCCAGTGAGCATGGGGGGACAGAGAAAAGACAGCAGTGACTGAAAGTCACCAGCTCTCTGCTCATGGGGCACTGAGAACTGAGCAATCAGCAGTGTTTGATCGGTCAGTTCTTAGTCTTAGAGCCAGCGGGCTGATGCTGCATCCACCTAGGTGAGTAGGGTTTGTAAAAAAAAAAAACAAACATAATCCATACTTCTCTTTTAAAGAAGTACAGCCAAAGCTTGTTTCCTGTGGAGCAGAGCAGTGCAGTTCGTTCTGCACTCCTGTGACCCATTTTAACCACCTCAATACAGGGCATTTTCACTACCTTCCTGCCCAAGCCATTTTTCAGCTTTCAGCGCTGTCACACTTTGAATGACAATTGCGCAGTCATACAACACTGTACCCAGATGAAATTGTTATCATTTTTTTCCCACAAATAGAGCTTTCTTTTGGTGGTATTTAATCACTTCTGTGGTTTTTATTTCTTGCGCTATAAACAAAAGAAGAGTAACAAGTTTGAAAAAAACGCAATATTTTTTTACTTTTTGCTATAAGAAATATACAGTTTTTTTCTTAAAACAATTTTTTTCCTCAGTTTAGGCCGATATGTATTCTTCTACATATTTTTGGTAAAAAATCGCAATAAGCTTATATTGATTGGTTTGCACAAAAGTTATAGCGTCTACAAAATAGAGGATAGATTTATAGCATTTTTATTATTTTTTTTTACTAGTAATGGCGGTGATCTGCGATTTTTATCGTGACTGCAATATTGCGGCGGTCATATCGGACACTTTTGACACATTTTTGGAACCATTCACATTTATACAGCGATCCGTGCTATAAAAATGCATTGATTACTGTATAAATGTGACTGGCAGGGAAGGGGTTAACACTAGGGGGCGATCGAGGGGTTAGTTATGTTCCTTGGGAGTGATTCTAACTGTAGGGGGAGGGGACTCACAAGTGGAGGAGACCAATCGGTGTTCCTCTGTACTGGGAATACACCATCGGTCTCCTCTCCTCCGACAAGACTGTGGATCTGTGTGTTTACACACACAGATCCACGGTCCTGCTGTGTTACCGGCAATCGCGGGTGCCCGGAGGACATCGTGGCTGCCGGGCACACACATCGACATGACATGACATGGCGGATGTGCGCGTTGACTGCGGCACCCACGCGCCCCCCCGTGGGCCGGGAGGGCAAGGGCGTCATATGACGCCCTCCCAGAATGAGAGCCGCGCCGCCTAGCCGTCATGTGACAGTCGACGGGCGGCAAGCGGTTAAGCAGACAGCAGGCTGAAGCCCACTGTCGACTGATGTCACAGAGCCGGTCCAGGCTCGAGCAAGATCGCAACAATGAAGTCGGGATCTGCCCACATGTCTGGACCGGCACTCGGCTCAGCCTCTCAGTGAGTCGCTAAGAGCCTGAGCTGGCCACTCCCGCGCCCTCCAGTGAGCGATGGGGGGCAGAACAGAGAGCTGGTGACTGAGCCAGTGACAGTCGCCAGCTCTCTGCTCAGGAAACCCCGAGGACTGAGTGATCGGCAGTTTTTGATCGCTCAGTTCTCAGTGTCAGAAGTGGCGGGAGTACAGATGCAGCATCGGATCAATGCTGCATCCACTTAGGTAAGTATGAATCTGAAAAAAAGAAATAGCCATACTTCTCTTTTAATTCGCTGGGCAATCAGAAGCCAGTGGTGGGAATGGCAGAGAGGGATGGCATATTTGCTCACGTTATTAAAATGAAATTACATACATACCCAGGACATTAGAGTTCTATGGATTTTTTACAAATCATTTATGAATTTATATACTATAACATCAGGGTTCTCTTTTCATACTGTGAGCTACAGCTTCACCTGCACAGTGGTGGTAACAGTTTACAAATTGGATTCCCACCACTGAGGGCAAATGTCTTATTTTTGCAAGGGAATGGGTTACTGCATTATGGAATTGCATTGTGTGTAAAAGCTCATTTGTTTTCTGGAGCAAACAGACAAATGTCATTTCCTGCTATAGGACCCCAATAATTAAACAGCACATCCAATAAAGGAACTGCAAAATTTAGGCAAAGATAGTCACTTTGCATATCCATGACTACAATTTCAGATTCAGAATACTTTATTAATCGCAAAGGGAAATTGTTACTTTTAATCCATGACTAAATTTAGGATTCACCTTAATTAAAAAGTTGAGCCTTTCAGTATAGTAATATTATACACATTTATTCAAGTAATAATTTTAGGTAGTGAATTTCAACAATGCCGCTGGAATCGAAGTCATATAACTACCATTTAATGAACCTTACTACGACTAGAACTGTGAGCTCTGATATACTAGTGTCTGCCTGTCGATTCACTCAGAATTATGACAAAATGTATTGACTTTTCTATAATTCTTGACAGATAAATGATTTCCCTGTTTGTAACTAAGAGCCTGATTGTCGATTTTTTCCAGAATCATGACAAAAATTTATTTGCTTTTCCCTTTTTCTTGACAAATAAATGTTTTACGGGTTAGCTACGCTTAATTTGGTTGGCGCCAGGACCAAGCTCTTACTGCACTTGATATTTAAAGACCGAAGCAGCACAAAGGCGAATGAATTTGCCTAGGCAAGCGTGTAACTGCCATATACCCAAGAGGGTGCAGTCACTCAAAAGGACAAATGTGCTGATGGTTTCCTTGTTCTTCAATGACCATAACTATATGGGTTGCCATTTTAAAATCTGCCTTACACATTTTGTTCAAACTTATCTAACAAGTAATAAGCCATGTGTACTTTCGTGACGAGGTGGGAGTGGGGCTACCAATTCTCTACTAGTAAAAATTAAGTCCTTACTAATACTATAGACATAGCATGAATGGGCATTGCAAGTCCTGTACACACGATCGGACATTCCGACAACAAAACCGTGGATTTTTTTCCGAGGGATGTTGGCTCAAACTTGTCTTGCATACACACGGTCACAAAAATGTTGACGGAAATTCCAATCACCAAGAACGTGCTGACGTACTACACGTACGATGGCACTATAAAAAAGAAGTTCAATACCAAGTGCGCCACCCTTTGGGCTCCTTTTGCTAATCTCGTGTTAGTAGAAGTTTGGTGAGAGACGATTCGCGCTTTTCAACCTCGTGCTTTTCAGCTTGCTACTGCTCTTCAGTTTGTGCTTGTGGGTTCGTATCTGTTCTTCAGTGCATGTTGTCAGTTCGTATCTGATTTTCAGATCGTTCTTCTCAGTCCTTTCTGATTTCCATTGTGTTCTGTTAGTTCGTTCTGACCAGCCGACCTTTTTCTAGCCATGTTGCGGGTATGTATTCACCATAGAGTTCGTGCTGTGCAGGGGCTTGGTGTTGGAGTTATTTCTTTGACCCAAGTCCAGTCCATAAACAGGGTGGGGAGGAGTTCATGGACGAAGAATTGATTGCTCCAGTGTGACCAATTCTGTCACATGCCTTTGTTGCGGGAGATCCAGGAGAACAATCATGATGATTTCAGGAATTATCTCCGGATGACGGACCACGTTTTTCACCGTCTGTTGGCTTTGTTGTCCCCTTATATTACTAAGCAGGACACCTGCATGCGGCAAGCCATCACTCCCGAGCAGATGCTCGTCGCCACCTTGCGGTACAGGGAGAAGGCTACAGGACATCAACTTCTTGACAGACATCTCCCCTCAGGCTCTGGGAACCATTATTCCAGAGACCTGTTCTGCAATCATTCAGGTCCTGCAGAAGAACTATATTAAGGTAAGTTTTATCCTTTAACATCACATTCTATGTATTTAATGTTTGCTAAAGTATTGTATTTATTTCATTATTCCCTAATTACCATGATTGTAATATACTGTGAATGTCCTCTTTAACCCCGATGCATGCTGGAAGCTTTTAATGCTCCTTTTTTGTCGTTCATGCATATTTGCCTTCACTAACCTCCCCAGCATGCTATCCTGGGCCCATATACACCTAGCCTAGTCACTTAACAACGTATTTTGTCAGCTCCATTGTAGTGCTTACCCTAAACACTCCCTAAAATGTGTTGAAATGTTATTTTTGTCTTTAAATTCATGCAGAGTGCAAGAGGCTTTTTTTGGGGGAGGGGGCCCAAACTCATCTGGAATCCTCCCTCCCCCCCAACCGCTAAATCAACCGATACCAATCCTCTATCTGCTGACTTTGCCAAACTCATACACACTATACCCACCTCTTTTGTGTTCAGATTTATGGGTGAATTCACTAAAGCATGTAGTGCAAGGGCCTGCCTGAATACTTTCAAATGGTACTGTTTAAAGTTTTGTTCTCCTATTATCTTGATAGGTAATTGGAGAATGTAAAAATGTGCTTCGATTTGTACAGTGTCTATTCATATTTTTGTATTATGACACTTCTTACCTGTCCAGTGGGCTGCTAATAGTGTATATAAGGAGGGGCTGGCCAAAGTAACACACATTATTTATGCATTCAGCTCTCAATGAAGTGAAGAGGGTTACCTGTCCAAAACATCTCCCCCCCACCATAACATTTTTACAATGGGCCATCAGAGGGGGTGAGGAATCTGATAAGTGGACCTCATACTTTTGAAATAATCATTTCAATAAATGTTATACTTATATTGGCCAAGAATGTTTGTGTCTAATCTGCTTGCAAGGTTCTGTGTAAAGTACTATTTTTTTTTCTTGTTTGACTGCAGTTTTCTTCAAACCCACAGGAATGGCAAACTGTGGCATCCTAGTTTGCTCAGCAGTGGGACTTTCCTAACTGCAGAGGGGCAATAGATGGGAAGCATGTCCACATCATCCCACCCCCCAACTCGGGGTCATACTATTATAATTATAAGGGGTTTAATAGTATTGTGATGTTGGCGGTGGTGTCGGCAACATACGAGTTTTTGTATGTGGACATGGGGAAGAATGGGCGGATGTCGGATGGTCGAGTCATCGCCCAGACGGAGTTCTACAGACGGCTCTAGAATGGCAACTTGGTCTTGCCACCTGCAGAAGACAATGTGGGTGGTCTTCCATTTGTGTATGTCGCTGATGAAGCGTTTGGGCTGGGTGATCACCTGATGCTGCCGTTCCCCATGAGGACCCTCACCCCAGAGCAGAGGGTTTTTAACTACCAGCTGCCCAGAGCCAGAAGAGTTGTGGAAAATGCGCTCGGAGTAATGGCCAGCCGGTTCCGCCTATTTCTGACAGCAATACACACGGCCAATGGGCTTTTCTTTTTGGCCAATTTCTTCAATAGTGCAAACGTTATTTATTTGATACATGAGGTGACAATCTCTTCTTCAGCTAACTATTATGTTGTGGATCTGCTACACACACACCTTATTTTTGTTGTTAATGTATGTAATGCATTAATGATAAAAAATTATCATCCTTTTCAGCACCATGAATTAATTGTTCAGAGTTCCTAAAATGGCCTGAATGGGGCCAATTTTAGAGCAGTGTGGGGGTTATTTACTAAAGGCAAATTCACTTTGCACTACAAGTGCACTGCAAGTGCACTTGAAAGTGCACTGAAACTGCACTGGAAGTGCACTTGCAGTGCAAAGTGGATTTTCCTTTAGTAAATACCCCCATTGTCACTGTAAACTACACCAACTTACTCCAAAAACTGGTATTGAGCATTGAAAGAAGAAGCCACACATTGTTGAGTATGAAACATTTTACTCAAAGCACATTCACATGTGCGTTAGAAAAGGTCAACATCTTTGGTGTATAACATTTGTATGTTTGACAGTAGAAATATCCTTTTTTTGGTTAAACAGGCATGTTTAAAACTATAACATACACAACTCAGGAACTTACAAAGTTCAACTTTGATAAACTGAAGGCAAACTGTGTTGATCTTGCCTTCATCAGATGGTGTGATGTCACCCCTGTAAAAGCTAAACTTTGAAGATGCACACAAAATTGGGAGTGAAAATGTGGATTTCACTCCTGATCCCATGCCTAATGTCAACATGTGCTAGTTCCCATCATGGGGGATCAATGGACGTGTTTCGTGGGTACAACCTCTTCCTCTCATCTACTTTAGTTGCGAGGAAGGGGTTGCACCCACAAAACACATACATTGATATCCCATGATGGCAGATAGTACATGTTGACACATTGTGTGCATCTTCAAAATTTTGCTTTCAAATTACCTTAAAACCTTTTTAAAATTAAAAAATATAATGACAAAATGTAAAAAGTTTTGGGTGTCTTATATTCTGCCTAAAACATCAATGATGTTGAGTCTTTTTTCAACATCATTGATGTTTTCCTTTATCTTCTCTAATTCCCGATTGCACAGCATGATCTCCCCGATGAGGATCTGTGCACTTGCACTAGGGAAATGAGTTTCTTCTTCCACAACATCCACCACATCACCTAAAAATAATAAAACACACTATGTATTATAAATATGCAGGCATATATCTAGCTGTGGTCTCAGACACTGACCTGTTGTGGTCACTATTTCGACCCAATTCAGGAACCTCTCCCTCCACATCTTCTTCAGGGTATGTGGGGATTTCCCCTTCTTTAGGAGGTGTGGTGTTCTTAGTGTCCTCAGATGCCCCGATTTTTTTCTAACCTATGTGAATAAAAAATAAGGTATACTTAGCAGACAGATATTTCAGGCAAGAAATAGGAATATGCTGCGAAGTGCCTTGTACAATTGCCTGATTTGGCAGAGTTTCCCTTTCTAAAGCTGGAATACTTACCTTTTTTGTTATTAAAGTTTCACAGATGGAGAGACCCCTAGTATCCACTAGAGCATCTGCGTGGGACACCCTAAAAAGGTTGTTCTGGTGTCCCACACTAGTGCTCCTGCGTCCAGATGTGTAAACAGCTGCTGAGTGTCCTCTCCTTACACTGAATCAGGTTTGCATTCCATTCTAGTTACAAACCCATCCAGACAACAATGTAATAAACTTCTTTTCATACAAATAGGCTTGAACAAATGTAGTTAACCTGCATCTGCCAAAAAAAATCGTATTAGTGGTCGAACGAACTACGGACGAATGAACGATGTTTACTATGGACGATCTAACGAACAATGTTTACTACGGACGATTACTGTCCCCTCGCCATTTTAAAATGTATCACAGTAAAGAAAAGCACATGGAGCAGCATGCAAGTAATAATAATTGGAACACACAACAAAATACTTACTTTTTTGCACACTCTCTTGATCCTTCTGTACTGATCCTGCTTCCTCAATTTGAGGTCTGACCAGTGTTTCCTCAATTGCTCCTTGGATCATCGTACCTCAAAATTCTTCAGCAGACTTCTCACAACTTTAGTCATGATCTTGGCCTTTCTCACATTTGGGTTGCTGTACGGTCCATACTTCCCATCATGGTCGTCCCTCTTCAAGATGTCCACCATCTCCACCATCTCTACAAAGGACATATTTGACCACTTAAATCTCCTCCTGGATCAGGACATTTGTGGCTCCGGGCTTTCATCGTCCTCCTCGTTGCTGATATTCCCATGCACCTGTTGTCTCTCAGCCATGTGCTCTCCCATTGCGCCAAAAGGGAAGGGGCGGGAAATATACTAGAAAGAAGGTCAGAGGCGGAGTTTCAAGCATGCGCAGTGTGAATAAAGCATAACATGTTTGCGTCGTACGTATAATCTGTGAGCGGAGGACGGAGTAGCGTAAGCGCCGATCATGCAAACTAAGGTACCATTTTAACTTTGGGCATCATTGGTTAGTGGCTTATACTACTTTTAAAGATTGAGGCCTATATTGGGACAAGATTAGGAGAGTTTAGCCTGACATTAGGGTTTCTCTTGTGTTGGGTCTTGCAGATAAAATTGATAAATGTAATGACCATGACTTCCTCCCCAACTTCATTGATAAGTACAGAGAGCTGCCATGTCTGTGGCAAGTGAAACACCAATTTTATAACAACAAACTAAAGAGGAAGGCAGCGCTGGATCAGCTGCTGGAATTGGTGAAGCCGGTGATTCCCACGGCAGATATCACCTATTTAAAGTGCAAAATTGGTGGCCTGAGGAGCACGTATAATAGGGACTGCAAAAAGGTCCAGGATTCCATGAGATCAGGAGCATAAGCAGGTGACAAGATGACAAGATAGCCTGTCCCCAGGCTGTGGTACTATGACAGACTGTGGTTTTTCTCAGACCAGAGTGAACCCAGGCCATCACTATCTACACTTCCTTCCACTCTTCCTTCCACATCAGATGAGGCTTCTGACGTACAACCTTGGCCTTCCACCCCAGGAAGAAGATGTGGAGGAGCCCAGCTTGAGCCAGGTATAGCATTGTTCAACATATTTCTGTTCAAAATTGTAATGATGTTAACTAGATGTTATTATTGATCACTAATCTCTGATTTAACAAATTGGTTTACATATCAATAGACAGGAGTAGCCAAAAATGATTGGGACAAGAATGAAAAATGCTGGTGTCAGAATGATAATCTTTTCTATTTGTTAATATTCAATTTCAACAGTCATGAGCTCTAAATTGTGTGTGATTGATGACCAAAAAACTAAAACTATGTCCCATTTCCATACACAGGAAAGTCTCAGCCAGGAGGAGGCCATGGACAGTGGCAGACAGGAGGTGGCCGTGGAAAGTGGCAGCCAGGAGATGGCGGGGGAAGTGTCAGCCAGGAGGTGGCCGTTCCCAGTAGCCTGACCGAATCACAGGTTCCTCCCCTCCGCCTCCCAACAGAAAGGCCCAGGAAGGGGAGGAATGTGGAGGAGTCAGCGCTTGGTTTGATTCGGCAGGCTACTGCGGTCCTCACAAACATCCCTAATGTCCAGGAGGCCTTTGGCTGTATGACGGCCAGTAAGCTGCAAGAAATGGAGGAGGGCCAACACTTCATCTGTGAGGAGGTCATATTTCAGGCCCTAAATAAGGGGGTGAGGGGCCAACTCACCAATAAAAGTCATGTATGTGAGTTGGACTATACTCCTCCTCCAACAACTCCAACACCACAGCCACAGCCTGGAAGGAAGCATGGAAGAAAGTCAAGAGAGTGATGGCCTGGGTTCGGTCTGATCTGGCAAAAAACGCAGGCTGTTGTAAGATCACAGTCTGGGGACATATATGTCATCTGCTGCTGCTCCCGATCTCTCGGAGTCCTGGACCCGATTGTGCTCCCTATTAAATGGACTCCTCAGGCTACCAATTGTGCCTGTCAAATAATTGATGTCTGCCCTGGGGTACAAAGGCTTCACCAATTTAAACAGTTTATCCAGCATTGCCTTGCTCTTTAGTTTGTTATGACTCCTAATAAATTACTTTTTTTTTTTTTACAAATACTTGGCTATGTGTTTTAGTTCAAAAAGGACAGTTTGTTTGTGAGTAGGCAGGTACATTTCAAAAATACAATGTCAAATTAACAAGGGACACCAAGACCAACCAACCTCTTTGAGGTTAAAAAAAAAACAAGATAGTAATGGTATTGTGGTAACTTGACACAAAAAACGAAAATAAATATTATGGAGATCACTATTAAAAAAAAAAAAAAAAACAATTCAGGAGATCTTGATAAATAATAAAGTAAAAAAAGTAGATCACTCTAAAAAAAAAAAAATAATAAACATTATTCTGAAGATCTAGGCAAAAAAAATAAAAAAAGATTATTCAGGAAATCACAAGAAATAATAAAGAAATCAGTTTGTCCAAACTGTGTGTGAATATCAGCAGCAAAGCAACTTCTTCTAGCATTATAAAGAAGAAGAGAATGCGCTGCATTGAAATATATAAAAATTTGCAGCATGACAAATGTTCTATCTCTATTATGAACATTAGTTTTACCAGACCAAGCGCTTCCGTCTCGTACTTGATTCTGAGCATGCGTGGAATTTTGTGCCTCGGACTTGTGTACACACGCTCGGAATTTCAGACAACAACGTTTTTTGTCGGAAAATTTGAGAACCTGTTCTCAAACATTTGTTGTCAAAAATTCTGACAGCAAATGTCCGATGGAGCATACACACGGTCAAAATTTCTGACAACAAGCTCACATCGAACATTTCTCATCGGAAAATCCGATTGTGTGTACGAGACATTAGTATTATACCAGAAAGAATTGAAAGCAAGATATGGGACTTTAACGATGCTTTACATCTCAGGAAGGAACAGACAATTGGTAAATTAAAGAATTTTTATTACATTTTATTACATACAAAAAGTTAAAAACAGTTTCCAATTGAAACATGCGTAATCCAATAGTTAGAATATACCAGACTCTCCCAGCCTTGGGCCCACTAAACCTATTCTTGTAAGATAAACCAATATTAGGCCATTTAGGTATAAACTTGTCGGTTATATACAGTGGGACAAAGGCAGTAAAAACTTGATGCATTTTGCTACTATTGCTTCTAGAGATAACCTAGTGTGAACCGGTATAATATTGTAGGGGGTGCTGTCTGCAACCAAGAAAGAGGAGGAGGAAGGAAAGAAGAGGGGGGCCCCAAATGAGATGATCCTCCAATCCATGTTCAACATCGGAAGAAGGCACAAATAAGGAGGAGCGCTCAGCAACTAAGACAGATCTCCAAAATTATGCAAAGTAGAGGGCCAATGATGCCTAAAACTCCCACTCACTGCACATAAGCTACAATGGATATACTGTCCATGGATAACCGCAATGACAAGTTGCCCCCCACCAACAAGATGCCAGGAGTAGAGTTAAATATCTTGGGTTTGGTGGCTCTCCACAAAGGTGGGGCCCCCTAGAAATACAGGCTGCCCAAATTGAGTAGCCTATACTCACTTGCACCAAAAAAAAGCACCAAACGATCCAAGAGCCTGAAAATGATTTGTTAGTCCAGCAAGTGACAATGGAAATGACAACAGACAACCAATGTGTTTCAGGGGCCTGAAGATCCCTTCTTGTTCAGGGCTACAAGTGGAAGGGAAACTATTTTGGCCCCCAAAACATGCCGCTGTCCTTTCCATGGTCACTTACTGAACTAACAAGTCATTTCTGGATTCTTGGATTGTTTATTTGGTCCTTTTTCCGATGCAGCTGTATGTTTACTTTCATGGCCACCCTAGTTTTTTTCATTGCACCAACAGAACAGTCTTTCAAACAAAGATATAAGTATAACAGTCTTTTGGGGGGGATGTTCATGGATCATGTGAGATTGCTATTACATCCCAACACTGTAGCAGCACCTGATGCGGTATTGAGAAGATTATACTCATGTGGATATACAGCTAAATACATAGATAAATTACATACATATACAGTATGTACTATGGTTCAGAAAAATGCAGCATTTTGGCCACTAGATGAAACTGAAGATTATAGTACATAAAATACATATTCCTTTTATCTTCAGCTTCTTTTAGCTTTTAGGTACCGTAGTTTGTCGCCATTCCACGAGTGTGCGCAATTTTAAAGCATGACATGTTAGGTATCTATTTACTCAGCGTAAAATCGTCTTTCACATTATACAAAAAAATTGGGATAACTTTACTGTTTTGTTTTTTTTTAATTTATGAAAGTGTCTTTTTCCCTAAAAAGTTGCGTTTAAAAGGCCGCTGCACAAATACCGTGTGACATAAAATATTGCCATTTTATTCTCTAGATTCTCTGCTAAATATATATATATATATATATATATATATATATATATATATAATGTTTGGGGGTTCTAAGTAATTTTCTAGCAAAAAATACAGATTTTAACTTGTACACACCAAATGTCAGAAATAGGCTTAGTCATGAAAGGGTTATTTAGAGAGCAGGACCCCTTGTCCATGCACAAAGTGTCTTATTTATGCACCCCTGCTCTTCCCTTGTCCACTCACACAGTACCTTGTTGTTTACGTGCCCCTTCTCTCCCCTTATCCATTCACATAACATCTTGAATTCTGTGAACAGAATGCAGAGCTTTTTGTGAATAGGTGAGGGGAAGTAGGAGGTGCGACACAACAGAATCCCTGCAATGTATGAAAGCCAGAACTCATCATGGGATGGTGTGCAAATAGCAAAAATAGCCATAGAGAATGCAAAGTCTTCTCTGACTGGACAAAGTGGAGAGGGGGGCAGTGCCTTCATGGCCTCATTTCGTTCAATCAGTGAGCGCTTTGTATTCATTCAGAAAATGCAAAGCATAATCTGATTGACGCCCGTGCTGAGCGGCTGACCCCCTGTATTCACAAGGCATCAGGCCAGCTGCTCAGCATGGGACCCGGAAGCAAGTGGAGATCACTGGAGTAGCGGTGTCTGCCTTGGTGATTTCCAGCTTTCAGTGGCATCGGCCAGGCATGGTATATACTGTTTATAGTTACATTGTTCTAATCTGGACCAAATGTAACTATGTAATATGAAAATTATTCTTTCATTCTCATGAAGCACATCTGTGTTTTAAAACAGAAGATTTTGAATGGGTTCCCATCCAGTGATGTACCAGTACATTGCTGGTTTAGGAAGGGTGATATCTTGGTCATGCTGCAGCTGCACCAAAGACTAATGCCCCGTACACACGATCGGACTTTCCGACAACATAACCATGGGATTTTGTTGGAAGGTTGTTGGTTCCAACTTGTCTTGCATACACACGGTCACACAAATGTTGGCCAACAATTACGAAAGTGGGAACGCGGTGACATACAAGATGTACGACGAGCCGAGAAAAAGGAAGTTCAATAGCCAGTGCGGCTCATTCTGTTTGATTCCGAGCATGCGTGAACTTTTGTGCGTCAGACTTGTGTACACACGAACGGAAATTCAGACAACAAAGTTTTGTTGGCGGAAAATTTAGGAACCTGCTAGTCAACATTTGTTCACGAAAAGTCTGACAACAAATATTCGATGGAGCATACACACGGTCGAACTTTCAGCCAACAAGTTCACATCCAACATTTGTTCTCAGAAAATCTGATTGTGTGTTCGGGGCATAATGCCACGTACACACGAGCAAACTTTTCAGCATCAAAGGTCCGACGGACTTTCGACGGAGTTACAACTGACTTTCGAATGACCGAACATGCCCACACACGAACGGACTAAAGTCCGTTCGAAAGTCTGTTGGTTTGAACGTGATGACGCACGAAGGGACTAGAATAAGGAAGTTCATAGCCAGTAGCCAATAGCTGCCCTTGCGTCCTTTTTTGTCCGTCGGACTAGCATACAGACGAGCGGATTTTTCGACCGGATTCATGTCCGTCGGAAAGATTTGAAACATGTTCCAAATCTAAAGTCCGTCTGATTTTCGACAGAAAAAGTCCGCTGAAGGTCCGATGAAGCCCACCCACGGTCGGATTGCCCGACAGATTCGTTCGGTCGAAAAGTCCGGTCGTGAGTACAGGGATTAGAGATCATTTTTTTTTCAGCCAGAGATTCCCTTCACTGTAAAAGTAATCCTAGTTTCCACAGAGCCCCTGGATTACTTTCACAGGTGGTAGAATGGGGTCCTACCGCCGATGCCTTTACCAGGCTTCCTTAAGTGATCGGGGAACCCAGTAAGGATGTGACCGGCAGCATCCGATTCCTGGAATACAGTGAGAGGAACTGATGTTGTTCCTCAAGAGGATTTCATTATTTATGGTTTTGGCTCTTCGTTTACCTGGCCGTTATCAGCCAGTGAAGAAGCCGATCACTGTCCAAATCCTGCCACCTCAACCTCCGTAACATCTCCAAAATACGCCCCTTTCTAACCAATGACACCACAAAGCTTCTAGTTCACTCTCTGATCATCTCTTGCCTCATCTACTGCAACTCCCTCCTCATTGGATTATCCCTACATAGGCTATCCCCCCTTCAGTCTATCATGAATGCTGCTGCCAGACTCATCCACCTTACCAACCATTCAGTGTCTGCTACTCCTCTCTGCCATTACCTCCTTTAGCTGCCACTCACCCAGCAAATGAAATTCAAAATACTAACAACTTACAAAGCCATCCACAACTCTGCCCTGAGCTACATTACTAAGCTAGTTTTAAAATACCAACCTAATTGTTCTCTTCGTTCCTCCCAAGACCTTCTGCTCTCTAGCTCCCTCGTCACCTCCTCCCATGCACACCCCCAGGACTTTTCCTGAGCCTCTCGCATCCTTTGGAAACCCTTACCCCAATCTGTCTGATTATCTCCTACTCTGCTTGCTTTTAGACGATCCCTGAAAACCCTCCTCTTCAGAGAAGCTTATCCTGCCTCCACCTAACAACTGTACCTTTATTTTCTTCATCAGCTCATCCCCCACAGTTATTACCTTTTGTATCCCTTCACCCTCTTTCCTAGATTGTAAGCTCAAACGAGCAGGGCCCCCTGATTCCTTATGTATTGAATCGTATTGTAACTGTCCTGCTTGCCCTCATGTTGTAAAGCGCTGCACAAACTGTTGACGCTATTTAAATCCTGTATAATAATAATAATAATAATACCGTATATACTCGAGTATAAGTCGAATTTTTCAGCACATTTTTTTGTGCTGAAAGTGCCCCCCTCGACTTATACTCGAGTCAAGCACTTTTCTGCAGCAAAAAAATTCATTTTCCGAACCGACTTTGGGGCCCCGTATCTCAGGGCCACTTGGTGCTAGAAACCCCAAATTTGGTATGCAAACCCAGTGGACCTAGTACCACAACATGTCCAAAGCTGAAGTTCCTAGCACTAAGTGGCCCCGAGATACGGGGCCCCAAAATCGGTTCGGAAAATGTCATTCTCTGCTGCAGAAAAGTGCTTGACATTTTCTGAACCGACTTTGGGGCCCCATATCTCAGGGTCACTTGGTGCTAGGAACCCCAAATTTGGTGTGCAAACCCAGTGGACCTAGTACCACAACATATCCAAAGCTTGGGTTCCTAGCACTAAGTGACCCTGAGATACGGGGCCCCAAATCTGGTTCGGAAAATGTCATTCTCTGCTGCAGAAAAGTGCTTTACATTTTCTGAACTGATTTTTGGGGCCCTGTATCTCGTGGCCACTTGGTGCTAGAAACCCCAGCTTTGGAAATGTTATGGTGCTAGTTCCACTGGGTTCGCACACCAAATTTAGGATTATTAGCACTAAGTGGCCCCGAGATACGGGGCCCCAAATTCGGTCAACGGTGTCTATCTGCAGCAATGTCATTTCGGGACCCTTTGGGTTCAGAGACCCCAAATTTTGGCTGCAGCTAGGGGGCATCTAGGAACCCCTAACTACCGAGTTTGAAGTTCAGGGGGCCTATGGCTGCAAATGGGCACAGTGAGGCATGCAAATTGGCACAGTGATGCTGCAAATGGGCATTGTTGACCCTCTTTTCCACTTACAGTAGCTGTGCATTTCTCACCCTCGTCTTATACTCGGGTCAATAAGTTTTTCCCATTTTTTTGTGGTAAATTAGGGCCTCGACTTATACTCGGAACGACTTATACTTGAGTATATACGGTAATAGAAATGTGAAAAAAAAATTAAGTGACCCTGTGCTTGTGTACAAATGCAAACACGCAGTCCTACATGTATATGTAAATGGCGATTGTACCACAAATGTGAGGTATCGCTGTGAACATCAGAATGAGAGCAATAATTCTAGCTCCAGCACTCCTGTGCAACTCTAAACTGGTAACCTGTAAAGGATTTTACAAGGCTTTTTACAAGTGTACGCAATTGTTTGGTATCTATTTCCTCGGTGTAACATATGTTTTTATATTTTACCAAACAATTGGGTATTATATTGTGTTTTTGTGCATTAAAATTCATTAGTGTATTTTGTCCACTTTTTGCTGCGCAAATATCGCGTGACATAAACATATGCAACTAACACTATTTTATTCTCTAGGGTCTCAGCTTAAAAAAATATATATAATGTGTGGGGGTTTTAAGTAGTTTTCTAACAAAAAAATAATATTTTTTACATATAGAAGAGGGATGACAGAATTAAAAGTGGTTAAAGAGGAGCGGTATCCAATGCCTTTTGCAGTATAGTACCCATTCCCATGCCATTCATTACAGAAACAGCTGCTCCAGTTACAGGAAGATGCAAGGAATCTGAAGGATATAATTGATATTATATTGGGAAATAACATGTACAATATGCAATAATGAGGTATGTCATATTATCTAACGCTGGGAGGTATACTACTTTCTGTCGGGATCTGGCTGGGTAAGTGCTGAGTTAGATGAGTGTGATTTAAGCCTGACCATCCATGTGTATTACAGATAAAATTCCCTCTACAGTAAAGACTATGCTCATTACATTTAAATAGAGACATACAGTACATTCGACTTTATTGCTTCACTCTACTTAGTTTATTCATAGCGAGCCAAGGAAAGACAAAAAATCCTGAGTTTTAATCAATAAACTCCAATCTAAATCTGTCTTAACTTGGTTAAAACTCAACACAAGAGTCAACAAGGCTTTGGCAATTGTTCGCTTAGCTGTAGAAAAAAAAGTACCTATCATTAATTTGCACAGAAATGTGTTCAAAGCATTAAGGTTCTTGTTAAAAAATTACAATACTTAGCAAATACAGTGCCTTGAAAAAGTATTCACACCCCTTGACATTTTCCACATTTTGTCATGTTACAACCAAAAACGTAAATGTATTTTATTGGGATTTTATGTGATAGACCAACACAAAGTGGCACATAATTGTGACGTGGAAGGAAAATAATAAATGGTTTTCAATTTTTTTTTACAAATAAATATGTGAAAAGTGTGGGGTGCATTTGTATTCATCCCCCCTGAGTTAATATTTTGTAGAACCTCCTTTCACTGCAATTACAGCTGCAAGTCTTTTTGGGTATGTCTCTGCCAGCTTTGCAGAGTGACAAATAGCTCAAGCTCTGTCAGATTGGATAGGGAGCGTCTGTTGTTGTCCTGCTGGAAGGTGAACCTCCACCCCAATCTCAAGTCTTTTGCAGATTCTAACAGGTTTTCTTCTAAGATTGCCCTGTATTTGGCTCCATCCATTTTCCCATCAACTCTGACCAGCTTCCCTGTTCCTGCTGAAGAAAAGCATCCCCACAACATGATGCTGCCACCACCATGTTTCACGGTGGGGATTGTGTGTTCAGGGTGATGTGCAGTGTTAGTTTTCCACCACATAGTGTTTGGCTTTTGGGCCAAAAAGTAACATTTTGGTCTCTTTTGACCAGAGCACCTTCTTCCACATGTTTGCTGTGTCCCCCACATGGCTTCTCGCAAACTTCAAATGGGACTTCTTATGGCTTTCTTTCAACAATGGCTTTCTTCTTGCCACTCTTCCATAAAGTTCAGATTTGTGGAGAGCACGACTAATAGTTGTCCTGTGGACAGATTCTCCCACCTGAGCTGTGGATCTCTGCAGCTCCTCCAGAGTTACCATGGACCTCTTGGCTGCTTCTCTGATTAATGCTCTCCTTGCCCGACCTGTCAGTTTAGGTGGACGGCCATGTCTTGGTAGGTTTGCAGTTGTGCCATACTCTTTCCATTTTCGGATGATGGATTGAACAGTGCTCCGTGAGATGTGCAAAGCTTGGGATATATTTTTATAACCTAATCCTGCTTTATACTTCTCCACAACTTTATCTCTAACCTGTCTGGTGTGTTCCTTGGCCTTTGTGATGCTGTTTGTTCACTAAGGTTCTCTAACAAACCTCTGAGGGCTTCACAGAACAGCTGTATTTATACTGGTGTGTAAATTACACACAGGTGGACTATATTTACTAATTAGGTGACTTCTGAATGCAATTGTTTCCACTAGATTTTAGTTAGGGGTATCAGAGTAAAGGGAGCTGAATCCAAATTTCACACTTACACACTTTTCATATATGTATTTCTAAGAAATGTTGAAAATCATTTATCATTTTCCTTCAACTTTACAAATTTTGTTTCACTTTGTGTTGATCTATCACAAAACATCCCAGTAAAATACATTTACGTTTTTGGTTGTAACATGACAAAATGTGTAAAATGTTAAGGGGAGTGAATACTTTTCAAGGCACTGTACATGGGAATGCAGTGGAATTTTTTACAGTTGTCTATATTGGAACCATGATAACTAGGGATGAGAGGAGTGATTTGTCAAAAGTATTGGGACACCTGCCTTTACATGCACATGAACTTTAATGGCATCCCAGTCTTAGTCCGTAGGGTTCAATATGGAGTTGGCCCACCCTCTGCAGCTATAACAGCTTTAACTCTTCTGGGAAGGCCGTCCACAAGGTTTAGGAGTGTGTTTATAGGAATGTTTGACCATTCTTCCAGAAACGCATTTGTGAGGCCAGGCACTGATGTTGGACGAGAAGGCCTGGTTCAGAGCCTCTATTCTAATTCATCCCAAATGTGTAGTATCTGGTTGAGGTGCAGGCCAGTTCCTCCACCCCAAACTCACTCATCCATGTCTTTATGGACCTTGCTTTGTGTACTGGTCGAAATCATTTGGTGGAGGAGGGATTATGGTGCGGGGTTGTTTTTCAGGGGTTGGGCTTGGCCCCTTAGTTCCAGTGAAAGGAACTCTTAAGGTGTCAGCATACCAAGACATTTTGAACAATATGCTCTCGCCTCAAACATTATAGCGAGAGCAATAGTTCTATCGCTAGACCTCCTTTGTAACTCTAAACTGATAACCTGTAAAAAAATATAAAAGTGATTAAGTATCGTAGTTTGTCGCCTTTCCACGAGCGATATTGCATTGTAAAAGGGGGGCATGTTAGGTACAGGGGAACCTTGGTTTACGAGTAACGCGGTTACGAGCGTTTTGAAAGACAAGCAACTTTTTTTTTTAAATCCTGACTCGGTTTGCGAGTGTTGTCTCGCAAAACAAGCAGGATTAAAGCCAATGGGGTGTGCAGTGCCACATTTGGCCAGAGGTGTGGGGGCGCCGCTGACACTTGGAATGGTTCGGAGCTGTTCGGAAATATTCGGAATCACTCGGAAATACTCGGAAACACTCAGAAATACTCCATTCCCGAGTGTTTTCGAGCCTTCCGAAGGATTTCCGAATTCAGCCGAGCTGTCCCCGAGTATTTCCGAGGCTCTCCGGCGCCCCTCCCACCTCTGGCCACATGCGGTATTGCATGCAATAGAAGTCAATGTGGAACAAATTATCTTCATTTTCACTTCTTTGGAGAAATTTGCTTTGATATGCGAGTGCTTTGGATTACAAGCATTCTCCTGGATTGTGGGCTCCTTGAGGGTAGGGACCGATGTGGGTGTACGATGTATGTGCGGAGTGCTGCATGAATTGGCGGCGCTATATGGGTACCTTAAATAAAAATAGGGATGATTGTAGACACGCACCCACACTCACTCAGGTTGAACTGGATGGACTGGTGTCTTTATTCAACCTTACTAACTATGTAACTATGTAACTATGGAACGGATTATGCTCGTAATCCAAGGTTCCACTGTATCTCTTTATTCAGTATAAGAACATATTTTATATATTTTTTTGCATTAAAATTCATTAAAGTGTATTTTAAAAAAAAAAATTGCATTTGAAAAACCGCTGGGGAATACTGTGTGACATAAAACAATTGTAGCGACCACTATTTTATTCTCTAGGGCCTCTGCTAAAAAATATATATAATATTTGTGGGGGTTGTAAGTAACTTTCTAGCAAAATAATACAGATTTTTACATGTAAACAAAAGTGTCCGAATAGGCTAGTCTTCAAGTGAGAAGAATGTAAAGCCAATGTATGCTTTCCTATCTAGACTGTATGATGATTGACGGATTTTTACTGTTTTTTTTTTTTCCCAAGCAGAGGCATTTCAGTTGCAGGAATGGTTAATCTTTATTTGCTATTTCATACAGCTCACAGCGGCACAGCGGCATGACCGGCGAATGATCATTTGTTGGAGCACAGCTCCCCCTGGATTTCCCTGACTGCCAGTAAAGCCTCTTACACTAATATGTGAGCAAATGAAAAGGCAAAAGCAGAGTGGACATGAAATGGAAAAGAACAGATGCCCCCACACCGCACTTTAAGCTCATTGCTTTAGCCAGATTATAACACAGCGCCTGTTTATTTGACACAATGAAATACAATCTGCTTAGACTTTTCTCTAGTAAATACATGTAACCAAGTACTCGTGGCTTAGCCGAGCGTCAGCAAGTGTTATTATTCACAACGTCAAACTCGGCGACTCTAGGAAGTCATAATAACGGCTTTCAGGTTTTGTTGTTGCCCCATAAATGTTAATGTTCCTCTCAGCAGAACATCAGAACTGTGTCAGTGGTGGAGAGCGGGTTTTATGGGATCCATAAGTTCAATAATGCATAAGAAGTAGGAATTAGTACCCCTGATGTGTTAAGCCCACCAGATTAGGTGTATCAATTGCTTCCTAACTGCTATGAAATCCCACATTTCCATATTTATGTTTAACGCTCTAAGACAGCAATCTAGAAGACGAGGGAGAATATTTCACAGTTCTTTCTTCAACACTTGAGTTTAAAGTAGTATTAAATAAAAAAATTAAAAAAAAACAAATGTAATATATTTCAACTCCTTAGACTTGGTGGCTGCCCTAGTTTTTTTTTTTCCTTTATTTTCACCTTGTGATCCAGCAAGTAAGTCTGGTATCTTTAAATACCTTTAAAGTGGTTGTAAACCCTAAAAAAAAAAAAACCTGCAAGACAAAGGCATAATGAGCTAGTATGCATAGCATACTAGCTCATTATGAATTACTTACCTGAGATCGAAGCCCCCGCAGCGCTCCTCGTTCAGCGAACTGGCGGGCAACATCGCTCCCAGGGGTTACTTCCGGGTATCGCGGCTCCGGCGCTGTGACGCGATGACGTCACTTATGCACGCGGGAGCCGCCAGTAATGGCACAGTCTAACTGAAGCAACGGCACGTACGTCAGTTTGCTTAAGTGCGCATGTGCCGATGACGTCGGCACATGCAAATACAGGGATATCTCCTAAACCGAGCAGGTTTAGGAGATATCCAGTGTAGCTACAGGTAAGCCTAATTATAGGCTTATCTATGGTAAAAAGTAGTTGTAAAGGGTTTACAACCACTTTAACAGACCAAGCTGTCCAGCAAAAATGGCAATTAGAGGGTTGAGACAAACTGATTACCACTGATAGGGATGCATACAATAATCAGCTTTTATTCATTTATGTAAAACCTTTATCCCTTTTTCTGAGTTGCAGACAAGTAATGCAGCAATTAAAGTCAGACTGACATCAGATCTCCTAATCTGTATTCTTGTTCAGTGACTTTAGTTCAATAACTAGTTATTAACCATTTCAATACCAGGCACCCCCTTCCTACATACAATGAAGGGGGAGTTGGTACTTTAAATGAGGCACCCAAAGGTGCCTCCATCCCGATAATAAATGCAAGAAAAAAAGGGGTTTGGGACTTTATATGAAGCAATTGAATAGTGGAGGAAGATTAATATAAAGTATTTTATTAGCATTGATTTCACAGCATAAAATATTTGTTCATTTCATATATATACACATATTATATATGTGTTAATTGCAATATATTACATTTGTTTTTGTTTTGTTTTTTGATTTAATATGCAGAGACTGAGCAAAACAGATTACAACAAAACATACATAACAACACATAATCGGGATAGTAGATGTATAAATAGATTTTAAAAAAAAGAGGGAGATGGTATAGGTACCCCCTTCCTGCCCAGGCCAATACTCAGATTTCAGTGCTGTCGCACTTTGAATGACAATTGTGCAGTCAAGCAAAACTGTATCCAGATGGAATTTGCCAACATTTTTTCTTAGTATCTGTTATCAAATTTTGATGTGTGCTGATGAGGCTGCACTGATGAACACTGATGAGACGACACTGATAAGGCGGCACTAATGGGCACTAATAGGCTGCACTGAGGGGACTTTATGAGGAGGCACTGATGGGGGCTGATGAGGCTGCACTGACGGGCACTGATGAGGTTGCACTGATGGGCACTAAGAGGCTGCACTGATGGGACTTGATGAGCAGGCACTGATGGGCACTCATAGGCTGCACTGGTGAGCACTGATGAGGCTGGACTGATGGGCGCTGATGAGGCTGCACTGATGTGCACTGATAAGCTTCACTGATGAGCACTGAGGAAGAGGCACTGATGAGGCTGCAATGATTAGGCAGGACTGAGGTGCACTGATGAGGCTTCACTGATGCAGCGGCACTGAATGGCAGGGCACTGATGAGGCTGCAATGATGAGGCAGCACTGATGGACACTGATAGGTGGCACTAAAAACCTGCACTGATGAGCACTGATAACCGGTTTCAGCAAAATAGTGGGCGTGGCTTAAATGGTGTGGCTCTAAGGGGGTGTGGTGAGCATCTGAGATGAACGAGGGATGGAGGGAGAGGGAGAGAGGGAGGGACAGCAGGCCCAGATCCTATACAACAATAGAAATATGTGTATTTTAGAAAGTTTAACAATCAGCAGATAAAGATTCTCCAAACACCTGGTGTTAGCACTTCAATCATCCCGGCACCATGGTTGTTATGGTGTCAGGATGATTGAAGCGCATTATTTCTATTATTAAATTGTAATATAAAATGAAATCATTCAACTCACCATAATGCAGAATCAGTGGGAGCCCTGAGTGTGTCACCTGCCACCAGATGCCATCAGGTGTCCCCAGCAGAGTCCGTCCTTACATCAGGTGTCCCCAGCAGAGTCCATCCTTACATCAGGTGTCCCTAGTGGAGTCCATCCTTACATCAGGTGTCCCCAGTGGAGTCCATCCTTACATCAGGTGCCCCCAGAGGGGTCCGACCTTACATCAGGTGCCCTCAGTGGAATCCGTCCTTACATCAGGTGCCCCCAGCGGAATCCGTCCTTACATCAGGTGCCCCCAGTGGAGTCCCTCCTTACATCAGGTGCCAACAGCAGAGTCCCTCCTTCAATCAGGTTCCAATAGCAGAGTCCCTGCTTACATCTGGTGCCCCCAGCAGAGCCCCTACTTACATCAGGTGCCCCCAGCAGAGTCCCTCCTTACATCAGGTTCCCCCAGCAGAGTCCCTCCTTACATCAGTGTCCCCAGCAGAGTCCCTCCTTGCATCGGTGTCCCCATCAGCGGAGTCCCTCCTTACATCTGTGTTCCCAGCAGAGTCCCTCCTTACATCAGTGTCCCCAGCGGAGTTCCTCCTTACATCAGTGTCCCCAGCGGAGCCCCTCCTTCCATCTGTGCCCACATCAGCGGAGTCCCTCCTTACATCTGTGTCCCCAGCGGAGTCCCTCCTTACATCAGTGTCCCCAGCGGAGCCCCTCTTTACATCTGTGCCCCCATCAGCAGAGTTCCTTCTTACATCTATGTCCCCAGTGGAGTCCCTCCTTACATCAGTGTCCCCAGCAGAGTCCCTCCTACATCAGTGTCCCCATCAGCGGAGCCCCTCCTTACATCTGTGTCCCCAGTGGAGCCCCTCCTTACATCTGTGTCCCCAGCGGAGCCCCTCCTTCCATCTGTGTCCCCAGTGGAGCCCCTCCTTACATCTGTGTCCCCAGTGAAGCCCCTCCTTACATCTGTGTCCCCAGCGAAGCCCCTCCTTACATCTGTGTCCCCAGCGGAGCCGCTCCTTACATCTGTGTCCCCAGCAGCGGAGCCCCTCCTAACATCTGTGTCCCCATCAGTCTTCCTTACATGTGGTGTCCCCATCAGCCCTGCTTAGATGTGGTGTCCCCATCAGTCCTCCTTAGATGTGGTGCCCCCATCAGTCCTCCTTACATGTGGTGTCCCCATCAGTCCTCCCTAGATGTGGTGTCCCCATCAGTTCTCCTTACATGTGGTGTCCCCATCAGTCCTCCTTACATGTGGTGTCCCCATCAGTCCTCCTTACATGTATGTCCCCATCAGTCCTCCTTACATGTATGTCCCCAGCAGCACAGCCCCAGCAGCACAGCCCTCCTTCATATCGTGTCTGTCTCTCTCTCCCCTTCAGCTACTTCCTGTCTTTCTCCACTGAACACAAGGGGATTAGGCTGCGGCCATCTTTTGGTAGCCACATTGAGAACAAAGCACCCAATCGGACGCCAGGCGGATGCTGCTTGGCGCAATGGATCACACCTCAAAGCAGCTCCAAACCCCACGAATGAAGCGCCGCGTCTGCAATCTCGTGAATGCATTGATGTGGCACTTCCCATAGTGCACTGTGTCTGGCGCCCGAACACAGTGCACTTAAGGACTTTTTTTTTTTTTTAAAGGGCCATGTTTAAAAAAGTTTTTTTGTGACTGCCCGAGGGGGGGGGGGGGCAGCGCCCAGGTGCCCCCTATGGATGGGTCGCCACTGATGCCCGCCCAGAACTGGAGAGCCATGCTGTAGCCTTCTGTCTGCTATAGCATGGTAGGGAAGTGGTTAAAGGTATTGGATTAGCATGATTGCCAGGCAATTAACATTTTCAGGAGGAAAAGTTAGTAACAGCAACCTACATATTTGCTTAATACAGGTTTCCTTAAAGCAGAACTCTAGGCAGATATAAAAAATGCAAATAATTACAGCTCTGTATTCATTAGTTAATAATGAAATGTATTTCCAATTGCCATTTTTGCAGTCCTCATTCAGTATTTTTGGAGTGTTAAAGAAAGAATCAGTACAAATAGGCAATCGATTCTGACAAGAAGCATGCTACTAGGAGTAGGAAGCAGAGTGAGAGAGAGAGAGAGATGAGCTCCTCACTGTTCTGCTTCTCCTTCCACTGTCCAGTCATAGACTAGGGTGGGTCCAGAAAGACCCCGGTAGTGGGTTGAGTGATGCTGGCCATTAGACTGAGGACATCTAGTGGAATTTAAAAGTGCTGCAGTGGAAATCTCTGGACTATACTTACCTGCTCTGTTGCAGTGGATTTGCACAGAATAGCCCAGATCCTCCTCTTCTCAGGTCCCTCTTCTGTGATCCTGGCACCTACTTCCTGTTCAGTGCCCCCACAGCAAGCAGCTTGCTATGGGGGCACTTGATCTCAGTGACAGCTTCATGTGTCCATTCAGACACGGAGCCCAGACCTGGCCAAACCCCATCTCTCCCCTGATTGGCTAGATTACTTTGATTGACAGCAGTGGGAGCCAATGACGCCACTGCTGTGTCTCAGCCAATCAGGAAGGAGCATCTCGGACATTTGAGACACTTGTGGACATTGCTGGACAGAGAGGGACCTCGGGTAAGTAGGGGGGCTGAGGGGGGAGGCTGCACACAGAAGGCTTTTTTCTTAATGCATAGAATCGTTTGCCTTTGCAACCCCTTGAAGGTAAATATTGCAGCAAAACTTTTTATTTTGATCTTTTATAGCTTTTTATTTGCATCTTGTTATTTTTAGCTAGAGTTCTGCTTTAAAGCTAACCTTTAGCCAGATACAAAAAAAAAAACTAATGCAGCTCTGTATTCATTATTACAACATTAAAGTGATTGTAAAGGTTTGATTATTTTATTTTAAATTATAAAAATGTTATATTTACCTGCTTTGTATAATGGTTTTGCACAGAGTAGTCCCAAACCTCCTCTTCAGGGTTCCCCCACCAGTTTTTCTGGCTCCTCCTTCCTTCCAAGTGCCCCCCCCCCCCCCCTAGTAAGCTGCTTGCTATGGTGGCACATCTACTGGCTTTGATCCCAAGCCAGGCTGTCTGTGTCTATTGACACGCACAGCGCGGCTCGGCAACAACACCCTGCTCCCTCCTCACAGGATTTGATTGACAGCAGCAGGAGTCAATGGAGAAAAATCAAATCCCCTGCCCTGCAAGACAGGGCTGTGCTAAGTAGCAGAGCTAAGTAAACCTCAGGACTGGATGGTCAAAAATTACAAATTCATTGATGGGCAAAAGGGCTCTCTTATATGTATTTAATTGTTTTCCTAGAGTTCAGCTTTAATAAAAAAAACAAGTTCAGCAAAAGCAGCTCCTTTATGGTACATTTGTCTTACCTTTGTCTGACCTTTATTTCTGAATGTTCTCCAACAGGAATTCTCTGCTCCAGCAAAGATTTGCTCTTCTCATCTATTAAGACCTCTCCCAACCATAACTTTAAGGCTTTTCCCAGTTTGCAAATAATTTATGCATACTCCAATGCATTGTTGATGCTTTTTCAAAGAGATTATTCCAGAGCCCAAAAATAACAAGTTGTGCTGACCTGACAATGTATTTTATTTCATAGCAGTTCACAGACTCATCATATAGGGTAATGCAAAGTATTGCAGCATCCAGCAAATAGTGGTATCTGCTCCCTTCTACAAATAGCCCCTCACTGTTACTAAATCTGCCTTAAAGTGATATTAAACCTTTATATATATATATATATATATATATATATATATATATATATATATATATATATATATATATATATCTGTAGCGCTGACAACTTCTGTTTCTGGGGCTCAGGTGACGGCTTCTTAGCTGAAACATGTCGGGTGGACCCCTCACGATTGCCGCTATATGATTTTCAAAGCTGTTTTTGATCTTCCAAAATGTGAGTTTGTTTTTTAATATTTTATTTTACCAGCATTTTAAACGTTATCACGCTATGTGAGTTTTCTTATTTCTCGCATGGCATTTGAATTACCTGTTTTGGCCCATGTCGGATTGCTTATGGATGTGGAAGCTGTGATGTCACCCTCCCTTTCCACTGTGTGCTGACGATATCTGACAAGTTATACTGTCTGGACCAGGTGGTCAACAAGCCTTTTGGGACTTGTATGACGTATGTCATCTCAAGTTATTGTCTTCCAGTAAGCCTCTTGATGTTTCTGGTGATGGCCCCGGCACCGACTTAGATCTTCTGCTCACCTGTGGTTTCCTCAGTATCAACTTACCTATTAGATCCTGGAAATTAACTATTCACTTGTGAACCTGGAAGTCGTATTTCCATCAATTATTACACTTAATCTCCATGGACCTTTGGTGGTGGCTTCTCACAAAATATTTTTTTTCATATATTTACACCATGGACTTTTGTGTTTAAATTACTTTTTATATTTAATTTAGGTTCTTTCGGAATTACCACTGTTTTCATTACCAGTCACTGTTCATTTCATGAGGACTATTTATTTTGTCTCCATCCAACTGTTTTTGCAGATCAATACTTCTTAGCTGAAACATGTCGGGTGGACCCCTCACGATTGCCGCTATATGATTTTCAAAGCTGTTTTTGATCTTCCAAAATGTGAGTTTGTTTTTTAATATTTTATTTTACCAGCATTTTAAACGTTATCACGCTATGTGAGTTTTCTTATTTCTCGCATGGCATTTGAATTACCTGTTTTGGCCCATGTCGGATTGCTTATGGATGTGGAAGCTGTGATGTCACCCTCCCTTTCCACTGTGTGCTGACGATATCTGACAAGTTATACTGTCTGGACCAGGTGGTCAACAAGCCTTTTGGGACTTGTATGACGTATGTCATCTCAAGTTATTGTCTTCCAGTAAGCCTCTTGATGTTTCTGGTGATGGCCCCGGCACCGACTTAGATCTTCTGCTCACCTGTGGTTTCCTCAGTATCAACTTACCTATTAGATCCTGGAAATTAACTATTCACTTGTGAACCTGGAAGTCGTATTTCCATCAATTATTACGCTTAATCTCCATGGACCTTTGGTGGTGGCTTCTCACAAAATATTTTTTTTCATATATTTACACCATGGACTTTTGTGTTTAAATTACTTTTTATATTTAATTTAGGTTCTTTCGGAATTACCACTGTTTTCATTACCAGTCACTGTTCATTTCATGAGGACTATTTATTTTGTCTCCATCCAACTGTTTTTGCAGATCAATACTGCATATCTATATTGTGTATTTATATTTATGGTTAGTTTTAGTCTGCTTTATACTTTTATATATATGTGTGTATACACTTGTGCATACACTCAAATTTGTTTGATTTATATATTTGCTAGTTTATAGCGCTGCACTTTTACACATTTTTTCACTTTTTACCTTGAGTCTACGGGTGTGTTAGCTGCTATCCTAGCGTTTTCCTCGGTCTAGGGAAGCACTGTACTTATTCACATATTTTGGAATAACAAATTATATAAATATATTATTTACTCAAAGAAAGAAGTTATCTTTGGTTATTATTGAAGTTTGCGTGCAGTGTTGTTATTTCTCCTGCAGGTGGAGCTACCAGCACCCAGGTAGAGGTAAATATAACTATAAGCGTGTATTTTGGGTTTAAGTTGATACTCATATTATTACAACACTGCACTACATTTGTGCCAAGGGGATTGAACAATTTAAGAAGGGTAAAGAGCATAGAGGACAGGCCTGCTTTAAACCAGCAGCTCCAGCGAGAGTTATTGTTACATGTGGGGGCTCGTCCGGGATAACTGTCACTCTAAAACCAAACACCCTCTTAAGAACGCTAAAATGGATCCCCCCACTGTGGCACAGTGGTGTGAGGCGGAAGGCGCCCGCTCAGAAGCAAGCGTGGCCATGGAACTCTGGGGAGATATCTGGGAGAAGGAACACATCAACCAAGTGTTAAAAACACTATCCCCAGGACACAGAGCCAAGGTGGTCACAGTAAGGCCTGATCACGAGACATTCCACACCTATGCATTATTGGAGTGGAGGAAGGGAGTTCCGGAAAATTTCAAGGGTGCAAGTGTTGAACTCGCTGACAAGACCAAATTTTATCTGACCCACTCAAGGGAAGAAGGGGAGAATCCTGCCACTTTCTCCCAAATGAGTCCAGCAGAAATCAAGGTTCCATCACAGTCAGCACCGGCTGCAATTGAGCCAGAACTCATCACAGCCCTGGGAAATTTGGTGTCCCAATGTCAAAAGGGGAACCCAACCTATTCAGGGGCTGGGTACCGAAAACTGGGCATTTTCTCGGGCCAACGGCCTGTACCCAAAGGAGAAGACACCTTTGAACAGTGGTTGGAACAGACCACGTAGGTGCTGGATGAGTGGGACATCCCTGAAATGCAAAAGAAACAGCGGATCACTGAGAGTCTCAAAGGGCCTACTTCCGAGGCCATTCGAAATTTAAAGCTCAGCAAACACAACTGTGTAGCCCAAGACTACTTAGATATCCTGCAAGACGTGTTTGGACGTATCAAAAAGGTTTCTGATCTAATTTACCAGTTAGAACACACCTATCAGGAAACTGGAGAGAAGTTGTCAGAATATATGAGACGGCTGGACAAGGTCAATCACCAGATATTACTGAAGAAGGGATTAGATCCTTGCAAGTTGGATGAAATTTGAGTCAAACAAGTCTCAAGGGGTGCCCAGCCTTTGGACCCCATCACCCTCCAGTTAAGAACTCGCCAAGATGGAGGCATACTGAAGCACCCAGATATAATTCGGATAGTAAGGGAGGAAGAGGCTATCCTAGAAAGGAAAAAGGAGAACATTCAAGAACCAAAGCACACTGCTGGAGTCCGAACAGTTAGTGTGATGGAGGATGACCCCCAGATTGAGCTTCTTAAGACTCAGGTGGCTCAGTTGATGGAAATTATGGCTTTGCTGACCACGAGACCCCCAAATCAGAACAGAAGAATTGAAGAGAGTATCAAACTCCACCTTTAGAAGCCGATCTGGACTTTGTTTCAACTGTGGAGGGGCTGGACACTTTGGGAACGTGTGCCCAAGTCCAAGGCCAGCAGTACAACATCAAAAGCCGGCCCCTGTGAAGGAGTCAGCTGGGTGCCCTGTAACTGTCGTCAACTCCAACGAAACCCAAGTTCCCAAAGTTTTGAGAGTACGTCCATGGAAGCGAGGAGTCAAGATGCGTTCTAGTAGGCAGAAGAAGCCGAATACTCAGGGTGAATTTCCCCGCAACTTGGTGGGACCCTCTCCGATTATCCCAATCCAGGTAGAAGGAATCTACGCTAAGGCACTATTGGATACCGGAGCTCAAGTGACCTTATTATACAAAGATTTCTACATGAAGCATCTCAAGCATCTGCCCCTGCAAAAGTTGGAAGAATTGGAGATATGGGGTATAAGTACCCAGAACTTTCCTTATGAGGGATATATCACTATCAAACTCACCTTTGACCCAAGTGTGGCTGGAAAGGCGGAGACGTTCGACACCCTGGCGGTTGTGTGTCCCCGACCCCCTGGGGCTCATAAAAGTTCCCTTATCATCGGAACAAATACTGATCTGGTCAGAAGACTCCTGACACCGCTTGTACAGAAGGAAAGTTCCCCAGCCATGAAGGTGCATCCCATGCTAACCCAAGTGTACAGGAACATAGTACATGAACAAAAGGCCCCACCAGAAGGGGTGGGAAAAGTTTAGCATTTGGACCGAGGTGAAGAACTGCTACAACCGGGTGAAGTGGTATGCATGAGAGCCTCTGTAAAGTTGAGTTGGAGACAACCTGGTCCTTTCATTGTCTTGGAGACGGACACTCGGGAAGAAGATGTGGGTCTGGAGATACTCCCAAAAGTGTTATCTACTAAGGCGCTTAAGAGAAGCAGGGGGAGAGTCTCAGTCAGTGTTCGGAACACGACAGCCTTGCCTGTGAAGATACCAGCAAGAATGCTACTTGGGCAGGAGAATCAAGCAACCCCAGTTTCGCCAAGAGATGTGAAAAGAGGGCCAGAAGAGGAGATTCCCATAGAGAATTTTTACCCGAAAAACACCTCCCTTACGCCTGCATGGATGGAGAGGGCCAAACCCCAGCTCATGAGATGGAAGGAAGTTTTCTCTAAGAGCGAGTTTGATGTGGGGTATGCCAAGAGTGCGGAGCACAAGATTCGGTTGGAGGAAGACAAACCTTTTCGGGAAAGGGTCAGGAGGATCCCACTGGGAGATCTTGAAGACCTCCGAGAACAGCTGGCTGAGCTGAAGAGGACTGGGATTATCAAGGAGTCCAGGAGTCCATAAGCCTCTCCGATAGTGGTGGTGAGGAAGAAAAATGGGTCAATCCGGCTATGTATTGACTACAGGACTCTGGACCGACGGACCATTCCTGATCAATACACTACCCCCCCGTATAGAAGATGCCCTACAGAGCCTGTCAGGGGCGAAGTGGTTCAGTGTATTAGATCTGAAGAGTGGCTATTATCAGATCCCCATGAGTCCTGAGGATAAGGAGAAGACTGCTTTCATCACCCCCGTGGGGTTTTATGAATTCAACCGGATGCCACAAGGTCTGTCTAGGGCCCCAGGAACTTTTCAACGGCTCATGGAGAAGACAGTGGGTGACATGAATTCGATTGAGGTCTTAGTATACTTAGACAATATCATTGTATTTGGCCGAACTGTTGAAGAACATGAAGAGCGACTGGAAAAGGTTCTAAAGAGGGCGGCACAGTGGTGTAGTGGTAGCACTCTCACCTAGCAGTAAGAAGGGTCACTGGTTCGAATCCCAACCACGACACTACCTGCTTGGAGTTTGCATGTTCTCCCTGTGCCTGCGTGGGTTTCCTCCGGGTACTCCGGTTTCCTCCCACACTCCAAAGACATGCTGGTAGGTTAATTTGATCCTGTCTAAATTGTCCCTAGTATGTATGAATGTTAGTTAGGGACCTTAGATTGTAAGCTCCTTGAGGGTAGGGACTGATGTGAATGTATAATGTATATGTAAAGCGCTGCGTAAATTGATGGCGCTATATAAGTACCTGAAATAAATAAATAAATAAATAAATAAATAAATAAATAAAGAGGCTACATGAGGAGGGTTTGAAACTATCAATGGAGAAATGTCAGTTCTATCAATCTTCAGTGAACTATCTGGGGCACATTGTGTCTGAAGAAGGGATAGCAACTGACCCTGAGAAATTGGAAGCTGTTACCTCTTGGCCAAGGCCCACGAATGTGACTGAGCTCAGGTCATTCCTAGGATTCTGCTCCTACTACTGGAGTTTTGTGGAGGGGTTCGCGAAGATAGCCCACCCACTTACAGAACTACTGAAGAATCAGGAAGAGGCTGATGTAGATTCGGAGACACCTGGGAGACAAAAAGAAGGGAATCTATCCTGGATCAGTGGACTCAAGAATGTGAAGAGACATTCAGTTAATTGAAGAAAAGTCTTACAACTGCTCCAGTATTAGCTTATGCCGATCCTGCCAAGCCCTATGTGGATGCCAGCCGAGATGGGCTGGGTGGAGTACTCTACCAGGATCATAATGGACATTTAAGGCCTGTTGCTTATGTGAGCCGGAGCCTGTCTCCTGCTGAGAAGAACTACCCAACTCATAAACTTGAGGTCCTGGCCTTGAAGTGGGTTGTGGTAGACAAGCTGAGAGATTATCTGTATGGTGCCGAATTTGTAGTTAAAACAGATAACAATCGCCACACATACTTACTCACCACCACAAAATTGGATGCCACAGGCCATAGGTGGTTGGCTGCTCTCTCAACATTCTCCTTCAGCCTGAAATACAGACTGGGAGTGGGCAACAGAGATGCAGATGCGCTGTCAAGAAGACCCCACAGTCCTTTGAGCGCCCAAGAAGATTGGACTCAACTTGCCCCCGAAGGGGTAAGAGCCCTTTGTGAAGGAGCAGTTAAGCAGGAGAAGGGTGGAGCCAGAGCTGAAGAGATTGGAGTGACTACAGCAGGAGTACCCAGGTATTACTGTAATGTCTCCCAGATTGCTGCAGAGGGTTTACCTAAGTTATCAAGGAAAGATCTTAGGAAAGATCAAAAAGAAGATCCACTCTGCAGCTTGGTATTGGAAGCTCTGGAGGGTAAACACCCTGATTTACTTTTGAGAAGTGCCCGAAAAGAAGCTCTTTTGTTACACAAAGAGTGGGATCGGTTTCAGTAGTTGCAAGGGGTGGTCCACCGAAGGGGCACCTCTGAAGATCCAGAGGAGAAGTGGCAGCTGTTTCTGCCAGAGAAGCACAGAGAGACAGTGTTAATCGCTCTACATGATTGTCATGGACATTTGGGGTCAGAAAGAACTTTTCAATTGATAAGAGATAGATTCTATTAGCCTTACATGAGGAAAGAAGTGGAGAGTTACTGTCACTCCTCCAGAGAAAGACTCTGCCGCAACGGGCAGCCCCAATGGGACATTTATCAAGCCAAGGTCCCAAGGGTCTAGTTTGCATAGATTTCCTGTGTCTAGAATCTGACTTGAGTGGGCAAGGAAATATCCTGGTAGTCACAGACCATTTTACCAGATATGCTCAAGCTTTCTCCCTGAAAGATCAGAAGGCAGTCACAGTGGCAAAGACATTAGTGGAGAAGTTCTTCGTCCATTACGGCTTACCACAGAGGCTTCACTCGGATCAAGGAAGAGACTTTGAGAGTACACTCATCAGGAGGTTGCTGGATCTATTGGGAATTCAAAAGTCCAGAACTACACCCTATCACCCGCAAGGAGACCCTCAGCCGGAAAGGTTTAATAGAACGCTTCTTAATATGTTGGGGACACTAACCTCTGAGCAAAAGCCCAACTGGAGTAAGCATATTGCCACTTTAGTGCATGCATATAACAGCACCAAGAGTGATGTCACAGGATACTCACCTTATCGGCTGATGTTTGGGCGAGAGTTTGTACCATTGTCCGAAAGAGCTGAGAAGTGTTTATCTCCCACTGAAGTAGAAGAGAATAGTGTCCATCCAGAAATAGAGGATACACCAAAAGAACAAAGGGGAAAGAGGAACATTCGCCACCTAAGAGACTAACACATGATACTTTGGGCGAGTGTTCTGAGACAACAAAGGTTACCAGCAAAAGGAATGCTGATAAGCCTAGTTCCTCCTCAGTCAATCTGGACAATGAAAGCCCTGTTTCACCCCTTGGCACACCTGTATCTGATACTAAGGTAACAGTTGTGGGTACACAGAGTAGCTTTCCAACACCTGAGAATTGGTGGGAGGCTCCTCTGTCAGTCCTGTGCACTCGTTTAGAAGCTAAGATGTGTAGCAGGAACAAGGTTTTACATATCTTTGGGGACCAAAAATTTAAAGCAGGGGGAGTATGTAGCACTGACAACTTCTGTTTCTAGTCATATGTGTGTTATACAGTACATAAGTTGTGTTAGTGCCATCTTGTGGACAATTTAAAAAGTACAATACGTTTACGTTTCATGATTAAGTGAAGTGACATGGAAGTGATTTATTGTTTACTTCGGAACTTTAGCTCTGACCCACCCACAATGCTCCTGGACAAGGTGAGAACTGAACTGCATTGTGGGAGGATATAAAAGGGCAAGGAGCGGCCATCTTAGGGCTCTTGTTCCTGGGACGCGTGGCCTGCCAGCAGAACTCTGTGGGTGTGTTTGTCCCACAGGGTTGCGGCCTACCTTGTAAAGGAGCAGCTGCAAGGATCCTGCCATGGCATCACGGTGTGCTGGAGCAGCAGAAGTTATCGTTTCGGAGACCCATGGGGAGATAACCGAGGACTCCTGGTCGTTTGTGAACGGAACAGTGCGACGGCGTGGTGGTGCCTCCATACGGACTGAGAACTGCTGAAACGGAGACATTCACGTGTGGTGAGAGGGTTAACAGCCAGAAGTTTGTTTAACTACTACACACACAGTTAGAACTGTTACAGAGTGTTGCTGGGACTGATAGTCCCACGGAACAAGTTAGGTTGGAGAACTTTACATCTGAATAGACTTCAGTATTCAAGAACGGATGCTAGATGTTTGTTTACTTCATATAAGAACACTTAGTCAATCTGCTGGATTACAATTGTTTTAGTGTGTTATATTACACTGCGCAACACCCAGGAGGAACCCCTTGTGGATTACAATTATAAAAGCTAGCGAAGACTCAAAAAGTCCGGACTAATTTTTCATTGCAGGGCCCTGCATTTAGTTACCAAGGATAGTGACTTTACTGTTAAGAGCAGGGGGAGCTCCCTAGTATAAGTATATACAGTTAGGTATATTTGTGTACGTTGTCAATTGTCATAACCATTTCCTATACTGTTACACTATGTTGGTGTGATAGTATAGTCATTGTAATAACAAATTATATAAATATATTATTTACTCAAAGAAAGAAGTTATCTTTGGTTATTATTGAAGTTTGTGTGTTGTTATTTCTCCTGCAGGTGCAGCTACCAGCACCCAGGTAGAGGTAAATATAACTATAAGTGTGTATTTTGGGTTAAAGTTGATACTCATATTATTACAACACTGCACTACATTTGTGCCAAGGGGATTGAACAATTTAAGAAGGGTAAAGAGCATAGAGGACAGGCCCACTTTAAACCAGCAGCTCCACCGAGAGTTATTACAACATATCTATATACATAGATATATATATATAGATATATATCTATATATATATCTATATATAGATATATATATAGATATTTTTTTTTTCTTTGCTTCTTTAACCGCTTGCTGACCTCAGCACACAGATATACATCGGCAGAATGGCACAGGCTGGCAAATTGGCGTACAGGTACGTCCCTTTAAATGTGCCGCCTATCGGGCGGGTCCCGGGGGCTCGATGTTCGCTGGTGGCCAGCGATTGTGGTGTGGAGAGGTAGAATAGGGTGATGCCTATGTAAACAAGGCATTTCCCCGTTCTGCCTAGTGACAAGACAAAGATCTACTGCTCCCTGTCATCGGTAGCAGTGATCGCTGTCATGTCCTAGGTAGCCCATCCCCCCTTCCACAGTTAAAATCACTCCCTAGGACACACTAAACCCCTTGATCGCCCCCTAGTGTTTAACCCCTTCCTTGTCAGTGTCATTTACACAGTAATCAGTGCATTTTTATAGCACTGGTCGCTGTATAAATGATAATGGTCCCAAAAGAGTGTCAAAAGTGTCCGATATGTCCATCATAATGTTGCAGTTCTGATAAAAATTGCAGATCGCCGCCATTACTAATAAAAAAAAAATGAATAATAAAAATGCCATAAAACTATCTATTTTGTAGACACTATAACTTTTGTGCTAACCAATCAATATACACTTATTGCGATTTTTTTTACCAAAAATATATAGAAGAATACGTATTGGACTAAACTGAGGAAAATATTGTTTTTTTATATATTTTTGGGGATATTTATTATAGCAAAAAGTACAAAATATTGCTTTTTTTTCAAAATGATTGCTCATTTTTTGTTTATAGCGCAAAAAATAAAAACCGCAGAGGTGATCAAATACCACCAAAACAAAGCTCTATTTGTGAGAAAAATAGGACGTCAATTTTGTTTGGGTGCAACATCGCACGACCGCACAATTGTCAGTTAAAACGACGCAGTGCCGAATCGCAAAAAGTGCTCTGGTCAGGAAGGGGGTAAAATCTTCCGAGGCGGTTAAAATTGTGTCTTTTTAACTTTCTGTCCCAGAGTCACCATCCCTGACTGTTTGTGGTTGTCTACCTAGATAACCAGCTTCTAAGGTGACACCCATCATGCATGCTCCTGGCCTGTGATATGTGAGTCCATAAGCACAAACAGATCCCAGCAAGCCACGCCCCTGCTCCCTCCTCCCAGCACGTTGACTGATGACAGTGGAAGCCTGTGGGTGCATAGATGAAATGAATGGGCAGCATTACACGCAATGTGCGGGAATGTGTAGAAAACGCGCACGAGCTACTTCACACCTGCATTGTGTGATCTGAGCCTAATATATACTAATCTCAACCTTAGACAGTGATTCTGGCTTGTGAACCTGACACTGACACTAACCTAGACCCAACATTGGTCTATCTATTTTATGGTTCAATTAGTTTTTATTGATTTTAGACAGGTTTATAACAAAAGAAGAAATACAACAAAAATAGAGACCTGACATGAAATCACTTGGCTTACCCAAGTGCACTAATTTATAAAATTCAGACTAGTGCAATCAATTGCCCAGACCTAGATACTTTACATTGTTTCATTCTCTGTAGGTCCTGAGTATGAGACATGAGTCTGTAAGGCATTAAGTACCCTGGTCTAGGAAGCCCCAATGGGGATCTTCTGCTTCCACAGACTCAGGGTACTGTGGAAAATAACTAAAATAAAAATGTGCAAACGTAACATCTGCCATAAAGTGCACATACTTGTAAAGTGTAAGGAGTGTAGGACAAAAATAATCCTCCACTGAGGGAGGAGCGGTTATTGAAATAGATTGCATTTATATAGGTCTTATGAAATCTGGAAGAAGAAATTAGAAGTAAGAAAAGAAAAGAGAAAGAGGAAAAAACAGATACATTCAGTAGAAGAATAAAAAAAAAAAAAAAAAAAAAAGGGGGGGGGGAGGGGGGGGGGAGACAGCGAGCCTCACTCTAAAACAAACCAATCATGGGATTCAACCCACGTTTTACTGGTATACCGTGTGTGACCATTAGGGGGGGTTCGTATTCTTCAATCTCTGTTTAAGTTTGTCTGAAGTGGAGTAATGCCTCCAGACACTCCAGATGTATGAAAATTTAGCTTGTTTGTCCAGGACATTGGCCTGCATTTCCTCCATTAGCATTATATTGTTTATTTCATTGACCCATTCCGCAATAGAGGGGAAGTTGGTAGATTTCCAGTGTCTGGGAATGAGCTGTCTCCCTGCACTCATAAAAAACTTCAAAAGACTGTTTTTCTGTGATTTTACGGCTCTGGGAAAAATAGACAGGAGGGCAATGGTGGGAGAAGGCATAAGGGGTTTATCATAGATCTCTGAATAAATGTGAAAAATCTGCGTCCAAAATGGTAAGAGCCTATCGCATTCCCACCAGATGTGCAAATAAGTACCTCTCTTGGAATTGCATCTCCAGCACGTATCTGAATTGGCCGGGAACATCATCCTGAGTGTTGTGGGGACCCGGTACCACCTTGAAAGGACTTTATAGTTCTTCTCCTGCATGTAGCTCGAGATCGAGGTCTTGCTCGTGAAAAGAAAGGCCTTCCTCCAGTCCGCCTCAGATATATCAATTCCGACCTCTGCTGACCATTTTGTTGTGTAAGTAGGAAGGACATCGTGTATGTGTTCTAAGATTTGTTTGTGTATAAGTGATAAAGGGTGTCTTGGGGTTTCCGGTAGGATGCATAGTTGTTCAAATCCTGTTAAAGGTCTATGAGTTAAGTTAGAGTTGTGTAGTTGTTTGCAGTATTCGCTTAAATGTCTACGGGTGAGCCAGGTCACCCTAGAGGTTGTATCTGGAGGGGCCGATGCAAATGTACCTAAGGTGGGGTCTACAAATTGTCGTGCGGTGGGCCAGTGCTCTCTAGAATAGTTGTCTATGGAGTTTATGGAGTGGCCCTCCGGAAATTTAGGGTTATCAAACAAAGGGGTGAGTGGGCTGGGTTCCGAGGATAGAGCGTAGGTGAGTTTCCTACGATACCAGATAGTCAAAGCGTCTCTTGTAAGGGGGGACAATGCCGCTATCGATTTAAATGAGTGGTCGTATCCCCATAGGAGGGCTCTGAGATCATGTATGGCTAGGTCTTGCTCCACAAATGTGGTAGCTTTGGTCATGGGTCGAGGAAACCACTCAAGGATACGGGAGATTACTGTAGATGTATGATATAGCTCAAAGTCAGGTAAACCCAGCCCACCTTTTGTAATGGGGGAGCTCAGGAGTTTATGCTTCAGCCTCGGGTGTCTGCCCTTCCAAACGAAACGGATAGCCATTGATCTTAGGGAGCGGAAAAAGGCAGGGGGGAGGACTATGGGGAGGGCCTGAAACAAGTATAGGAGTTTGGGAAGGATGTCCATTTTTAGTGTATTGATACGGCCCATCCAAGATACCGCTAACTCCGTTCGTTCTTCCGATAAACGTCTGAGCTTTAGAAGGAGGGGGCCAAAGTTCAGGGCATAAATATCCGAAAAGTTTTTCGGGATGGCTGTACCTAGATAGGAAATGGAGTTCTGTTTCCATTGAAATGAAAAGTTTGATTGGAGGGTTGAGAGTGTGGGTTGTGATAAAGATATGTTTAGGGCCTCAGTCTTAGAGATGTTTAATTTATAGTTACTAAAGCGACCGAATCTGTCAATCTCTGCTAGTATAGAGGGTATGGATATGTGGGGTTTGGTTACGTACAGGAGTAGGTCATCGGCGTAGAGAGAGAGTTTACAGTGAGATGAAGGGGTCTGGATGCCTTGTATGTTGGGGTTCGATCTAATGGCTTGGGCAAGGTGTTCTATGACTAGGGCAAACAGGAGAGGGGAAAGGGGGCAGCCCTGCCTGGTGCCGTTAGTGATCGTAAAGTTTTGTGATTGGGTGCCGTTCACCAGGACAGTAGCTGAGGGTCTAGAGTAAAGGGCCATAATGCGTGCCAACATTTTCGGGCCAAGGCCTATTTGGGAGAGGGTGGACTGGAGAAAAGACCAGCTGACCCTATCAAAGGCCTTCTCCGCGTCGCAAGAGAGAAGGCAGGTTGGTATGCGGTGGCGCTGGGCAAAGGTAATTAAGTGTATGGTCTTGGTGGTGTTGTCCCTGGCCTCTCGGCCTGGGACAAAACCAACCTGATCTTTATGTATTAGATTTGGTAGCAGGGGGGAGAGGCGGTTAGCAAGTATTTTGGCATATAACTTTAAATCAATGTTTAAGAGAGATATCGGTCTGTAGTTGGAACATATGGACGAGTCTTTTCCAGTCTTAGGGATGACCACTATTTGGGCTTGAAGGCTAGATGTGGAGAGAGCAATATTATCCTCTAGAGTGTTAAAAGCTCTCGCTAATAAAGGAGAGAGTTGTGTTGCAAAGAGTTTATAGAAACGAGAAGAGAACCCGTCAGGTCCAGGGCTCTTACCATTCTTGAGGTTTTTAATGGCAGAGAGGAATTCCGTATCGGATAAGGACTCCTCTAGGTCTTGTGAATCTGATGTAGGGAGAGTTGGAAGGGCTGTCTCTTGAATATAAGAAGCTAAGTCAGGCGGTGAGGATGAGGATAGCGGAATCTGGGGGGTAAGGTTATACAGTGCTGAGTAGTACTGGCGGAATTCTTCAGCAATGGCCGAGTTCTGCCTGATTTTGCCTTTAGTGGGAGAATTTATGAATGGGATGGGTGTTCTCTTTTGGCGGGGTTGAAGGGTGGATGCGAGATGTCTACCGCACTTATTGGCTTGAGAATAATAAGTGAATCTGCCTTTGTCCCTAGCTATGAGAGATTTCTCTGCATAAATGCACAGGAGGTCTCTCCTGGCATTGGTGAGGTCAATGAGTGTCGTGTCAATGGGATTTTGTTTGTGTGAGTCTTCTAGGGTGGCGATGGTAATGAGAAGACGTTTCGTGTCTGCTATGCGCGCGTGTTTAAGTCTGGAGCCGTGCTGCATAAATTTACCCCTGAGCACACATTTAAGAGCCTCCCATTTCGTGAAAGGGTTAGTGGGGTCGTGAGTGTGGTCCGTCACAAAGTGTTTAATAGTCTGTGATATATCTTGAGAGCATACCAGGTCGTTTAAGAGATTGTCGTTCAATCTCCAGGACGAGTTTCGGTTGCGTGTTGGTGTGCGTCCCAAGCTAATGTGGATAGGGGCGTGGTCAGACCACAAAGAGATCCCGATAGATGCTGACGGCGAGAAGTCTAGTAGGGATTGTGAGATAAAGAGATAATCTAATTTCCCGTAAGTGGCGTGTACGGGTGAGTAAAAGGTGTAATCTTTGGTGGAAGGGTGTAACATACGCCACACGTCCACCAAAGATAAGTCAGATAGGAGGGTTCTGATTTTGGTCAGAGAGGTTGGAGAGATCGAGGACTTACCGGTTGAGGAGTCAAGACGAGGTATCAAGGTGGCATTCAGGTCCCCTCCCAGGATCATGTTGACCGTACCAAACTTTTTCAGACGGGCGATGACGGAGGTGAGGAATTGTTGTTGGTTCTGGTTAGGAGAATACACGTTAATAACAGTGTATATAACATTTTTATATGACAATTTGAGAAAAATATATCTGCCTAGCGGGTCGATATAAGAGTCAAGCACATCTGGAGTAAAGGATGCGTGAAAGGCTATAGAAACCCCTTTGGATTTTGCTGAGGGATTGGAGCTATGGAACCAAGTAGGATATCTTTTATGAGGAATTTGCGGGATTTTGTCTGACCTAAAATGGGTTTCCTGTAGAAGCAGAATTTGAGTCCGCATTTTGTGGAAATGAAAAAGAATTTGTCGTCTCTTCTCAGGAACATTAAGACCCCTGCAATTTAGTGAAGAAATTTTCAAGGCGGTTTCGGATGCCATAGGAAAATTGTGCTAATGGACAAAAAAAAACAGGTAGAAGGGAGGCTCGCTGTCTTCCTAGATAAATAAAAGGGGGTTAGGGGAGGGGAAGGGGGACATCTAGTGGTGAGAAAAAGGAGAGAGTTGAAGTTGAGAGACTTAAAAGAGGAAAAGAAAAAGAGAAGAGAAAAAAGGAGAAGAAGAAAAAAGGGCCAATACGGCTTCACTAATGGTGTTGTCAGCAACGTATCAGCTAATACCCCGAAGGGCGCTGAGTGACCTAAATGGGGGAACAGTGGTCAACACAGGGGGGAGCCCACACACGCCGGGCTATAGAGTTTGAAATAACAAAAGTAACATGATGGCTCTGTATATTAACAAAAACTGGTAACAATGAACATAACATTTCAAGGCCCTGCATGTCTAGGTAGGTTAAAGACTGTACTGCTGACCTCCTAGGAGAGAATATCCCCTAAAGGTTTCAGATTAAATGTATTGCATACAGGGCCTTTACTCCAGCAACAAGGGGTGAAGGGGAGGGAGGGGGGGGGTTGGGGGAGAGGGATGAGAGAGGATGGGACAATACATGGGGTTTGAAGAGCAGTGTCCTTGAAACGGGACACCGCACGTCAAAGATAACAGGGAACATAATCTGTAATATTAGTCCTGTAGTAAGGAAGGAAAACATATTGTGTTAGTTATTTAAATGTCCCAATGAAAATGTAACCGGGGACGCCGCCACCGATTAGGAACCTGTGGGAGAAATGGAAAAGAAAAAATGGAATAGTCGAGGAGAGAGTTCATCCTTCGGTCGCTGAAGAGAAGTCAGACTTGGGTCGTTTGCTCTTCTTCGATCGTTTCTGCCAACCTGGCGCGGCTTTGAAACCTGGAGTGGCGGCATGAAGAGGCCAATCTGGGATGGAAATCTGTGGCAGTTCGAAAGTTCCAAGAAACTTAGGTAGATCACCTAACGTGCGGAAAGTCGCAGATTTTCCTTCATGGGATGCAGACAGGTTGAAGGGGAAACCCCAGCGATATTTAATCTGCTTGGCTTGAAGGGCCCCGGTGAGAGGCTTCAGGGCTCGTCTCATGTCCAGGGTCAATTTAGATATATCAGGGAGGAGAGACACTGGGGTTTCGTTAAAGTAGATGGCAGCTTGAGCACGTGCGGCTTGCATGATGGCGTCTTTAACTGCATAGAAGTGTACTCTGCAGATCACATCTCTGGGGTGTTCCAGGTTTGGATTTTTGGGGCCTAGGGCTCTGTGGACCCTGTCTAGCTCCAGCGGGTCATCTTTATCTTTCTGAAGAAGGTCATTAAAGATGGCAGTGACAGCCGGCGCAAGGTCCTTGGTTTCAACCGATTCAGGCAGACCGCGTATGCGGATGTTGTTGCGTCTGGCTCTGTTCTCTTGGTCATCTTGATGGTACATCAGTTGCTGTATCTGCAGAGTATGCTCATGTAGAATAATGTCATGCGTTTGTAAAGTGGATGCGGTTTCCTCCATGGTGTGTTCTACCTCCTCAATTCTGTGAGTGATGTCTCTGCGGAGCTCAGACATCTCTTGTTTATATGAGCGCTCTAAGCGTTGCACGTAGGCCTCAAAATCATGTCTGGTGGGGAGTGCTTTGATATATGCTTCCATGTCATATCCTGTGTAAGATCTGTGGGATTCAGGGGAATGGCAGGCTGAGCGGGTGGATCCAGCTTCAGAATCAGGGGGAGATCGAGCCCTTTGCCTGGTTTTCATGTGTGGTGTGGAGCGCTGTGAAGCAGCTCCTTGTGAGGCAGCATGTGAGCCTGAGGTCCGGGCGGGCGCCATCTTGGACGAGGGGGGGCCGGAGCGGTTGTGGCCCAAGTGTGTAAAGAACCGGTCTTCGGGATGTGGATCGGGGGTTCGGTGCCTGTCTCCCCCACCCTTCCTCCCCATAACAGACCTGGATGGCGGTGCTGGGAAGCGCTAAGAGCCTCGTTTGTGCCGGCGTGTGCGGGAGCTCCTAAGGAGAGCGACTTACTCCTCCATGCGTCAGGCCACGCCCCCTGGTCTATCTATTTTATCATCATTATCATCATCATCATTTTTACTATTATTATTTTTACACACAGACATTTTTTTTTTTACCTTCTCCCCTGGCTAGGAGAAACAGATACAAAGTACAGTATGTTTCTCCATTTAGAAGGAGAAAGAGAATACAGGGATCAGGTTTACAAGCAGGCTGTCACAGTGATCACATCAATCCTGATTATTAGCACGGGAGCAGAAGCGGTAAATGAGGGAGACAGGGGTGGGGCCTGGCAGGAAGTGGGTGGTTCCAGGTGGGATGTGGGTGGGGTCAGATGAGGCTATGTTGTGCTACTAGCATAGACACCGACAGCAGTTGCAGGAAGGGCCTGAGAGTAGCCACATTGGGCTGCACTGGCACATCATTGTCGGTGAAGCCCAGGAGAATTGCTGAATGTCTAGATTAGACTGTTGCTTCCAATCAGACATTTAGCATTTAGCAAATTTAGCAAATCCAATAATGCACAATATAAAAAGTTTTTAATATTATATATAATAATAGGGTAATAATAAGTGTATTTTTTTTGTTACATGGAGGTCCATTTTATTAAAGCACTCCATAACTGCTCCACCTCCCAGGACACAACACATTGATACTGCAGATGGGCAGACCGTGCAGGCAAAGCGGCCTACTGTTATGTCGTTGCCTGCTTCCGGGTTGAGTACACAGCAGGAGTCTGTCAGCAAGTCTGATCGGCTGTGTCCAATCACAGCCCAGAGTCCTGTGTTGACAATCAACACAGGGTTCTGTACAAAGTGAACAATCTCTCTGTGTTAGAAAAATCAGCACATAATACACACATTATACATTGTTAGGCACATATTTAACCCCTAGATCATCCCTAGATGTTAACCAGCCAGTGTCATTAGGACAGTGACAGTGCACTGATCACTGTATTAGTGTCACTGGTGATGTCAGTGGCAGTTAGTCAGTTCCCTCAGTGTCAGATTGCCCTCTGAACTATTCCAGTCCCATTATAAGTTGCTAATCACCGCCATTAGTAGTATAAAGAAAATAAATAACTAAAAATTCCAATATATACAGTTAGGTCCGTATATTGTATATTTGGATACAGGCACAATTTTTTTCAGATAGTTACCAAAGCCTATTCAAGCTATATTTATAGTTATATAATGGATAATGGATATGGGCTGAAAGTGCACACTCTCAGGAGGTTTAATTTGAGGGTATGTAAATCCAAATCGGAGGAAGGGTTTAGGAATTACAGCTCTTAAGAATAGCCACCGCCCCACCCCCCGTTTTCAAGGGACCAAAAGTAATTGGACAATTGAATCAAAAGCTGTTTCATGGCCAGGTGTGGGCTACTCCTTCATTACTTTTTCATCAATTAAGCAGGTAAAGGGTCTGAGGGTTGATTCTAAGTGTGCTATTTGCATTTGGAATCTATTGCTGTGAACCTACATAATGCGTTCAAAGGAGTTGTCCATGCAAGTGAAACAGGCTATTGTAAGGCTTCAAAAACAACAAAAAATCCATCAGAGAGATAGCAACAACGTTAGCAGTGGCCAAATCAACAGTTTGGTACATTCTGAGGAAAGAAGAACACACTAGTGAGCTCAGCAACATAAATAGGCCTGGACGTCCAGTCCACAGAAGACAACAGTGGTGGGTGATCACAGGATCCTCTCTATGGTAAAGAAAAACCCATTCACAACATCCAGACAAGTGAAGGACACTCTCCAGGAGGTGGGCGTATCATTGTCAAAGTCTACAATCAAGAGAAAACTTCACGAGAGCAAATACAGAGGGTTCACCACAAGGGCACACCATTCATAAGCCTGATGAATAGAAAAGCCAGATTAGACTTTGCCAAAAAAACATCTAAAAAAGCCAGACCAGTTCTGGAAAAGCATTCTTTGGACGGATGAAACTAATATTAATCTGTACCAGAATGACGAGAAGCAAAAAGCGTGAAGAAGGCTTTAAACAGCTCATGATCCAAAGCACCCAAAACATGGTGGAGGCAGTGTATTGGCATGGGCATGCATGGCTTCCGGTGGCACTGGGTCATTGGTGTTTATTGATGATGTGACAGAAGACAGAAGCAGCCGGATGAATTCTGCAGTGTTTAGAGATGTACTGTCAGCCCAGATACAGCCAAATGCAGCAAAGTTGATTGGATGACGCTTCACAGTACAGATGGACAATGATACAAAACACACTGCAAAGGCAACCCAGGAGCTTTTGAAGGAAAAGAAGTGTAATATTCTGCAATGGCCAGATCTCAACCCAATTAAGCATGCATTTCACTTGCTGAAGGCAAAACTAAAGGCAGAAAGACCCACAAATAAAGAACAACTGAAGACAGCTGCAGTTAGAGCCCGGCAAAGCATCAGGAAGGAGGAAACCCAGTCTTTCGTAATGTCCATGGGTTCCAGACTTCAGGCAGTCATCGCCAGTAAAGGATTCTCAACAAAATATTAAAAATGAACATTTTATTTATGATTATATTCATTTGTCCAATTACATATGAGCTACTGAAAATGGGGGGATTGTGTATAAAATTGGTTGCAGTTCCTAAAATTTGTACCTAATATTTATGTTCAACCCTTTGAATTAAAAATGAAAGTCTGCACTTCAAATGCATTTGGATTGTTTCAAATTAATTTTATTCTGGTGGCATGCAAAACCAAAAGTATGAAAATTGTGCCTGTGTCCAAATATACCGAAGACATGTAGAAGAATACATTTTTGCCAAAATTTATGAAGAAATTAGATTTTTTTTTTTTTTTTATTGGATATGTTTTATAGCAGAAAGTAAAACATGTTTTTCTTTCAAAATTTTACATCTATTTTTGTTTATATCGCAAAAAAAAAAATCTGTGGTGATCAAATTCCACCAAAAGAAAGCTCTATTTGCATGAAAAAAAGATACACATTTAATTTATTCACAGCATTGCGGGATCATGCAATTTCCAGTTAAAGTAGTGCCAAAAAGCAAAAAATGTCCTGGTCATAAAGGGAGTAAAAACCTTCAGGAGCTGAAGTTGTTAAAAAATGTACATACGTTATGGTGTATAAACGTTTGCTTATCCTAAAATGGAAGAACAAGCATGCACAAAGATTTACCAGAGGAAAAAATGACTCGCTCTATAGATCAATTTTCGGTGACATTAGTCCATGAGAAATTGTTTGTACAAATGATCTTTCCGAGATAAACAAACATTCAAGTTTCCAGTCTGCGCAGAAAATGGCGTCTAATGAAAGGACGTAAATTGTACTGCAGATCCTGCACAGCTGGAGATCACAGACAGCTATAGTAAAATATTTCACTGGATTAAAGCTTTTATATTATAAGTGGAACATAACTGCATGAAACTGATTTTCTAAGAAACAAGCAAGTTACCACAGCAAAAAGAGCTCAGAGGAGTCACAGGACTGTTTTTTTGGACCAGCAAGTGGAGCGCAGAACATCTAGAAGGAATGAACAACATGATATTATGATTTGGGCGGCACAGTAGTGTAGTGTGGGTAGCACTCTCTCCTAGAAGTAAAAAGAGTCGCTGGTTCAAATCCCACCTGGAGTTTGCATGTTCTCCCTGTGCTTGCATGGGTTTCCTCCGGGTACTCCGGTTTCCTACCACACCCAAAAGACATGCTGGTAGGTTAATTGGCTTCTGTCCAAAATTGGCCCTAGTATATGAATGTGAGTTGGGGACCTTGGATTGAGGGTAGGGACCGACGTGAGTGTGCAATGTATGTGTGGAGTGCTGCGTAAATTGATGGTGCTATATGGGTACCTTAAATAAATAATAATATAATAGATGAGCATCTTAAAGAGAAACAATGTACAGGGATAGGGACAATTGTAGACATGCACCCACACTCACACTGGATGGACTGGTGTCTTTATTCAACCTTACTAACTATGATATGTGATTGGGACAGTGAGAGAAATCCACCACTGGAGAGGATATGATGGAGCCACCAGAGAGAAATCAGAGGAACCACTGTTGAGGTAGGGGACTAGAGGACATTGGGGCAGAGGATAGAAGTTACAGCAATTACCAGCTGGTGATATACAGGCAGTACCCTATCATGTACCAAGCCTAGTTCCCCATTACTAAGGCCCCCTTCACACTGGCGCCTTTGTGAAGTAGGATACCCTTGCTTAGTGGTGGATTTCTCTGCTGATCCTTGCTTTTGACAGGTCCAGGTCCGTGTCCGCTCCGCTATGCAGAGCGAACATGGACACAGCCCGCTCTCGTCTATGGGGAAATCAGATGGAAACGGACCGCCTGTCTATTTTCATCCAATGCCATCCGATCCCCCAGAGGGATGGGGGATCTGTTTTTGGAGAACAGGGTTGGATGGCGGCGGGTGTCAAGGGACATGTGTCCGCTGACATCTGACGCTCCACAGAAGAGACTGAAGGGTCCGATCAGGTCCGCCTGAAAAGCTGACAGGCGGACCTGATAGGATTGCCTGTGTGAAAGGGGTCTAAAGCACAAAAGGCAAGCACCAAGTGGTAAATTATGTATAATGGGTAAAATACTTGCAAAAGTGTTCAACAAACTTTTTTTAATCACTTCCCCTCCTCAACTTGTACACCCTTATGGACCAGAATAGGTTGTATATTTTTGCTATGGACCTGTTTATCTGCCAATAACTTTGTCATTACCTAAAGACTCCACATTTCATGTCCCTTTAAATCGAGGGCTGCAAACCATTGATCAAGATCTACCCATCAATCGTATCCCTTCCTTGCCAACCACCAGAACTTGGGGGCGGCATTTACAGGAACCAATCCCTTGTATTTTCCTCCTGCAGCAGCTGAAAGTCAGCTTCTCCTACTCTCCCTCCTATTGGCATTCAGCTGCTGCAGGAGGAAAACACAAGGGATTGGTTGCTGCCCGAGCTCCCTTGTGTGCTCCCCTGGTACCCCCCCATACATACACACACACACACAGCCCTGCCGACTTCCCCTCCTCTCCCCCTGGACAGCTACTGCAGGGGATCAAGGGGCCGGTAAATATGTCCTTTACTGGCCCCTTCCTTTTCTGAATGAACAGAGTTTGTCAGCAGGATACAGACAATCATTTTGTCTGTATACCTACTGATTGACCGTGACCAATCAAAGCATGGATCTCTGTGTTTGTAAACACAGTCTCTGGCTGGATTTCTCCCTGCTGCTCAGAACTGAAAACAAGGGGAGAAACTCAGCCAGATCTGTAAGTAAAAGCAGCACATATACGCTTGCATACACTTGTTAGGCACACAGTTAACTACTCGATTGCCCTCCTGATCTTTCCTGTCACCCAGCCAGTGCCATTAGTACAGTGTCAGTGTACAGTATCATCACTGTATTAGTGTCATTAGCGATCTCAGTCAGTTAGTGTCCCTTTTAGCCAGTGTCAGTTAGTGCCAGATTTCCCATCGCACTATCACAGTCACACTATAGGTGGTTGACCATTACCAGTATAGTGTCTGTATGAATCAGTATCTTGATCACAATCAGAACTATACTAGTGCCCCCAACAATATAGTATCCCCAAAAACGTAGTTGTGACATGTAACAGAATAAGATTTGCCCTAAATTTATTAAAAGATTTCATTTTATTGGATATGTTATATAAAAAAAAGCTAAAAATATTGGGGTATTCTTTTCAAAATATTCAGCATTTTGTTGTTTATATAATAAAAAAATAAAACCCAGTGGGGATCAAAAAACATCAAAAGAAAGCTTAAATTTAATTAGGGTACAGTGTTGCATGACAGCGCAATCGCCAGTTACGGTAGCACAAATGATCTGGTCCTGAAGGGGGTAAAATCTTCCAGAGGTTAAAGCGTTTGTTACCCCAACACTTCATTTTCCTGATTTGAAGTGAATCACTCATGTGCCACATCCGTAAAAATTCATTGGAAAAGAAAAGAAAAAACCCTCTAGGTCGGACTTTGGAAGCAGATTGGAACAACAATATATTGTCTTTAAATTTTATTAAACATAAATACGTACACATAAGCAATATAAAACTATATGACGGCCACGCAATGGCCAGAAAAGACAGACGTTACATATACCCAAAGACAGAGAGGATGTTTCAACAGTATGGCATCAAAACGTGTGTGAGCCCCTGTGCATCAACGCGTTTCGCTGGATCGCTTCCTCAGGACACACATTGGGGGGGGGTGTAGAAACAGATCTAACTGATCTGGACATATGCTACTGTCTATACAGGACTTTCTATGGATGGGCGCCACAACACCAAAACAGCCAAAACCAGGATTTCAAAATCAGGATATATATCACAAAGGGTGGTTCAGCCTCTAGGGGCAAATAAGAGCTTGTATGGTACACCCTGAAAGTACCATCTCAGGGGAAGATATACAAGCACACATTACAGGTGTTGCCCCCCCCCCTGTGGATTTATGCAGTTAAAGTCTTCAGGGGAAGATACACAGGCACACGTTACAGGTGCTTCCCCCCTGTGGATGAATGTTGTTATAGCTGTGAAATAGATAATCTTCATGCAACTGTAAGGTTTTGAATGGGCTGTAATCACTATCCGATGTGAATGTGACTACTGACTTCAGTACAGCTAATACTTTACTTATGTCTGATGATAAGTGTACTATACAAGCATTTTCCCCTAGAGGCTGAACCACCCTTTGTGATATATATTTCAAGTTTGAAATCCTGGTTTTGGCAATTTTGGTGTTGTGGCGCCCATCCAGGGAAAGTCCTGTGTAGACAGTAGCGTATGTCCGAATCTGTGAGACATGTTTCTATAACCCCCCAATGTGTGTCCTGAGCAAGCAATCCACCGAAACGTGTTGATGCACAGGAGCTCATGCATGTTTTGATGCCATACTGTTGAAACATCTTCTCTTTCTTTGGCTATATGTAATGTCCATCTTTTCGAGCCATTGCATGGCCGTCAATGGACAATTCCTTTTTATAATTTAATATTGCTTATGTCTACGTATTTATGTTTAATAAAATTACATTTTTTAAGACAAAATATTTTTGATCCAATCTGCTTCCAAAGTCCGACCTAGAGGGTTTCTTCTTTTATTTTCCAACTTCATATTCCTGATATGTGGCTGCTGTACCATGTACTTGTATGAGAAAGTCTCCTGTTCTCTTAGTTTTGCTTCCTTTGTGTGAATTTCCTGGTGTTCCTGTCAGTCACTCTGCTTTCCTATTAAAAACCGACCATACTAAGCAGGAGAGCACATCATGGTCAGTTCTCTAGCTGTGCTGGGAACTCAGCCTGCTCTCCTCCAATGATCAGACTTGTCCTGACACGCCCATGCTGCACAGCCATTTACTGGGAAGTGTGCTACTGCTTCTCCTCCCCCCATCTCTTATGCAGCTGAGAACAGAGGGAATGTGATCACTTATAAAAAAGGAAAAAAAGGTATTTATAATGTTTTTTATATCTATACAAAAATGATTTGCCTTTTATTTCTATTTTAAACTGAATGGGTCATTTTACAATCACTTTAAGTGGTTAAAGAATAATGGCACCCAAAATTGCATCACATGTTCTGCTGCAATCCCAAATGTGCGGACGGAGCACTAACCAGTGTGCAATAAATGGATTCATAGCCTAATCTATAACGGATTCCCAGGTGAAAAGACAAATCTTTGTTTATGCATGTTCCAGCACCTTCTTCTGTTAATTAAAAGTCATTGTTTCTCTATACTTTTACATAAGCAGTGTCGTTCCCCCTGGAAAGGAACAGGTTAAAATGAACAGAAGACAAACCTCTGTGAGTCTGACTAGTTGTCATTCATCTTGATGACTACACAGTGGCTCCTGATGTTCTGAAATGATCCACATGGTTAAACATTAAGAATTGTGCCAGTGAATGCTGACAGCCATTGAAAGTTCAGTTTTGTCTCGATTAGTAAAGGAACATGACCTCTCTCAGCTCTTGGGAATCGCAGATTTAATTTTGCAGTTAGATTTTACACCTACAAATCTAGCAAGTCCTCATTAAGATTCTTAGAGTATCCAAACACGTCATTATACACTGCATAAGTGGGAAAAGCAAATGAATAAACTGGCAGCATTCGTTTTCGTGAAGACACTGCTCTGGCATAGCACAACAGCCCACACATATCTGTGCGATGGAGCTCGGTGAAGCAATTATGTTTAGGTATTAAAATAATTTCCAACTGTAGTACAGTAAAGTAGACCAGGTAAAGAATGTGTGGAGGTTGGTTTGGTTTTTGCTATATTATTGATACAGAGTAAAATGAGGCAAAGCAGTCATTGAGAACTCAATGTACTACTCATATGTGACTCCTGCAATGCATTGGAATGCTAATATATTCATAACTATTATATATGAGGCTATGGAGAATCAAAATACCAGGACTGTACCAAAAGTAATGTGAAAGTGGGCATACTTTTTTAGTAATCTACATCGGTTGTTCATATTTCACATGTTGGTAGAATAACTCTTCCTCTATACTAACTCTTCCTCCCGGGGGCCAGTTGTGGCCCTTTACTTGCTTTCATCCGGCCCTTGGACCAACGATAGGGCACAATTTCTCCCAATGACACAAACAATGGTTCACAATTACTCTCAACGACACAAACGATGGGGTATAATGCCTACCAATGACACCACCAATGGGGCACAGTTCCTCCCAATGATGCCAACAATTGGGCCCAATGACACCAATGATGGGGCACAGTTCCTCCCAATGATGCCAGTGATGGGGCACAATTCCTCCCAATGACACCAACAATGGGACCCAATGATGGGGGACAAGTCTTACCAATGACACCAACAGATGGGGCACAGTTCTTCCCAATGACACCAACGATAGGGCACAATTTCTCTCACTGACACCAAAGATGGGGCATTGTTTACTTCAACTGATGCCGGCACATTTTCTACTCCCGGTGGCCACAGTCCGACCCCCCTAAAGTCTGAATGACAGTAAACTGGCCCTATGTTTAGAATGTTTGGAGACCCCTGCTTTATAGTAACTCTTCTTCTTCATCTTTTTTATTGCAGGTAAATAATGGATTCCAAGCAGAAGCAATGTGCCGTCTTTGAGTTCTTAATGAAGAAAACACTTGCCAGACGTAGGGGCCCTGAGTGGCTCCGAAACTTTGTTATATGTGTTCCGTGTGACCATGTGAAAAAGCTTTGGACCCTTTTGAGGAATCCTTGGTGTGCTGATGACATTTCTACACTTGCATTGTCTACGGTTTCCAGCCGGTGGTTATTACAGCACCCAGCATTATTACAGCCATTTTCAGGAACATGTGCATGGGGAATATTACATTTGGACTAAGAACAAAGAAGGGGTGCAAGAAATATAACGCTACAGAATATTGACAGAGGATGTAACCATTGACAGGAGTTACCAATGACAAGACAGTGCTCTTGTCATTGGTGTCATCTCCGTAAACATTCTGTAGCCTTCTGTGGATGTCGGACAGCCTGTACCCCTTCTTTGCCAAGAACTCAATGACGGCACATGGCTTCTGCTTGGAATCCATTATTTACCTGCAATATAAAACAAGAAGAAGAAGAGTTACTATAGAGGAAGAGTTACTCTACCAACATGTGAAATTTGAACGACCTATGTAAGTTAATAAAAAAAATGTTATGCCCACTTTTGCATTATATTTATTACAGCCCTCTTATATAAATTTTGTGATCAAATGTAACACTGTGTCAGCCACTGATTTTATAGTAGTTTGTTGTATTTTAAAGCTTTGTGATATGAATAAAACTTTTTTTTTTGGTAATCTTACTATGAGAGTAGTGCTTAAAATGTCTCAACATGGTTAAAATGTTAACTCACAAACTACACCTGTAATAGGGTGGGGTGAGGGTTCTGAGTTATTGATCTTCTGTTATTGAAAACCCCTGTTTTCATTATCACTGACCTTTTTGTGGTGGGGTAGTTTCTTCCAGATATCTGTAAGTACAGCCATATTAGATAAAAGTAAAGAGAAAAATATGTTTTCCTTTTTTTCTTTTTTTTCTTATATTATTCTGCTTTATTGTTTTAGTTTTTTTTATTGCATAAGCTTAATAATCTGGGTCTATTTATATGTGTTTTATATACTGCTGAGCATCAATCATGTTCTTATAGCTGACCAGCATCTTATGATGTTTTTTTATAATTGTTATTAATAATTACTTGATGTAGTACCCTCCCTGGTAGCTACTAGAAGAGATTATAGTTTTTGGTTCTTTCTGCTTACCAGGAAGGCTGCCAGGTAAATTTAGATGCTCTCTGCTTACCAGGGAGCAGGGATCCATTGATAGGGTATGCTCATGGTGCTCAGGTGCTGCTCATGTTGTCTGAATGTTTCACACTGGTCCAATAGGATGGGGCAAATTGGACAGTGAGAGGAAACTTAACACATGAGAGGACAGGCATAGTTACAGCCCTGGCTACCGGCAGAGGAAGGTGCCTCTGTGCATGCTGGGTCACTGTATATAAGCCAAGGGCACATGTGATCGGGGTCTTTGACTGGAGATCAGGATCCCGGAGAGAGGGGGCAGCTGCTCCTCCTCTGCACAAGCTGCTATGCAGCCTCAGGTGGTTAACCTGAGGGCATGAATCCGAGTAAAGCGCCAACCCAGATGTCCTGCAGAGCTGACTGGAAGGAAGACACACCAGGAAGGATCTGTTTCTGCCTACTGTGAGTACAGATCTGTGTCATGGGGCCTGCTCTTTGCAGGCCATCCCTTCAGCTAGTAGAGTCAGTGGACGGGTGTCAGCCAAAGGGGATGCTAGTGACAGTGAGTGTCCTGAAGATAAAGCAGTTTCATCAAGTCTGCTGCCAGAGCAAGCAAAGGACTTATTTCTCCCATACAAGTGCAGTATGGTATAGCGGAGAATCTGCTACCACATTCAACCTGGTGAGGCCAAGTGAGAGTTGTCCTCATCTGTATTTAATTCTAGTTAGAGTATCCTACTATTTTTTCTCCTATCCAAGTTCCAACAATAAATACCAAAAAGAACAAACCCCTGGATTGATTATTGGATAACGAGCGGATGAGAGTACGGGAGGTCGTGTGAAAAACCATAGTGACTGGCTGTAAGATAATAAGGGGGAGGCCCAGAGAAGTCTGCACACAGAAATTCCCTACGGGGGCAGTGCTACATTTATAACCATGTTTTATAATCATATTAAAATTATGATAATATTATAGTATAGTACATTTTAGCTATACTTAGATTTTAGCCACCACTACACTTTTGAATGCATGAACATATCTTATGCACCATCGTTAGGCCTCTTAAGGGTTAAATCCGTAATGGCCCATTGTATAAATCAGCCTTCCTTTGCCCCATCCAATAGCTTGACAAAGGAGCATGCTTACACACTTCCTGGTGTTTCTCGCATGCTCTGACACACGTTGCACACTGTTGAGGACTGTCCTCTTCGGCACTGCAATCCATGCTGCGCTCCACGCCCCTGCACAGCTTTTGGCTACCATCTCTGCTTCTGGGTTGAGTCACTGGCCTCCTCTTCTTCAATGGACGGTGTGCGGAGATTGCGGGTGACATCTCGGTGGACGCTAGCCCCTGCGGGCATCCCCTGTACATCTAATATTCTTGTTTCCATCCTGCGCCATGTGAGTGGATAACTTTTTTGCCTTTTAATAAATTACAAAAGATACTACACTTAGAGGTGCTTGTCCTTTTCTTGTTTTACAATGTGGACCAGCCCTTCCTAGCTTGAGCATCTTCACTTCCTTGTTCCCCCAATAAACAAAGTCCAGTTGGAACTTGATTGTCTAATGCTTTAAAGAAAAGTTAAAGTGATTGTAAACCCTCACCTTGTAAAACAACCCATTCAGTTTCAAATATAAATAAAAGGCAAAATGTGTGTGTACAGATATAAATATATATATATTTTTTTACATATATATATATAGGGAAGGTGTATCAGGAAGGACATGTCTGATCAATGGAGGAGAACAGGCTAGGGACCTGACCACAATGTGTTCTCCTGTCCAGTATGGTCAGTTTTTGATAGTAAAGCAGAGGAACTGATAGGAACGCCAGAGATTTCACAAAAAGAAAGCAAAAGAAAGAGAACAGGATACGTTCTCATTCAAATACATGGTACAGCAGACTGTTGGCGATGTGGAGCAATTCAGGGGGGATTTTACACATATCTTTTGGACTTGCCCATATATAGTTATTTTTTGGGTGGAAGTGGTGGATTCATTGAATTCTATCACTTCCGCTCTATTACTCTCAATACCTGTCTGTCTATTGGGTTTGGTAGAGACTATTCTTCCCACAGTGTCTGAGCGAGTGTTTGCTAATATAGCATTATTTTACACAAGAAAAGCTATTGCGTTCCATTGGAAGAAACCTCCAACCCCCCCCCCCACACACACACACACACACACACACACACACACACACACGCTCTCATATTGGAAGCAATTGGTAAACAATAATCTTCCATTGTATAGAGATACCTGCATGAGTAGGGGGTGCCCTAGTAAGTATGATAAAGTGTGGGCAAAGTGGCTGGACAAGCCGTATACAGCATCGAACGCCCATGGGGGGCTATTGTGTATAATATGTGCGTTCCCATATGAAAAATGTTTGGGGTCACTGGCGAACAAAGGAATTAGTGTTTATTTTAATTTATTAATTTATTTGTTTTTTATTTATTTTTCTTTATTTTTCTTCTTCCTTTTTCCTTCCCTTTTGGATTAATAATTCTTATATTAGATTTTGGAAATTGTACTATTCTTTTTTTGGTTCAATGTGTATGATGTTTTGTTGTGTCTTTTTATGTTTTGTTTGTAATGAAATTTATTAAAAAGATAAAAAAAAAAATGTACATGGTACAGCAGGGATATATCAGGGATATAAAATGTTGCGTTTACAACTTTAATTCTTTGCAACACAATCCTAGTATTTCCAAATCTAAATCTTTTTGTTTCATTTTAGATAGAGTAAGGAAGGGATAAAACCACTATGAGTACTTTTTTTCCATTATCTCATTGGGAGATTTTCCTTCACTTCCTGTCCCGTACACTAAAAATTGCCCCGTAATGCCATGTACACACGGGCGGACTTTTCAGCATCAACCGTCCGACGATCTTTCCAACTGACTTTTGATGGACTTACGAGGGACTTTCGATGGACTTTCTAACAACCGGACTTGCCTACACACGATCACACCAAAGTCCAACGGATTCGAACATGATGACGTACGACCGGACTCAAATAAGGAAGTTCATAGCCAGTAGTCAATAGCTGCCCTAGCGTCGGTTTTCGTCCATCGGACTAGCACACAGACAAGCTGATTTTTCGACCGGACTCGAGTCCGTCGGAAAGATTTGAAACACGTTCCAAATCTAAAGTCCGTCTGATTTTTGACCGAAAAAGTCCACTGCAGGTCCGATGAAGCCCACACACGGTCGGATTGTCCGACGGATTCATCCCGTCGGACCAGTCCGGTCAAAAAGTCCACCCGTGTGTACATAGCATTAGACATTTGTCCCACTGAAAGATTTCCCAGATTTTATGTTTTTTTGGTAACTCCACATTTGGGTTCACCCTCATTTTCATTCCCTCTGACATCAGGACAATTAGAGATAATGAATCTTGTTAATAAGGACACAGACAGCAATAGAAAACTGACAGTGGTTATATCCACTCACTACTCTATCCAAATCTTTAAAAAGTTCCAACTTTAGTTATACTTTAATACAACACTGGAAATTCTTGAAAAACAGACGGACCTATGACCTAGAAATATAAGTTGGTCCCTCTGGCATTTACCAGAACCACTGAATTGCTGATCTGATCCTACATGCTGTACTATTGACAATGCAGAAGTTTACAAATGCGATTCCCAGCCTTATGTATAAATGTAACCAAATATCCAATGATTTTACAGGATAGCCCCCATAGGTTCTAGTTAAAAGTCAGACAGTAACAATAATATGCTTAATTGTGGATATGGAAAACCATGTCAGGGGTATGATTAAAGTGTTTACAGTTTTTTTTGTTTTGGAATATAGGGAGGGATGCATACCTCATTATAATTAACATGATTTGGTTTTCAATCATTTTTTTCTGCAGGCTTACATTTCCATTAACTACTAATTGGCATCCAGAGCCTTAAATGAGCCATGAAGTGAATACAAATGGGCATTCTCTGTGTTAGATAATGTATCATCAAGGGGCAATAAAAATAGCCCATATTAAAACATAAGCAACACCTCCATTTTATGGTACGTACAGTAAGCTCTTTTATGACAAGTATATTTTACCTATCCCTGAATATATATCAACCTAATGAGGACTATTACCAATGGAGCATGCCTAATGAAATCAAATTGGGTCCATTGGGAGAGTGCTTATCATCAAGTAAATAGCTAGTTAGTCATACTATATCCTACCACACCATGGAACCAACGTTTTGTTGCCAACACACACAATTTCTTTGGTTCATATAGAAAGTTCGGTGTTTAAGTGGTACCCTTTATTGGCTAACTTAAAGTGGAACTTTAGTTAGAATATTAACTCTTGCTAGTTCATTTCAGGCTGGTCCCTTCTGCAGGTATAGCTACTGTATATAAAACATTAAAAATAAGCCGAATGACTGCTGCAACACGGGGGGCTAGTTCTGGGAGGCCGTCATATGACAGCCTCCCAGCCACCCCTCTGTCTAAGGTTTTACTTACCTCCTCATGAAAAGAAATCAGGTTTGTTTGACAACTTCAGGCTTTCATCAATCCATGCTGTCTGTAGCTTAACTACTTAAGGACTGCCCCACATACATTTACTGTGGCAAGGCGGCCCTTAAGTACACAATCACATACCTGTATGTGATTCCTCTTGTCGGCTCTGGGGCGCCGGCCACCCACGAACGTTCACAGGAGAGGCAGAATGGCGATCTGCCTATGTAAACCATGCAGACCGTCGTTCTGTCAGAGAGGAACAGAGAGATCTTCTGTTCCTGCTAATCAGGAACACAGATGTCTCTCTTCCTCCAGTCATTCCATCCCCCACACAGTTATAAAGCATTCCCTAGGAGCACACCTAAGGTCCATAAATCTATTCCATAGTTTGTAGACGCTATAACGTTTGCGCAAACCAATCAATATACGCTTTTTGGGATTCGTTTCACCAAAAATATGTAGCAGAATACAAATTGGCCTAAACTGATAAAAAAATTAGATTTTTTTACATTTTTTTATTGGATATGTTTTATAGGAGAAAGTAAAAAATATTGTTTTGTTTTTTTTCAAAATTGTCAGTCTTTTTATGTTTCTAGTGCAAAAAATAAAAACCGCAGAGGTGATTAAATACCACCAAAAGAAAACTCTATTTGTGGGGAAAAAAAGGACATATTTTTTTTTAAGCTACAGTGTCGCACGACCGCACAATTGTCAGTTAAAACAACACAGTGCCGTATCGCAAAAAATGGCCTGGTCAGGAAGGGGGTAAAACCTTCCAGGGCTGAAGTGGTTAAAATATTTTTTTTCCAGCAAGAACTCATCTATGTGGTCTTTTATTAAACTCTCCGGTATCTTCCCACTACAGACATTAAAATAACAGGTCTATAGTTACTTGATAAAGACTTTGATCCTTTTTAAATACGGGCACCACATTGGCCCTACACCAATCCAGTGGTACCATTCCAGTCATTAACAAGTCCCTAAAAAATTAGATACAATGGCTTTGAAATGACAAAGCTCAATTCTTTTAGGATCCATGGATGGATGCCATCTGGTCCAGGTGCTTTATCCACCTTTATTCTGTCCAAATATTTCTGGACCATATCACTTTTGAGCCATTGTGGATTATTTGGGGCTGTGTCAATACCATACCAAATCCACTTTGCACTGAAACCCCGGTATTTTTTAAAATATATTCAGGTGTTTTTAACTAGCTTTGCGCGAAATGTTATTCTTGAATGTGTGCACTGTAATATGTTTTGCACTTGGAAGTGCAGTCGCTCTAAATCTAAGGGGTAGATCTGAAATGAGTGGAAGCTCAGCTGATTTTATCATCCAATCATGTGCAAGCTAAAATGCTGTTTTTTATTTCCTTGCATGTCCCCCTCGGATCTACAGCGACTTTACTTCCAAGTGCACTTTAAGTGCACTTTCAAGTGCTCCTTCAGTGCAAAGTGGATTTGCCTTTAGTAAAAAACCCCATAGTTTTTTTGAAGAATTACCATTTCTGTTTTGTATTCATCGATGCCAATATTCCCTCCCAGTCTAATGCCCCGTACACACGGTCGGATTTTCCGATGGAAAATATCCGATCGGAGCGTGTTGTCGGAAATTCCGACCGTGTGTGGGCTCCATCGGACATTTTCCATCGGATTTTCCGACACACAAAGTTGGAGAGCAGGAGATAAAATTTTCCGACAACAAAATCCGATCGCGTCAATTCCGACCGTGTGTGGCCTGTTCCGACGCACAAAGTGCCACGCATGCTCAGAAGAAATTCCAAGACGGAACAGCTCGTTCTGGTAAACTTAGCGTTCGCAATGGATACAGCACTTTCGTCACGCTGCAATGTTAAAAATGGTTTAATACAGCGCACTCTCTTCTTCTTTATAATGTGACAAGAATGAAGTAGTTTTGCTGCTCATATTCACACACACTTCTCACAAAGTTTTATTTTTGTTTTTTTATTGGGATTCCCTGAATATAATGTTATTAGTTGTCACATCTGACATAATTTTTTTTTTTTTTAATTTTTTGGGGGATTTTAAGCCTTTTTTTTTATTATTTAATGTTTGTATTTTTTCAAAGGCTGATCTTTGTTCAATGTTATTTTTATTTTTACTCCAGAATATTTTTGTATGTGTTTTGTGTGTCAAGTTACCCCAACACCATTGATATCTTTTATTATTTAATCTCCAGGAGATTGTTTGTTGTTGGTGTCCCTTGTTTATTTCACATTGTATATTTGAAATGTACCTGAATCCTCACAAAAAAACTGTCATTTTTTAAGTAAAACACATAGGAGAGTATAATTCAAAACAAAAATCCTTTATTAAGGGCTCAGAACCAAACAAGGAGGAAGGCAACACTGGATCAACAAGAGAAATTAGCGAAGCCTGGGACCCCCACGGCAGACATCAATTCTTGAACATCAAAATTGGTGGCCTGAGGAGTCCATATGTAAGGGAGGGCAGTCTGGTCCAGAATTCGCAGAGATCCGGATAGCAGCAGATGACATCTGTGTCCCCAGGCTGTGGTACCACAAGAGGCTGCATGTTTTGGCCGACCAGACTGGATCCAGGGTCCTCACTTTCTTGTCTTCCTTCCACGCTTCCTTCCCAGCTGTGGCTGTGCTGTTGGAGATGTGGCAAGAGGAGGAGTAGGACCTGGAGGAGGACTGGGAGGACCTGGAGGAGATGGAGGGCGAGGAGGAGGACCTGCAGGAGGAGGAGGAGGACCATCGCAAAGGTGTGTCTGAGCTGTAATTTGGCCCTTCATACCTTTGTTAAGAGCCTCCAATATGAGGGACTCGCACATGGCTTGTTGGCCCCCCCTCCTCTGCATTTTATAGGCAATGGTGGCAGCAATGTCCTCCTCCACGGTCTGTGGTGCTCCCAGGACCTCTGTAGCCCTCCAAAAGAGTCCTCTGGCAGCCTCCTCTAGGGCACTTCTCCTCCTGCCACTTTCTCTTTCCAGGTGGGGTGGAGGGACCTGCAGATCAGCCAGCCGGCTCGGCCCGGCCACCTCCTGGCTGAGACTTCCCTGTGTATGAAAAAGGGACATGGTTGTAATGTTTTGCATCATCAATCACAATCATAAATTAGTACTCCCAACTAACATCTAGTTAACATCATTGATTGGACAAGCAGAAATATTTAGAGGAATGCTATACCTGGCTCAATCTGGGCTCCTCCACATGTGGCCTGGAAGGCCCAGGTTGGGCGTCAGAACCCTCAGCCGGGGGGGAAGGAAGCGTGGAAGGAAGACTGGAGAGGGATGGCCTGGGTTCAGTCTGGCCTGCCAGAAAATGCAGCCTGACGTAGTACAACATCCTGGGGACATAGATGTCATCTGCTGCTCCGGATCTCTGTGAATCCAGGACCTTCTTGTGCTCCCTTAGATATGTACTCCTCAGGCCACCAATGAAGATCTTTAAATAGGTGATGTCTGCCGTGGGGATCACCTGCTTCACAATTTCACACAATTGCACCAGTGCTGCCTTCCTCTTTGCTTGGTTCTTGAAATGGGGGTGTTTAATCTCCCACAGACAGGGCAGCTCCCTTAACATATCTAGGAATACTGACATGAAGTCATTATCTTTCATTAGCATATCCATGTTCACTGCAAGACACAACACAAGACAAAGCCTAATGTCAGACAAAACTCTCCTAAACTTGTTAAAATATAGGCCTCAATGTAGAAGCAGTATAGGCACAAGTTTGTCTCTTACCTTCGTTCTTACGATCGGCGCGTCCAATGCTCCTTCCTCCGCTCACAGATCGTACGTAATACGCACGCGTGTTACGCTTTATACACACTGCGCATGCGTGTAACTCCGCCCGCCCTTGATGTTCTTTCTAGTCTATTCCCTGCCCCTTTTCGTTCGGCGCAGTGGGGGAAGAGCACATGGCGGAGTCACAGCAGGTGCATGATAATTGCAGGAACGAGGAGGAGGAGGAGGAAAGCCCGGATCCGGACACGTCCCAATCCAGAAGGAGACGTTTTAAGGCCACAAATATGTCCTTTGGGGAGATGTTGGAGATGGTCGACATCATGAAGAAGTCCGACTATGACGGAAAGTATGGGCCTTACCCCAACCCCAATATCAGAAAGGCCAAGATCATGGCGAAAGTGATCAAAAGTCTGCACAGGAATTTCGGGGTACGACGATCGAAAGATCAGCTCAGGAAGCGGTGGTCGGACCTGAAATTAAGAGAGCCAGAGCAGTACCGAAAGATCCGGAGAGTGCTGCAAAAAAGTAAGTAGTTGTGCTGTGTTCCTATTCTTTCTGTCTTTATTCCGTTCGTGCTGCTCCATATGCTTTTCTTAATTGTAACGTTTAAAAGGGCAACTTTAATGTTCATGGGCCCATTATTCGTTCGTATCAAACATTTTTCTTTCGGCCTCTAAAACACCATTGTTTAGGCCATATGCATTTTCCAACATTTTTTTTGGGCCTACTTGGATGCCAAATATTTGTTTGGGTAGATGGGTTTGTTACTCGAATGAAATGCAAACTAGATTGTGTGTAAGGAGAGGACACTGAGCAGCTGTTTTCACATCTGGACACTGGAGCACTAGTGTGGGACCCCAGAACACCATTTTTATTAGGGGGCCACACAGGTGCTCCAGTGTATACTATAGGGGGGTCTCCATCTGTGAAGCTTGTACTAAACAGGTAAAGTATTGCAGCTTGACAAAGGGCAATAAAAAAAAGACATCTTTGAACTCAGCTAAAATAGACAATTGTACCCCACTTCCAAGCAATGTTTCCTATTTCTATAGTTCTGCCATCAAATATCTGTGTGCTAATTATACCATTTTTGTTTTACATAGGGGAGAAAAGACTCGGAGGACACCCCTCATCCGAAGAGACCACAGACCCCCCACCTGTGGAAGAAGGGGAAATAACCAACCCAAGCTGAGTAGGAGGAAGAAGAAGATGTGGTGGAGATTGGCACCACAACAGGTGAGTGTCTGTGACCACAGGCTCAGGTAAGAGATGGATGGTGGCAGATTTTTGATACCTGTTTTTGTTTTGTTTCTCTCTTTTTAGGTGATCGTGATCCAGATCCTTTCACATCAGAAAGTGCCCAGATCCTGATCGGAGAGATCATGGGGTGTAATGTAGAACTGCAAAACATACAGCAAAAAATCAATGATGTGATTAAAAAAAATAATAACATCATTGATGTTTTGGGGCGAATTTAAAACCCCACAAAATCACTTGTTGGATTGTGGTCCAATCTTTTAAAACTTTTTGCAATGTTTTGAAAATTCAAATTTGGAGGATGCACACAGTGTGCCAACATGTGCTATCTGCCATCACGGGAGATCAATGGACGCGTTTTGGGGGTGCAACCCCTTCCTCAATTATAAAGTAGCGGTAAGGAAGGGCTTGCTCCCCCAAAACACGTCCCTTGATCCCCCCTGATGGCAGATAACACATGTTGACATTCGTTATTCATTTGTTTAGAAAATTTTTTTGAAAAACAGCAGTGATTAAATACCTCCAAAAAACAGCTCTAGTTGTGTGGAAAAATTATAAAAAATGTAATTTGGGTACAGTGTTGCATGACCGCACAATTGTCATTCAGAGTGTGACAGCTCTGAAAGCTAAAAATTGGCCTGGGCAGGAAGGGGGTAAAAATGTCCAGTAGTCAAGTTGTTAAAATCCAGTAATGCACTGTCCCATCTTGTTCTGCACATGCTTAGTTTCTCTCGATGTTTAGGCATTTTTAGGCACTGCTGAGTTTGTAGAGGCTGATCTGCTGACAGCCTTAAAGCAGAATAAAGCCCTCTTACCCTTTACAGCCAAGAAAGCTGCTTCTGTATGAGCTGCAATTGCCATGGTGTTGCACATGTGAAAAGTTATGACACCAGCCATCTGTTGGTGTTACAGTTTGGTTGAGGAAACAAGCAAATGAGACAGTTAGCAATCCTGACATTCCAGGAATGTAACTGTTTTTTGAAACTGGTAAATCGATGGGTTTAGTTCCGCTTTATGATTACCGCTTTTCAGGGGCTCTGGGCTTCAACAAAAAGGCAACCTCCGACAAGAAGAAACAGGAAAAATGCTGGGGGCAATGTACAGCACACACTAATTTTGATAGCATAATTATTAATGTGGAATGTATGTTTCTTGCTAAAGAACATTATTTTCAAGTTGTTATGGTTAAAGTTCTGCTTAACCCCTTCAGCCCCGGAAGGATTTACCCCCTTCCTGACCAGAGCGTTATTTGCGATTCGGCACTGCGTCGCTTTAACTGACAATTGCGCGGTCGTGCGACGTGGCTCCCAAACAAAATTGATGTCCTTTTTTTCCCACAAATAGAGCTTTCTTTTGGTGGTATTTGATCGCCTCTGCGTTTTTTATTTTTTGCGCTATAAACAAAATAAGAGCGACAATTTTGAAAAAAACGCATTATTTTGTACATTTTGCTATAATAAATATCCCCCAAAAATATATAAAAAAAACATTTTTTTTCTTCAGTTTAGGCCGATCGTATTCTTCTACATATTTTTGGTAAAAAAATTCGCAATAAGCGTTTATTAATTGGTTTGCGCAAACGTTATAGTGTTTACTAAATAGGGGATAGTTTTATGGCATTTTTATTAATAATTTTTTTTTTTACTAGTAATGGCGGCGATCAGCGATTTTTATTGTGACTGCGACATTATGGCGGACATGTCGGACATTTTTGACACATTTTTGGGACCATTTTCATTTATACAGCGATCAGTGCGATTAAAAATGCACTGATTACTGTGTAAATGACACTGGCAGTGAAGGGGTTAACCACTAGGGGGCGGGGAGGGGTTAAGTGTGTCCTAGGGAGTGATTACTAACTGTAGGGGGATGGGCTGTGTGGTTGACGTCACTGATCTCTGCTCCGATGACAGGGAGCAGAGATCCAGTGACACTTGTCACTAGGCAGAACGGGGAGATGCTGTTTACAACGGCATCTCCCCGTTCATCCGCTCCGTGAGGCGTTCGCGGGTCTCCCCGACTCACGGAGCCCCCGACCGGCGCGCGCGCGCGCCGCCGGCGGCGTGCACGCACGGGCATGGCGGGAAATTCAAATGGACGTACAGGTACGCCCATTTGCCCAGCCGTGCCGCTCTGCCGATGTACATCGGCGTGCGCCGGTCGGCAAGCGGTTAAAGTGGTGTTCCGGCCAAAATTATCCTTTTATATAAAAATACCCCTATAATACACAAGCCTAATGTATTCTACTAAAGTTAGTCTGTAAACTAAGGTCTGTTTTGTTAGTTTATGGCAGTAGTTTGTTATTTTATAAACTTACAGCAGGCCGTGGCCATCTTAAGTATGGGCATTTGAAGCCAGACTGTATTTCTTCCTGGATCTCATCCTTGCAGATCTCACACATGCTCAGCACAAGCAGTGTAATAGGTTTCAGGTCAGGTTTCCATAGCATCGCAGTGTCAGAGGAAGTTGCCGCCCCTTCCCAGAAGGCATTGCAAACAGGAAATGATGCAATGGGCCACGGCCAAGGAGGAGGAAGTGAAAAATGAATACAGCAGATATATAGTAGGTGCTGAGAAAAAAAAAATAATAATATCCAATTCGTTTACAGTGCACAGTTTAGTGAGGGATGCTGAAGAGTTGTAAAAGTGGGTGGAACTCCACTTTAACCACATAACAACCGGCCCATAGCCGAATGACGGCTGCAGGGCGGTTGCTTAACTCTGGGAGGGCGTACTATGACGTCCTCCCAGAGTTCCCCTCTCGCGCGCCCCCTGGGGCGCGCACCCGAACACATCCGTGACCCGGCGCATCACGGATCCCGGTAAATGGCCGCTGATCGCGGCCGTTTACCATGTGATCGCTCCGTCAATTGACGGAGCGATCACATGTAAACAAATCTAATGACGCCGGTTCCTCTCCTCCCCACCTGTGTACCGATCAGTACACTGTGAGCGGAGAGGGGGATGGATGGATGGCTGCAGCGCTGTGGGCTGGATGTGTAGTGCCCACAGAGCTGCACAGTGACATCCAGCCATCCATCCATCCATGCTCAGCCATCCCTAATGCCCTGCACTAATCTGCAATGCCCTGTAATACCCCCACAATACTCTGCAATGCCCCACAATACTATGCAATGCCCCACAATACTCTGCAATGCCCCCACAATACTCTGCAATACCCCGCAATACTCTGCAATACCCCGCAATACTCTGCAACACCCCACAATACTCTGCAATACCCCGCAATACTCTGCAATACCCCGCAGTACACTGCAATACCCTGCAATACTCTGCAATACCCCGCAGTACACTGCAATACCCCGCAATACTCTGCAATACCCTGCAATATTTTGCAATACCCCGCAATACCCTGCAATACCCCACAATACCCTGCAATACCCCGCAATACCCCACAGTACTCTGCAATACCCTGCAATACCCCGCAATACCCTGCAATACCCTGCAATACCCTGCAATACCCTGCAATACCCCGCAGTACTCTGCAATACCCCGCAATACTCTGCTATACCCAGCCATATTCTGCAATACTCGGTGATACCCAGCCATACCCAGTCATACTCGGCGATACCCTGCAATACCCTGCCATACTCTGCAATACCCCCCATACTCTGCAATACCCCGCCATACCCTGCAATACTCAGCCATACTCAGCCATACCCAGCAATGCTCAGCCATACTCGGCTGTACTCGGCCTCTATATGTGGCCAGGCTGTGGAAGTCTCACACATGTGGTATCGCCGTACTCAGGAGGAGTAGGAGAATCTATTTTGGGGTGTCATTTTTGGTGTGTACATGCTATGTGTTAAAAATATTGCATAAATGGACAACTTTGTGTTAAAAAAAAAAATGCGTTTTAACCACTTCCCGCCCGCCGGCTGTCATACGACGTCCTTGACTTTGTGCGGGGATATCTGAATGATGCCTGCAGCTACAGGCATCATTCAGATATCAGCTTTTTCAGCCGGCGATTTCCCTACACCATAAGAATGATCATAGCAGCTGTTCCACTGCTTGATCATTCTTACGGGAGGCAAGAGGGGACGCGCCCCCTCTCGCCGCCCTCAGGTGCTTCTACCGACTCGCCGCTACGATCAAAGCCAGGATCTTTTTTTTATTTCAGGCTTCCCAGCCTAGAGGTGAGATGTGAGGTCCTATTGACCCCATATCTCACTGTAAAGAGGACCTGTCATGCCATATTCCTATTACAAGGGATGTTTACATTCCTTGTAATAGTAATAAAAGTGGTCAAAATTTTTTTTTTTGGGAAAAATGCATCAAACTAAAATAAATAAAGTAAAATGAACAATAATAAAAAAAATTTTTGTAAAGCGCCCCTGTCCCTGTGTGCTCGCATGCAGAAGCGAACGCATATGTAAGTGGTGTTCAAACCACACATGTGAGGTATCGCTGCGATCGGTAGTGCGAGAGCAATGATTTTGGCCCTAGACCTCCTCTGTAACTCAAAACATGTAACTAGTAAAAAATTTTAAAGCGTCGCCTATGGGGATTTTTGAGTAGCAAAGTTTGGCGCCATTCCACAAGCGTGTGCAATTTTGAAAGGTGACATGTTGGGTATCTATTTACTCGGCGTAATTTCATCTTTCACATTATGCAAAAACATTGGGCTAACTTTACTGTTTTGGTTTTTTTAAAAGCACAAAACTGTTTTTTTTCCAAAAAAATGCGTTTAAAAAATTGCTGCGCAAATACCGTGCGAGATAAAAAGTTGCAATGACCACCATTGTATTCCCTAGGGTCTTTGCTAAAAAAACATATATAATGTTTTGGGGTTCTATGTAATTTTCTACCTAATAAATGATGATTTTTACATGTAGTAGAGAAATGTCAGAATTGGCCTGGGTGCTCCAGAACGCCTGAAGGTGCTCCGTGCATGTTGGGCCTCTGTATGTGGCCACGCTGTGTAAAAGTCTCACACATGTGGTATCACCATACTGTGGAGTAATAGCAGAATGTGTTTTGGGTTGTAATTTGTGGTATGCATATGTGTGTGAGAAATAACCCGCTAATATGACAATTTTGTGGGGAAAAAAAAAGTAAAAAAAAAAACTTGATTTTGCAAAGAATTGTGGGAAAAAATGACAACTTCAAAAAACTAACCATGCATCTTTCTAAATACCTTGGAATGTCTTCTTTCCAAGGAGGGGTCATTTAGGGGATATTTGTACTTTTCTGGCATGTTAGGGTCTCAAGAAATTAGATAGGCCGTCAGTAATTCAGGTGTGATCCATTTTCAGAGATTGTCACCACAGCGTGTGGACTCTATAACTTTCACAAAGACCAAATAATATACACCGATTTGGGTTATTTTTACCAAAGATTTGTGGCAGTATAAATTTTGGCCAAAATATATGAAGAAAAATTACTGATTTGCAAAATTTTCTAACAGAAATGAAGAAAAATGCATTTTTTTACAGATTTTTCAGTCTTTTTTCTTTTATAGCGCAAAAAATAAAGAACCCAGCGGTATTTAAATACCACCAAAAGAAAGCTCTATTTGTGTGAAAAAAGGACAAAAATTTCATATAGATACAGTGTTGCATGACTGAGTAATTGTCATTCAAAATGTGAGAGCACCAAAAGCTGAAAATTGGTCTGGTTAGGAAGGGGGTATAAGTGCCCAGTGGTCAAGTGGTTAAGGCCGGGTTCACATATGCTGCAGCCGCTGTTCACAGCATGGGGTCCTGGGCATTCCTGTTCACCGATTCAGGTGCAAATTTTTGCCTGAATTTGCACCTGAATCGGGTACCAAAGACACACAGGACCCTTTTTAAATGCGGACCGCGGCAGCCCCGGAGCTCTGTGAACCAGCTCCATTGAGAGCCAGTCACACTGTCTTGTCATGCGAATTGGATGCGAGGAAACCCCCATCTAATTCACATAGGTGTTAACCCAGCCTCAAAGTGATTGTAAAGGATCATTTTTTATTTTTTTTAAATAACAAACATATCCTACTTACCTCCACTGTGCAGCTCGTTTTGCACAGAGTGGCCCCAAACATCCTCTTCTGGGGTCCCCCTACGGCTCTCGTGGCTCCTACCCGCATCAGATAACCACCTAGGAGAAGCGCTCTCCCGAGGGGATTACCAAAAAAACTATTAGTGTGTACCAGACTTAAAGTGGAAGTTTATGCTAAAGCTAAAATCCCTGCATCTATAGATACTCACAATCTAACACTAACCTATCTAGCAATGTAAAGAAGAAATAAGAATACATACCTTTTCTGCAGGCGTTCTGACCCAATCCCGTGCTGAGCTGTCATCTGTGGCTTCGCTGTGGAGGCAGGTGCAGAGGACACGTCTGACAACGGAAGCCCCATAGTAAGTCTATGGGTGACGTCACTTCCCATTCATTTCACAGCCGTTGTCGGCCGTGTCCTCTGCAGAGCATCCGCAGTTGGAGATCGGGTCGGATTGCCTTAAAAAAAAGGTATGTATAGTGATTTTATCTTTACAGGGCTTGATAGGTTAGTGTTAAAATTTGGGTGTCTATAGATGCAGGGATTTTAGTTTTAGCATGGACTTCCACATTAACATTGTAAGCTCCTTGAAGGCAGGGACTGATGAGAATGTATAATCATTAGGCCCCTTTCACACTGGGGCGGTGGGTGCGTCAGCGGTAAAGCGCCACTATTTTTAGCGGTGCTTTACCGTCAATTTCACTGCGCTATTCGGCCGCTAGAGGGGCACTTTTACCCCCCACTAGCGGTCAAGAAAGGGTTAAAAAACAGCCGCAAAAGGGCTAAAACCACCACAAAGCCCTGCTGCAGCAGCGCTATCCCGGCGGTATAGTCGTGCTGCCCCATTGATTTCAATGGGCAGGAGCGGTGAAGGAGCGGTGTATACACTGCTCCTTCACCGCTCCAAAGATGCTGCTAGCAGGACTTTTTTCAGCGTTCTGCCAGCGCACCGCTCCAGTGTGGAAGCCCTCTGGGCTTTCACACTGCAAAGACAGCAGCTGCTCTTTCAGGGCGCTTTGCAGGCACTATTTTTAGCACTGTAGTGCCTGCAAAGCGCCCCAGTGTGAAAGGGGTTTAAATGTAAAGCACTGCTATATAAGTACCTGCAATTGATAAATTCTGAAAGTTTGCATCTTTGGTATCACTTAGGGGTCTGTTTATAAAAAAAAAAAAAATGATATGCGAATGTGCCAGCATTCACACAGCCATTGCAAATCATGCCCATAACGTGTGTATTATGTGTGAAATTTTCTATTTATTTCCTATTACTGTCAGCTCCATCAAGTGGTCATGAAGCAGAGTCTTCCTGCAATATCTTAATCAGGAAAATGTTACATTATAGCCACTAGATGGAGCTGATGATTATAGGAAATAAATAGATAATTAAGTTTCACACATAATACACACATTATGGGGATTATTTGCAATAGCTGTGGAAATGCTGAGATATTCACACTGTTAATTGTTTTATAAATAGACCCCTTAAACGCCAAGTTTTTTGCATGGCTAACACAGGACAATACTCTACACTGCCATTTAGGCTCATGTAGATATCTTCAAATTTGGCAGAAACCTATTCAATATGCCTCATAGTTGTTCGTGGTGATCTTAAAGTTAACAGTTTTTTATATATAGACCAACTGTATATGTATGCAAGACAATCTTATCTCCCTTTAGTTTCCTCTTCTCAAGGATGAATAATTAAAAATTACCGTATTTATCGGCGTATAACACGCACATTCATTTTAAGAGGGAAGTTTCAGGAAAAAAACTTAAATTTTAAATAAGGAACTTTGAAGCAAAATAAGGGTCAGTGCCCATCTGCAGCCTCACAAGTGCCATCATTGTAGCCTCATCAGTCCACATGCAGCAGCCTCAACATTGCCATCAATGCAGCAGCCTCACCATTACCATCAGTGCAGCCTGATCGATGCCCATCTGCAGCTTAGAGGGGACAGGGAGGGGGCAGGACAAGCCGACAGATTACATACAGTGAGAATCTCCTATGATAGACAGAACAGTAGTCCAATGGTGGCCCAGGAGATGGGACTTCCTATTACAGAGGCCTCCAAGTAAACAGGAGATTCTCACTGTATGTAATCTGACGGCACTCGTCCCGCCCCCCTCCCTGTCCCCTCCGAGGCAACTAAAATTGACGTATTGGCGTATAACACGCACACACTATTTTTACCTGATTTTCATGGTGAAAAAGTGAGTGTTATACGCCAATAACTACATTATTCTTTTCCCACAGCTGAAAGTGGTTCTAAAGGCTCGAGGTTTTTTACATTCCTGCATTCTATGCAAAACTCAAAGGGTTACTAAACTCTCCTTTTTTTTTTTTAAATAACAAACATATCATAAACATATCATACTTACCTCCACTGTGGGATTTTTTTATACAGAGTGGCCCTGATCCTCCTCTTCCGGGGTCCCTCAGTGGCGCTGGTGGCTCCTCCTCTTCTCAAGTGCCCTGTCGGAGAAGCATTCTCCTTCGGGACACCCGTGTCCGGAGCATGCTCCCGAGTCCTGCTGCTGCGTATATTGACACAGAAAGCAGGACTTGGCCCCGCCCCTAGCTTTAATTAAATCGCTTGTCGCATAAATAAGGATGTCCACTATAAGTCCTTTGTCCTGCAGGCACTGCCGAGGTTTTGGTCCACTGTAGATGGATGTGGAAGAAATTAACCCTCTGTAGTTGGCAGGAAGTCCACACCGAACCTCGCTGGACAACACGGCAGATGTGACGTCACCAGGAAGAGAGAGAAGAGGCTGGACAGTACTGACAATACAGGCTACACGCTCAGAGCTCTCTGGTCCTTCAAAAGGACAGAGGACTTACGGCGGAAATCCTTATTTATGCAAAAAGCGATTTAATCATTTTAAACCTGTAAGTATTTTTAACCGTTGGCATTAAATGCTTCCTTGTGATACTGCACTTATGCTGCGTACACACGAGCGGTCATTCCGTCAGAATAAACTCTGAAGGACTTTCCAACAGGGTTCCGACAGAGTTCAGCTGAAACTGTCTTGCCTACACACGACCACACCAAAGTCTGACTGTCTAGAACGAGTTGACGTACAACACGTACGACGGGACTGGAAAAAGGAAGTTCAATAACGAGTAGCCAATAGTTGTCATCTCGTACTTGCTTCAGAGCATGCGTCGTTTTTGGTCCGTCAGAACAGCATACAGACAAGTGGTTTTCCCCATAGGAACTGATTCCGTCAGAAAGATTTAAAACATGTTCTATTTCTAGGTCCGTCAGAATTTTCAAAAAGAAAAGCCCAATGAGGCCCACACACGATCGGAATGTCCGATGAAACGATTCTGTTGGACTTTTCCTGCCGGAAAGTCCGACCGTGTGTATGCAGCATTAGTGGTGCTTCCCCTTCTCGTTCCTTTTTGACCTCTTCAGGCACTGCCAGCCCATCTAGCTGCAGTTGCCCCTCTCTCCAGCCCTCTTGGCTAAACTTCAACAGCCCTGCCAGACTGACTCTGCATCCATCTCAGACTGCTCTCACCCAGTCCTCTCAGGCTGCCTCTCAGTCCTCCCCGACTGTAACACTCACCAGCCCACCTGACTGTCTTCTTCCCTGGAAATTTGCCCAGAAGTGTTATCCTTGTGCTGTCCTCACACCTGCTCCAAATCCTCCAGTCAGGACACCCCTGTATGCCATAAAGAGGGTCTCCCTCAAGGGTCTCCAACAGCCTCCTAACACTCTCCATCCTCCACTGAACTCTACTTCCCAAGCTGGGCTGACCCTGAGTATTTGAGGGAGCCTGCCCCCTGCCAACCCATTTGTTGGGGATTGGTCAGGAGCCTCCTGAATATTCCAGGCAGCTCCTTCCAACCTCCAACTTCTCCAAGTTTCCAGAAGTAGGAGAAGGTGCCAGAGATGCTGCCTGTGAGTCATACCAGCCTCCCTGAGTCACTCCCCTGACCCAGATAAAACATGGGCTTGGCTGCCAGCCAGACCTAAATTTACCTACACTAACAAAAAACTATATACAATGCCTAATCTAGCACACTAGAGGGTGCTACATTATAAATATACCAGTAAAGTACAATGTCTGTTTTTGCCAAATCATTTTCGGGCTTTTACCCTGGCCTTTGTTCACTTCAAATGTTCAATCAGATTCTGGTGACATTTCCTCTTTAAATTATTACCCTCATGCCATTTAGTTGATATAACCCTATAATATTCCATTAGTAGAGATATGAGGTAGTATCTAGTGCCTATGTAGCCTTCTGAATCCACAGTAATATGAATTGTGCGGTCTAATTGCTGATTCCCGGAGCACAGACGGATGAAATGACATATACAGATCTTATCCTGCTAGTGCATAAACACAATGCTGCCGTACTGTACTTACTGCTCCTAGAGGCACAAAACTGTTCATCAGATATGACCGGGGATAAACTTTCCCTGAAAGTCAGCAATTTATTTGAAAACCCGTATTCATTACCGGTGAATGCAAGCAATTGCCTAAGTTATCATAATTAGACGGGATAGCTGAAGGAGACGTTATTATAATGAGACGCAACCTCACAAATCTGGACGTGGACAGATGTCCCTACATTTAATAGCCTGTGTTTTCAGCAGTGTCAGAGATATCATGTAACATGGCAGTCAGATTAATGTATGTAATGTTCAGATAACAGCCGCAATCATAACTATTAAATGGCTTCATTTTCCTGCACTGGAAACTATATTTATCATATGTAACCCTGAGGAGGGCATTTATTAAAGCGACACCGAGAATAACAGCTCATGAGTCATGGCCTTGCTCATTGATCTGTATAGACTGCAGCAAAATATACAGGTAATACCGAGGGGCAAGACAGGTCTTAATGAACACATTTTTATATCGACCTTGCTTTAGAGGACATGCAAAACAATTTTTTTTTCCAAATAGCAGAGTATCTTGATTCAGAAATAATAGCCAACATTCTCAGATTTCGGAAAGAATTAAAATGGTTGTAAACACTCCCATATACCCAGTGAAGTGACTAGCCTCAGATGATACACAGTGATGAAACAAATTCTCCTACATAAGTTGTACCTGTTTATCTGCAGCCCTCTGTCCTCTACGCCTTTTAAAACACACAAATCAAGAGGATTTTTTTCAGCTACAGCAGTTAGAGGGTGGGGATCTAATGTCAAACACTGTACAGGCTAGAGTGGGAAGACCAGTGTAACCCAAGATCTGAGTGGAGGGAATGAGACACCCCCCCCCCCCAAAAAAAAAAAAAAAAGAATAAAAAGGAAACATTGTGTATGCAGAGGCTGTCAATTAGTGGTGGTGTCAAGTTTTGTCTTTTTTCATCTCAGAGGTTTACAACCACTTTAAGCCCACTTTTGCTATTTCTAGCATCTGCTTATAAATGCTCTACAGTGGCCGATAATGTCCACTGACAGGTTGCACTTTCTGTGGCATCTAAAGCTTGCCATACCCTTGTAGGAATTTGTTAAAAACTTTCTTTTTGAAATGTTTGTTCAACTTTTTAATAACTAATGGGCACAAATTGATGTTCATTTTGACCATATGGATGAACAAATTCAAAGGCTCAGAATAGCATACAGGTATTTTTGTTGTTTCTTATCTGAATGAACTGAATTCCAACTGTTATTTTGGTCCTCAGATGGAAAAAAAGCTTTTGTATTGTTTTTGTATACTACTTAAAAGGATAAAAAATCAAACATTAAAAACCTATGGCAATGGAAGGCAAATTTGTTGCAGTCAAATGAAAACTCTTTGAGTCAAAGATGGGCACAGAGCACAGTCAAATGATCTTTTGCAGATGGTCATTAAACTGTGTATGGCCAGCTTAGTGGTGAAGTTTAGGTAGTTTGGTCCAGCATGGACCAATGTAAGTATGTACAGTATGTGAGATTCCCGTGGGATCCTGCTGGAAGTTGGAAATCATTGTAGTAAACAGCACTGCTACAGTGATTGCCAATGCCATTGGCTTCCAGGTTCCATGCCAAGTGGCTGACTTGCAACTTACTGGATACAGGAGGTTGCCCAGTCAGCATGGACGCCATTCAGAGAACACTTTGCATTTTCTTAATGAATGCTAAGTGTTCTCTGATTTTACAGGGTGGAGATCATACCATCACCACACCACCTTTTCACCTTGTCCAATCAGAGAATACCTTGCATTAATTTAGAAAATACAAAGTATTCTCCAAATGTCACCCATGCTGAGTGAGTATCTTGTGTTGACGGTCGGCACAGGAACCGGAAGCTAGTGGAGATGACAGTAGTAAAAGTTCCTATAAGGTGATTTACGACAGTCCCCACCCTAAGCTACACCCCTCTGATGTGTTTCACCCCATTTGGGCTTATTCGTAGAGGTACCAGTCTACGACAAAGCCCAATCAAGGTAAAATGTGTCAGAGGAACATAGCTTAGGAGGGGGACTGTGTTGGAAATAGGCTACACTGATTAAACTTAATGAAATAACTTTTATGGAGTGTGGTTTTGTATTTTAGTTTTGCTACATTTGCTATCTGGATGAGCTCTTTGTTAACCGACACCCAGAACACGACCTGAGAAGAAAGACTGGAACAGTGCAATTTAATTTATCTTTGAACCTTTTTTGCTATAGTTTTAAATAGATTGGAGAAGGGTTTGAAGCTATTTGGGGCTCCACAAAGACAGGAAGAGACAGATAAACCCTCAAATGAGGAAATAGACAGCAACAGAACCAAAAAAAACAATTAACTGAATCTTAAATCTGAGAGGAAGCTGACAGGATCACTCACCAACTGGCTTTACAATAACCTCAAACACCCCTGGTACATCCTTCGCATATTTAGCTTTATATCTATCAGTCGTGCACAGTGCTGGATTACCAAATAGGCAGATTTGGCACCAGCCTATGGGCCCCATGCCCTTTAAGAGCCCTGCAACAATGAATCAAAATAATATTGATTTGATCTTAAAAGAAAATTACAATGAAGCTTCTTGATCTTAAAAGAAAATTACAATGGAGCTTTCTTAAACCTTTCCCGACCAGCCATCAAAGTTATACTGCGGCAGGTTGGCTCCCCTGCGCGAGCTGTCATAGCTGTACGTTGGCTCTTTAAGACGCTTTTGCAGGTGCACGCGCAGCATGTCCCCGTAGCCGATGTGCATGCCCAGCGGGCACGATGACTGCCGGGCACCTCGATCGCTCGTGACAGAGCAAGAACTGGGATCTGTGTGTGTAAACACACAAATCCCGGTTCTTTTAGGGGAGAGGAGACAGATCGTGTGCTCCTACTAAGTAGAAACACTGATCAGTCTCCTCCCCTTTGTTTTTTGTTTTTTAATTTTTGGATATTTATTATAACAAAAAAGTACAAAATATTGTGTTTTTTTCAAAATCGTCGCTAATTTTTCGTTTATAGTGCAAAAAATAAAAACCGCAGAGGTGATCAAATACCACGAAAAGAAAGCTCTATTTGTAAGAAAAAGAGGACATCAATATTGTTTGGGTACAACGTCGCACGACCACACAATTGTCAGTTAATGTGACACAGTGCTGTATCACAAAAAATGGCCTGGTCAGGAAGGAGGTAAATCCTTCCGGGTCTGAAGTGGTTAAATTGTTTACAAAAGATAGAAAAAATAATTAACCCAAAGAAACTAAAACTTTACATTAAAGACGCTAGAAAATACTACAGTATATTCATGTAATGTACCCAATAAGAACTTAAAGTACATAAACCATAAACATCAGCTTCACTTTACAGTATGTCTCTTAAAAGCTCATCTTCTTTTAGTTGTCAGTTTGTAAAAAATCAAACAACAAATAACAAGTAACAATTTTATTGAATAAATGTAATCATCATTTGTTTGGTTGGATGTCAATTAGTCGGGTGTTGCTAAAACAGCACTAATAATTCTCAAAAATCATTTATTGGAAACTTATTGAGACTGTCATAATATGTAGCAGGTGTTCCATATCCCCCCTTTCCTTGAGAAGTCCAGGAGCATGGCTTCTTGTAAGTTCTCTGGTGGTGGCGCTTGCCTGGAGGGTGTAGAGACAGCACATGGAGATTTTAGGATCACTGAAACCAACTTTTTAAAGCACACTTTGGTTATAGGAATTGTTTTCTTCTTTTCCATCATCTAAAACAGTAAATTTATTATCACTCACTTGGAGAGATGTGTTGTATTATATGTAATGTTGAATAATTATGAAAGGAATGTTCTCTTTTTTGGTTTCCTCGAAATATGAATACCCCTGAAGAAGACCATGACATTAGGGGTCGAAACGCATTGGGGTATTCATGGGGATGTCTACGTTGTAATGCAATGTAAACAACGGGCTCCATGTTGTGTGTTGTTTTTACTGAGAATGATAGATTCTGTTGCTTATATGTCACAAACCAGAGCTCATTTTTATAACTCAGTAAATTTGTACTTCACCCTTTGATACAATACAAGATTTTTACATAATAACCAACATTCTATTATTTTGCTGCTGCAAAACCCCCTGGGGCAAAGTTCCAATTTAAAAAAAAAAATTACGATGAAGCATTCTTAAATTGTTTACAAATGATAGAAAAAAATAATTAACCCAAAGAAATGAAAACTTTACATTAAAGACTATAGAAAATACTGTAAAGACTATAGAAAATACTGTATTAATGTAATGTACCCAATAACAACTTAAAGTACATAAACCATAGACATCAGCTTCACATTACAGTATGTCTCTTAAAAGCTCATCTTCTTTCAGTTGTCAGTTTGTATAAAAGGTCTGTGCAACCTACGTATGTGTAATGTACAGTAGTGATGGTCATCTCTATCTAGCAGCCGACGTGCAATCTACTTGGTTCAATGTTATCCCACCAGAGTGCATGCATGAGAAACCTCTAGAAACCTGTGAGGGGCACCCTAAGGTTTTGACTGCCTAGGGGCCTCCACAGACTTAAATCTGGAACTGGGTGTGCAGACACCTATCAGTTTTACTGTGTATTCATATACAGTTTCTGGTGAGAGTAGAAGACACACAAGCTTGAAATATGACTGAACCAGATAGGTATATAGGCTAATTAAGTGTAATGTAATGGAACTGTAATCTAGCAGATGGTGGAAAAGGGGATTGCTTTAAAATTCCAGGATTGGTGAAAGCTTGGGAAGCAATGCAGTCTAAAGGATCCAGCAAAACGTACAGTTTTTAAGCTTTTTCCTCTCTATATGGACAACTAATTAATACAGGATTGTTTTCCACAATTGTTACTGCCTGGTTAAGGAGTTTTGGCAGCTGAATGATTTTTTCGCACTGCGCTTTAACCTCCACATTGGTCTTCTTCATAACTGTAATGACATCCATTGTGCCCATTGAAAGTCTATAGAAGCCTGATGAGAACAGATGACACCATTCTATTCACCGCCATGTATTTCTGCATTCAAAGCAAAATAAGAAAAAAGAATGACCATGTATGTATTAGAGTATTTTTACCCTACAACACTTCTTAATAGTAAACATTTTAAAAGCTCCTTTGAACTCTTCGCAATGCTCTAGGCTTGTAGGAATCATTCATTGCTATGGAAACCACATACATGCCATGTGATCTATTGTCAAGGCACATTCCATGTGAGGAACGTATTAAATACAACACAAATAAAGATGTTCTGACAATTGTGAATTATTCCCTAGCATTTTACTGATTTTTTTTTTTAAATAAGTCTATCATAAAATAAGGCTGTTCTTAATCATATAATAAGTGATGTTCTTAAGTATTATTAATGTAATGAAGTAAAGAAAAATTGCGGTTGGGTAGGTTAACTCTTGATCTGTCAGATGGAACGTTAAAGATACTGGCTACCATTTCAAAAATAGAGTTGGTCAAATATTACATTGGTTTACCTGTCTGGAATCTATTGGGCAATATACTGTATGTCTTCAAATCGGACACCTCATTCAAACACAATTTGGGTTATTGGTACTAGATCCACAATACAGTCCCCTTGAAAAGCTTGAAAGGGTACTTAGGATGTTCATAATATCAAAGCATCTGTCCACATTGAATAATTTATACAAAAACACGTAGAAAGCGGCTTTGTAAACTCATTGTAGTGTTGGTCAAGGGATGTTCTATTACCTGGGACGAATGTGAAGACATTACAAACACTCCACTCTGACAACTACTCAAGATCTGGTTTCTACTGTATCCACTAGCTTTACTACATTCAAAGAGGCTTAAAAAAAAAAGGAAATCTTAAATTCGCTTAAATGTCACAGATGCAATTCCACCCCAACATATAAGATGCACATTTTCTGGACATATCCCATCTACGTCACCTATTGGCACTCAATACATCCTTTCCTGATCTCAGAGTTGCTCATTAAAGTCTTGCTTTTAAAGTTCACTTTTTCTAGAAAATAGCCTATGCAGTCAAGAGGCCCAGATAGATTTGGTGTTCATTGATTTTGTTGTCATAACATTAGACCATGTTGGTCCCCCAGAAACCAAATTCAAAAATTCCAAGTTAACAACCGCCATGACCTGGCTTGCTGCTAGGACATGGAAACCTAGCATCACAGAAGTGAAAACCAACATTTTTTGTTTTTTGCATCTTAGCAACAAGGCAGGACACAGGGAATGCTAAGGCTGCTCTCCCACTGGGGCGGGTGAGCATTGGCGGTAAAACGCCGCTAGTTTTAGCGGCGCTTTACCGTTGTTTTAGTGACACTATTTGGCCGCTAGTGGGGTGCTTTTAAGCAGCTGAATAAAGGGTTAAATGTCCCTTGCAGGCGCTTCGGCAGCGGTGCCAATTCATTTCAATGGGCAGGAGCGGTGGAAGAGCAGTGTATACACCCTTCCTCCACCACCCCAAAGATGCTGCTTGCTTGACTTTTTTTAACGTCCTGCCATAACAGCGCCCCAGTGTGAAAGCACTCAGGCTTTCACACTGGGACTGCAAGGGAGGCGTTTTCAGGCGCTATTTTAGCCCAAAAGCGCCTGAAAAATGCCTCAGTGTGAAAGGGGTCTAACTGTGAGTTTTTCGGCTAAGCTTCAAAGTGGAAAGAGGGGGTCAAATGAACTTCAGGTATTGCCATAAAATGAATGAACATTTTACAAAACTGCACAGATTTTTAATGGGGCCCCTAATTGCATACCGTATATACTCGAGTATAAGTCGTTCCGAGTATAAGTCGAGGCCCTAATTTACCACAAAAAAAATGGGAAAAACTTATTGACCCGAGTATAAGACGAGGGTGAGAAATGCACAGCTACTGTAAGTGGAAAAGAGGGTCAACAATGCCCATTTGCAGCATCATTGTGCCCATTTGCAGCCATAGGTCCCCTGAACTTCAAACTCGGTAGTTAAGGGTTCCTATATGCCCCCTAGCTGCAGCCAAAATTTGGGGTCTCTGAACCCAAAGGGTCCCGAAATGACATTGCTGCAGATGGACACAGTTGACCGAATTTGGGGCCCCGTATCTTGGGGCCACTTAGTGCTAAGAACCCCAAATTTGGTGTGCAAACCCAGGGGAACTAGCACCATAACATTTCCAAAGCTGGGGTTTCTATCTACAAGTGGCCCCGAGATACAGGGCCCCAAAAATCAGTTCAGAAAATGTCAAGCACTTTTCTGCAGCAGAGAATGACATTTTCCAAACCTATTTTGCGGCCCCGTATCTCAGGGCCACTTGGTGCTAGGAACCCCAACTTTGGATATGTTATGGTACCAGTTCCACTGGGTTTGCACACCAAATATGGGGTTCCTAGCACCAAGTGGCCCTGAGATATGGGGCCCCAAAGTCGGTTCAGAAAATGTCAAGCACTTTTCTGCAGCAGAGAATGACATTTTCTGAACCGATTTTGGGGCCCCGTATCTCGGGGCCACTTAGTGCTAGGAACTTCAGCTTTGGATATGTTGTGGTACCAGGTCCACTGGGTTTGCACACCAAATTTGGGGCTCCTAGCACCAAGTGGCCCTGAGATACGGGGCCCCAAATTCGGTTCGGAAAATGAAATTTTTTGCTGCAGAAAAGTGCTTGACTCGAGTATAAGTCGAGGGGGGCACTTTCAGCACAAAAAAATGTGCTGAAAAATTCGACTTATACTCGAGTATATACAGTAAGTTGTTTTCTGGAAATAGGTAAGCTAAAGCTTGCCACAGACAATTCATTTTTTTCCATTCATCCAGCAGGATGAACAAAAAACAAAAACAAATGTATTCCTGCATCCACACAATTGAGGAGGATAGAGGAATTCTCCCCACTGGGACACTGTATTCTGACAGTGGGACTATGCTGTCAGGATACACTGATCAGCGGCTGCAGCAGATTGACTGCAGCTGGCTGATCAAGAGAAAATTTCCAGCAAGCACTGTTAAAATGGTTGAATTTTGATCCATCTATGACCAGCTTCAGCCTTTATTATTCCCAGAACATACCCCAGGATGCAGCTATGTATACTTCTGTTTATGCACGAAAAGCCACATTGCTACAATAGAAAAAGCAAGGTACCAACTATACAGTTTCAGTAACTTTTGCACTAGCAGCAGTGTCTACAGCTCTATCGTTCATTTTCTTTTTTTTTTTTCTTGCATGTTACTTTAAAATTGCCTTAAAGGAAATCTAATAAACACTGTAAAAACCAACCTATACTGGTTGCGCATGCCCAAATAAGTTTGAGAAACTTTGGTTCACATGGCTAGAAGCAACTCTGCTCAACATTAAATAGGGCTTTGAAGTGGTAACATTTTTCTAATTATTTAAAATCTAAATTTGGCTAGGGCGACCCAAAGGTTTTAGCACTCCACTAAATTGTATGCTTTTTTGGGATCTAGATGCCTCAGGGTAATACCAGTGCCTTTGACGGGCATGAAACCTGATTGGTCTTTGTGGACAATGTGAGTACAAATGATGAGTCAATTCTTGAGTAGCTTTGATAAAAGTTTTTCATCCACATTTAATAATGATATGAGGTGGGATGAAAAGCATCTTTCAGGGTCTTTCCCAGGTTTTAGAATCATCATGACAGTAGCTTCCAACATAGTATTATAAGTAGATACACTCGCGCCAATGTAAGCTCAACGCAGCTGCTATTCCAAAGCGTTGATTGGTATTGACTTAAACATAAAGGCTCCAGTTGTACGTGAGTCTACGCACTGTGCGTTAAAATTTGACATGTTTCGTCACTGCGTAATGTCTTCAGAAGTTTTCATTTCCGACTTTTAAAGACGTTACGTGGTTACAAAACGCGTCAAGTTGGAACACACGGTGCATAGACTCATGTACAGCTGGAACGCATGCTGGAGTCTAGCGGCCCACGGCTTCTGCTGGCTAAAGGGATGCCCATGTTTTTAATTGTTGCATCATTGCGGACTATTTTTTTATACAATTGGAAACATTTTACATGAAGAGAGGCCTTCTCTCTTTTTTATCCAATAACAACTTTACTTGCCACGAGAGACCACTGCGGGAAAGGGATATTGGTGAATACCCGAGGATACCCCTGGTCGGTGAGAGGTCACCAAGGGGATCCTTGACTCCTCTTTGTCATATGACAAGAGGGTCAACTACATCTGGTGAGTGGGGACCCATATCATTCACGTGGTGGCAATGGAGTGGAATATATTATTATATGAAGAAAAGCACAAGGCACTTTATTATATGTGGAAGATTGCACAATTGCACATTTAATTAGGATTCAGCAATTTTACTATATATTGCTTTTGATCTGAATGGACGTAATCTTTGCATGTTTAATACTTATTGGTTTATATTGCAAGTTGCACAGAGGGATTATTTCTGTTTGTTGGGGTGACACACAGAGGAGTACCAACACTGTGGGCTGGAACTTGAGAGTGCTGATGTCAGGTGAGCAGGGGGACAGCTATTAGTACACCATGGATGTGCCAAGTTCAGGTAAAAGTGGAGTCGGGTCTCAAGCCTGGTCTAGTAATAGCTGAGCAGGAAGGCACCAAGTCATAGGCAAGATCGGAGACAAACAAAGGTCAGCAATTTGCAGGCAAAAAGAGGCTAATTTGATGGGCAGAAGTGTATTCAGTAGTCCAGGCTGAGGTTGGTTATGGAGATTGGCAGCTAACATAAGCTAGCAAGGGTAATCGAAAAAGCGGGTCAGATGGTCGATAACGGGATCAGGAGGAGTATCAGGAACACAGAAGTAAGACTGAAGACCATTCAGAAAGGAACTTGTTTAGAGTTCAGGTAAAAATAGAGCGCTTGGTGGCAGTGGAAGTGATTGCATGCAGTTAGGCTTCTATTCGCACAGATTTGTGCACGCTTATGCACATGCACAATAGCCTGACGACTGGTACAATGTTCCTGACACTCTGTAGTAATTTACCTTGGCCCTCCCCCCTTGTCTGCCAAACCTTTCTTCTGATCTTTCAACACTATAGACAATATAAATGATAAATAGTCAGGTTTTTAAAGCTGGAGATGAAAAGGCAAAGCTCAGCTTTTATAGGAAAAATCAAGATTTGCATATAGATTCAATGGTGTCCAACTTAAAAGAGCCCAAAAGGTCATATATGTATCCACAAATGGAGTGGAGGGCCCTGTCTAAATCAACCATTAGTTTTACAGTTCTCAATTTTCCTTGGATTACACATGTGCAGGAAAGGGGTGCAGGGGGTAGGACGGTGGACAGTATGTACAGGATTGCAGTACCTGTGAAGGGTTGAGGTAACCATTATATATAGGTATGTGCTTTGAGTCAGAGAGTAGGGGTTAGGTAGCCCATGAGCTATAAGCTATGGTATAAGGGGGTGCAATGTGAGTAAGGAAGGAAGTGAGATAGCCAGGGAGACATGCACTGTTGTTTGGGAAAACGTGGGTGTGATGTGTTGTAAGCAGGAATAGAAGTTGGAGAGCTAGCTGGAGAGTGATATGCAGGGAACCAGGGGTGATGAGGTGTGCTGGAAGTGGGAAGTGAAGTGGCTGGGGTGGAGATTTGCTGTGGGGGCTCCACAGTGTGGGAAGAAAATTAAGTTGGCAGAATGATGTGCTGGATACCAGCTGATGGTTGGTGGTGGTGGTGATAGGATTGATACCTGCTGTAAGAAGAAAGAGGGGAGATGTTCTCGATATCCGTTCTGTGTTTGTGTAAAGGTGGGATGGGGAATATGCTGCTGTATCAGCACATTCCCGCTTCCGAAATGGCAGGTCCAGCAAAAAGAGGGATAAGCTGGCCAAAAAGTACATGCTACAAATCGGGGGGCTGGGAACAAGTGCACTCAAGGAGGTGCTGAGATCAGGGGGCAGGTTGTGTTGAGGTCCTGTGAGGAGGGGGGTGAGATGGGAGGTGGGTAGGCAATGTGAATGAGTAAATGGGTGGTGTTAGGGTTTTTTGAGAGGGGGAGAGGTGGCTGGCAAGGAGGCTGTGTGTGGGTGGGGGGGTGAGCAGGGTGGTGGAGAGGCTCTGAAATTATCAGGTGAGTTGGGTAGTGGTGAGAGTCCATATTGGGGTAGAGTGAGGTAGATGGCAGAAAGGCTTGTAATGGGAGTGAAGTGGGTGGCAGAAAGGCTCTGTTGGGTGAGGTGAGTGGTTGTCTGAGTCTTTGGGGGTTGGATAAAGATAGTTGTTGGGATGCTTCTGTAGCGGTGCGGCAGGAAGAGTCTTTGGAAAATGTGAAGTTGGTGGTGGGGCTCTGTAAGAGGGGATGAGGTAGGTTTGGGGGGGGGGGGTGAGGTAGGTGGCAGAGAGACTTTGTAAGGATTGGATGAGATGAATGGTGGGAGTTATCTTAAGGGGAGGTGAGGTGGCTAGCAGGGTGGCCCTGTGGAGAGTGGTTGAGGTGGGTAGCAGGGATTTTCTGTAAAATGGGGTGAAGTGGGTGACATGGATGCTTTGTGAGGGGTAAAGTAGGTAGAAGGGAAAGTGGGTGACAGGCAGGCTATGGGATGGGGGGGGGACCTGTGACTGAGATACATTAAGTTGCACATTTTGATTGACGCCTTAAGTCCTCTATAGCTGCTGTTCCCCAAAATCTGGCAGGACCACTGCTAGGTGAATATGATGCCACTGATGCAAGCACAGAGCAAATGTCTCCAATGAGGACACAGATTGCCAAAAACACATTATCTGGGGAAATAAGGGAATATTTAGAACTTCTGTCAGGGTTTGACTGCTGTCTGTGCCTCCATTAGGGAGATTTTTCCTTACTTTCTGTAAAGGTGATTGATGTTAGATACAATAGATAGCGAGAGGTAATATCTTCAACAAGTACATGGACAGCATTTAGAACCAGACAAAACAATCTTAGCAGGGACACAGACAACATTTAAAACCCAATGACGGTTTTAACCTTTCCCTGCTCTATCCAAAATGAAAACAAGAATTTTGGCTGGAGATGTGTTTCAAAAGAGAACCTACTCAATATATACAATAAACTCTCCGCTTTTAATAAATATTACATATGTTCAGATTATTCTCCGTGTCGTGTGCAGAAAAAAAAATGCAAAACTGTATCATCTTACTGTATATTATGCAGTAGAAAAATACAATATCATTTTTTTTTTTATGTAAATCTTCTGTATGAAAAATTTTCTTTTCCTAAAGCATAATGTTGAAATCTGTGGGTTTAAATACATCCAGGAAAATGCAATATCTCAGCAACAGATGCCATGGGGGCATCGGTCTATCCTGCCAAGAATACCAGTTGAACAAACTGTCATAATGTAGACCCACAAACAATATGGCACTTAAGTCTTATTAGCTGTGGAAATTTGCAGAATGAGTGTGAACTTCGCTGTTCCTTAACTCTAAACAGAGTCTACTAATTCTTCTGAGAATTCATTTAAAAACATTCTTTTCAGAAGCAGAGACTTATATAGAACAACTTCAGAACTCCCAGAAATTTAAATTAGTGCCGGGAATACGTTTTTGTCTTAGAAAATAAAAATAAATCTTCAGGAAGCAAATAACAGAATAATTAAGAGGAAATCATGTTTTATGAAAATACATTTTAGCTTTAGATGAACAGAAAATGTTCAGGTAAATATGGAAACAATTTTTCACATGTTATTCTTTTTCTAGGCTCATATCAATGGCCACTTGGCCATGACTTTCAGACATCGTAGAAGAAGTTTTCTACTGAAGGATAGTTCCTGGTATGTTTAAAATGTACCTTTTGTATTACATTGAAAACATTTTTTTTTTTTTTTATAAAGCGTTAAGGAAAATGTTGAACCTTGTCACTTTTTTTATTGATAGAAAAATAAATAAATCATACCTTCATTGCCAACAGTAGTCAGAGTGCATGGTCAGCAGTGGTACTACAATATACTGAAAAAAAGAAGAATGGATAGTCAAAGCCACCACGAAGAAATGTATTTAAAAAAGCATGCCAAGCCCTCAAGGTCCTCTTTCTCAAATCATTTTTGAGCTTGACTGCTGCTTTGAATACATTTCTTCATACGGACTTTGATGTGCTGGCTATTAATTTTTTTCAGGTATAGCTATCTGTGTTCCCTGTTAACCACTTAAAGACCGAGCCTCTTTCTGAGATTTGTTGTTTACAAGTTAAAAACAGGTTTTTTTTGCTAGAAAATTACTTAGAACCTCCAAACATATTTTCTAACACCTTAGAGAATAAAATGGCGGTCATTGCAATTACTTCTGTCACACCGTATTTGCGCAGCGGTCTTACAAGCCCACTTTTTTAAAAAAAAATACACTTTTTTAAAAAAAAAATACACTTTTTTGAATTAAAAAATAAGACAACAGTAAAGTTAGCCCATTTTTTTTATATTGTGAAAGATAATGTTACGTCAAGTAAATTGATACCCAACATGTCACACTTTAAAATTGCGCGCGCTCGTGGAATAGCGACAAACTTATACCCTTAAAAATCTCCATAGGCGACATTTAAAAATTTTTACAGGTTGTATATTTTACGTTACAGAGGAGATCTAGGGCTAGAATTATTGCTCTCACTCTACCGATCGCGGTGATACCTCACATTTGTGGTTTGAACACCGTTTTCATATGCGGCGCTACTCACGTATGCGTTTGCTTCTGCACACAAGCTCGTCAGGACGGGGCACGTTTACATATTTTTTTTTTCCTGATTTATTTTACCTTTTTTTTTTTGATTTTTACACTTTTTTTTTTTTTTTTTAAATTGTGTCACTTTTATTCCTATTACAAGGAAAGTAAACATCCCTTATAATAGAAAAAAGCATGACAGGACCTCTTAAATATGAGATCTAGGGTCAAAAAGACCTCAGATCTCATATTTACATTAAAATGCAATAAAAAAAAAAATTGTCATTTAAAAAAATGAAAAAAAAATTTGCCCTTTTTGATGTCGCTTCTGCCCTGCAGTGATATGGAGACGGGTGGGAGCCATCTTCCCCTCACTCATCTCCATACCCAGGCAGGGGACAGTCGCGATCGCCTCCGCCGCTGCCAACGGCTACGGTAAGCAGCGGAGAGCACCGGATGTGCCCTCTCCCACCACCGATAAAAGTGATCTTGCGGTGAATCCGCTGCAGAGACCACTTTTATGTTGTAGCAGACCGCCCGCTGAAGAAGAGGATACTGGGGTAATGGCAGCTAGCTGCTGCCATAACAACGATATCCTCCTTCAAAGTCATGACGTAAAATGACAGTGGGCGGTCCGGAAGTGGTTAAAGAGAATCACTGTCTCTATTTGTCTTGGTTACCACATTAATAGGGACTAAAAGTAAAGGAGAATGCAAAATTTAGCAGAAGATGAACAGGGGGGGTCACATTTATTCTGGAGACAACTGCTTAAGATGAGACTTCCCTTTGGAGAGAATTCCTCTTACTTCCCATTGTGTCTATGGAACATTAAGAGAAAGCAAATCTAACCAATCGGCGTCGGCAGGTCCATTAGGGGCATATGAGCCCCCCTAATCTCCATGCACCCACCCCTAATCTCCGTGAGGTGCGCCGGACGCATAGATTTCTATGAGGTTTTTTTTTTTTAAGCACATGATTAGAGCTCTAATTGGCTTCAAAAAAGTTGGGCTTGGGGCACAGAGCACTGCGCCCCGAGCCCATCCTCAATATTCGCTATTATCTTCCGGCTTCTTCTCCCGGCCAATCAGGACAGGAGACGGGTCTTAAGATCTGATTGGCCAGGAGGAGAAGCAGGTGTTCTGTCAAAATAGGCGACCCGACGTGAACGTCCTCTCCCACCCAGACATGGCGCCTTCAGGTCGCTGGTACTTCACTCGGGAGCAGATAGAATGCAGCCCGTCCCGCCACACGGGCATGGATCTGGACAAGGAGCTCTCATACCGGCAGCAGATGGCCAACCTCATTCAAGACATGGGCCAGAGGCTCGCCGTATTCTGAGGGAACACCACAACCTGGATGGGGTAAGTGCACACCCGGCTGGTTGTTTGCCCCCCCCAAGAATTGAGCACCAGGCACCACTGTAAGCAATGGTATGCAGGATACAAAACTAAAACACTGTAGGGGTTATAATATATTTCCTATTGTATCTGAAATGAAAATGAAGGTTTTAGCTGTACATTGAGGCTATCATTTGCCTCTATTTCTCTGGGACAGTCCTTGTTGTAAAGACTTTATATTGTCCTGATCTACAGCATCGGAGGCTTGGGTTTTATTTAACCTTACCCATTGAGGCTGCATTCACATCTCAGCATTTTGAATCACGGGCAGATTTGCCGTGATTTTGCTCGTGATTTTAAAGTGCAGAGGTGTGAATGACAAATCACAGAAAGCACATTTGATATACCATTCATTTGAATGGCACCTAAAATCGTGGTGTGGTTCTGCTGCGATTGTCATGTGGTAAATCACTCTGCAATCGTGGCAACCTGCATCGCATCCAGCTTGTCGCCCAAAAAAAGTTCAGGATCTACTTTTGGGGCGACATGCAATGCGGGTTTCAAAGGAATGCCATCTTAAATGTGTTTTCTGCGATTTGTCATTTACACCTCAGGCAAAGTGAATGCAGCCTTAAGCTCTGGCAACGGTTACTGCATTTTGGCCACACCCACAATGCATAGCATGTCGCATCATTCCCCTTCTCATGGTGCCCGAGGTATTTCATCTTTATACCTTCAATGTCTGCCTCTTGTTCCAAAAATCTGTGACTAATTGTTTCTGGGCCTGTTAAAAATGGTGGCGTGATTTTAATTGGAGTGGCTAAAATGAGGATGTGTTTTGTGGGTGTGGTCATATAGTGTTCCTGGATTTAATTAGAAAAATCTGGTAATTCTAATTTAGATACTCAATAATGTTGCTGCTATTCTTAATTATGTCCATAACTTACATAGATATTTGTTGGCATCAGATCTACTTTTACCCCCATACAAATCAATGGGAATGTGTGAGTAGATGCAGTGTGATGTGGCGGGCAGAAAGCACATAGGGGTTTAATTACTAAAACCAGAGAGGGCATAATTTGGTCTAGTTCTGCATAGAAACCCATCAGCTTCCAGGTGTTTTGTCAAAGCTTTATTGAACAAGCTGAAGTTAGAAGCTGATTGGTTTCCTTGCACAGCTGCGCCAGATTTTGCACTCTCCAGATTTTGCACTCTCCAGTTTTAGTAAATCAACCCAATGGAGTCCAAGTGTAGCAACAAGAATACAGTATATTGTAACAGAAGTCCAGCAATATAAGCAGACCCGGCAGGAAGGCAACTCAACTGGGAGCACTCACAACATAACAGCAATGTGAAAGCAGACTGGAGATTCAGAGGTGCGTCTATCTCAAGGAATGTGGCCTGGCCAGTCTGTACCCACATAAGGAGGCATCCAGGAAGCATGGCATGTCCCTGCACTTTCCCTACTTCTCCAGAACCTTTCCCTGCCACTAAGCACTGTCCCTGACAGACAGGTGACCTGTCCCTCCTCTGACCACTCACCAAATGTGTGCCAAACCTGGAAGCCAGGGTCTTAGACTCTGCTTGCATCCGATAAGATAGTTGCCTTCCAGTGACCGAGGAAACCATAGGGGAATTTCTTCCCCTATCAGCATTGCTGCTGTGGATGAGCGCCACCTGTAGTGGAGAAAGTAGACTGCACCTGCCTACAAATGCAACCGCAGAAGGAGCCAGAAGCAATTCAAAAGCAGCTTGGAACTCAAAAAGATTTCAAAGGTGAACTGAATGCATTTGCAAATGTTGAATTTGCTAGTCTACACCAGCCCTAGACTTGCAAGTATATTGGTCCCGTGAACCCGTGGGTGCAGGAGGACATCAAAGTGTACACATACAGAAGTGGGTTCCGCATGGGATGTACCTTAAAGATCAAAATGCTTGGAAACACATAAAGGCTAGAGCCATGAACAGATCATCTTCCTTAAAGGCTACGTTCACTTCTTTTTTTTTTTTCTTCTAAATTCCAGCCCCCCTATGTACCAATATAGCATTAATGTACTAATTTTGCAAAAATAAAACAGCTTTCCATTTATTCTACACACTTATCCCACTCTTCTCATGGCTGTTTAAACACACTGCTTGATCACTTCTGCCTTACTTCCTGCTCAGACTTTAGGTCATCATGAAAAAATTGTGTGAACCACAGAAGAATTCTTCAAAAAGGACAAACCAGTGGTTTGTCCTTTTTGAAGAATTCTTCTGTGGTTCACACAATTTTTTCATGATGATATATTCAATTCAGAGGACAACTACCTATAAAATTTTCCAATATATATTTTTTTATTTTTTTTTTGGATACACTAGACTGACAGTGGAACCGGGTGATTCTCTAACGTGTGAGGCTGCTATATTGCCTTAATGAGTTCACACTAGAACACCGGAATCTATTGAGGAGGAGTGCAGTTCCCCTCTCCTTTTCTTTTGTTTTGCTATAGACTTTATGTCATGACACAGGAAGGAGTTGACCAGTTGATCTCATTAGCACACATTCTGCATCATCCACCCTCAGCTGGTCAACTCCTTCCTGTGTTATGACCTAAAGTCTGACCAGGAAGTAAGGCAGAAGTAATCGAGCAGTGTGTTTAAACAGCTATGAAGAGAGTGAGGTTATCCGGTGTAGAATTAATAGAAAGCTGTTTTATTTTTGCAAAAGAAGTACATTAATGCTATATTGGTACATAGGGGGGCCGGAATTTAGAGGAAAACAAAAATTGATCAAAGGTGAACTTAGCCTTTAGGGCCCGGTTCACACTGATGCGACAATCGCTCCAACTTTGGAGCACTTGTCGCATCAGAAGTCAGACTCCAGTCGGACCCCAATCTGTGCAATGGAACCATTCTAATTTGTGTGTGTGACTTGAGTCACTCCGACTTAGAAAAAGGTTCCTGCACTACTTTTGATCTGACTTTGGTACGAGTTGCATTGACTTTTGTTAAAGAAGTCGCGTGCAAGTTGTGCCAAAGTTGCGCCGGGGTTCTGACTTCAAAGTCACGCTGAAATCGCGGGCAGTGTGAACCCGGGCTAAGTTTTAAAAGACTGAGCAGAACTTAGTAAAGTGTGAAAGTGATCTGGAATCCTTTTTGTTGCTAAAACAATATTTATTTATATATAAATATAGTTGGTATAATTATTATTATTTATATTTTTATAGTTGAATTATATTGGTATAATTTAGTCATATCCAAGCCTAGGAGAAGGCCTGCTCTATCACTTATGAGGTCCAGATAACATCAAGTCCAAGGGAAGGGAAAATTATGTACAAGCCAACATTTCATTGTTCATTGGTTTGCAAAACCAATTTTGAACTGATAGTGAATCATGAATGTCATACATTTTATTTTCTGGAGGAAACTGTTAAAAGAGATAATCAGAACACAGAGAAAGATGTGTTATTCATAAAAACTGAGCAAAGTTCTAAGAGTTCACCTTTCTTCGACCCACAAGCTCTCAGAAAATCCACTATCCTCCTGTGAAGGCGCTGCTGGATGTAATGATTTATTCAGCAGTCAAAGCATGTGCAATCTCACACAATTTTCCTGTTATTTTAAATCACCTATTTACATTACAGCTGGACTTGCTGACCACTTACGCAGATTTACTTTAAACCTTCGGCGCTGACGGCTAGGAAAGAACAATTGTCCAATGCAGCCCTACCATTTTACTTAATATAGTTTTATTACTATTACTTTTTTTTCCCCCAAGCACAAACCTAATTTTGATATTGTTTGCTTGGTCTTTCTTTATCTAGATAACTCAATCATACATTCAGTGTCAAAATAAGGTATGCATGACCCATAACATATGAGGGCTTCACGTAGGCTCAAAAAAACATATTTCTATACCAAACAAATACTGTATGCATTATTACACAAAATCAAATTTATAAATGCATTTGCATTATCACATTGAGATAATAGAAGACAATACATTTTTTGAAGCTCAAATATATTACAGGGCCTCATTAGTGATCAGAGCCAACAACAGGATTATCTGAAATGCTAAATGCCTTGCCCAACATGAATTCCTTAAAGTGTTACTAAACCCACAACAGTAAAATCAGTCTATATATGGAGTAAAGCATGCTTGGTATACTCACTGTGGAACCTAAGGGGTTAATTCTCAGCAATGTGTAAAAAGGCTGTTCGATCCTGTCTTCTTTGATGCTCCCCTTCTTCCACTGTCTCCAATCCATCTCCTGGTCAGACAGAGCCTTTGGGGGTAATCTGCACATGCTCAGTTTGGTGTGTATTGCTAGAGTTTTTTTTTTTTCTTGGGAGAGTGCATGTGATCAGCACAGGGCCAATCAGCACTGTCAAGACAGAGGGTCAGGGGTCCTGCGGCCTCATAGGACAATCAGAGTAGAATGAAAACTCCTCTTACAAGCTTTAACCAGACACTGATAGAAGTCACGAGGCTACTATATATACTGCTGATGAGAAAAGGTATTTAGCAGTTAATATTTTCTAAAATAATTGCATTTCATTCATGTTCTGTGTACTATGGGAAAACAGATATACAGTGCCTTGCAAAAGTATCCCTCCCCCCTTGGCATTTTTGTGTTTTGTTGCCTCACAACCTGAAATTAACATGAATTGTTTGAGGATTTGCATTATTTAATTTACAGAAGATGCCTACAACTTTGAAGATGTTTTTTTTTTTTGTGAAGCAAACAACAAATAGGACAAAAAACAGAAAAAGTCAATGTTCTTAACTATTCACCCCCCTAAAGTCAATACTTTGTAGAGCCACCTTTTGCTGCTATCACAGCTTCAAGTTGCTTTGGATAAGTCTCTATGAGCTTGCCATATCTTACCACTGGGATTTTTGCCCATTCCTCCTTGCAAAACTGCTCCAGCTCAAGTTCAAGTTGGATGGTTTGCGCTTGTGAACAGCAATCTTTAAGTCTGACCACAGATTTTCTATTGGATTGAGGTCTGGGCTTTGACTAGGTGAACCTCCGTCCTAGCCTCAAATCACACACAGAGTGGTACAGGTTTTGCTCAAGAATATCTCTGTATTTAGCACCATCCATCTTTCCCTCAACTCTGAACAGTTTCCCAGTCCCGACTGCTGAAAAACATCCCCACGGCATGATGCTGCTACCACCATGTTTCACTGTTGGGATGGTGTTCTTTGGGTGATGTGATGTGTTGGGTTTGCGCCAGACATAGCGATTTCTTTGATGGCCAAAAAGTTCAATTTTAGTCTCATCAGACCAGAGCACCTTCCTCCATACATTTTGGGAGTCTCCCACATGCCTTTCCGCAAACTCAAAATGTGCCATTTTATTTTTTGCTGAAAGTAATGTCTTTCTTCTGGCCACTCTGCCATAAAGTCCAACTCTATGGAGCATACGGCTTATTGTCTTCCTATGTACAGATACTCCAGTCTCTGCTGTGGAACTCTGCAGCTCCTCCAGGGTTACCTTAGGTCTCTGTGCTGCCTCTCTGATTAATGCCTTCCTTGCCCGGTCCGTGAGTTTTGGTGTGCGGCCGTCTCTTGGCAGGTTTGCTGTTGTGCCATGTTCTTTCCATTTGGTTATAATAGATTTGATGGTGCTCCTAGGGATCATCAAAGATTTGGATTTTTTTATAACCTAACCCTGACTTGTACTTCTCAACAACATTGTCCTTTACTTGTTTGGAGAGTTCCTTGGTCTTCATGGCAGTGTTTGGTTAGTGGTGCCTCTTGCTTAGGTGTTGCAGCCTCTGGGGCCTTTCAAAAAGGTGTGTATATGTAATGACAGATCATGTGACACTTAGATTGCACACAGGTGGACATCATTTCACTAATTATGTGACTTCTTAAGGTAATTGGTTGCACCAGTGCTTTTTATGGGCTTCATAACAAAGGGGGTGAATACATACGCACATGCCAATTAGCAGTTTTTTATTTCTGAAAAATAGTTTTATGGATATATTTTTCTAATTTTACTTCACCAACTTAGACTATTGTGTTCTGATCTATCACATATAATTCAGATTGAAAAAACATTGAACTAAAGGCTGTAATGTAACAAAATAGGTAAAAAGCAAAGGGGGGTGAATACTTTTGCAAGGCACTGTAGTGAATGCAGGCTCCTGGGTTTAGTAGAACTTTACATGTGGGTTCACTTACAGTGATTTTTATTCTTTGCTTAAAGTAGAACTGAAGACAAAACTTTCTTTTTTTATTTTGCATAGAGTAAGGGAGGTTTTATGCCATCTGTGTCCCATTGGGGAGATTTCCCTCACTTCTGCCCATTTCTGCCAAGTGTACGCATATGGGGCCTTTATTCATGAGTATTTATTCACGGGGCCACATATACGCACTACTGTGATCAGTCACTGTAAAGCCCACCTCTGTGTGTTTTTTTCTTCTCTTAAATGGAGAAAAAGCTATATCTTTTTCTCCTTGCTAGATGAGAAAATTGTAAACAAAAAGAAGTTCAAGATAAAAATAAAAATCAAATATCTAGATCAAGGTTTGATCTAGGGCAGTGTCAGTGTTAGGGTTAAGGGCAAGGCTAGGATCAAATGTTATGTGCAGAGTCAAAGTCAGAATCAAAGGTCAGGGCAACTTTCAATTTAGTATTAGTGTCAGTTAAGGTCTTTGCCTGTGTGTTTTAGTTAGGATAAAACATTGCTGTTTCTGTAGCTTCAATGATGCTTTGAATAAACTTTCTTATGGATAACAAAAATTTGTACTACGGGTACAAACAACAAGAACTACATTCTTGCAAGTTTTGATTCAACATTGGTCCAGAGAATGTAAAGTCCGATCAAAGTTGCACCAAAGGTCACTTCAAAGTCGCACTGGAAATCATGCGACTTTGGAGACACACTCATGTGAATGGAGCTTAAAGAGGAACTGCAGTCTGCTCACATAATTTGTAATAAAAAGATATTTGCCATTCTGACGCTTCCCTCCAACCACTTTGCATATTATTTTATATATACTGTGATTCTGTACTTGCCAAATATGCTGCAGAAATCTCCCTCCATTGAGTCTGGCTGCATCCATTTTAACTATGGGCAGCTGAAGCTGCTGCCTGTTCACTTCCTGGATTTACACAGACACACAGCGGCACACCTCAAGCTCGGCAGCTTTCATTGGCCCTCTTATGACTCATCCCCCCTCCCTTCCTGGCAAACTGTCACAAGAGTGAGAGAGAGAGAGCTGTGCATGATGTCATAAGCGTAGACTTTTTACCAGACAAGGAACAGGAAGTGGGCTGTATAAGGTATTTACTGGCAGAAAAGAAATGTTTTACTATCCAAAGTTAAAACAACAAGGGCAGAAGATTTAATAGATGGAAAGTTGAAAAAATGACTGAAGTTCCGCTTTAAAATTTAGAAGCTGGGTGCTTACTATGCACAGCTACACCAGATTCTGTGTTCACCAGTTTTAGTAAATAAGGCTACTTTCACAATGAGGTGCTTTTCAGGTGTTTTAGCGCAAAAATTAGTGCCTGTAAAGCGCCTGAAAAGCGCCTAAAACGCCAAAAATGCCACTCCATTGTGACTGCCTCAGTGCTTTCACACTGGAGCGGTGCGCTTTCAGGACGGGAAAAAAAGTCCTGCTAGCAGCATCTTTGGGGCGGTGCGGGAGCAGTGTATACAGCGCTCCTAAACTGCCCCTGCCATTGAAATCAATAGGCAGCGCTGCCAAATCGCCTGCAAAGCGATTCGGCAGCGGTGCTTCAGCAGCAGAGCTTTGTGGATGCTTTTAACCTTTCATTCGACCACTAGTGGGAGTAAAAAACGCCCCGCTAGCGGCCGAAAAGCACCGCTATAACAGTGGTAAAGCGCCACTAAAACTAGCGGTGCTTTACTGCTAAGGCTCCCCCGCTCCAGTGTGAAAGTAGCATTAGTAGTTGCAATGATATGTACAGTTTTACTAACACATGTCAAAATTGCAGAACAGTGTTCAGGTGTTAAAATTAGTTTTACCTTCATCATGAAGGGGTTAATGCCCCATAGCCACAACAGGAAGCGAGGGGAAATCACTCCAAAGTGAGGGAATTCCAAAGGTGTAACCAAAACTATTGATTAACTTCTCTCAAACAGGCAGGGCCAGTGGCGGCCGCTCCATTAGGGGCGCAGGGGCGCCGCCCACCTAATCTATGCGCCCGGCCCTTAATCTACATGCGTGGCGCCAAATGCATGGATTTCAATGTTTGTTTGTTTTTTTAAGCAGGTGATTAGAGCCTGAGGCTCTAATTGGCTTAAAAAAAGGGGTAGGCTTGGGGCGCAGAGCACTGCATCCTGAGCCCACCCAGAAATAATATTCACTATTGTCTTACTGCTTCTCCTCCCAGCCAATCAGGAAGCGCGTCTTAAGACCCGATTGGCCGTGAGGAGAAGCAATCGTACTGGCTGGTAGCAGGGGGGTAGGCGCCGAGGAGGAGACACAGGGGAAGCTGCCGAAGCGCCTGTGGCCTGGATGGGGTAAGTGCAGGGCTGATGGGCAGACGGACAGACCGGCAAGCAAAGGGGGGGTGGGGGGTTTTACCAATAAACCAACCGAGTGATGGGGTGGGATGTTTGACCGACTGACTGATAGACTGAACGGGGGGTCAGGTGGTTTGTTTGCCACCCCCCCAAAAAATAGAGCACCAGCCGCCACTGAGCAGGGCCACATCCAGATCGAAATTTGGCCACTCCCTGCTGAATGGACAATAATGCTGAATGAATATATATATATATCGCACCCGTGCTCTATTCTTAACTATATAGCCTGGTGTTATATGTGCCCAACTGCTGCTCAAAAGTGTACCCCCTTTACAAAGGTACTAAAACAATTTATACTTATATAAAGAGAAAGCAGCACGTAGGCAGGTGCAGTTTAGCCTCCCTGCAAGAGTGGTGCTGTTCAGAGGGGATGGAGGACAGGGGGGAACCAGGTTTCTCTGAGGCCTCTGTGGGTCTCATCAGGGAAGAAGCTGTCCAGTTGGATGCTGCTGCCCTGGCGGCCATCTTTGAGGTGGGTAGTGCTTATAAAAAGCACTGTCCCCTCAGAGTGAGAGCGCATTCAGCATAGTGGGTAGGACAGGGACAGATCTCTTGCTGGCTGGGGACAGCTGAAGTAGTATAGGGTTAGGTTCCTGTGGAGGAGGGACAGAGCGGGGACTTTTGCTATGTACTATCAGTAGCCTTCTTGTTTTGGGGCCCAGTTGCTGGTCTGCCTTCCAGCCACCTCTCCTGCCAGATGCTGTCAGGTCAGGTGTCTACTGTGTGCATTGTACTACCTCTCTGGTTCATTGTAAGTGTTCCGGTACAGTGTGGCCGTGTCTGCAGAGTTTATTGTTCTCTCTCTCAACACTACCACATCAATATATTCTGCTGCATCTCCTTGTGAGTTCTCTTCCCCTGCGGGCAGCGAGCCTAGGCCACACCTACATACACTACCCTTTACTGTGCCAAAATGTGATAAATATAAACTGTCTAAGTAAGTTCTTATGTGTAAAACCTAAATTACCAACATAACATAACACAATGTATTATTAATAAGTAAGTATGCCAAAAACGCTCATCAAAGTGTAAACTGGATATACAAATACAGGCTGCCCTGAAAAAAGATAGAATGATTGTTTCAAGAAGCACAATACAACGACACAAAAATGAGCTGCTGGCCCCCCACACTGGCCCCCCACCTGTCACCTGTAATGCTGCCCCCCACCTGTCACCTGTGACACTGGCCCCCCACCTGTCACACTGCCTTCCCACCTGTGACACTGGCCCCCCACCTGTGACACTGCCTCACCACCTGTCACACTATCTACCCACCTGTCACATTGGCCCCCCGAACCTGTCAAACTGCCTCCCCACCTGTGACACTGGCCCCCCACCTGTGGCACTGGCCCCCTACCTGTCACACTGCCTCCCCACCTGTCACACTGCCTCCCCATCTGTATCACTGGCCCCCCACCTGTGACACTGGCCCCCCACCTGTGAAACTTCCCCCCCACCTGTTACACTGCCCACCACCTGCCACATAGCCCCTCTTTTATCACACTGCCCACGTCATACTATTTCCCCATCACACTGCCCCCAGCCTGTCATACTGCCCCACCTGTCACACTCTCCCCTGTCACACTGCCCGTTTGGCACAATACCCTCCTGTCATACTGCCCCCTCCTGTAACACTGCTCCTCCATCATTCTGCCCCCTCGTCACACTGCCCCCTCCTGTCATATTTACCCCCCTCCTGTCACACTACCCCTGTCATACTGCCCCCCTCTTGTTACAGAGGGGTTTCACAGTGCTTCTTCATTACATTGCCCCCCTCCTGTCATACTTCCTAGGTATCCTTTTCCTGTCACACTGCCTCCCTCTTGTCACAATATCCCCTTCATACTGCCCCCCCGGTCATACTGCCCCCCCTGTCCCCCTCCTGCCACACTGCCCCATCCTATTGCCCCTTCTTGTCACACTGCTCCCCTTCTTTCATAGTGCCCCCTCTTATCACACTCCCCCCTCCGGTCACACTTTCCAGATACACTTCTTTGGTCACACTGCTCCCCTCCTGTCAAAATACCCCTTCACACTACCCCCATCCTTTCACAATACCCCCCATCATACTACGGGTCAGGGGCCCTTCATGGTTTCTTGCACTGGAGCCCTGAAGGTTATAGTTAAGCCTCTGTTCTGGCACACTGTAATCTGGAGTAATGAGAAATAGAGCTGTATGGTCATAACCATAAACGTTATGTTTGGAGAGGGGTCAACAAGGCCTAGAGCGACAAGAATACCATCCCCACTGTGCAGCATGTTGGTGGCCCACTGATGTTTTGGGGGTGTGTGAGCTCTGAAGACACTCTTCTGCATGAAAGCTGCGCATGGGATGCTCTTGGGTTTTCCAGCATGACAATGACCCTAAGCACAAAGCCAAGGTGACCCTCCAGTGGTTACAGCAGAAAAAAGTGGAGGTTTTGGAGTGGACATCACAGTCTCCTGACCGTAATATCATCGAGCCACTCTGGGATGATCGCAAACATGTGGTCCATGCAAGATGACCAAAGACTTTGCATGACCTGGAGGCATTTTTTATTAAGACAAATGGGCAGCTATACCACCTGCAAGAATTTGAGGCCTCATAGACAACTAATACAAAAGACTGCACACTGTCATTGATGCTAAAGGAGGTAATACACAGTATTATAAACTAAGGGATGCAGACATTTGAACAGGGGTCATTTCATTTGTATACTTGTTGCCACGTTTTGTCCTATGATTGTGCCTTTCTGTTATGACCTACAGTTGAATATGAATCCCATAAGAAATACAGTAAATGTGTTTTTCCTGATTACTCATGTTTTCTTTAAAAATGGTACATTACCAATTCTCCAAGGGGATGCAAACTTTTTAGCACAACTGTATTAATAAAAGACAAATTATGCCACTCTGTGCTCAACAATCGATCAATATAAATAAATAAACATATGTTAATGTGCTCATTAAAGTCCTCCAATAAATCTTTACCAAATTTATTACCAACCCATGTGCTCCAGAGTGCCCCAGTTGAAGTGTTGACTCATCAGATTAAATCGACCTGTTATTAAAATAAGAAGGTCTTGTTTTCATCAAGAAAAGCACGGTTGGCAGGGGACTTTAAAGGCACCGATGTGGACATATGTTAATATCAAATATAGAAAAGTTTTTTTATACATTCAATTAAAACCAACATAGAAATAAAAAATCATACAAACGAAAACTGCATGTTACCTGTGATGAACAAGAAATGACAAAAATTCCATTCTTAAAAGGAGCATGACAGCCCAAAGGGACCTCTACGCGTTTCAACTTGCTGAGATTGACATTTATCTTATAGAGTCCATTCATTGTACTCCTAAATAAAGGACCCCCTGAAAAATACTCAGCGAGTTGAAACGCGTAGAGGTTCCTTTGGGCCGTCATGCTCCTTTGAGGAATGGAATTTTTGTAATTTCTTGTTCATCACAGGTAACATGCAGTTTTCGTTTGTATGATTTTTTATTTCTATATTGGTTTTAATTGTATGTATAAATAAACTTTTCTATATTTTATATTAACATGTGTCCACATCGGTGCCCTCCCAACCTTGCTTTTCTTGATTCAGTACATGGATGTAGCACCTTTGACATTTGGACAGTCTAGGCATCTTGTTGTCTTGTTTTCATAATGCACTCTCCACCTCCTTCCTTGACATTGGTAAATGCCAGGTCCATAACTCCACCCTCCAAGGGTGACCAAAACTGGTTTTACCACCTCTCAAATTATGCTCAATGGCAAAACAGAGACCTTATTAAAAATTACTTTTCCCTTTCAATCTGCAGTCACTGTTATTCTCTGAAAATGTAATGCAATATGGCTACCTGTAGTTGTTCTGTACACAAAGTGTGTACTGACCACTCCCCAGAAACCTCATTTCCTGTTTGTGTGATTGGCTCACCAATTTTCCTAGAAGTCGGCACTAAGATACAAGTCAGATTTCAGGCTTCCCCTGAAACAAAAATGTCATTTTTGGTGAAATACTCCCAATAGGAAATAACGTCTAAAGGGATGCAGTCCAGCAGCTTTCCTCATTAGTGCTCTGCAGCTGCACAGCTGACTAATAATTATGAAACCACTCCCATTAGACCCACTTAGCACAGGGGCACAGAGGAACAAGCAGTGATTTCTTCAGAATAACAAAAGGTAGAAATCTGTAGCAAAGTTTGTTATAATCCTTGTAATGTACATAGATCACCCAGAGGGGAATGTTTTTTTTTTTCAACAAAAGTGGAGTTAAGCTTTAAATACAAGCAGAAGAAAGCTCTATCTGTCTCAAAAATAATGATATAACATTCATATTTGTACACTGTTAAATGAGTAATTGTCACTCAAAGAATCGCAACTCTGAAAACTGAAAGATGGCCTGGTAATGAGGGTTGTGAAACAAGCTGGTACTGAAGTGGTTTAGGAAGTATTGGGGTCATAGAGTCATTATGTGGAAGAGCATTAATAATTTGCCATAAAATAAAATATCATTACAGTTTTCATTTTTATTGCAACTACAACTATAACTTGTATCCAAAGTACTGCTCCCTAGTAAAGGTACTAACTATGCTGATAGCTTGTCTGCTACCTGTTCTTGATTTAGTCATACTTTATGTTAAGATCAATGACATATATTGTCACAGCTGACATTGTCAGCTGCTACACAGGGCCGGATTTCCCACAAGGCCACCGAGGCCAGGCCTCAGGGCGGCAGTGGTGCAGGGGCGGCGCCGCTACTGCGGCGACTTCTCAGCCGCCCCTCACACTAACATAGTAGCATGCTGCATGCAGTGCACCCAGGCGCCAGAGAGGTGGGGGCGCTGAAGCGCCAGAGTGCTCCTCTGCCTCCTCCTTCTCCTCTCTGTGTCGAGACTGAGGCGCAGGTCACCGCCGCCGCTGCTGTTGTTTTTTCAAGGCTCAAGCCCGTCCCCCCTCCCCCCTCCCTCCTCCTGTCAGAGTAGCAGAGCAGCCGCCGAAAATCGGAGCAGCTGTTCTCTGTGCTGTGCGGTGCGGTGGGGCGGTCCGTCCATGCCTGACGTTTTGTCCTGTCTCCATCTGTTCTCCACCCGGGCGGCGCGGCTGCACACTGTCCTCTCCTCTCCAGCTGCCGCCCGGGTGTTTTTATGTACACTAATGGAGTGGGGGTCTCTACTAATAGAGGGGGGGTTGTCCCGGGGGTCTGTACTAATGATGGGGGGGTTGTCCTGGGGGTCTCTACTAATAGAGGGGGGGTTGTCCTGGGGGTCTCTACTAATAGAGGGGGGGTTGTCCCGGGGGTCTGTACTAATGATGGGGGGGTTGTCCTGGGGGTCTCTACTAATAGAGGGGGGGTTGTCCCGGGGGTCTGTACTAATGATGGGGGGGTTGTCCTGGGGGTCTCTACTAATAGAGGGGGGTTGTCCTGGGGGTCTGTACTAATGAAGGGGGGGTTGTCCTGGGGGTCTGTACTAATAGAGGGGGGGTTGTCCTGGGGGTCTCTACTAATAGAGGGGGGGTTGTCCTGGGGGTCTCTACTAATAGAGGGGGGGTTGTCCCGGGGGTCTGTACTAATGAAGGGGGGTTTGTCCTGGGGGGTCTGTACTAATAGAGGGGGGGTTATCCTGGGGGGATTTGTACTAATGGAGGGGGGGTTATCCTGGGGGGATTTGTACTAATGGAGGGGGGTTTGTCCTGGGGGGTCTGTACTAATGGAGGGGGGGTTATATTGGGGGGATTTGTACTAATGGAGGGGGGTTTGTCCTGGGGGGATTTGTACTAATGGAGGGGGGTTTGTCCTGGGGGGATTTGTACTAATGGAGGGGGGGTTATCCTGGGGGGATTTGTACTAATGGAGGGGGGGTTATCCTGGGGGGATTTGTACTAATGGAGGGGGGTTTGTCCTGGGGGGTCTGTACTAATGGAGGGGGGGTTATCCTGGGGGGATTTGTACTAATGGAGGGGGGTTTGTACTAATGGAGGGGGGGGGTTTGTCCTGGGGGGGTCTGTACTAATGAAGGGAGGGGTGGTTTGTCCTGGGGGGGTCTACACCCAGGAAAGTACACCCAGGGCTCCAGAGGGAGAGGGCAGTGCTGAGGGAAAACCATTAGAGAGAGAACCCCGCTTCCCTGCGCCCCCAGAGGGAAAGCCACACAGCCTGGCGCCATGCCTGGCGGAGAAAGGAATGGAGTCATTGCAGGAATACAGATCTGGGTACTACCCAGCGGAGTCGCCACGGGCAATTCAGAGTGAGCTGCCTCCTGATCAGAGGAACCGTTGCTGTATCGCTGGGTCAGGTGAGAGGGCCGATTGGCCATTATCTACTAACGTCCATAAGAACTGCAGTCTCTGACCATCTCTTGTATCATGTCTGCAGTCTCTGACCATCTCTTGTATCATGTCTGCAGTCTCTGAACATCTCCTGTACTATATCTGCAGTCTCTGACCATCTCCTGTACTATGTCTGCAGTCTCTGACCATCTCCTGTACTATGTCTGCAGTCTCTGACCATCTCCTGTACTATGTCTGCAGTCTCTGACCATCTCCTGTACTATGTCTGCAGTCTCTGACCATCTCCTGTACTATGTCTGCAGTCTCTGACCATCTCCTGTATCACGTCTGCAGTCTCTGACCATCTCCTGTAGTATGTCTGCAGTCTCTGACCATCTCCTGTATCACGTCTGCAGTCTCTGACCATCTCTTGTATCATGTTTGCAGTCTCTGACTATCTCCTGTACCATGATTGCAGTCTCTGACCGTCTCTTGTATCATGTCTGCAGTCTCTGACCATCTCCTGTACTATGATTGCAGTCTCTGACCATCTCAGGTCTCATTAGTGTACGCTCTTCCTGTATTTTATTTATTGTTAAGAGATCATGGGAGGATCCCAGGGTAACGAAGACTTCTAAGGGGAGCATCTCTGTGTTTGAGTCGTTGCCATAGTAACATTTGTAAAGCGGAGGAGTTAGATGACTACGCCCATGTGGGGGCGCCAAAAATATTTCTGCACCCAGGCATCTGTGACCCTAGGATCGGCCCTGGCAGCATGGCAGGCCCGTGCCTTCTCTAATATAACTGCACTGCCCCCTCCCCATGCTGCCTGTCTTATTCACACAAAACATGAAGCGCGGCCGCTCTAGACAAAGGGCAGGACTTTTTAAATTAAGAAGTGGGTGATTGGTTGCTAGGCAGCGGGGCGGTAACAGCAATAAATCACTCACTTTTAACGTAAAAAGTCCCGCCCGTTGTACAGAGCGGCCAGCCTCCATGTCTTGTGTGAATAAGGTAGGGTTCTTTGGGGAGGGGGGAGTGCTGTGCTGTAAAGGAGTTATATATTGAGAGAGGACTGTGATGGGGGCTTAGTCTGTGATTGGGGGGGTCAGTCTGTGATTGGGGGGGTCAGTCTGTGATTGGGGGGGGGTCAGTCTGTGATGGGGGGTCTGTGATGGGTTTGGGTCAGTCTATGATGGGGGGGTCTGCTATGGGTCAGGTCAGTCTGTAATGGGGGGTCAGTCTGTAATGATGGGTCTGTGATTTGGGGGGTCAGTCTTTGATGGGAGGGTCTGTGATGGGAGGGTCTGTGATGGGAGGGTCTGTGATGAGGGGGTCTGTGATGGGTCGGTCTGTGATGGGTCGGTCTGTGATGGGGGGGTCTGTGATGGGTCAGTCTGTAATGGGGGGGTCTGTGATGGGGGGTCAGTCTGTAATGAGGGGTCTGTGATTTGGGGGGTCAGTCTTTGATGGGAGGGTCTGTGATGGGAGGGTCTGTGATGGGAGGGTCTGTGATGAGGGGGTCTGTGATGGGTCGGTCTGTGATGGGGGGGTCTGTGATGAGGGGGTCTGTGATGGGTCAGTCTGTAATGGGGGGGTCTGTGATGGGTCAGTCTGTAATGGGGGGGTCTGTGATGGGGGGTCAGTCTGTAATGAGGGGTCTGTGATTTGGGGGGGGCAGTCTATGATGGGAGGGTCTGTGATGGGGGGGGTCAGTCTGTGATGGGTCAGTCTGTAATGGGGGGTTTGTAATGAGGCAGGGGGGATGTGACATAAGGGGGGGCTAAGGACACTGATGTAAAAGGGGGTCGTGATGTAAAGGGGGGACTGAGGACACTGATGTAAAAGGGCTGAGCAGTGTGGTGCAAAATGCATACTGTTTCTATGCACTGCAACTGAGCTGTGGTGCATAAAAATGAATGAAATGTATTTGCATAAAGAACTATTTACCATCATCTTTGGGTCAAGAAAGACCTAACAGTTTAGCTTTACTTCCTATTGAGTAAATTAAATAAGTGCAGCGCAAAAAATCATGGGATATCAAATAATCTAATAAATGTCCTTAAATAGGTAAAAGTAGCAGGGAGCGAAAGGTAGCAGATAACTCTCTTCTGAGGATGCTGGTAACAAACTTAAATCCGTGCGGTAAATGTGAAAAAAGGTTGCGCTTACCAGATCCAATTGACCCCTTGATTATAGGGGGTCCGAAACAGCTTAGATGGGTCCGTGGCAAACTGCTGGACTAACTGGAATCTGTAGAAATCTCCTCAGATCAGAAGTGTTAGATCGAAATACCGCTGGATACTTTCTGTTCTTTCTCAATTAGGCTAAATCCCTCGGAGGGGGAGGAGGTCCGTGTGGAGATGCCGGGCGAAGAAGTAGAAATCCCCAGGAGCAGTAAATGACATAAATAAAAACTTCTAAGAGCGATCCGTGTAGGAATCAATGTTCAACATTTAATCAGCAGTTTAAAACCAGAAGACGCTAACAGAGCGCCAATGAATACACGTGCTGTGGCAGTGAGCAACAATAAGACAGACTGCTTATGACAGAACAGCTGTCAGCAGGAGAATGCTGCGGGTGACGGTGGTCAAATCATACCGCCCTCGTACGCGGCGTTACGTCTACAAGACTTCGTGACGAAGTCTTGTAGACGTAACGCCGCGTACGAGGGCGGTATGATTTGACCACCGTCACCCGCAGCATTCTCCTGCTGACAGCTGTTCTGTCATAAGCAGTCTGTCTTATTGTTGCTCACTGCCACAGCACGTGTATTCATTGGCGCTCTGTTAGCGTCTTCTGGTTTTAAACTGCTGATTAAATGTTGAACATTGATTCCTACACGGATCGCTCTTAGAAGTTTTTATTTATGTCATTTACTGCTCCTGGGGATTTCTACTTCTTCGCCCGGCATCTCCACACGGACCTCCTCCCCCTCCGAGGGATTTAGCCTAATTGAGAAAGAACAGAAAGTATCCAGCGGTATTTCGATCTAACACTTCTGATCTGAGGAGATTTCTACAGATTCCAGTTAGTCCAGCAGTTTGCCACGGACCCATCTAAGCTGTTTCGGACCCCCTATAATCAAGGGGTCAATTGGATCTGGTAAGCGCAACCTTTTTTCACATTTACCGCACGGATTTAAGTTTGTTACCAGCATCCTCAGAAGAGAGTTATCTGCTACCTTTCGCTCCCTGCTACTTTTACCTATTTAAGGACATTTATTAGATTATTTGATATCCCATGATTTTTTGCGCTGCACTTATTTAATTTACTGTATATCATTGAGGTTGGTGTTTTCCTCCTAGTGTTCAGCCTGCATACTGTTCTTTTATATTTGGTTTGCGCTGATTGTTCTTTCATTTTACTTCCTATTGAGTCAGAACTTTTAAATACTTTGTCCTACAAAGATATTATCGATGAGATTGCCAAAAAAAAAGTTAGAACTAAAAAATTTTAGGGAGTTTCTTACTACTATAATCTTTAAAAGGCATTTTCTGCATTACAGAGTATTTTCAGTCTGTACAATTAAAGCCAGTTATTTTCAGTGTTTTCGTGTGTGGAGATATGTTTTTAATTGCTCTATTGTAGCAGTCATCGATAAAGGACGAGAATGGTGGTGTGTGTGCGTGTGTGTGCGTGTGTGTGCGTGTGTGTGCGTGTGTGCGTGTGTGCGTGTGTGCATGTGTGTGTGGGGGGGGGTGGCATTGAAGGACTCGGCCTTGGGGCGGCAAAGGGAGTAAATCCGGGCCTGCTGCTACACAGAGAGTTAGCCTAGGGGTCCTATCAAAATGTTGCCATGGGGCCCCATGATTTGTAGGCACGCCCCTGTTTGTACTAAAAGTTGTCCCTCTTTCCCATCTCAGAAAGTTTGGAAGTCTGCCTTTACAAGTGATTTGCCTCACGCTATTTGAAGGATAAGGTTGCCTGAGTCGAAGTCTGCTTTAAATAAGCCTGAATAAGTCATTGCATGCTGTAGACTGCTGGTTAACATATAAACTGTCAGTGGCATCCTTATTACAGTCTTCAGATAAAGTACAATACATAAAAGGCATGATATAACAAGAAAGATAGCAATGCGCAGAGAGCTGCAAATCAAAGCAACCAATCAGCAATAATATTTTATGGTTCTGTCTGGTGTGAACTAATGAAATCTGACTAATTGATTTCAGTTGTTGTACATCATTACTTTATGCACCACAATAATAAACAATCTTTACTGCCTAACAATGTGTTATCATTCATTATTCATATTTTAGCTAAAACGTGTCTGTTTTAACTATTATAAGTTCACATTACTGTCAATTACGTTTGGTTGTCTTGAGATGTGTAATGACCCAGTTGCTGTAAATACATGCCGGTGTGTCAGCTTGGGTTCTTTTTGAAACAGATCACCTGAAGACATGAAGACATGGTGTTATTAACACTGCTCCAAGGGCCCCAGCAGGCAACTTCCCGACTGAGCCTCAGGCTTCCCGGCATACTCAAGAAGCCCCAGAAGCACACTAGCATTTTCTCGTAGTTGCCTTAGATGTACAATTGTGCTGCTCAACTGTGTTATTTTTTAAGATGACAGCACAGCTACTGGGTGTCCATGTATGAAGTTCAGGCTCTGAATTCAAAGGCAGAACCAGTTCTCCAACCCTTAAGGAGCAGAGAAAGGAAAGTGGTATTGAAAGGGACTTCCATTTCTATTGTGAGACTAGGGCGTCACCAGGGTTAGAGGAAGAGTGGTGAAGGCATCAGCAGAATTCATTTTCATTTTTTTTTTTATTTATTTTTATTTTCATTTATTTTTCATTATTTTTTTTCATTTTATTTTCTATTTTATTTTCATTATTTTCATTTATTTTCATTATTTTGATTTATATTTTTCATTTTATTTTTTTCTTTAATCTTTTCGTTTTTCATTTTATATATATATATAGTTTTTTTTTTCTATTCTTTTTTTTCTGCATAAATGTAACAGGCAGTTATTGGCATATTCTTAATATTGAACATTTTTTTAAGGTTTTCTTATGCCACGTACACACGAGCGGACTTTACGGCAGACTTTGTCCAGTGGACTTTTCAACTGACTTTATGACGGACTTTCCGAATGAACGGAATTGCCTACACACGATCAACCAAAGTCTGACGGATTCGTACGTGATGACGTACGACGGGACTAAAACAAGGAAGTTCATAGCCAGTAGCCAATAGCTGCCCTAGCGTCGGTTTTTGTCCATCGGACTAGCATACAGACGGGCGGACTTTTCGCGGACTCGAGTCCGTCGGAAAGATTTGAAACATGTTTCATTTCTAGGTCCGTCGAACTTTTGGGGAAAAAAAGTCAGCTGGAGCCCACACACGATCGAATTGTCCGACGGACTCCGGTCCGCCGGACCAAGTATGCCGTAAAGTCCAGTCGTGTGTACGCGGCACAAGAGACAATATTCATGTTTTGTAATCTAGAGAATCTTTTATTTAGTAATATAAGATTGTAAGGGATTGACGTCCTTTGGACTATTTTTATTTTATTTTATTAATTAAATTTCAACTCTTTTCCAACCTGAACAATGGCTGCTACAACTTTGTGAGACACGTTTTTTGTCCAACCGATATAATGGCCGTCATGACATTCAGGTGGCGTTTGGTACTGCAATTACCTTTGTGAGAGGAATAGGTTACAATATTATGGCCATCTAATTGTTGATTGGTCATACAAGAGGGAGGAGACTCCTCTCTTGTATTTAAACAGGACTCTGAGTACCGGAAATGAGGTCCCTGATGACGCCCTGTGGGAGGGCGAAACGCGTTGATGGAATTTCCTGGTTTTTAAGTTCAAACGACACAACTTCTGGTTTCGGTGGAACGCACGCTGGATTCGGCGTTTCCTATCTGTTTTTTACTGCAATACCTCATGTGAGATTAATTTTGCTAGTCTGTAAGTACCTATCCACTTTGCACAATAAAGCGTTTTTTAACAGTACTTCATTATTTGCCTTTCCTTTACTGTTTGGTGCCATATTCACCCTATGATCATCACGAGTGGGGAAGTTTTGTGAAGGATATGCCATTTATGGCCAAAGATCAAGCCTGATTGGCTCCTGGACTGAAAAGCAAGGGGTCCATTCTTTTCGGTGAGTGGGGACACAGGAGGGGTGTGTGATGCACCTAGAAGTTCGGAGGATGATTGCACTTTATCATTTAGAGCACATTTGCACAATTCATAGGGACCTTGTCACATGTTAAATTTATTTATTTTGCAAGCGCTGTAATTCTTTTTATTTTCATCAGCAGAACCATCTGTACTTGGATAATTCTCTAAGTTCCTGTTGTATGTATTAATTACATTGAACTGTAGGGCTTCCCCTTTTCACATAAGTTATGCTTCACATCAATTTTTCTGGTACAATCATTTTTATTGTTTTTCAGATGAGAATGATAAATACACCCACACAGGTGCTAAACATCTGATAAAAATAACAGACAGTAAGGCCGGGTTCACACTATCGCGAATTGGATGTGGGTTTCGCATAGCAAGAGATTGTGACCGGCTCCATTGCGAATTGCACAGGAGTCCTGTGTGTCTGTTGGTCTGTTTCATTTCCAAATTCAGCCCAAAATCTGGGCTAAAGTCGGACTTAAAACAGTGAATGGAGACGCACAGGACTCCTGCTGTGAGCCGCTGCATTCTCCAGTGTAAACTCAGCCTGAGGGTATAGTCAAACTTAACCACTTAAGCCCCGGACCATTTGGCTGGCCAAAGACCAGAGCACTTTTTGCGATTCGGCACTGCGTCGCTTTAACTGACAATTGCGCGGTCGTGCGATGTGGCTCCCAAACAAAATTGATGTCTTTTTTTTTCCCACAAATAGAGCTTTCTTTTGGTGGTATTTGATTACCTCTGCCTTTTTTATTTTTTGTGCTATAAACAAAAAAATAGCGACAATTTTGAAAAAAAACGCATTATTTTTCTACTTTTTGTTATAATAAATATCCCCCAAAAAATATATAAAAAAAACATTTTTTTTCCTCAGTTTAGGCCGATATGTATTCTTCTACATATTTTTGGTAAAAAAAATCACAATAAGCGTTTATTGATTGGTTTACGCAAAAGTTATAGCGTCTATAAAATAGGGGATAGTTTTATGGCATTTTTATCAATAATTTTTTTTTTTTTACTAGTAATGGCGGTGATCAGAGATTTTTAACGTGACTGCGACATTATGGCGGACAGATCAGACACTTTTGGTGCTATTTTGGGACCATTCACATTTATACAGCGATCAGTGCGATTAAAAATGCATTGATTACTGTGTAAATGTGACTGGCAGTGAAGGGGTTAACCACTAGGTGGCGCTGTATGGGGTTAATTGTGTCCTAGGGAGTGATTCTAACTCTGGGGGGGATGGGCTATGTGTGGCACGACACTGATCACCGCTCCCGATTACAGGGAGCTGTGATCAGTGTCAGTGTCATTAGGCAGAACAGGGAAATGCTTGTTTACATTAGCCTATTAGCGCGTGCGCCGCAAGCCACCTCTTAAAGAACAACGTACAGGTACGTTAATCTGCCTGTACGTGCCCTTCTGCCGCAGTTTATCTGCGTGAGGCGGTCAGGAAGCGGTTAAAAGTGCCAACAGTAACAATTGCATATAAGCACTGGCAATTACCATTGTTAGTCTCAAGATTATGTCTTTGACCCAGGACTTTGCCTAGGTTTTCTAGGTTTGTTCCGCTGGAGGCAGACATTTTTGCACCCCCCCCACCCCCACTTAGTATAGATATTGTTATGTAATTATAACCACCTACCCCTGAAGAAGAGGAACAACGTAATCTCTTGAAACGCATTGGGTATAACTCTGTCCTTGTGTGTACCACTGACAGAGGATTGTGGTTATTTGTTCTGCAATTATTATGTATATTGACTACAACCATATCAATGTATTGCTTTAGTTCTGCACATGAACTTCCTGTTTTTAACATTTACCAATAAAAACTTTTTGACTTTTTAAAGCGGAAGTAAACCCAACCATTAACAGTTTCAAAAAACAGTTACATTTCCGGCACGTGCCGGAAATGTAACACCCCCATTGGTAACACTCCAAACTGTCAAACCATCCAATGGCTGGTGTCATAACTGATCCCATGTGCAGCATCATGGCAGTTGTAGATTAAACAGAGGCCAAGATGGCAGCTTCCTTGGCTGAACACGATAGGAGGGTTTACTTCCACTTTAAGTATAACAATTCTATTTATCTGGAGTTCATGCCCTTAAGAATCCCATTAGCAGATTGTATCCTGTAGATTGCACTCCCTAGGTTGCCACCAACCCTACACCCCAATGCCACTCCATTCTTTCTGCCCCCCAGGTTGCCGACACAACAACCAATGACTCCAGAATCCTAGCAACCAGTGACGCTACGGACAGTGGCGTCTCTAGCTTTCAAATTTAGGGGGGGCACATGGGGGGGACAGGGACAAAAGTAAGGGGGGCAACTATAAAATGCATATATATATATATATATATATATATATATATATATATATATATATATATATATATATCCTGGGGCCCTTTACTACGACCCCACAACGGGCCCTTTCACATGTTCTGCAGTGAGCTCCCTTCCTACTGTATTGGGGTCCCCCAGGGTGGCAGAAAAAGAGAGATATATGTCACCAGCATATCAAGAAAATATAAGGATCCAAAGCAGTGGGAGAACTATCAGGGTTGCAAAGGTTGTCTTGCCTCCGGGCCCTGGTGTTCTGCCACTGTGGGGTTCCCCAGCCTCCTCTTGCTGTCCTGCCCCTGCTATTGACAGCTCTGGTCTGGCATCTCTTGGAATTTACAGGCTGGTCCTCCTGTCCTAAGGACGGGAGAAATCAGTCTGTTTTTTCAGTAACTGAAAGTCCTGGTGGAGTCCTTCCTGCAACTCGCTCTTCTCCCTGCCAATGAGGATGCAGGTGAAGGAGCAGATCAGGCGGCCGTGGTTGTGTGAACGCTCGCATTATGCAGTGTCAGCGAGCAGGGGAGGGGGGAGGAATCACCCGCAGGAGCTGACTGGGGACTTTCTCCCTCTTAGACATTGATTTTTTGTAAAAAAAAAAAAAAAATTTTTTTTTTGGGGGGGGGCACATGGTGGGGCACAGCATAATGTTGGGGGGGTCAGGGCCCCCTCTGGCCCCCCCCTAGGGTCGCCATTGGCTACGGACCGTTAGTTAGGACACAGGTGGATGGGCCATAGAGCATTATTGGTTGTTATGGTGCAGGTAGGTCTAGCCACCAGCTTCCTAGTAAGAAGCTTAATAACACTGCCTCATGTATACACCCCCACTGAGTGCCGCGTTGGCTGCACACCCTGCTCTAACCCTAAGGAGCCTCCTGAATCCAAGACTGTAACCAAGATCACAACTTCACTCCAAGATAAAATTATCCCCACCGCAGTTCAGTTACCAAATGCCAAAACCTTATCAGGCAGTAGAGGCTTTATATTTGACTGTTGAATAGCTCTAGTGAGGGTGGGGATTCATTCTAGACTTAGTGAGAAATAAAGACCCTGGGTACAACAATGGCTGTGGGTTGAATTAAAGCCTAATACAGGTACGTACATGCACAAAAAGGTCTAAACCTCAATTACCTTTTTGGTACATTTTAGGCAGGTGGACTTTAATAACTACGATGATGCTAAATTGATTCCAAATACCAACTGTATTGATTCCAGATAGTTATTCTTCTTGAAATGTCAGATAAAAGTCAACCATACTTTTCGAGATACTAAGGTGTCCGAAAATATTCTTCAAATGCAGGCACCTATGGATATATATTTACTTGCATGGCAGCAACGTGTCGTTTTCTTATTATGATATCCAAGATAAGCAGAAGGCTCCAGTCTGCGGAAAGTAAAGTTAAAAGATTTAAAACTTAAATGAAGTCTGTGAAAAATATTATACTGGAAGGTTCAGTGTATTTGCAGGACAGAACATTATGGTAGCGCACAGATAACGCATTCGGCAGCCAATAAAATAGTGATAGCAGATGTAAGAAGCATATCACAGGTGGGGTGTAGAACATTAAACACATGTATCAGATGGCAATGTCAGATTTGAGTGAAGAGAGAAAAAAATAATATTTAAAACCAGCGTGCCCAGCATCCAATTTATGCAGAGAAATATTGGAAGCTGACATAAAGGGAGGAGAGACATAAAGAAGCTTTCCCAGACTTGGAAAGTTACACAGGGAAAAAAAAAAGAAATTCTTTGTGCTGAAGGAGACAGAGGAAGGCATTGAAGAATGCATAGAGACACAGATAATCTTTGTGGCTAGGATCAAAATCCTGTTTGAAAACCAAAGTCGGACTTACTTCAAATGCATCAGAAAAGCAAAGTTAATCCAACATGAGAGGTAAACCAGAACAGTTTGTTATGAACATTTTGTTCCCATGTTTGGAAGAACCACCAAGGCATTAAAAGAAGACAATGCATAAAATGACTATTTTGCATTTACAATGAGATACAGGTAAAATTAGTACATATCCTATAATAAAAGGTATATGTGATGGCAACTATAGGGAAGAGAATAGTTCCCAGGCCTTTTAAAGATATGTTTTAAATCTCCCCAAACTACTTTATCTGTTTCGAGTCTTACCAGTCCCTATACCACCCCTTGTCATGCTCACTATCCAAGGCCAGGTAATGCACTTTACATAGCAAAACCATAAAGTGAGACTCTTAAAACATATTAGGTTTCAAACCAAACACAACAGAGGCTTAGGTGTCCTGAACATCTTAAGATACTACCAAGCTGCACAACTTGCTCAGATCACAAATTATGATGTGAGTTCTGGAACACCACTTTGGGTCACTGTAGAAGAGCTTTTCTCAACCTTTTCAACACAAAGAAACCCTTGAAATAACTTTCCGATCTCAGGGAACCTCTTTTAAAAATTACTATATCTAAAAGTCATGGGACACTGGTGTGATGGTCTGTGGAAAGAATGTTCTGTACATTTGTGGATGTTGGAAAGAATTACTCCCTTACAGATAGTTAAAAAGATCAATGGTGTCAGTGGGAATAGTGAGAGGCAGAAAATGCTCAATGCTCAAGGAACCCTTAGCAATCTCTGGAGGAACCCTAGTTGAGAAACCCTGCCCTAGAGGCTGTTGATTGCGACCCACTGTCCATACACAATCTTTTATGGCTACATCTGCATGATAAGAACTCTCTCTCTAATCCCATTGTACAGCACTTCCTTATGATATGGGATAACCTTAAATATGCAGATAGATTACTTTCTACCCATTTACACCTTATATCAATTATTCGCAGTCCCTCAGTTGCCCTGGGGTTTGACTCCCCAAGCGCTTTCAAGCAATGGATTTATTCAAAAGTAACCCATTTTCATACTCTGCTTTCTTCAAAAGGCATAAATTCTTTCCCAACCTCCAAAAACGTACTACTTGCCCAGTTCTGCGTTGTTCTGCTACTGGCAGGTTAAACATTGTTTCATCCACAGCTCACCTGCAAGAGGAAAGATTGCCCTTCACACCATTTGACTCTAAATGCAAGGATGACCCACACTCCCCAGGGTTGACTTCCCTCCTATACTGCACTGTACTATCAAAATACACCCCTGTGTCCCTGAATTACTCCTGAAAATGGGAATAAGATTTAAACTAAAAACTAGAACACCAGTGGGTGTAAGTTTGGGACCCCGCCAAGTCATGCTCATGCAATCTTTCATGGATTGAAACGAATGTGTTGCTTTGGTGGTATATGATAATTCATGGCACTCCTTCTACCTGCTTTCATGACTGTCCAGACATAGCCACATTTTTATATATCTGGTGAAAAATATGAAAATTGCTGCGCTAAACCACTAAATAAATGAATTTAATACAAAAAGCTGCTAACGTTGAAACAAACAAAGTCCAAATTAATTAAATATAAGAAAGTGTATCGCTAAATGTACCAGAAAATGGAACACCAAAGGTATGGTGTGCCAAAGTGAAAAGTAGGTGAAAATACTATAACATGAAGTGATAGGCCTCATGTACACTGCTGCTGCTAAAGGGACGTTCAGAGGCAGTTGGCTGCTTTTTTCAGCTTCCCCTGAACTCATTCAATGTTATCTTATGTGTACATGTACACAGGTTCGTTTAATGTAATTTTTAGGCAGTTGCGTTTATAGGCTTTTCTTTGAAGGCAAAAAAATTAGTCCAGACACCGAAGAATCCGACGTTTCAAGCGCAAAACGCAGCTAAACACGGCTAAGCGCGGTACCGGCATTTAGCCGCGTTTTCGTTTAGAAGCGTTTTTACAGGTGCCCTATTTTTTTTACATTACAATACTTTTAAAACATGATAGCAAATGATAAAGAAAAAACACTAAAAAATATTTTAAAAACTTGTAATTGCTTGCTATGCTTCATAGACCATTTATATACCCCTAATGAGCCCATGATCCATTCCAATACACCAGTAGCATTGCTGTTAGCCAAAGTAGCATTGGAATTTGATCTATATGTTGTTAGATTTCAACCAGATGACCCCACCATTGAGCTTCACCTCCGACTTGATCAAACGTAGTTGCATGAAATTAAGGGTTAGGGTTTCCTATTAGGGTTAGGGGGTTATGGTTTTCTCCTTGAAGAACAAGTTTAGGGTTATGGTAAGGGTTATGGTTTCCCGTTAGGGTTAGGGTTTCCGGTTAGGGTTTAGGGTTTTCCATTAGGGTTAGGGGGTTATGGTTAGGGTTTTCCCCTTGAGGAACAAGTTTAGTCTCAGGTCCATTGGATGTTACTTAATGGCTAAACTACAGGGCTCCATACCTAAATGCCAAAAGCTCTGGGAACTATGGGTTGCACAGCTCTTACCAGGGTATTTTGACCATTGCCTCAATCACCATCACATATAATGGCTGAGAATCCTCCCTGGACACATCTTCCACTTCCCTTTACCCTATCAAACCCAGACACACACCCCCCCCCCCCCCCCCATTTCCACCACCATTTCAAACCTTTTCTTATCTTTCTCCTAGCAACTCTTTCCCCTTATCAGTGCTCCTCTACTTGTCTCCTGGTCATTTCTTTTACTATAGTTGCATCCTCTGATATTACTGTCAAACATTTTACAGGTATTGCTTTATTAACTCCAGTGTCTATATGCAAACTTGTGATATCTAACTATGCAACCTTTTGTTTTACTTTCTGTTTGAAAAAAATATATAATACAGAGATTGAACAAGTAAAGATATTTTGCTTCATGCAAAACTGAAAATTAAAGAACTACAGGCACATATTTTTTTTGTCATTTTGGATAGAGTAAGGGAGGGTTATAACTCATGTTGGTTTATTTTTTGTCATCTGTGCCACATTGAGGAGATTTCCCTTCACTTCCAGTCCTATAGTCAAAACAGGAAGTGAGAGGAAATCACTGCAAATTAAGCGGATCCCTTGGGAATGCCCCCTGGTCATCAGAACTATTGTCCCCATTGAAAGATTCCCCTTTATTGCTTTTCTGGGGACAACCCAAAATGTGGGATTTTCTTTTATGTACACTTTCAATGGTAATGGTAAACATAACAAATAAAGAGGGTGAATCTCCCTAGGGGAACCAACAGCAATAAAAACTGACAGGTGCTCTAATCCCACTCCACTCTATGCAAATCTAAAGAAAAGATGTTGCCTTTAGTTATATTTTAAGCCCTGAAATGCATTAATCTACCTTACATTCTTACGGCTTCTTGCATGCATCAGACCATCTAACTTCGTTTTGTTAGTAAACTAATCTTAACTGATGTAAGAAAGGTGAGATGTTCTCAAACACACCCAAGCTCTCAACACTTGTGATTAGCTTGGGTTTGGCCAAACCCTGAAGATAGTTGCCTTTCCTGGGCCAGTGAGCTGCGGGGAGAGATTCCCCACAGCTCAGCTGCATGTACACAAAAGAGTGGGGATGCTTGTGACATCATGGACCTAATACGACCTCACTGGTCAAATTAGTTCCATGATATGCAGCAGACACACATCACCTGGCTGGTCCTCTTGAACTTCTCACTTTGAGGATTTTGTTTTCCTTGGGGTCCGGGTCTGCCCCTCTACCGGCTCCCGGACGGAGCTTACTCTGAGGAACTTATTCCATCTGACTGTGATCCTTGACATACTTGCACCATCAATGATGTTTTTAGTGCTTCTTTGTAAATTTTGTTGCAAATACACAAATCAAATTTTGGGTATTACCTGATGAAGTGGGTGCTGCTCCACGAAATGCGTAAAGACTACAGTCCAAAAATACACCAACATTGTGTCTTGTAATCTGACATACACAAAATGTAATATGTCTGATTTTAACTCCAAAATGAAATACATTTTGTATTTTAATTTAGTTATTGGTATTCATTTAATTTGGTACAATTCCCCAAAGTCCCATGGTCAAAATTTTTTCTTTGGTTTTTGCATATTTTAGGGACTGATTTCTTCCATCATCTCAGCACCTTTGGCCTTTTTGTGTCTGTAGTTCTGTGATATCACAAGCATCACCGCTCCTTTGTGTAAGTGCAGTGGTTTAGAAGGGAATCCCCTGCTCATTGTCCTGACACTGACAGGTAACTTGGACTGAACATGAGTTCCGACCAAACCCAGAGCCAAACTAAAGCTTATCCTAGTTAACACTAGCATAGATGCCAACTATCAGAGATTTGCAAGGGCACACATCTATGTGCTTTATACCAATGATGCTGTGTTGTTAGATTTCAACCAGATGACCCCACCATTGAGCTTCACCTCCGACTTGATCAAACGTAGTTGCATGAAATTAAGGGTTAGGGGTTAGGGTTTCCTATTAGGGTTAGGGGGTTATGGTTTTCTCCTTGAAGAACAAGTTTAGGGTTATGGAAAGGGTTATGGTTTCCCGTTAGGGTTAGGGTTTCCGGTTAGGGTTTAGGGTTTTCCATTAGGGTTAGGGGGTTATGGTTAGGGTTTTCCCCTTGAGGAACATGTTTAGTCTCAGGTCCATTGGATGTTACTTAATGGCTAAACTACAGGGCTCCATACCTAAATGCCAAAAGCTCTGGGAACTATGGGTTGCACAGCTCTTACCAGGGTATTTTGACCATTGCCTCAATCACCATCACATATAATGGCTGAGAATCCTCCCTGGACACATCTTCCACTTCCCTTTACCCTATCAAACCCAGACACACCCCCCCCCCCCCATTTCCACCACCATTTCAAACCTTTTCTTATCTTTCTCCTAGCGACTCTTTCCCCTCATCAATTCTCCTCTACTTGTCTCCTGGTCATTTCTTTTACTATAGTTGCATCCTCTGATATTACTGTCAAACATTTTACAGGTATTGCTTTATTAACTCCAGTGTCTATATGCAAACTTGTGATATCTAACTATGCAACCTTTTGTTTTACTTTCTGTTTGAAAAAAATATATAATACAGAGATTGAACAAGTAAAGATATTTTGCTTCATGCAAAACTGAAAATTAAAGAACTACAGGCACATATTTTTTTTGTCATTTTGGATAGAGTAAGGGAGGGTTATAACTCATGTTGGTTTATTTTTTGTCATCTGTGCCATTTCCCTTCACTTCCAGTCCTATAGTCAAAACAGGAAGTGAGAGGAAATCACTGCAAATTAAGCTGATCCCTTGGGAATGCCCCCTGGTCATCAGAACTATTGTCCCCATTGAAAGATTCCCCTTTATTGCTTTTCTGGGGACAACCCAAAATGTGGGATTTTCTTGTATGTCCACTTTCAATGGTAATGTTAAACATAACAAATAAAGAGGGTGAATCTCCCTAGGGGAACCAACAGCAATAAAAACTGACAGGTGCTCTAATCCCACTCCACTCTATGCAAATCTAAAGAAAAGATGTTGCCTTTAGTTATATTTTAAGCCCTGAAATGCATTAATCTACCTTACATTCTTACGGCTTCTTGCATGCATCAGACCATCTAACTTCATTTTGTTAGTAAACTAATCTTAACTGATGTAAGAAAGGTGAGATGTTCTCAAACACACCCAAGCTCTCAACACTTGTGATTAGCTTGGGTTTGGCCAAACCCTGAAGATAGTTGCCTTTCCTGGGCCAGTGAGCTGCGGGGAGAGATTCCCCACAGCTCAGCTGCATGTACACAAAAGAGTGGGGATGCTTGTGACATCATGGACCTAATACGACCTCACTGGTCAAATTAGTTCCATGATATACAGCAGACACACATCACCTGGCTGGTCCTCTTGAACTTCTCACTTTGAGGATTTTGTTTTCCTTGGGGTCCGGGTCTGCCCCTCTACCGGCTCCCGGACGGAGCTTACTCTGAGGAACTTATTCCATCTGACTGTGATCCTTGACATACTTGCACCATCAATGATGTTTTTAGTGCTTCTTTGTAAATTTTGTTGCAAATACACAAATCAAATTTTGGGTATTACCTGATGAAGTGGGTGCTGCTCCACGAAATGCGTAAAGACTACAGTCCAAAAATACACCAACATTGTGTCTTGTAATCTGACATACACAAAATGTAATATGTCTGATTTTAACTCCAAAATGAAATACATTTTGTATTTTAATTTAGTTATTGGTATTCATTTAATTTGGTACAATTCCCCAAAGTCCCATGGTCAAAATTTTTTCTTTGGTTTTTGCATATTTTAGGGACTGATTTCTTCCATCATCTCAGCACCTTTGGCCTTTTTGTGTCTGTAGTTCTGTGATATCACAAGCATCACCGCTCCTTTGTGTAAGTGCAGTGGTTTAGAAGGGAATCCCCTGCCTGCAGCTCATTGTCCTGACACTGACAGCTAACTTGGACTGAACATGAGTTCCGACCAAACCCAGAGCCAAACGAAAGCTTATCCTAGTTAACACTAGCATAGATGCCAACTATCAGAGATTTGCAAGGGCACACATCTATGTGCTTTATACCAATGATGCTGTGTCTCGAATTGCATCCCAAGATTACAGCATCACCCCTATTTGAGCTAATGAGCATGTGCAGTAACTCAAAAAAAGAGTATTACTGATTGCAACTGCAAGTGGGCTGTGCCTGCATAATCAGGGAAGGGGCCGATATGAAAGTGGGTGTGATCTGGGCAGGACCGCTTAGAAATTGGGCTTTGATGTGGGTGGAACAGCCCAGTAAGAGGGCATGATATGTATGGGCCCTGGGCTGGGGTGACACTGTCCTGAAAGCAGTGGCGGCTGGTGGTATATTTTTTTTTGGGGGGGGGGGGCAATTCCCGGGTCGGTCGGGTCTCCCCCACCCCCCCTCCTAGTTGGTCGAGCAGCAGCCAAGCACTAACCCCATCTATAGGGCAGGCTTCCTCTTGGCGTTGGCTTCAAACTGCGCCCTCCTTCCTCGGCTTCATGGCGGTTCAGCTTCCCCTGCGTGATGTCTCCTCCTCCTTTCACCTCCTAGGCCAATAAGACTTCAATAAGACCCACTTCTCCTTTTGGCTAATCAGGATATGGGTCTCAAGACCCGCTTCCTGATTGGCCGGGAGGAGAATCAGTGTGACAATGGATAGGATGCATGGATGGGGGGGCAGCGCCTCTGTGCTCCTAATAGAGCAGCCGCCACTGTCCAAAAGACTAGGGCAAATCAGGTTTATGTCCTCCTAGGAAGTTTGAATATGATTGGTGATACCTGAAAATAAGAGCAGGAAAGAGACAAAGCACTATCATTAGCTGTTCATTGATTATTGCTTGGAACGTATGTGCAAATAATGGGCCTACAAAACCATAACTCTTTCTTTCTATTATTTATCACTTGTTTGCTTCCTTACAGAAAAAAAAAAGCTACAGAATAAAGCCACACTCCTCTATCACCTCTATAGTTTTCCTGCCCTGTTAATTTTTTTTCAGCTGATTCACTAAAGGAGTTTAGAATCCTCACACACAATTGTTTGCTTCTCGACATCAATTATGCAATCATGTGCAGAAGACATGATGATTAAACAGAAATTTGCTTTTCACATGACTGGAGTATTAAAGCAAATATTTACACAATTTATTACATGATGAAAGAATAAATCACAAGACCTGTTTCTAGAAAACAGGTAAGAAATATGGAACCTATGCAGAGATGTGGAGAAAGGACATTTTTTGTTGGCCTTTGCAATCAGTCAGATTCTTTTGTGCAGCATGAGAGAATGACAGACATAATTGCTGGTTTCATGAATAACAATTGTTACAATGTACACTGTGCACAGTGAGCAATGCAATAAAGTTACAATGATGCAATGTACAGGATATGGTCAGATATATGGAAATGTATGCAAATAATAAACAAAAAAAATCAAAGAAATGGAAAATATCACATACATTTTCTATAATGAACTCAGACACGATATAACCAAGCACATATTCTGTGTGAAAAGCAGTTTTATGAGGGTATTTATGCCATGAGAATTATGGAATCTAGGGTCTCGATTCATTAAAATAAGCTATGTACAATAAAGTGGTTGTAAAATCAAGAGTTCTTTTTACCTTAATGCATTCTCTGCTTTAAGGAAAAAAACCTTTTCATGTCAGCTTCTCCCCAGCCCCCCCAAAATTCTTACCTGAGCCCGATCTCAATATAGCGCTGTGCCCATCTGCAGCAGTGCGGCTCTTCTCTCCTCTCACCGGAGGCTCGGCAGCAGAGGGAGCCATTGTCTCCTGCTACTGTCAATTACATTTTGTAAGCAGAGAGCGGGGGTAGGGCTTAGACGCACTGTATGTGTCAATAGACGCACACAGTGCGGCTCAGGATTGAGCCCACACAGGTGCCCCATAGTGAGTAGCTTGTTATGGGGTCATTTAGAGAAGAGGAGGAGCCAGGAGCACTGGTAGGGAACCCCAGAACAGGAGGATTGCGGCTGCTCTGTGCAAACCTAAAAATGTAAACCTTTACAGTCACTTTAAATGTAGCCAGAATAGGAGCAAGCTGTGTGCTCCTGTGCCAATTCTAATGCTCCCCGTCTCCGGCCTATGCTGTTGGCTCATTTGGCAATGGGTGTTGAGGGATTCCCCTGCTCACTCCTTCTTCTCTCCCCCTACTTCCTGGCAGCAGCGGTGGTGAGCCGATCAGCGGCAGGTAGATGATAATGCAGCCACTAAGGACACTGGAAGATGTAGTCCAGAAGGGCCACTGCTCTGTGGAGGATAATGGGGATAAACACTTCAACATCCAGGATTGTCTGCAAACAGAGGAGAGGGTGAGTTTCCCGGGCTTCGGGAAGGAAAACTGCATCTTAAGTGCAGGGACCTGTTGCTGTGTTCTGTGTACCCAGAGGACTGAGACACGGAGAAGTCTTGTTGTGTGGGGAGCGGAGCCAGAGGAACAGTTTGCTTATGTGTGTGTACCTGTATTCACACCAGAGAGAGCCACTGAGGACCTGTAAGAGGATCAGATTCCTGAGTGCTGGGACTGAGCCTTGCGAGGACTGGAGCTGGAACTAAGCTTGTTGAACCAGATTCCTGAGAACAAAGCCAGAGGGACTGCCAAACAGACAAGCATCCAGAGCAAGACCCGCTGCACTGCTGGGACTGGTGAGGTACTACTGTATATGTTCTACACTACATGCAGTTTAAAGAGACGGTAACACATGAACCACCATACAGATCGGGCCCCATCATTATCCGGCTGAATATTACAAATTAGATGCCAGGTACTTTGCAGCCATCTCCAGGGGTTCCTCTTTCAGAAACATATACACCCGCCCACTTTTAGGGGTGTATGCATAATGTGTACACAAGGACACTTTGTCTTTCATATCATTCATGCAGAGAGTGATTGTGAGACTTCTTTTATTATACATTCCTTACTCTCTATACTGTTCTTTATTAATACTGTGTATTTCAGATTAAGTTGGTTTAGTATTATTGTTGTCTATGTTAACTGCCTTATGATAGCCTGGTATTCACACTAATTACTTTACTGCAATTTAACAGAGCCTTTATCTGTTTATTAATGTTGGGGCTTTGTCATTTATTTTATCTTTTTTTTTTTTTACAATATACTTACTTAATTTACAATCCAATAAAGTGGTGTTTTTTTTTTTTCTATATGCCAATATAGTTGGTTAATATTCTAATACCTGAGCTAATATATGTTTGCAGCATGCTATTGTATAACCAGGTGTGTCAGAAGGGCCAAAGTAGTTCACAGAGTCTAGGCAGAGAGCAGAGGACCTGTTACACCAAGCAGCTCCTTTGGGCGTAAGTGCTACATAAGGATTTAGCAATTATTCAAATCTCTAAAACAAATAGTTTATTTGACTATTTTATAGGAGTTTTGGATAGAGTAAGGAATGGTTAAACCAGAGGTTTAGTATTTTTTTCTTTTTTGGGTGGGGGGTAGAGCAATAAAGACATTATTTATCTGTAATGGTGTAAACATCTTTCCTTCATGGCGCCGGATACTGCCCAGAGTGGCAATGTTTTGGTGCTGCAGGGGTAAGTATCAGCATCTACACTCACCGCCGGCCACTTTATTAGGTGCACCTTGCTAGAACCTAGTTGGACCCCCTTTTTCATTCAGAAATGCCTTCATTCTTCATGGCATAGATTCAACAAGGTATTGGAAACATTCCTCAGAGATTTTTCTCCATATTGACATGATAGCGTCACGCAGTTGCTGCAGATTTGTCGCCTTCACATCCATGATGCAAATCTCCCATTCCACTACATCCCAAAGGTGTTCTATTGGATTAAGATCTGGTGACTGTGGAGGCCATTGGAGTACAGTGACCTCATTGTCATGTTCAAGAAACCAGTGGTGAGATGATTGGAGCTTTGTGACATGGTGCATTATCCTGCTGGAAGGAGCCATCAGAAGATGGGTACACTGTAGTCATAAAGGGATGGACATGGTCAGCAACAATACTCAGGTAGGCCGTGGTGTTTAAACGATGCTCAACCGGTACTAAGGAGCCCAAAATAGGCCAAAAAAAATCCCCAACACCATTACACCACCACCAGCTTGAACCATTGATACAAGGCAGGATGGATCCATTCTTTCATGTTGTTTATGCCAAATTCTGACCCTGCCATCTTAAGTCGCAGCTGTAATCGAGACTCATCAGACCAGGTAACTTTTTCCAATCTTCTATTGTCCAATTTTGGGGAGCCTGTTTCGAATTGTAGCCTCAGTTTCCTGTTCCTAGCTGGCAGGAGTGGCACCCAGAGTGGTCTGCTGCTGCTGTAGGCCATCTGCTTCAAGGTTCCATGTGTTGTGCATTCAGAGATGGTATTCTGCATACCTTGGTTGTAACGAGTGGTTATTTGAGATACTGTTGCCTTTCCGTCATCTTGAACCTGTCTGCCCATTCTCCTCTGACCTCTGACATCAACAAGGCATTTTCGTCAACACAACTGCCGCTCACTGGATATTTTCTCTTTTTCTGGCCATTCTCTGTAAACCCTAGATATGGTTGTGCATGAAAATCCCAGTAGATCAGCCCATCTGGCACCAACAACCATGTCACCTAAATCCCCTTTTTTCCCCATTCCGATGCCCAGTTTGAACTTCAGCAAGTTGTCTTCACCACGTCTGGATGCCTAAATGCATTGAGTTGCTACCATGTGATTGGCTGATTAGCAATTTGTGTTACCAAACAATTGAACAGGTGTACCTTATAAAATGGCCGGTGAGCGTATAATTGTGAAGGAATTGCATTGCACACCTACTCCTTCCTGCCCCCTCCGCCATTCACAGAGCTCATAGGCACCTTTCACATGGGCCAGTTTTACATACCTTTCGCATGATCAGCCAGAGGGAGGTAAAAACAGGCGTTTGAGCTGTGGTTTACTTTTCTGGGATAATAGGATAGGGGGAGAGGGGGTAGGCACTACCCCAAGGAACATGCATTAATGCGGAATACATTTTGTTCAAATTCCATTCAGCCAGAAGCATTAAAAAAAAAAAATAATGACATATGCAAGGGAAGAAAGTCTTTTAAATTGCCAGCAAATTACATTTCCCTGCTGGTTTCCTAAAAAAAGAAAAAAAAAAAGAAAGAAAAAGCACACAGGTCTGCCAAAATACATAGCAGACCCTTGAGGGTCTGAAAGTCCAAATAGCGAGTGTTTGTTCCGAACTTATGTTCAGTCCATTAATCCCTAGTCAGCATTGGCTGCCTTTATATTCTCCTAATCAAGTCTTCATTACCCTTTGGAGTATCGTATCAAATAAGTCTGTATAGAGAAATTTTGTTTTTTTTATGTTTTATGTTTTGGACTTGTTTCCAGGATGGCTGTCATTGTCCCTAAAAATGAAGTAAACCACCTAAGGCCCCCACAAGAAAAAACCAAAAAAAAACCTCATAAATACACATTTATTTCCTTGAAAGAGCTTGAGCCAAAAACGGCACAGGAAGGATTAATCACGTCAGAGCTCCTGGAAATATCGGACATATCAGTAGGTGTAAGCAAATGCGTAAAACCTAGATTAAGCCTGTCGGAGCATTGACATTAGCATAAAATCATCAGATGTTCAGCAAATCTGGGGAAGCATTTGTCGGTATGCTGCGTTAACACCAGATTTAAAACAAGCCAGCAGGAGAAAGGAGCTCTCTTTATTGTAATATTAACATTTGCGAAGCATGGATGGTGGACAGTCAGAGCCTACAGTGCTAGATGCCAAATCTCTTCCATTGCTGTGAAATATGAATGTGGCATATGCTTGCCTCCATGGGGAGTCCATTGAGCTATCCCAGTGATGGAGAAAAAGAGGCTGTATGCATAGTAAAATAGAGACATAACTCTCCGTGATGGCCTTTTTTTGGATATGAGATGATTCTTCCTGGCATCAGCACAAACGCTCGCGTCACCTAAGAAGGTGCGTTTGTAGAAATTGTTTAAGAAAAGGATGAACCTTACTGAAATGGTATAAAGAACAAAATAATTTCAGAAGAAAATGTTGTGTATTGAATTTGTCTATAATTGTTATCATACTGTATGTGTATTTTAAATGATAGAGACAGAATATCAACCAAAAATCCAGAAAAAACACATAATACAGATGTTATAAACTGAGATGCAGTTCAAAAAGTAAAATGAGTATTTGATCCCCTACCAACCAATATATCTGGCTCCCACAGACTGGCTACAGTAGGTGCTCATGTGTTACACAGATTAGTCCTGTCAATTTAAGAAGGTGCTCCTAATGACAACTCGTTCTGTGTATAAAAGAAACCTGTCCACAGAATCTTTCTTTCATTCAAACCTCACCATCATGGGCAAGACCAAAGAGCTGTCAAAGGACGTCAGGGACATTATTGTAGACCTGCACAAGGCTGGAATGGGCTACAAGACCATCAGCAAGAAGCTTGGTGAGAAGGAGATAACCGTTGGAGCGATTTTTCGCAAATTGAAGAAATACAAAATACCAACCTCGGTCTGGAGCTTCATGAAGGATTTTGCCTCATCAGGTAAGGATGATCTTGGGAATAGTGAAGGATCAGCCCAGAACTACACAGGAGGAGCTTGTGAACAATCTCAAGGCAGTTGGGACCACAGTCACCAAACAAACCATTGGTAACACAATACGCCGTCATGGTTAGAAATCCTGCAGCGCCCTCAAGGTCCCCCTCCTCAAGAAGGCACATGCACAGGCCTGTCTGAAGTTTGCCAGTGAACATCTAAATGAATCAGAGAAGAATTGGGAGAAATTGCTATGGTCAGGTGAGACCAAAATTGAGCTATTTGGCATTAACTTGACTTGCCGTGTTTGGAGGGAGAAAAACGCTGACTATGGCCCTAAGAACACCATCCCTATAGTCAAGCACAGAGGTGGAAACATTATGCTTTGGGGCTGTTTCTCTGCTAAGGGTACAGGCTGACTTTCCAACATAGAGGGGGGCCATGTATTGTAAAATCTTGGATGAGAACCTTCTTCCCTCAGCCAGAACACTGAAGATGGGTCATGGATGGGTCTTCCAGCATGACAATGACCCAAAACATACCACTAAGGCAACAAAGGAGTGCCTCAAGAAGAAGCACATTAAGGTCATGGAGTGGCCTAGCCAATCTCCAGACCTTAATCCTATAAGAAATTTATGGAGGGAGCTGAAACTTCGAGTTGCCAGCCAAGTGCAAGTGACAGCCAAGAAACCCTAAAGGGGTTGTAAAGGATTTTTTTTTTAACCACTTCAGCCCCGGAAGGATTTACCCCCTTCCTGACCAGAGCACTTTTTACAATTCGGCACTGCGTCGCTTTAACTGCTAATTGCGCGGTCATGCAATGCTGTACCCAAACGAAATTTGCGTCCTTTTCTTCCCACAAATAGAGCTTTCTTTTGATGGTATTTGATCACCTCTGCCGTTTTTATTTTTTGCGCTATACACGGAAAAAGACCGAAAATTTTGAAAAAAAATGATATTTTCTACTTTTTGTTCTAAAAAAAATCCAATAAACTCAATTTTAGTCATACATTTAGGCCAAAATGTATTCGGCCACATGTCTTTGGTAAAAAAAATGTCGATAAGTGTATATTTATTGGTTTGCGCAAAAGTTATAGCGTCTACAAACTAGGGTACATTTTCTGGAATTTACACAGCCTTTAATTTATGACTGCCTATGTCGATTCTTGAGGTGCTAAAATGGCAGGGCAGTACAAAACCCCCACAAATGACCCCATTTTGGAAAGTAGACACCCCAAGGAATTTGCTGAGAGGCATGTTGAGCCCATTGAATATTCATTTTTTTTGTCCCAAGTGATTGAATAATGACAAAAAAAAAAAAAAAAAAAAAAATTACAAAAAGTTGTCACTAAATGATATATTGCTCACACAGGCCATGGGCATATGTGGAATTGCACCCCAAAATACATTTAGCTGCTTCTCCTGAGTACGGGGATACCACATGTGTGGGACTTTTTGGGAGCCTAGCCGCGTACGGGGCCCCGAAAACCAAGCACCGCCTTCAGGATTTCTAAGGGCGTACATTTTTGATTTTACTCCTCACTACCTATCACGGTTTTGAAGGCCATAAAATGCCCAGATGACATAAACCCCCCCCCAAATGACCCCATTTTGGAAAGTAGACACCCCAAGCTATTTGCTTTGAGGCATGTTGAGTCCATGGAATGTTTTATATTTTGACACAAGTTGCGGGAAAGTGACAATTTTTTTTTTTTTTTTTTTTTTTTTTGCACAAAGTTGTCACTAAATGATATATTGCTCACACAGGCCATGGGCATATGTGGAATTGCACCCCAAAATACATTTAGCTGCTTCTCCTGAGTACGGGGATACCACATGTGTGGGACTTTTTAGGAGCCTAGCCGCGTACGGGACCCCGAAAACCAAGCACCGCCTTCAGGATTTCTAAGGGCGTACATTTTTGATTTTACTCCTCACTGCCTATCACAGTTTCGGAGGCCATGGAATGCCCAGGTGGCACAAACCCCCCCCAAATGACCCCATTTTGGAAAGTAGACACCCCAAGCTATTTGCTGAGAGGCATGGTGAGTATTTTGCAGCTCTCATTTGTTTTTGAAAATAAAGAAAGACGAGAAAAAAAAATTTTTTTTTTCTTTTTTCAATTTTCAAAACTTTGTGACAAAAAGTGAGGTCTGCAAAATACTCACTATACCTCTCATCAAATAGCTTGGGGTGTCTACTTTCCAAAATGGGGTCATTTGGGGGGTTTTTTTGCCACCTGGGCATTCCATGGCCCCCGAAACTGTGATAGGCGGTGAAGAGTGAAATCAAAAATTTACGGCCTTAGAAAGCCTGAAGGCGGTGCTTGGTTTTCGGGGTCCCGTACGCGGCTAGGCTCCCAAAAAGTCTCACACATGTGGTATCCCCGTACTCAGGAGAAGCAGCAGAATGTATTTTGGGGTGTAATTTCACATATTCCCATGGCATGTTTGAGCAATATATCATTTAGTGACAACTTTGCGCAAAAAAAAATAAAAAAAATAAAAAATTGTCTCTTTCCCGCAACTTGTGTCACAATATAAATTATTCCATGGACTCAACATGACTCTCAGCAAATAGCTTGGGGTGTCTACTTTCCAAAATGGGGTCATTTGGGGGGGGTTTGAACTGTCCTGGCATTTTATGCACAACATCTAGAAGCTTATGTCACACATCACCCACTCTTCTAACCACTTGAAGACAAAGCCCTTTCTGACACTTATTGTTTACATAAAAAAATAATTTTTTTTTGCAAGAAAATTACTTTGAACCCCCAAACATTATATATTTTTTTTAAAGCAAATGCCCTACAGATTAAAATGGTGGGTGTTTCATTTTTTTTTTTCACACAGTATTTGCGCAGCGATTTTTCAAACGCATTTTTTGGGGAAAAAACACACTTTTTTACATTTTAATGCACTAAAACACACTATATTGCCCAAATGTTTGATGAGATAAAAAAGATGATCTTAGGCCGAGTACATAGATACCAAACATGACATGCTTTAAAATTGCGCACAAACGTGCAGTGGCGACAAACTAAATACATTTTTAAAAGCCTTTAAAAGCCTTTACAGGTTACCACTTTAGATTTACAGAGGAGGTCTACTGCTAAAATTACTGCCCTCGATCTGACCTTCGCGGCGATACCTCACATGCATGGTGCAATTGCTGTTTACATTTGACGCCAGACCAACGCTTGCGTTCACCTTAGCGCGAGAGCAGGGGGGACAGGGGTGCTTTTTTTTTTTTTTTTTTTTCTTTATTATTATTATTTTTTTATCTTATTTTTAAACTGTTCCTTTCATTTTTTTTTTTTTTAAATCATTTTTATTGTTATCTCAGGGAATGTAAATATCCCCTATGATAGCAATAGGTAGTGACAGGTACTCTTTTTTGCAAAAATTGGGGTCTATTAGACCCTAGATTTCTCCTCTGCCCTCAAAGCATCTGACCACGCCAAGATCGGTGTGATAAAATGCTTTCCCAATTTCCCAATGGCGCTGTTTACATCCGGCGAAATCTAAGTCATAAAATGCTCGTAGCTTCCGGTTTCTTAGGCCATAGAGATGTTTGGAGCCACTCTGGTCTCTGATCAGCTCTATGGTCATCTGGCTGAATCACCGGCTGCATTCTCAGGTTCCCTGTTGAGACAGGAGAGCCAGAGAAAAACACGGAAGACGTTGGGGGGGGGGGGGGCATTCCCTCCGACTGCTTGTAAAAGCAGTCTAGAGGCTAATTAGCCACTAGGATTGCTTTTACATGAAAGCTGACCGCTGGCTGAAAAGAATGATACCAAGATGATACCTAAACCTGCAGGCATCATTCTGGTATAACCACTCAAAGTCGTGAATGGCGTACCTGAAGACAAAAAAATGGTTAACAATAAAGCACAGTAAACGGTAAGGTATAAATAATTACATACCTGAAAAGCAAACATGATAAAACATAATAACAATAAAACATTGCAGAATAGAATACAGTAAAAAAGAGCAGAACAATAGAGAGAGAATAGAGAGAGAGAGAACAATAAAACGCCAACTATTTTTTTTTTTATTTTATATTTTTGTTTGTGTTTTTTTTTTTTTTTCACTTTTTTTTGTAACTAACTTTTATAACTGTAACCGGTTCCAGGTTCGGGTCTCTCAAAATGCGATGGCATCTTGGGAGACCCTGTGAAAGTGTGCCTAGTCTGTGCAATGCTGTACCCTACGCTAATAGTCAACTAGTGAATGGTAGCATTCAAAACATTCACCAATGCAAAGACCAGGATTGTCAGGACAGGTGGGACAATAATAGTGGGTGTCACGCCTATATCCGCGCTTGCTGCAGACACGACATCTTTTTTTGGGGGGTTCGTTGGGTAGGGGTACTCGGGAGGACATAAAAATGCCTCTCATGCAGCCGACTGCATTTGGTTGGGGATGTGAATGGGGGAAGTACGGGCGCTGCAGAAGTGGTGGGTTCCCAATTAGGATTGGCGAATGCAGCAGGAAGGGCACTATGGGCACGACGGGACTGTGTTTGTCTTTTTGGTGGCAGCGGGACACTACTTGTGCTTGCCACCTCACCAGCTTGAACTGCACTTATGGGACTCGCCACGTCACCAAGTGTTACTGCAGTGCTGGTTTGACTACGACCGGGGTGTACTAGGCCGCTGGCGCTTGCCAGTTCACCAAAACGCTACCAAAAAAACTGTTAGCGATCGCAGGGATCAGGCCTGACTCTGCGAACGCTGCAGTTATGCGTTTAGTGTTTTGTAAGTGTCAGTGATCGATCGATACTGCACTTGGGTGGGCTGGGCTGGGCCGGGCGGAGGGGCAAAACGCAGGTGCTAGCAGGTATCTGGGCTGATCCCGCTAACACTGCGTTTGTGGGAACCCTAAACTGCTGGGGACGCTAGTATAGATCTGATCGGATCAGATATTGATGCGATCAGATACTATACCACTAAGGGAGGTGTATGCTGCGTGCGCGGGTGTCAGCGGTACTGGCGCTAATCTGACGCTGCCTGGGGCTTGTGCTTGCCAGTTCACCAAAACGCTACCAAAAAAACTGTTAGCGATCGCAGGGATCAGGCCTGACTCTGCGAACGCTGCAGTTATGCGTTTAGTGTTTTGTAAGTGACAGTGATCGATCGATACTGCACTTGGGTGGGCTGGGCTGGGCCGGGCGGAGGGGCAAAACGCAGGTGCTAGCAGGTATCTGGGCTGATCCCGCTAACACTGCGTTTTTGGGAACCCTAAACTGCTGGGGACGCTAGTATAGATCTGATCGGATCAGATATTGATGCGTTCAGATACTATACCACTAAGGGAGGCGTATGCTGCGTGCGTGGGTGTTAGCGGTACTGGCGCTAATCTGACGCTGCCTGGGGCTGGTGCTTGCCAGCTCACCAAAACGCTACCAAGAAAACTGTTAGCGATCGCAGGGATCAGGCCTGACTCTGCGAACGCTGCAGTTATGCGTTTAGTGCCTTGTAAGTGACAGTGATCGATCGATACTGCACTTGGGTGGGCTGGGCTGGGCCGGGCAGAGGGGCAAAACGCAGGTGCTAGCAGGTATCTGGGCTGATCCCGCTAACACTGCGTTTTTGGGAACCCTAAACTGCTGGGGACGCTAGTATAGATCTGATCGGATCAGATATTGATCCATACAGATACTATACCACTAAGGGAGGCGTATGCTGCGTGCGTGGGTGTTAGCGGTACTGGCGCTAATCTGACGCTGCCTGGGGCGACGCATATCACCGCCGGGCGATCGGGGGGCTAAACCTTTATTCGGTAATAAACGGCGGGTCCCCTGACACTATAAAAAATAAACGAACTAACCAGCGTCAACCGTAACGGTTATACGGTGATCAGTGGTGAAAGGGTTAACTAGGGGGGCAATCAAGGGGTTAAAACATTTATTAGGTAGTATAGGGGGATCCCTGTCGCTATAAAACGCTGACGGCGAACCTAAATATTTACCTCACTAACTAGCGTCACCAGCGACACTAATACAGCGATCAGAAAAATGATCGCTTAGCAACACTGGTGACAGGGGGTGATCAAGGGGTTAAAACTTTATTAGGGGGGTTAGGGGGGTACCCTAGACCTAAAGGGGGCCTAACACTCACTGCCCTAACACTGTAACTGTCACAAACTGACACCAATACAGTAATCAGAAAAAAAAAAAAAAATAAAAAAAAAAACCTGCTTGGTGTCAGTTTGTGACAGGGGGGGGGGGTGATCGGGGGGGGATCGGGGGGCGATCGGGGGGGGGATCGGGGTGAAATGTATGCCTGGCATGTTCTACTGTGTGTGTGTGTTTGTGTAACTCACAGTTCAGTCTTCTCTCCTCGGCCCGGAACGGAAAATACCGAGCCGAGGAGAGATGACATCATTTCCTCTGCCTCTGTTTACAATACAGAGGCAGGGAAATGATTCCATTGGCTGGGAGCGATCGCGAGGGGGGGGCCACGAATGGATGGCCTCCCCCTCACCACCGATCGCCGGGGGACATTTGCCGACCGCCGCAGGCACCGGGGGGGGGGTCCGATCGGACCCCCCACCCGCGGGCAGGCAGGGACGTACAGGTAAGCCCTTTTGCCTGCCCGTGCCGCTTTGCCGACGTACATCGTCGTGCGGCGGTCGGCAAGTGGTTAAATAACAAACATGTTATACTTACCTCCTCTGTGTAAGGGTTTTGCACAGAGTGGCCACGATCCTTCTCTTCTTGGGTCCCCCAGCGGCGCTCCTGGCTCCTCCATGCATTAAGTGCCCCCTCGGAGACCCGCATTCCAAGGGGACACTCGTGCGGGCGCGCTCCAAGTCCTGCTTCTGCGTCCATTCACAAAGACAGCAGGACTCGGCCCCGCCCCCGATGTCACTGGATTGGATTGACAGCAGAGGGAGCCAATGGCTGCGCTGCTATCAATCTATGCAATGAGGAACCAAGACACAGCTGGAGCTGCTGTGCTCGTCCCTATCGATCGGAACGTTCGGGTTCAGGTAAGTAAAAGGGGGGCTCTGGGGGGCTGCTGCACTACAAAAGGGTTTTCACCTTAATGCATAGAATGCATTAAGGTGAAAAACCTTGATGGTTTACAACCCCTTAAGTATTTAGAGAAGACCTGTAAAGAAGAGTGGACCAAAATCCCTGTGTGCAAACCTGGTCACCAACTACAAGAAATGTCTGACCTCTGTGCTTGTCAACAAGGTTTTCTCCACCAAGTCATGTTTTGCTTGGGGATCAAATACTTATTTTACTCACTGAATTGTAACTCAATTTATAATGTTTGTATCGTGTTTTTTCTGGATTTTTGGTTGATATTCTGCCTCTATCATTTAAAATACACCTATAATAAAAATGTATTTCTTTGTAAGGGGTAAACTTACAAAATCTTCAGGGGATCAAATAATTATTTTCCCCACTGCATATACACTGTATCTCACAAAAGTGAGTACACCCCTCACATTTTTGTAAATATTTTATTATATATTTTCATGTAACAACACTAAAGAAAAGATACTTTGCTACAATGTAAAGTAGTGAGTGTACAGCTTGTATAAGTGTAAATTTGCTGTCCCCTCAAAATAACTCAACACACAGCCATTAATGTCTAAACCGCTGGCATCAAAAGTTAGCACACCCCTAAGTGAAAATGTCCAAATTGGGCCCAATTAGCCATTTTCCCTCATGTGACTCGTTAGTGTTAAAAGGTTTCAGGTGTGAACGGGGAACAGGTATGTTAAATTTGGTGTTATCCCTCTCACTCTCTCTTACTGGTCACTTGAAGTTCAACATGGCACCTCATGACAAAAAACTCTCTGAGGATCTGGAAAAAAGAGTTGTTGCTCTACATAAAGATGGTCTATGCTATAGGAAGATTGCCAAGACCATGAAACTGAGCTGCAGCACAGTGGCAAAGACCATACAGCGGTTTAATAGGACAGGTTCTACTCAGAACAGGCCTCACAATGGTCGACCAAAGAAGTTGAGTGCACGTGCTCAGCGTCATATCCAGAGGTTGTCTTTGGGAAACAGACATATGAGTGCTCAGGTGTGAAAGGGGAGCAGGTTTGTTGAATTTTGTGTTATCTCTCTCACTCTCTCATACTGGTCACTGGAAGTTCAACATGGCACCTCATGGCAAAGAACTGAAAAAAATTATTGTTGCTCTACATAAAGATGACCTAGGCTATAAGAAGATTGCCAAAACCCCGAAACAAAGAAGTTGAGTGCATGTGCTCAGCGTCATATCCAGAGGTTGTCTTTTGAAATAGATGTTTGGGGGGTCAGCCTGTCAGTGCTCAGACCATGCGCCGCACACTGCATCAAATTGGTCTGCATGGCTGTTGTCCCAGAAGGAAGCCTCTTCTAAAGATGATGCACAAGAAAGCCCGCAAGCAGTTTGCTGAAGGCAAACAGACTAAGGACATGTATTATTGGAACCATGTCCTGTGGTCTGATGAGACCAAGATAAACTTATTTGGTTCAGATGGTGTAAAGCGTCTGTGGCGACAACCAGGTGAGGAGTACAAAGGCAAGTGTGTCTTGCCTACAGTCAAGCATGGTGTTGGGAGTGTCATGGTCTGGGGCGGTAGTGCTGCTGGCACTGGGGAGCTACAGTTCACTGAGAGAACCATGAATGCCAACATGTACTGTGACATACTGAAGCAGAGCATGATCCCTCCCTTCGGAGACTGGTATGCGGGGCAGGATTCCAACATGATAACTACCCCAAACACACCTCCAAGACGACCACTGCCTTGCTAAAAAAAGCTGAGGGTAAAGGTGATGGACTGGCCAAGCATGTCTGCAGACCTAAGCCCTATTGAGCATCCGTGGGGCATCCTCAAGCAGAAGGTGGAGGAGTGCAAGGTCTCTAACATCCACCAGCTCTGTGATGTCATCATGGAGGAGTGGAAGAGGACTCCAGTGGCAACCTGTGAAGCCACACAAAATATTGACACTTTGGGCCCAATTTGGACATTTTCACTTAGGGGTGTACTCACTTTTGTTGCCAGCGGTTTAGACATTAATGGCTGTGTGTTGAGTTATTTTGAGGGGACAGCAAATTTACACTGTTATACAAGCTGTACACTCACTACTTTACATTGTAGCAAAGTGTCATTTCTTCAGTGTTGTCACATGAAAAGATAGAATAAAATATTTACAAAAATGTGAGGGGTGTACTCACTTTTGTGAGATACTGTATACTTGATTTTTTTTATTTTTAGCAATTTACAAAATGTAAAGTGAGCGAACAGAAGAAAAATCGAATCCAATGTATTTAAAGATCGAGGTTAGACAAGCATTTAGCACTTTCTTTTTCAAGGATATATGCGGTGCCATAAAATTACGCTGAGAATTTCTTCGCTGCCTGATGTATGTAACTGGTTTATGTTTACACCACCTGAAAGCAGTTACATGTACAACTGGCCAAAGATTTGCAGATCTCTTGCCAAGAACGATGACAGGCAATGAAACATCTGCTTTGCTTTGATCATATCATTACACCATTGGGATACTCCCCGACTAAACCGACAGGTGCTAGTGCCACACGCCTTGCTCAATTGTCTTTATATAAAAGGCCACCTACAAAGAGAATTTTGAATAAGTTGAAAAGTCTTAGATTTCTTTTTCCTGTAGCACTACCCCAGCAGGAGCCGCTGGTGAATAGGAGATCCCCCACCCTGAACAGCCAGGCACACAAATTATCCACAGCACACTGTAGTCAGAAAACGGTCCTTTGGGTTTTTTGTGTTTTTATTAGGGATATTGAACTTGGATGGGAATATAGGTATTATGGGATGCCCACTTGAGTTTAGCACACCATTTCCAGGGACAATTTCTTCTGTACAGACAATTTACACTCCTCAGGTTCCTCCAGCACAATGATTGCTTGAAGCACTACAACTCCCAGGACCAGCTGGCACATTGTTAGATGATCTGAAAAACAAGTCAGATTATTAGCAGATGCCCATTACAGGCAGGGACCGCGGTCCCCTTTGGTAGTGTAGCAAAGTCTTAGTGCCCAGCTGCCCTTCTGTGGATACTGATCCCAGCACCACCTCTTCAGGCACTGGCAGCCCACCTGGCTGCAGTTGACCCTCTCTCCAACCCTCTTGGCTAAACTTCCACAGTCCTCCCGAGCTGACTCTGCATCCATCTCAGACTGCTCTCACCCAGTCCTCTCAGGCTGCCTCTCAGTCCTCCCCGACTGTAACACTCAACATTCATCAATCGTCTTTTCCCCCTAGAGATTTATCCCACAGTGTTCTTCTCCTGCTGGTCAGGATACCTCTGTGTCATGAAGAGGGTCCCTTCCGCACCCTAGCCCAGGCCTGAAGTCACCCTCCTCCCCAGACTAGGGGGGTTACACTCAAAGGCCACTGACAGCCTCCTAACACCCCATCTCCATCTTCCACCTGAACTCCACTGCCCCAACTGGGCTGACCCTGAGTATTTGAGGGGGCTTGCCCCCTGCCAACTGATCTTTTGGCAAATGGTCGGGGCCCTCAAAATTACTACAGACAGTCCCTCCTAACCTCCACCCCCAGTCTTCTCCAATTTTCTAGAAGTAGGGGGAGGTATCAGAAATGGTTCCTGTAAGGCATCTAGCCCTCCCTGAGTCACTCCCCTGACCCAGATAAAAACACAGGCTGCCAGTCAAGCCTATACATTTTGCCTACTCAACAATAACCTACCAATTCCTATTCTAGAGCACTACATTCGTATTGAACATGATGAAGAAAATATATTAAAACTCTATGGGCAGTGGCGGCTGGTGCTAAACTTTTTTGGGGGCGGCAAACAAACCCCCCCCAAGTCCGTACTCACCCCTTGACCACCGCAGCTTCCCTGGCTTCTCTTCTTGGCCATCCCGGTCTTCTTTAGATCCACCTTTTGTCCTGATTGGCCGGGAGGAGAAGCTGGAAGCCCATAGCGAATATTGATTCACTAGTGTCACAAGTGGGTGGGTTCGGGGTGCAGAGCACCAACCTTTTTCAAGCCAATTAAAGCCTCAGGCTCAAATCACGTGCAAACTAGGGGGCCGCGCCCCTGTGCCCCTCTAGTGACTATGGGGTTTATTTATTAAAACTGGAGAGTGCAAAATATGGTACATGGTAGCCAATCTGCTTCTAATTTCAGCTTGTTCAATTAAGCTTTGACAAAACACTAGAAGATGATTGGTTTCTATGCAGAGCTGCAGCAGATTTTGCACTCTCCAGTTTTAGAAAATCCATCCTTATGCATTGCCTTGATTCCATTGCTAATTATTCTTCATTAGCTGCATGAGACTTAGTTTTAGCGAATGAGCATTAGGGAATGAGCAGTAGCTGCAGAAGAATTTGCATTAGCTGTATGCTGTATGAGAATTAGTATTAGCTGAACTAGCTTCCTGACATAAGGTTATTTATTTATTTATTTTTTGTTAGGATTAAGGTGTTAATACTACTACTACTACTACTACTACTACTACTACTAATAATAATAATAATAATAATAATAATAATAATCAAAATAATAATTAATGAACAAATAAATGTAAAATAAATGCACAAAAAAATAAAAATAATCATAAATAAATAATAAATTAATTAAATAAATGAATACTAAGTAATAGTAAATAAATAATTAACCCCCGACCCTTAAAAAATAAAACAATATTAATAAATAACTAAAAACCCAAACCCCAACACAAAATAAATAAATAAATTACTACTATTATTTTTTGGCTTTGGTTTGGGTGTTTATTTATTATTATTATTATTATTATTATTATTATTATTATTATTATTTCTAATAATTTATTTAAAATTTTTTATGGTTAGGGGTTATTTGACATTTATTTATGTATTTTTACATATTAATCATTTATTTTATTTATTTATGATGATTTATGATGATTTTTAGTTATTTGTGAATTTAGTTTAGATTTATTTATTCATATATTTTTATTATTTTATGTTCTGCAATTTATAGTTTGAGCAGAAAATTGCGTGAATGCGCACAAAAACGTGCAAATGGCCCTTTCTATTAATCTCTATGGGAATAAATACGCACCAAAAATGTCCAAATCTGCCTGATTTGAGCTACAAAAAAAGCTCCAGAACTTTTTTGAGCTTCAGGCGACTTGGAGTGGAGATGTGAACCATCCCCATAGAGAATAATTGATTTTTTCCGCTCCAGCATTTTGGAGCTTTGAGCTTCAAGCTACAAAATGCTGAGGTGTGAATGGGGCAGGGGTTGATTTACTTAAGGAAAATAGACTGTTAACCTTGCAAGAAAATTTTCCTTTGGCTTAGTAAATATGGTGAAAATCAGTTTGCAATGAATACCCAATCAGCTCTAGGGCTGTAGGGAAAGTACCAAAAAAACAGTATTTTTTTCTTGGACTTGATTGAATAATGGAATTCAGCAGAGCTTCACCTCATTGTGCTTATACACTGTACGTCAGCCTGGCTGTTTGCAATCCAACTGAATAGTATGGAGGAAAGAGTGACAACTCTGTAGCTGAACTGAGTAAGCGTTGTCACCCTGGAAGAAGTAGAGTGGCATGCCCTCTGACGAAGTGATGACAAAACGCGTCAGAGTGTGACCACACAGCTATCCAGCGCTCAACTCAACCTGGGTACGCCGCTCTGTGAGAAATTCATCTGGCAGTGAGAGTTCTGACTGATTACGATAGGACTGTCTAATGTTTTGAATGCTGCCTTTTAAACAAATTTCACTTGTAAGTGCATCTAATAAAGGGGGGTATGGGTATTTAATTAATAAACTTTATTTTACGGAATTACGCTATGTATATGCATATTTTGTCATGGGTGACGTGTAGATGGAAGGATGGATCTTGAAGCTCCATGAATGGTTGATTAAGACGGGCATTTATCTATCCTTTATTCGGTGAGTCTATCGCCATAGATGGATAATGCACGAGGTGGGGTGACGGTCGAATAATAAGGATTTATGCCGTTTGGGACACACTTGGATGAACTGATTTGATCGTTTATATGATTATACAGATATACTGGATTTATGGACTTTATGTTTATTTGAATTTTGAAGCGCTGCTAATGCTGGTTTTAATTAGCATATTGTGTGTTATATAAATGTCAGTGGTCCCAAAAATGTGTCAAAAGTGTTCGATCTGTCCACCACAATGTCGCAGTCCTGCTAAAAATCGCAGATCGCCGCCATTACTAGTAAAAAAAAAAAAAATAAAAATGCCAAAAATCTATCCCCTTATTTTGTAGACGTTATAACTTTTGCGCAAACTAATCAATGTACGCTAATTGCGTTTTTTTTAACAAAAATATGTAGAACACATATTGGCCTAAACTGAGGAAGAATAGGAATGGAGAGCACAGAAGAAAATAAATGTGAAGGAAATAAACAAAACCATTCAGCTACCAGAAACCAGACTATTTCTCCTTCACTGAGTAAGCACCAAAACTGACCAAGGGCCTTACAATAGGTGCCAAGGGCCACATGTGGCCCCCCGGGCTGCAGATTGGGCACCAGAGATGAATATGAATGTCCTTCAATATACATCAGAGACATGGTCCCAAGACATCCTTATACTGGGCTGAGGATCCCATCGCTCCTAATTCACCAGGTTCCTCCACCCTATTCAAAGTCGAACAACGACGCGTCTCACTTTAATATATCTTCCCTCTACATGTCAGATGGACACATTCTGTGACTATTTAATCAATTACACATCAGCAGGAGAAACACTACAAATGAACTCTGACACTTTCTATAGAGAGGTATCTGAACATGCTTGTGTACATGTGAGATGAAATAAATCCCTAGTTTATCTATTCCATCTATTTCTAATACTTAAGTCAACTTGCGCCATCTAGTGGCTGATATGAAAATGCAGGAAAGTTTGCTTCATTGATTGCAGCCTTATGTATTACTGTCACTGTTATCTAGATATAAAGATTAACAATAAAATATAAACATGGGCATTCATCATTTCTTTTATCTTTGTTATTCTGTTCTAAAAGCAGCTCCCGAGAGAGAGAGAGAGAGAGAGAGAGAGACATTACCTGCTTAACTTTGTATATTTGTCTTTCTGAAATATTTTTTTTCCCTATGTTCTAGAATAACTGAAAAGTGCCCTGTAATAGGTTGGTGCTATATAAATGTATAGAACAAGAAAAAAAAAAAAAGGAAAAACCCCCCAAAAGGAACAGATTAGCACGCTTCACAGCTGCTGATTTTCTGCTCCAGGGAGCAGAATTTGCTGGACGCCATATGGGAACTTATACAATAACACCGGCGTTGATGTGGACTTTCACTGGCAGGTAGTTGGGGCCCTACAGCTCTGCACACATGAAATGTTTCCTGATTTAGATGACATTTTATAAATCTGTTAAGCTTTCAATGCTGTGTCTCCCTTTGCTTAGTGTATTGCATTAGGTGCAGAAGTAGGTCTCACTGTGACCTACATGAGGGCCAAGAGGGAGGACCGCCATTCCTACTGACAGATGTAGGAAATGTCAGCTTGTACAGGGCTGCATACTGAAAAGTGAAAAGACGTCAGGGGCCCTGATTCATTGAAATTAGAAACTACATTTTGCAATGAATGAACTATAAAAGTATGTTCTTTACATAAATTCATTTCTGTAATCCCACTAATGTACACTGTATTACCAAAAGTATTGGGACACCTGTCTTTACACGCACACGAAATCTAATGGCATCCCAGTCTTAGTCCATAGGGTTCGATATTGCGCCGGCCCACCCTTTGCAGTTATTACAGCTTCAACTCTTCTGGGAAGGCTGTCCACTCCACAAGGAGTGTGTCTATGGGAATGTTTGACCATTCTTCAGGAAGTGCATTTGTTAGGTCAGGCACTGATGTTGGAGAGAAGGCCTGGCTTGCAGTCTCCGCTCTAATTTATCCCAAAGGTGTTCTATTGGGTTGAGGTCAGGACTCTCTGCAGGCCAGTCAAGTTCCTCTACCCCAAACTCGCTCATCCATGTCTTTATGGACCTTGCTTTGTGCACTGATCCGAATCATTTGGTGGAGGGGGGATTATGGTGTGGGGTTGTCTTTCAGGGAAATGAAGAAATCCTGGACTGCCGCACTATGAAGAAAGGCATCTTTATTATAAATCGTTAAACTCCAACATAAGTCACTTGCGTTAGCTACTGTGCCCTGTATTGTCCCTGTGAAGTGACTTATGTTGGATTTTAACAATTTATAATAAAGATGCCATTCTTCAGAGTGCGGCAGTCCAGGATTTCTTCATTTCCATAGACTTGCACAGAGCCTGCACCTGAATCCAGTCCCAGAGGGTGGGAGCAACTGCATGAGGTCCGGAGGCTTGGTAAGCGGCATTTCCCTCCTAGTTGTCTTTCAGCGGTTGGGCTTGGCCCCTTAGTTTCAGTGAAGGGAACTCTTAAGGCGTCAACATACCAAAACATTTTGGACAATCTCATGCTCCCAACTTTGTGGGAACAGTTTGAGGATGGACCCTTTCTTTTCCAACATGACTGCGTACCAGTACCCCCAAAGCGCACGTGAAGTGCGGCAAAAATATGTTGATTATTTTACGGGTAGGGGGCCATTGCTATGCCAGCAAATTTGTAAATATTTTCTATTTGAAAAAAAATGTTATCTGATAAAATCTTGATTTTGATTTACTGCTTGTGTTTCTTTTAGCTGTCTCCTAGGTTCCCCTAGGTCACTTGTAGTGCCAAGTGGTTTTTCCATTCTTAAATAACACCCATTGTCAATTTAAACACCAACTTAATACAAAAACTGGTACTGAGCATTGAAAGAAGAAGCCACACATTGTATAAAACCTTTTACTCGATGCACATGCACATGTGCGTTATAAAACCAATTTGTGTAAAAAAACAACATCTTGGTTTTACCTTGAATTTTTTTTTTTTTTAGTACATAAACAGGCATGTTTCAAAACATAACATACACAACTCAGGAACTTACAAAGTTCAACATTAAAAAACTGAAGGCAATATCAGACATTATAGTGTCAAAAATGTGTTGATCTTGCCTTCATCAGATGGAGTGATGTCACCCCTGTAAAAGCCACATTTTGAAGATGCACACAAATTGGGAGTCAAACTGGGGATTTCCCTCTAGATCTCATGCCTAATGTCAACATGTGCTAGCTCCCATCATGAGGGATCTATTGATGTGTTTTGGGGGTGCAACCACTTCCTCTCACCTACTTGAGTAGCAAGGAAGGGGTTGCACCCACAAAACACGTACATTGATATCCCCTGATGGCAGATAGCACAAGTTGACACACTGTGTGCATCTTCAAAATTTGGCTTTTAAAATGCAACCAAAATTTTTCTAAATTGGATCAAAAAAATCTAAAATGGTGACATTTTGTTGTTATTTAGATTCTCCCTAATACATCAATCTGTTCTTCAGTTTTTGTTCAACCTCATTGTTTTTTGCTTTATGATGTCTAAATCCCGACTACACACCATTATCTCCTGGATCAGTATTTGTGCACTTGCACTGGTGAAATGAGTAGATTGTTCTTCCACAACATGCACATCACCTAAAAGAAAAAATACACACCATGTATTATAAATATGCAGGCATACCTCTATTACCTGAATCTGTGGTGTCAGACACTGACCTGTTGTGGTGACAATTTCAATCACGTCATCCACCTCTCCTCCCTCCACATCCTGAGGTTGTGGTGTCCTCTGTTCCCCTTCTTCACAGGAGGAAGGGGGTTCCTGGTGTCCTCAGATGTCCCGAGTTGTTTCTCCCCTATGAGAATGAAACAAAAGGTATACTTAGTACACAGATATTTGAGGCCAGAAATAGGAATATGAAACATTGCTTGGAAGTGGGGTACAAGTGTCTGTTTTGGCAGAGTTCCAAGCTGAAGACATGTTTTTTTACCTTACCAAAGCTGGAATACTTACCTTTTTTGGATAAGTTTCACACATGGAGACACCCCAAGTATCCACTGGAGTACCTGCGTGGGACACCCTGAAAAGTTTGTTCTGGTGTCCAACACTAGTGCTCCTGAGTCCAGATGTGTAAACAGCCGCTGAGTGTCCTCTCCTTACATTACACTGAATCAAGTTTGCAATTCATTCTAGTTTCAAACATATCTAGACAACAATGTCCTAAACTTCTTTTAATACAAATTAGCATGACCAAATGTAGTTAACCCTGTATCTGCCAAAAACATTGTATTTAGTTGGCAAACGAACGATATTTACTGCGACCGATTACTGTGTCCACGAACATGAAAGTAGCCATTTAAAACTGTACAACAGTAAAGAAAAGCACATGGAGCAGCACGCAAGTAATAATAATAATAGGGACACATGACAACTACTTACTTTTTAGAAGCACTTTCTTGAACTTTCTGTACTGATCGTGCTCCCTCAATTTCAGGTCTGACCAGCGTTTCCTCAATTGCCCCTTGGATCGTCGTACCCCAAAATTCCTGTGCAGACTTCTCACTACTTTAGACATGATCTTGGCCTTTCTCACATTTGGGTTTAGGTAAGGTCTATACTTCCCATCATAGTTGGCCCTCTTCAAGATGTCCACCATCTCTACCAAGGCCATATTTGAGGCCTTAAATCTCCTGTAGGATCGTGACGTTTCTGGCTCTGGGCTTTCCTCCTCGTTACTGCTATTACGCAGCTGCTGTGTCTCCGCCATGTTCCTCTCCCACTGCGACAAAAGAGAAGGGGCGGGGAATATTCTAGAAAGAATGTCAGGGGTGGGTGGCGCGGGCGGAGTTTCACGCATACGCAGTGTATATAAAGCTAACACGCATGTGTCGTACCTACGTTCTGTGTGCGGAGGAAGGAGGACCGGAAGCGCTGAACGTTCTAACGAAGGTAACATTTTAACTTGGGACATCAGTGGCCTATACTGATTCGAGATTGAGGCATATATTGGGATAAGATTAGGAGAGTTTAGCCTGATATTAGTGTTTTTGTCTTGTGTTTTGTCTTGCAGCAAATATGAAACAATTCAAAGACCCTGAATTCATGGGCCAGTTCATAGACAGATACAGGGATATTAGAAATTTGTGGGAGGTTAAAAACCCCTTATATCGAAATAAACCAGCTAAGAAGGCATCGCTGGAGAAACTTCTGCAATTTGTGAAGACGTAGGTCCCCGACGCAGACATCGAGTTTGTGGATAAGAAAATTGGTAGCTTGAGAAGCACGTATAGGAAGGAGCTTAATAAGGTCCAGGCTTCCATGAAATCAGAAGCAGCAGCAAAGGATATGTATGTACCCAGTATGTGGTACTACAACAGGATGCGGTTTCTGGAAGACCAGGTTGAAGCCAGGGAATCAATTTCTACACTTCCATCCACCCTTCCCTCAACCCCAGCTGAGGCTTCTGAGGACCAACCTGGGCCTTCCATCCTGGAAAAATTTGAGGAGCTCAGCTGGAGCCAGGAATAGTATTATTTAACATATTTATTGTCCGAAAATTAGTGTTGTAACTTGATGTTATTATTGATAACGAATGATTTAACAAAAAGTGTTTTACATATCAATAGACAGTAGGGGCCAAAAATGATTCTGACAAGAATGAAAAATGCTGGGCTCAGAATGATAGTCTTTTCTATTTATTAACATTCAACTTGCAACAGTCATGAGCTGAAAATTGTGTGTGATTGATGAACCAAAAACTAAAAGTATGTTCCTTTTTCATACACTGGAAGACCTCAGCCAGGACGAGGCTCTGGAATGTGGCAGACAGGAGGAGGCGGGGGTAAGTGTCAGCCAGGAGGTGACGGGGTAAGTGTCAGCCAGGAGGTGGCCAGGCCCAGTATCCTCACCCAATCCCAGGTGCCTCCCCTCCGCCTTACAAAAAAAAGGGCCAGGAAGGGGAGTAACATGTAGGAGGAAGCACTGGGCCTCATTAAGGAGGCTAATGCGGCCCTGAAAACACCCCCCGACGCTAAAAATGCCTATGGCTGCTATGTAGCTGCAAAATTGCAGCAACTGGAGGAGGGCCAACACCTCATCTGTGAGAAGATTATTTTTCAGGCCATTCATAAGGGGTTGAGGGGCCAAATGACTGATAACATGCACTTATGTGCGCTCGCCCATCCTCCTCCTGCCACAAGTCCACCTCCAGAGTCACAGTCTCCAAGGAAGGTTGCATGGAAGGCTGCAGGGGAGGCTGCAGGGAAGTGTGGAGGGAAGGCTGCAGGGAAGACATGAAAGTGATGTCCTGGGTTCAGTCTGGTCTGACAGAACACGCAGGCTGTTGTAGTACCACAGCCTGGGGACATATATGTCATCTGCTGCTGTTCCTGATCTCTGGGAGTCCTGAACCAGATTGTGCTCCCTATTATATGGACTTCTCAGGCTACCAATTTTTATTTACAAAGAGTTGATGTGTGCCCTGGGATACAAAGGCTTTGCAAATTCAAGCAGTTTCTCCAGCGTTGCCTTCCTCTTTATTTTGTTATGAGCCAGAATAAATGGAGATTTTTTTTATATGGAAATATTTGTCTATGTGTTTTTCTTCAAATAGGACAATTTGTTTGTGAGTAGGCAAAATACAATGTCAAATTAACAAGAGACACCAACCAACCTCCTTGAGCTTTAAAAATACAAGATAATAATGTTGTGGAAACTGGACACAAAAAAAAAAATTATGGAGATCACTAGAAAATAATTTAAAAATAATCAAAAAAACAAGAGATCTTGATTAAAAAAAAAAAGATGACTATAGAAAATAATTCTAAACATTATTATGGAGATCTGACTTTAAAAACAAAAAAGATTATTCAGGAGATCACAAGAAATAATACAGAAATAAGTTTGTGAGAACTCTGTGTGCATATCAGCAGCAAAACAAATTTATTATTCTAGCATTATAAAGAACAAAAGAATGCGCTGCATTAAAAGATTCAATAATTTGTAGCGTGACCAATGCGCTATCTCCATTACGAACGCTAGTTTTACCAGACCGAGCGCTTCCGTCTCGTACTTGATTCTGAGCATGCGTGGTTTTTTGCGTGTCGGACTTGCATACAGACAAATGGCATTTTTCCATCGGAAAAATAGAGAACCTGCTCTCAATTTTTTGCTGGCGGAAATGCCGCCAGAAAAAGTCCGATGGAGCATACACAGGGTCGCAATTTCCGACCAAAGGTTCACATCGGACTTTTGCTGGCGGAATTTCCGATCGTGTGTATGAGGCATAAGACTAACCTATTTAGCCCTGTAAAGAAGAAATCGCTATACTATTCATATCTTTTTTGAAGCTGCTTTGGTCCGGCCCTACGCTGAGCTGTCAGCGGCGGCTTCGCTGTGGAGGCGGGTGCAGAGGACACAGCCGACAACAAAACCCCCGTAGTAGGCCTATGAATGATGTCACTTCCCATTCATTTCCCAGCCATTGTCGGCTGTGTCCTATGCAGAGCTTCCACTGCTGGAGACCGGGTAGCTTCATAAAAAAGTATGTATAGCGATTTCTTCTTTACAGATGTCTGTAGATTTTGAGATTTTATTGTTAGGGTGAACTTCTACTTTAAGTTCCTGCATTACAATAAATATAACATTGCAAGGAACTGAGCAGGAATTAAATCTTTGTGCTTTCTTTACAGTCTGCAGGAGAACTCAGAACAAGTCAAAGGTACCAGCTACTGTTTGCGATTAAAGTATAATTGCGCTATAGCACTATTGTGTTGTGAACCATATAAACAATAATGAGGTGATTGCAAATCAAAATGCTGGAAACCTAGGCACCCTTTGTATAAGAGATGTCATTTTTATTGTGTATGTGTGCTTGAAATGCCTATATTTTCATATAGCAAAGCAAAGTGTGACTACTAAGATATCGATTTTTTTTTTTTTTTGCTCGCATTAGGTAATTTGTAGAAAAGCGGATCCCCCTTTGTATACACACAGGCAAATATTTCTGAAAGCTGATCACCTGCTGCACAGATGTGATTGGAAATTGATGACTGTACTGAAGGTTTGTTTAAATCATTCTCATATGAAAAGCAGGGAATGCAGCGAGGTTGCTAGGATTTCAAAAGACCTGAGCACCATTGGGAACTCCAATGAGAATAATAATGAATAGGGATTAGTTCAGGCATGTTCAAATCCTAGTCTGAGCCTACCCGAGCTTCCCCGCCAGAAAAAAAGATAATAGTGTGTGTATCACTAGAAATAACCCCCCAACTCTGCTATAGCTGGGACCTTGATGACCATCAGCAGACTTCAGCAGGACTGTCCCAAAGGGGCGGCAGCCCCTGAGGCTGGAAACATCTCTAGCAGGACAAGAATAGGAATGCCCCAGACCCCAGATTATTTATGTTCTCCTCCAGACACCTACCTGAAAAGGCTGGCAAATATATTGGAGATATGGCCATACATCTGTTTGCAGTCTGACATACTGTCAGTCCAAAGAAACCAATAGCTGTTTCAATGACTACAGAGGAGCCAAAGACTAAATTCTACTAGGAGGGTGCTATATGTGTATAATGTAGGAGTATGTAACACACAGAGTGGTCAGTTCCAGGTTCAGGAGTACATAATGCACTGAGTGCAGGGGCCAGGAGTATGTAACACACACACACTGCAGGAGTCAGGAGTGTGCAGGAGTCAGAGGTAAGTAATACAAAGAGTGCATGGGTGTGGAGTACATAACACACAGGAAAGAGAGGCGAGGAGTGTTTGGAGCACAGAGCGCAGGGGTCAGGAGTGTGTGACACCAGGCTGCCAATAGGCCCTGTATTGGGGCCCCATCAGGTCAACAAGTGGACGCTGGCAGTGGCAGTGCTAGGGAGGTGCTTGAGTGGGCAGCCCCCTAATCTACATGTGGGGCGCCACATGCATGGATTCCAATTGTTTTTTTTGAAGGCTTCAAAAAAGGGTGGGCTCGGGAGGCAGAGCACTGCACCCGAAGCCCACCCAGTTGTGTGACGATAGAGAATGAATATTCCCTATTGTCATACTGATTCTCCTCCTAGCCAATTAGGAAACGGGTCCTGAGACCCATCACCTGATTGGCTGAAAGGAGATCTGATCCTATTGGCCGCCAGGAGGAGGAGGAGGGAGGAGATGCTGGAAAAGCCGCTTTGGTCACCCAGAGCAAAGTCGCCGCCCGGAGCGCTGCCCGTCTGCCCATGAGATGGGTTAAGTGCAGGGCCCCGACCTACTGACCGACCTGGGGCACTCGTGACTGCCCCCCCCCCCAAAAAAAAACACCAGCCGCCACTGCAACTAGCCATGACACCAGAGGGGTAAGTGATTGTGTGTGTGTGTGTGTACAGTGTGTGCTGCTGTGCTAGGCATAAGGAGCAGGGTGAAATGATGGTAAAAGAGGGGTTACTGTGCGCTGGGTTGAATTTACACCTAACCTGCTGCACTGTGTACACTAATTACACCTGACCATTGCACTCTGTGCTTTACATAGACCTGACCCCTGCACTATGTGAATTACATGCACCTGACTTGTGCACTGTTGAACACCTGCAAATTCAGGCGAAAGGCTAAACAGGCAAATGTTCAGCCCAAACTCATGCCCGGATCAAACCGTTCACCCATCCCTAGTGTTAAGACCCACTCAGTGAACTATGTATGCCAGGTACTTTCAATACACCCCTTTCAGTAACTTCCGACCAGGTAAGGGCAACATTTCAATACTTTACTTTTGAAAAGTGCAAAATTAACATTCCAAAGTACAGTGACTTGAAAAAGTATTCATACCCCTTGACATTTTCCACATTTTGTCCTGTTACAACCAAAAACGTAAATTTATTTTATTGGGATTTTATGTGATAGACCAACACAAAGTGGCACATTATTATGAACTGGAAGATAAATGATAAATGATTTTCAACATTTTTTACAAATAAATATGTGAAAAGTGTGGCGTGCATTTGTATTCAGCCCCCTTTACTCTGATACCCCTAACTAAAATCTAGTGGAACCAATTGCCTCCCAAGCTTTGAACATCTCACGAACCACTGTTCAATCCATCATCCCAAAATGGAAATAGCATACTACAACTGCAAACCTGCCAAGACATGTCCGTCCACCTAAATTGACAGGAGAGCATTAATCAGAGAACCAGCCAAGAGGCCCAAGGTTACTCTGGAGGAGCTGCAGAGATCCACAGCTAAGATGGGAGAATCTGTCCACAGGACAACTATTAGTCGTGCACTCCACAAATCTGACCTTTATGGAGGAGTTGTAAGAAAAAAGCCATTGTTGAAAGAAAGCCATAAGAAGTCCTGTTTGCAGTTTGTGAGAAGCCATGTGGGAGACACAGCAAACATGTGGAAGAAGTTGCTCTGGTCAGATGAGACCAAAATTGAACTTTTTGGCCTAAAAGCAAAACACTGTGTGGCAGAAAACTAACACTGCACATCAACCTGAACACACCATCCCCACCATGAAACATGGTGGTGGCAGCATCGTGTTGTGGGAATGCTTTTCTTCAGCAGGGACAGGGAAGCTGGTCAGAGTTGATGGGAAGATGGATGGAGCCAAATACAGGGAAATCTTAGAAGAAAACCTGGTAGAGTCTGCAAAAGACATGAGACTGGGGTCCACCACTGAGGTTAACCTTTCAGCAGGACAACAACCCTAAACATACAGCCATAGCTATAATGGAATGGTTTAGATCAAAGCATATTCATGTGTTCGAATGGCCCAGTCAAAGTCCAGACCTAAATCCAACTGAGAATCTGTGGCAAGACTTGAAAATTGCTGTTCACAGACACTCTCCATCCAATATGACAGAGCTTGAGATATTTTTCAAAGAAGAATGGGCAAAAATGTCACTCTCTAGATGTGCAAAGCTGGTAGAGACATCCCCAAAAAGACTTGCAGCTGTAATTGCAGTGAAAGGCGGTTCTACAAAGTATTGACTCAGGGGGGCTGAATATAAATGCACGCCACACTTTTCACATATTTATTTGTAACAAATGTTGAAACCCATTTATCATTTTCTTTCCACCTCACAATTATGTGCCACTTTGTGTTGGTCTATCACATAAAATACCAATAAAATACATTTACGTTTTTGGTTGTGACATGACAAAATGTGGAAAATTTCAAGGGGTATGAATACTATTTCAAGGAACTGTATAACATACAAGAACCGTGTGTTTCCTACATCCCTACTCCTAATTACAGGCTTGTGCTGCCCCGGCATACCTGCAAAGGTGAAGTCCAACAATCAGTGGCACTCTTATGCAGCTGTAAGTCCTCTTTGCTTTGTATGTAAGCCCTTCCACTGCCATTTTACAACACCCACAATTTACTGAGGAGAATTCATACTTCTCCTCTGGGTGAGTAGTTGGCAGGTAGGCTGTACGTGTCATAAAAAGGAAAGCTGTGCTAAAAAAAAAAAAATTTGATATGTGACCATAAACAATGATACATCCATTAAAATCACACAATTGAAAATATATAAAGAATATATAAAAAATTCTTGCAATGTGGTATCACATCAACATTTAGGTTTCCACCAGTGATAAGTGTAAAGAATTGTGATAATAAGGTACATGTCAAGATGCACGGGTAACAAAGTCAAGTCCACTCAGATAGGCTAGTTGAAAGAAAGCCCATTTATATGCAGTTGTATGGAAGGTGACTTTATAATCTTCCTGTCAGCAAAGACATGCAATTTCAACACTCGGAGGGGTGTGATAGGGTGCAATGAGAGAGTGCCTCCACCCACGAAAATACTGCCGCTTACCGACTCCTTAGATCCCCCATTTAAGGAGATCATACACGCCTGTGGCTCTTAAACCCAGCCTCGGGTCTTTCACAGCTAAAGGGACTCCTCAGACTCTCCACGTAAGATGTCATCACATGTGGTAGAAGTATGTTCATTCACCATGAAAGGACATAAGAGGTTCCATAGTGTAACACGTTTTTAAAATTTTATTGGTATAAAAAGGTAATGCACTTACAGTTATGCAGGAGAAGTAAATCGGTATAAAGCGATGGATTAAAAACAAAAACCACGAGCCGGCCGGCTCTCGTATGCTGCCTGTAGCTTCCGGGACTAGCGCGGTATGTGTACATAATGCACAAAGTGTAGGGATCAGGAGTGCGTAACTTATAGGTGTCAGAAGTGTGTAACACACAGGCCAATGTACACAGCAATACCAAAAATTACAGCCTTCTTACAGTACCATAACCTCCCAAAACACCGTCAATATAACTCCCTCTCCCCCCTAGATGTCACCAATACAGATCTCCTCCCACAAACCCCCAGTACAGATTTCTCTCTCCCCCCGTTCAATGTTTCTGGGACAGATCTCTCTCTCACCCAAAATCCAATGAGTGCAGCCCCCCTCCCCCCCAAGTACTGATTGCACTCATCCAAATTCCCCCCCAGTACAGATCCCCCCACTTAAATCTACTGGTGATCTACTGTCTCCCTAAGGTCCATTCCCCAGACTTCAGATTGGGTCAGTGCTCAATGAGGGATAGGCCTCCACTTGGTTATGTCATGTAACGTTGCACTCAGAGCAGAGTATGAACTTTCCTTGGCTCTGTAACGTATCGCAGGGGAATGAGCCAGTGGTGCAGTGGATGTGCCATAAAATTCAAAAAGAAAAAAAGTTGGGCGATCACACTGTCAGACCCAGGGCACCCTGCAAGCAATGAAAGGACTGTTGGGTGTTGTTACTGTGAATACACACTGACAAATAGGTGCTGGGAACCTGGCCTTTTATAGTGAGGGATCTAGCACACAAGGAAGCTCTCATTATAGGCTCTACTAAGCCAATTGACCTAAGTTAAAAGGCCAGGAAGTCCATTATTGGAAGGAAGCCAGTTACTATAGCGGCAAATGGCTGCATTAGTTTGCTGTTTCTGCTAAATCCTGAAAGTTTAGGTTCACCTCAAATAAAACCCCAACCAGTACCTCATTTCTAATTGTTGATATTTTGTTTTCTTTATACTGTAGGCATCACCCCTGGAGGGGCCGCTGAAAATATGCCCAGGTTCCCCTTGCTAGTACAGAGGCTGCCTGCCACATACATAGTTCCAAGCACACCAACAGACAAGATCAGTTTAGGCATACCTCCCAACATTTTGAGGTAGGAATGAGGGACACCTACTAGCAAATTTATGTAGGCATAGGACACGCCCCCTGTCACACCCCCTTAAAGGAGAATTGACCAAAAAAAATCTTAAATAAATCCACAAGGGCTTTTTTTACCACTACTATTCCTTTATATTGGCTTTGAAAATTTACAAATGCAGCAATTTAGAATTTGGATGAAAGGTTTAGCACTGGGAAACACTTTTTGAAAGTGCATATTATATACAACTATACAGATCAGACCAAAATGAGGGGCAAATGAGGGGGAAAGAGGGACAGAGGGACATTGCTCCAAATCAGGGACAGTCCCTCGAAATCAGGGACAGTTGGGAGCTATGGTTTAGAGGATGTCTTTTTGTAGATTTTATTTGCAGAAACTTGAACAGGAGAGGGATAAAGGTGTAGAATATTGCAAAATGATATCAGTAGGAGGACAAACTTTTTACAAAATCTTCTTAAAACAGCCTTTACTGGAGGTAATAGGGAATGGCCATTAATTCTAGGTCTCTGTAAGAGCAAACCCAGTCTATACAGCAACCCCTGGCACTTACTTCCCACTAACAGCAGACATACCTGAGAGTACAAAACTCAGTTCTTACTCACATTTCCCAGGAGCTGTCTGCCACCCAGCTTCCACATGACACTCTTTAGTGAGGGAGACAAAAAAGATAATTCTCCAGACCAGGACTCCCAATGCAATGCCGTCCCAGCAATTCACTTTGGCAACCTTCTCCAGGCCCTTAATTCAACACCAGCCAAGGCCCAAACTGCAAACCCAGTCTCACACTTAGCTGCCTCCCAGGGGCAGTAGCCCCAGAAGAAAAGGAACCCTCGTAGCAAAGGAAGAAAACTCTGTTCGGGCCTCCTAAGCATTTATTATTCTCCCCCAGCCACCTTCTGGGTGCCCCCTCCCAGAGATTGGCTGAAGTCTGATAAATATTCATGACTCAATGGTTTATCCTCCTACTTTATTTTCTGGAAGCTTTTCTCCAGAAGCAAGCAGGAGTAGTCAAGCACCAAGCTTAGGGAAACCTGACCAGAGAAACAGATTCTTACTCCACTTTGCAGTGAAGCCAAAAACTTAATTTAGCCTAAATTTTATGGCAGGGCGCTACAACACTAATTTATTACCATACAACGTCCTCAACTTACTGCTATATGCCCTGGACCCAGCTATATGCATGTTTTTTGAAAACTGTATTTTATGGAGGAATGGCTTAATGCAAAACTCAGTTGTCGATATTACCTGAATAATATAACAGAAAAATGAAAACAAGTGAATAAAAAATGTCCCAACATTAGCTTTTCATTTCATGTTCCTTTTTTGATAAAGTGAATGTATGTCTGCCTTGGCAGATATCCAAGCAACATTGCTATAGCCACAAGAGCAAGAGGTCCTACAGATAAACCTTGTACGGCATGAAGGCATCGCCAGGATTTCCAAGGAATTTAAATGTTATGGTTTGTTGTCCACCGCAGAGCCTATTACCTCTGACCTGTAAATGTTAGAGATCTCATGTATCTAATGATCCCTGGAAGGAACACTGGGTAGTTTTACAATTACAGTATTCAACCCCCCCCTCCCCGGCATTTTTTGTGTTTTGTTGCCTCACAACCTGGAATTAACATGGATTGCTTTAGCAGTGTGTTTGGGGGTCATTATCCTGCTGGAAGGTGAACCTCTGTCCTAGCCTCAAATCACACACAGAGTGGTACAGGTTGTGCTCAAGAATATCTCTGTATTTAGCACCATCCATCTTTCCCTCAACTCTGACCAGTTTCCCAGTCCCGACTGCTGAAAAACATCCCTGCAGTATGATGCTGCCACCACCATGTTTCACTGTGGGGATGGTGTTCTTTGGGTGATATGATGTGTTGGGTTTGCGCCAGACATAGCATTTTCTTTGATGGCCAAAAAGTCCAATTTTAGTCTCATCAGACCAGAGCACCTTCCTCCATACATTTTGGGAGTCTCCCACATGACTTTGCGCAAACTCAAAATGTGCCATTTTGTTTTTTGCTGAAAGTAATGGCTTTCTTCTGGCCACTCTGCCCTAAAGCTCAACTCTATGGAGCGTACAGCTTATTGTCCTATGTACAGATACTCCAGTCTCTGCTGTGAACTCAGCAGCTCCTGCAGGGTTACCTTAGGTCTCTGTGCTGCCTCTCTGATTAATGCCCTCCTTGCCCGCTCCGTGAGTTTTGGTGTGCGCCCGTCTCTTGGCAGGTTTGCTGTTGTGCTTCTTTCTGTGTTCATTTGTGTGTTCTTTCCATTTGGTTATGATAGATTTGTTGGTGCTCCTAAGGATCATCAAAGATTTGGATTTTTTTTTATAACCTAACCCTCACTTGTACTTCTCAACAACATCGTCCCTTACTTGTTTGGAGAGTTCCTTGGTCTTCATGGCAGTGTTTAGTTAGTGGTGCCTCTTGCTTAGGTGTTGCAGCCTCTGGGGCCTTTCAAAAAGGTGTGTATATGTAATGACAGATCATGTGACACTTAGATTGCACTCAGGTGGACATCATTTCACTAATTATGTGACTTCTGAAGCTAATTGGTTTTACCAGAGCTTTTTATGGACTTCATAACAAAGGGGGTGAATACATACGCACATGCCAATTATCATTTTTTTATTTCTGAAAAATAGTTTTATGTATATATTTTTCTAATTTTACTTCACCAACTTAGACTATTGTGTTCTGATCCATCACATATCATTCAGATTAAAAAAAAATTGAACTAAAGGCTGTAACAAAATAGGTAAAAAGCCAAGTGGGGTGAATACTTTTGCAAGGCACTGTAACTGCTCATAAGGTTTTGGATGCAAATAATGAAAGCACATAATACATAATTCGCCCAATGTTTAATAGGAAAAACCCAATAGTTCATTTTTTTGTTTTATGTAGATGTCTGTGTGAACAATCTCTAATAAGAGGGGTTTGGCCATAACTTGTTGCCATACCTTAAGCCTGGGAACATGGGAGATTGCACACCTCCAGCACTGAGTGTATGTAATGGCAAGAGGTGCTGGGATGTGATTTAGGGTCTATTGATGCTGGTTATTGGGGGGATCTATTATCACTAGGGGGATCTATTGTTGCTGGTGGGGGATCTATTTTTGTAGGAGGTCTATTGTTGCTGGTGAGTGATCTCTTGTTGATGGGCAGGTCTTATGATGCAGGGAGGGATCTACTGTTAAAAGGAAGGGGTCTATTGTTGCAGATGTCTATTGAAATCATCCCTGAAGTCGCCAAAAGTAGTGCAGAAGCTACTGGTGCGGCATTGCGGCGCCACAAAGTCGCGTGGCACCAATTTGGATGGTGCGGTTGCTGGCAATAGGTGGCGATTTGACATGTCAAATCGGCCCAATATGAATGTGGGCTTAAAGTCTATAGTACATAAATGTGGTGCTTCTACCTTTGAACTCAAGATAAGGTGTAGGGCAGGGGTGCTCAACCTTTTGAAGAGATAGGGCCACTAAAGTGATTTGGTAACTGCTCGCGGGCCACAATGAAATTACATAGTTAAATAGTAGGTGAGGTTGAAAAAAGACACAAGTCCATCAAGTCCAACCTATGTGTGTGAATATGTGTCAGTATTACATTGTATATCCCTGTATGTTTTGGTCATTCAGGTGCTTATCTAATAATTTTTGAAACTATCGATGCCCCCCCGCTGAGACCACCACCTGTGAAAGGGAATTCCACATCCTGGCCGCTCTTACAGTAAAGAACCCTCTACGTAGTTTAAGGTAAACCTGTTTTCGTCTAATTTTAATGAGTGGCCACGGGTCTTGTTATACTCCCTTCCGTAAAAAAGTTTTTTACCTATTGTGGGGTCACCAGTACGGTATTTGTAAATTGAAATCATATCCCCTCTCAAGCATCTCTTCTCCAGAGAGAATAAGTTCAGTGCTGGCAACCTTTCCTCATAACTAATATCCTCCAGACCCTTTATTAGCTTTGTTGCCCTTCTTTGTACTCGCTCCATTTCCAGTACATCCTTCCTGAGGACTGGTGCCCAGAACTGGACAGCATATACTAGGTGCCGCTGGACCAGAGCCTTGTAGAGTGGGAGAATTAATGCTTTATCCCTGGAGTTAATCCCTTTTTTAATGCATGCCAATATTCTGTTTTCTTTGTTAGCAGCAGCTTGGCATTGCATGCCATTGCTGAGCCTTTCATCTACTAGATTCCCCCAGAGTTTCTCCCCCTAGTTTATAGATTGCCTTCATATTTTTGCCACCCAAATGCATTATTTTACATTTTTCTACATTAAACCTCATTTGCCATGTAGTTGCCCACCCCATTAATTTGTTCAGATCTTCTTGCAAGGTTTCCACATCCTGCGGAGAAGTTATTGACCTGCTTAGCTTGGTATCATCCACAAATACAGAGATTGAATTGTTTACCCCATCCTCCAGGTCGTTTATGAATAAATTAAATAGGATTGGTCCCAACACAGAACCCTGTGGGACCCCACTACCCACCCCTGACCATTCCGAGTATTTCCCAGTTATCACCACCCTCTGAACTCGCCTTTGTAGTCAGGTATTAATCCATGTACTCACGCTATGATCCATTCCAAGAGACCTTATTTTGTACAGTAAATGTTTTTGGGGAACAGATACACCAGATACACCATATCTACGGGCCTTCCTTTATCTAGATGGCAGCTCACCTCCTCGTAGAAGGTTAATAGATTGGTTTGGCAAGAACGATTCTTCATGAATCAATGCTGACTACTGCTAATGATACCGTTTTCATTACTAAAATCTCGTATATAGTCCCTTATCATCCCCTCTAAGAGCTTGCATACTATTGATGCTAGACTAACTGGTCTGTAATTTCCAGGGATGTAATTTTAGCCCTTTTTAAATATTGGCTTTTCTCCAATCCGCTGGTACCATTCCAGTCAGTAGACTGTCAGTAAAAATTAGGAACAATGCTCTGGCAATTATTTGACTGAGTTCCCTAAGTATCCACGGGTGCAAGCCATGCGGTCCCAGTGATTTAATAATGTTAAGTTTCCCAAGTCTAATTCTAATTCTGTCCTCTGTTAGCTATAAGGGTGCTTCCTGTGATGTGGCACAAGGTTAAACACTGCAGTTTTGGTTACTAAAGCCCATCGATTCGCTTGTGAAGACTGAGGAGAAGAATAAATTCAATACCTTCGCCATCTCCCCATCCTAACCAGATGTGCTTCCTCATTCTTTATGGGGCCAATATGGTCTGTCCTCCCTTTTTTACAGTTTACATACTTAACCTCTTCCCGCCCGCCGGCCATTAAATGATGGCTGGACGTCGCGGCTCTCGTTCTGGATGGACGTCATATGATGGTCCTCCAGAACGACCGCTCTCACGTGCCCATGGGGCGTGCATCGTGGCGATCGGTGGTGTGGTGTGTCAGTCTGACACACCGCTGCATTGATCTCGGTAAAGAGCCTCTGATGGAGGCTCTTTACCATGGGATTAGCCATGTCCAATCACGGCAGATCACGATGTAAACAGGAAGAGCCGCTGATCCGCTTTTCCTCACTTGCGTCTGACAGACGTAAGTAGTGAAGAGCCGATCGGCTGCTCTCCTGACAGTCGGGGTCTGTGCTGATTGTTTATCAGCACAGCCCCCCCCCCCAGATGCCCACCCAGGACCATCAGGATGCCGCCAGGACCACCAGGTATGTCACCCTAGACCACCAGGGAAATACCAATCATTGCCCAGGCAGCTGCCAATCAGTGCCCATTCCCAATGCCTGCCAGTGCCATCAGTGATGCCTATCAATGCCATCTATCTGTGCCGCATATCAGTGCCCATCAGTGCCACCTATCTGTGCCACCCATAAGTACCCATCGGTGCAGCCTTTCAGTGCCCATCAGTGTCACCTATCAGTGCCGCCTATCAGTGCCCATCGTCAGTGCCCATGAGTGCCACCTCATTGGTGCAGCCTTATCAGTGCCCATCAGTGAATTAGAAAACTTACTTATTTAGAAACATTTTATAACAGAAACAAAAGAAAACATTTTTTTTTTCATAATTGTAGAAATTTTTTATTTGTTTAGCAAAAAATAAAAAACGCATAGGTGATCAAATACCACCAAAAGAAAGCTCTATTTGTGGGAACAAAATGATAAAAATTCTGTTTGGGTACAGTGTAGCATGACCGCACAATTGTCGTTTAAACAGCGACAGTGCTGAAAGCTGAAAATTGGCTTGGGCAGGAAGGAGGTGTAAGTGCCAGGTATTGAAGTAGTTAAAGAATTTCTTGGGCTTTTTTTTGCTCTCCACCGCTATGTGTCTTTCATGTTTTATCTTAGCCACCCTAATTGCACCCTTACATTCCTTGTTGCATTCTTTATAAAGTCTGAATGCTGAGGATCCCTCAACCTTGTATTTTTTGAAGGCCTTCTCTGCTTTTATATGCATTTTTACATTGGAGTTAAGCCATCCAGGGCTTTTGTTCGCTCTTTTAAATTTATTTCCCAATGGGATGCACTGGCTGATGCCCTTATTTAATATGCTCTTAAAGCAAACCCATCTCTCCTCGGTGTTCTTTGTTCCTAAGATTTTATCCCAATTTATGCCTTCTAACAAGGTTCGTAGTTTAGGGAAGTTGGCTCTTTTGAAATTCAGTGTCTTTGTATTCCCCTTATGTTTTCTATTTGTGTGATTTATACTGAAGCCAATTGACCTGTGATTGGTGTTTCCTAAATTGCCCCGTACTTCCAGATCCGTAATCAGATCTGTATTGTTGGTAATCAGTAGATCCAGTAACGCTTTTTTTCTAGTTGGTGTGTCTACCATCTGACCCATTAAATTGTCCTGCAAGACATTTAAGAACTGGCAAGCCTTAGACAAATGTGTGGTTCCTTCTGTCCAGTCTATGTCTGGATAGTTAAAATCCCCCATTATGATGACACTTCCCATCCTTGCTGCTAATCCAAATTGTGATAGGAGGTCTGTCTCCACATCCTCCCACAGGTTAGGGGGCCTATAGCATACTCCCAATAATATTTTCCCCTTAGCTTCATCCCTTTGGAGCTCTACCCATAAGGATTCCACCTCCTCCCTAGCTCCCCCTTAGTGATGCCATCTCTCACATTCACTTGTACATTACGCTTGATATATAGACATACCCCTCCCCCTTTTTTACCCTCTCTATCCCTGCTATAAAGTATACCCTTGAATGGTTGCCAATCATGAGAGCTGTAGAACCAAGTCTCTGAAATTCCCACAAAATCCAAATCTTCCTAGTACAACAGTATCTCTAGTTCACCCATTTTGTCCGCCATGCTCCTGGCATTGGTGAACATGCCACATAGTGTAGACCGATCGCATACTATCCTTTCATTGGGTGTTGAAACGAAATGGTTCAGGATTTAGAATTTTTATTTTGAATAGCCTTACACAGGTTAGTTAGCATAGGTGTTAGGAAGGGGGAGGGGACTGCTTTAAAGCAGTATTAACCACTTGCCGACCATATAACTTAGATATATGGTGGCTTTGCTGTACAGGATCACATACCTAGTACCTAGTACATGATCCTGCACCTCTGAGTCTGCGGCGTGCATGAGGGTCTCCGCCGCCAGCCCACTACTGCTGTGATTATACAAAGTGGGAGCTGATCTGTGGGTACCACGGAAGTCAATGTCTGCTGGGAACCTGCCGATCATTAGGCAGAGAGCCAGAACTGTTATCTGCCTCTGTAAACAAGGCAGACCTTATTCTGTCAGTGGGGAAGGCATGGAGTCTGTGTTCCAGAAAAGCATGGACATGGATCAATGCCTTCCCTTAGTAAAAGCACCTCCTCCCACAGTACACAAGCACTGGCTAGGCACATAGTTAACCCTTCTCAGTCATTAGTACAGTGAGAATGCATATTTTCAGCACTGATCATTGTATTAGTGTCCCTGGTCCACAAAAAGTGTCAAAAGTGTCAGTTAGTGTCCGATTTGTCTGCCGCAAAATTGTAGTCTCGCTATATGTCGCTGATTGCCGTCATTACTAGTAAAAAGTAAATAAAAATCCCATAAATATATCCCATAGTTTGTAGATGCTGTAACTTTTGCGCAAACCAATCAATATATGCCTATTGGTATTATTTTTACCAAAAATATGAAGAATACATATTGGCCTAAATTGAAAAAATTTGATTTTTTACAACATTTTTATTGGATATGTTTTTTTTTTTTTTTTAAATTGTCCGTCTTTTTTTGTTTATAGAGAAAAAAATAAGATGATGAGAGATGATCAAATACCACCAAAATAAAGCTCTATTTGAGGGGAAATAAGGACATCAATTTTGTTTGGGTACAGCGCGGCACTTCCTGAGCAATTGTCAGTTAAAATAAGACAGTGTCGTACTGCAAAAAGTGGCCTGGTCAAGAAGGGGGGAGGGGGGGTAAATCTTCCGGAGGGCAAGTGGTTAATTATTTTCCATTATTTTTATTTATTTTTATCATTTAGTTATTTTTAACTTTATTATGCAAATATTTGTTTACATATTGTTGATGTTTGTAGTGAGTGTTTTTCCCATGTTTTCTTTGCATTGTAATACTTTGCATTGTTTAAACTTCTTAAATAACAGAATGCAAAAAAAAAAAAAAGAAGTGTGAGCTGGAGTTTGGCTTCAATTTGTTAGTGTATCTAAATCTGCTAGTCCATTTAACACTCCCCTCCGCACACACTGACAATGCTGCAGTTCAAAGGTTTCCCTTGTGCTCCTTCATCCAGAGTGGGGGCACTCTAATACAGGAGGTGTGTTACTGGCCAGATCACCAGGTGAAAACAAAGAGAACAAGCCTAGAAAAAGAAAATGAATGCAGCCACCACATCTAATGATTGGTAAACTGCAAAATATAAAATGTTTGGTTTTGGGTTTAATACCACTTTAAGGCTAGTTAGGCATAGCTGAAAGACGGCTACAGTGCAGGCGTAATTTGCTAGGAGGGTGTACGTGGATGTCTCCCCAATGTCACACTGCCTGCACGCACCCTGTGGCATGTGGGCGGTGCACCCTGTGATCACTGAGTCTTTCGGATTCAGCTGATCACAGATCGGGGTAAAAGGCCAATCACAGCGGCCCTTTACCATGTGATCAGCTGTGTCCAATAGACAGCTGAGCTGATCATGGAAGTAAACACAAGCTGGTTATCGGCTTTTCTTTCCTTGCGCTGACAGCATGAGGAGAGAAGAAGAGAGCCGATAACTGGCTTGTGTTAAAGGGACATTGACACTGATAATCAGGGCACAGATTATCAGTGTTCTGATTATCAGTGCAGTCCCAACAGTGCCCACCAGTGCTGGCCAATCAGTGCTCATCAGTGCCTTCTCATCAGTGCTGCCAATCAGTGCCCATCAGTGCTTCTTCATCAGTGTCAACTATCAGTGCCCATCAGTGGTGCCCATCAGTGCCACCTATCAGTGCCCATTAGTGCTTCTTCATCAGTGTCACCCATCAGTGCCCATCAGTGGTGCCCATCAGTGCCACCTATCAGTGCCCATTAGTGCTTCTTCATCAGAGTCACCTATTAGTGCCCATCAGTGCTTCTTCTTTAGTGTCACCTATCAGTGCCCATCAGTGTCCATTAGTGCTTCTTCATCAGTGTCACCTATCAGTGCCAATCACTGCTTCTTCATCAGTGTCACCTATCAGTGCCCATCAGTGGTGCTCATCAGTGCCACCTATCAGTGCTTCTTCATCAGTGTCACCCATCAGTGTCCGCGCAATTGTCAATCAAAGTGCGACGGTGCTGAAAGCTGAAAATTGGCCTGGGCAGGAAGGGGGTAGAAGTGCCCAGTAGGCAGGTAGTTAAAGTTTAGAAGTCTTTTGGAGAAAACAAGGTGATAAGACGCCGTGCGGCGCACATCCCAGGGCAACTTCCGAAAACATTTTTGGGCTTTAGTTTAGCTCTACTTTAAACGTTTGCTCTTACGGGTTAAATAAAATATAAATTGAAGCGCTGAGTACTGCATCAAGTAAGACAAACAAGTATTTGGGTGTACATCAGACAATTTAATGCATCGGCATAGACGTACCTGACATTGACTTATTTATTACAATCTCTCTGAAACAAAAATTTATGAAGAAACTCATTCCGTGGCTGGGCCTCTGATTTTGATAAATACCTATAGACTTAATTCAGCGATCTATGAAATTGCGCTGGGCGCCAGATGTTCTGCATTAACATTAATGTGATTTTTCTGCTGAGGATTTTCAGCTTTGTAGACAGAAATGACTTGGTTAGGTGAATGATTTTTCTTTATAACTCTACGTACTGGCTGGAAACACTAAAGGATTACTTTGAACTATAAATAAATAAATGAGCTTTGTCTTACACCAGAAGGATCACGGCGGCGGAATGTTCCGCGTTTCCAATGGCACCATCGGCTTCAATTCATTGGCTGCAACCAGCATGCAAACTGCAAATAAATTATGGTAATTGCTCCGAACTCCCCTTCAGACGCAGCGCGTGCTCTGATTTCACTTCTGCTGTCTGCCACAAAATATTAAATGAGAAGCAATAAAAATATTGATGATCGCAGGTTGTATTTAGCACCTACCTCCGGGAAGTCAGAAAATGATATTACACTTCACGCACAGTCTACAGATTTTAAATTTTCTTTTTTAAAGCTCAAGTGTGCTTAGCAACTTTCATACAATGTAATTACTGTCTTATTATTCAACATAAATTAAAATATTTAACTTTGGCAGGGTTATTTTACTGATTTGACTTTAGATGAAGTCTGACTAGTTGCCTCGGGTTAATGCATCGTTGTGCTGGTCTTTAGATTACTCGTATACCTGTTAAGTGAGAAAAATGGCTGCTGCCATTTCTGATGTCTCCAAATGAAAATGTCAGTTGCCTGGCTAGTAACGTGACACTTAAAGTAGACCTAAAGGTAAGCCTTTTTTTTCATTCTGGATAGAGTATTAGAATTGTTCTGTAATGGTGGCTGGGTCAATAAGGATGATTCATGGCAATGGAGATGATAGGACATGGCAAACATGGGACCTGTTTGGTATGGGCTTCCTGACCTGAAGTTTGGGGAAGTGCTGCTGAATGTCTGACTGACCTGGGGGGATGGTACGGGGGGGACAGACTGACTCGGGGGGGGGGGGGTTATACTGCAGGAAAAACTGGATTATATTGGGGGACAGGTTAACCTGGGGGGGAAGAATTATACTGGGAGACAGACTAGGACAGTTTGACCTGGGGGGGGGTTGTACTGGGGGACAAACTGACCTGAGGGGATTATACTAGAGGACACACTGACCTGGGGGGAAATTATATTGGGGACAGACTGACTTGGTAGAGATTATATTGGGAGGCAGACTGACCTGGGGAGGATTATACTGGGGACAGAATGACCTGGGGGGGATTATACTGTGGGGCAGACTGACCTGCTGTGGGGATTATACTAGGGGACAGATTGACCTGGAGGGGAAGGGTTATACTGGTCGACAGACTGACCTGGGGGAACTATATTGGGGGACAAATTGACCTGAGGGGGAGACTAACCTGGGGAGATGATACTGGGGGACAGATTGACCTGGGGGAGATTTTACTAGGAGACAAACTGACCTGGGGGGAATTCTTCTGGGGTGACAGACTGACCTGGGGGGGATTATACTGGGGGACAGAATGACCTGCGGTGAGGATTATACTAGGGGACAGATTGACCTGAGGGGGGTGGTGAAAGATTTAACTAAGTGACAGAGTGACCTGGGGGAATTATATTGGGGGACAGATTGACCTGGGGGGAGACTAACCTGGGGATATTATACTGGGGGACAGGTTGACCTGGGGGGAGGGAATTATACTGGGGGACAGACTGAGCTGTGGGGATTGCACTGGGGGACAGACTGGTCTGTGGGATAGATTGGCTTGGGGGGGGATTATACTGGGGGGTCAAACTGAACTGGGGGGATTATACTGGAGGACAGCTTGATATGGGGGGAAGGATTATACTGGGGGACAGTCCGACCTGGAGGGGTGGTACTGGGGGGCACACTGACCTTGTTTTATTTAACCATGCCCGTCCTACTGTTAATGCAATTTGGCCACACCCACTGTTCGCAGCAGCGTGCTCTGCACGCCGCATTACTCTTCCACTTCGTTTGCCCAAAGATCCCCCAGGTCTTTTGCAAACCTAGCAACAACCCTGGCACAATGATAACCATACACACTGCTCACTGTGGCACAGTAAGCACATTGCAATACATTTTTTTGTTTTTTATCAAGCAGTTGAGCTCAACTTATGGTCTTGCACTCAGGTCCACTGATTTAAAAAAAAACGCCCTCACACTACTTCACAGAGCGACGCCTATTACTGGATTACTGATTAGCACAGTTGTTCTCATCCAGAGAAGTTTTTAGAACATGTTAGGGGTATGTGAGGAGTTGAGAAGCACCAATATAATACATTTATGTTCCAACTTCTCCACTCTGTGGTCCAGCTAAATTCTGCCTTAAAGTGGACGTAAACCCGGAACAAAAAGTAGATTAAGGCTTGCACCTTGTACAGTATAGGATTTCATGTCATCTGTGCCCAGTCTTGCCACAAAGAGTTAATCCAGCTCTGAGCAGTCCTCTTATCTTTTTTCAGTGAGATAAAAACAGATAGACAGAGAAATAGGAGTCTGTTTCTCCCCCTTGCTGTGAGTGACAGGCGATTTACATATCTCATGTACGAGCCTGAGAGAGACATTCTGTGTACTTCAGATCCCCTCCTCCTTTCTTCTCCAGCTCTCCCAGTATTGGCTGCTCCACACCTCAGCATGATTGGGCATGCTGAAGTCATGTGGTGACCTTTTTGGCTTTTGACTGGATGTTAGTGATCATAGCAGAAGTTCAGTGTAAGAGATACACAGGAGAAAATGCATGTTGACAACAGGAGTGTAGAGGTGGGCGGGGAATCTACTGACATCACAACTCCACCCGCCGAGCTCCGCACAACAGACCCGCCTACAGAATCTGCAGTTTTTTCGGGTCTCATAACAGACAGAGGGGAGACATTTGACAGGTAAGGATACATGCAGAAGGCATGTATATCCTTATAGATAACCCCTATGGCAGTAGTTTAGAAAGGATGAGAGTTGGTTTACATCCACTTTAAGACTCTGGCTACAAGGGCGATTATACCTGATCCCTGCTGAAATATTTAACTGCATGTTGGCAGTATTCTCATTTGCAGCACTTTGAGATCAATAGGCTGCCCATGAAATGTTAAGGTAACAATGAGTTAAAGCTCTCAGCTGCCTGTGTAGCCCCAGCCTTACTAAGCAGAATTAGTAGTAAATTAACATTTGTTTTCCAAATACATTTCAGTCTGTGTACATTTTTTACAAATCCGTCGCTGAGCAGAAGCAAAAGTTTGGCTGTCACAAGTCCAATTAGGTGCAATGCATTATTGATGCTTCTACCCCGCTGCTGCATTACACAACTTTGATTCTATTACTTTGTCAGAGAGAAGAAAAAGATGACAAGTCGGCAGCTTAATAAGCTCACAGAGTAATGTGGCATACAACAATTATGCACATTATAACTTCTAATAATTTAATTTTGTTAGCTATATGTTTTTTCACAGTACATTTAACTAAGCTCTGCCTTATTAATGAATTGCAAAAAATTCCATCTTTTCAGGGCCAGCTCCAGCAAAAACTGGTCAGAGACTCTAGCTCAGAAAAAAGTGCTTTGGCAGGAATTGGGCTTTAACCAATTCAGCTCCGGGCCAATTTTGACATTTCTCACATATAGTATATGAAAAAATCTAAATTTCTTTGCTAAAAAATTACATAGAACTCCTAAACATTATAGATTTATTAAGCAGAAGCTCTTCTAGAGAATAAAATGGTGGGTGTTGCATATTTTTATGTCACATGGTATTTGTGCAGCGATTTTTTTTTTAAACACATTTTTTTGGGAGAAAATACACTTTAATGATTTTTATGGCACAAAAACACAATATACTGTAATACCAAATTGTTTGGTAAAATATAAAAGACGATATTACACAGAGTAAATAGATAAACATGAGACCTCTATGGAACAATTTACGGTCCTTGAAAGGGTTCTTGAGGATCCAAGAGGAGGAAACATAGACAAAAAACTATTACAGCGTGAGGGAAGGTGGATTTTTAAATGAAATGCCACTTGCCCACCAGGCCTTAATGAAGCTCTTAGTTACAAACTGTTTTTGGGCTAATTGGATTACTACCGCCAAAGGTCTGGAACCCCTGGGTGCCTGAATCTCACACAATACAAGATATGCAACTATACTGTAGTATGTCCTAATGCATCTTGTTTTTAAAGGCAAACATATCAGACCATGAAATTATTATATTCTGTTATGTAGAATCGTTGTAAACAGGTTACAATGTATAAATTAGATATAGATGGATTGTGGAGGTGGATGCAGCATATTATAATTTTTTATAATTAGCATATGAGGGAATAACCAATTCCCTGTTTTTCATAGAATTTTGAGGGATGTGTGCTTAAATTACATGCTATAGTGTCTGTATAGATGCGATCTGTAATGATGTCCCTATAAATGAGATCCCTGGCATGATTACAATCTGGGGGCAGGAGGGCTGCTTTCTGGCCCCTTGCCCGACCAAGGTGGTGGGCTTGAGGTGGTAGGAGTCCTGGGAAATCCCATTTAACTGGGTACATCTATATTGCAAAGACTACAATGTTAATTGAAATAGAGTGTTATCTGAGATGTATTGCCCATGGCTGGAAATATGAGGGTCAAGTGATGTGAGGACGTGGCTTTGGCTCTATAGGATGGCATCTATTTTGCCCTTGTGGGACAGCTTTGTTTATGCTGTCTGATATTCCGATACTCACACTGGCTCTACTGCGCATGCGCATACTTTCAGTTTGTTCTCGACCGGGAGTATGGTTTGGCGCATGCGCGGGAACGTGGGTGGTGTTTCTTTGTTATGTTTTTGTTACTAAGGAGACTAATTGACGCCCCAACGGCTTGAGAGCATCCTCTCCTTCTCTCACCTGACACATATAGTAATTAAAACTTCATTTTGGTGCCACCCACTGGCTATATTAGACCAGTCTGTGGATGGAAGTATTGTTATACGGTGCTGTGCTGTGTGGTGGGAGCTAATCTAGGTGAGTGTAATATACATTTGGTTATGCTAACATTGATATTACCAATGCTGTTTGGAGGAGTTGATTCCAACTTACTGGCTGTGGGGGACCCCCCGTACTCAAGATGAGTCTGTCCGCCGTATCGCTCCTCTGTCCGGTACCACACAATCCAAGACCCCTTAGCTTTCCCATTCACTAGTTGTAGGTCAATGTAAGGTAAAACATCAGACAGTTTATTAGAACAAGAATACAAGTCTTATATATTCATCCATCTATTTGAAGACATTCAGGGGATCTGATGATTCCCCTGATGAAGTCACGTGACACCACGGGTAGGGACGGAAAGGCACTCAGACTGACACTGGCAAACAAGCTCGCTGCTCGTGGAGCAATGTCCATGCTTTGTTATGCAATGTGAGTACCCTCACTGTTATATATTAATAAAAGCAACTTGATTCTTAATTACTACACTATCCGGAACCCCCTTTCTTTTCTTAATATTCTCCTTGCATCCACTGAGAGACAAAGACAAGTACAGATCCATACTGGTCCAGGATTAAAAGGAAGAAGCATTTATTACAGATTTATATATACTTGCGGTCACCTCATTACCGCAAGGTAAGAGGCCACTTTCACTAGTGTGTGTCTCTGCACGAAGAGGAGATTATTATATTCCTCAGAACCTTCTGTTTGCACATTGATGTCCCTTGCACAAAGAAGAAAAGGTTTTATTGCATTTTGCACATTTTGGACTTTATTGCATTTTGCACAGTTTATTTGCACATTGCACAGGAAGACTTTTGCTGGTCTTACACAGTTGATTTTGTAATTTTTGCAGTTTATTCATATTTTCTGCACATATCCTATATATAGAATAATTATTACAGTGTTTCAATATATATTATCAGTATTAATTATGCACTTTGAAAACAGTCACTTTATTATCTACCGTAAATATTGTTTGCATCATTTATTAATTTCTGTCTACATATTTGCATGTGTACTGCTACCTTTAGCAGCACATTGCTTCTTTATCCGTTTTCTGTTGAACAGCGCAGCACCAACCCCCACTTGTTTTAATCTCTGTATGGGTATGAATTGACCCCTATTTGGTGCTTGCAGCAGTTCCATTTTTATCTTCCACCTGTACATGGTAGTGCAGTAATAAATACATATTCTTTGATTGAAGTCCACCTGTGGTAAATTCAGTTGATTGGACATGATTTGGAAGAGCACACACCTGTCCATATAAGGTCCCACAGTTAACAGTGCATGTCAGAGCACAAACCAAGCCATGAAGTCCAAGGAATTGTCTGTAGACCCCTGAGACAGGATTGTATCAAGGCACAGATCTGGGGAAGGGTACAGAAATATTTCTGCCACATTGAAGGTCCAAATAAGCACAGTGGCCTCCATCATCCATAAATGGAAGAAGTATGGAACTACCAGGACTCTTCCTCAAGTGGGCCGCCTGGCCAAACTGAGCGATAGGGGGAGAAGGGCCTTAGTCGCGGAGGTGACCAAGAACCAGATGGTAATTCTGACAGAGCTCCAGCATTTCTCTGTGGAGAGAAGAGAACCTTTCAGAAGAACAACCATTTCTGCAGCACTCCACCAATCAGGCCTGTATGGTAGAGTGGCCAGATGGAAGCCACTTCTCAGTAAAAGGCACATAACAGCCCACCTGGAGTTTGCCAAAAGGCACCTGAAGGACTCTCAGACCATGAGAAACAAAAATCTCTGGTCTGATGAAACAAAGATTGAACTCTTTGGCCTAAATGGCAAGCATTGTGTCTGGAGGAAACCAGGCACCGCTCATCGCTTGGCCAATACCATACCTACAGTGAAGCATGGTGGTGGCAGCATTACGCTGTGGGGATGTTTTTCAGTGGCAAGAAGTGGGAGACTAGTCAGGATCGAAGGAAAGATGAATGCAGCAATTTGCAGAGACATCCTTGATGAAAGCCTGCTCCAGAGTGCTCTTGACCTCAGACTTGGGCGAATTTTCATCTTCCAACAGGACAACGTCCCTAAGCACACAGCCAAGATAACAAAGGAGTGGCTACAGGACAACTCTTTGAATGTCCTCGAGTGGCCCAGACAGAGCCCAGAGTGGAACATCTCTGGAGAGATCTGAAAATGGCTGTGCACCGACTCTCCCCATCCAACCCGATGGAGCTTGAGAGATCCTGCAAAGCAGAATGGGAGGTACTACCCAAAAATAGGTGTGCCAAGCTGTAGCATCATATTCAAAAAGACTTGAGGCTGTAATTGGTGCCAAAGGTGCTTCAACAAAGTATTGAGCAAAGGCATAAGGCATAAGGCAGAACATAAATACTTATGTACATGGGATTTTTTCCTTTTTAATTTTTAACAAATTTGCAAAGATTTCAAACAAACTTCTTTCACGTTATTATGGGGTATTGTTTTGTAGAATTTTGAGTTAAATAATAAATTTAATACATTTTGGAATAAGTCTGTAACATAACAAAATGTGGAAAAAGTGAAGCACTGTGAATACTTTCCGGATGCACTGTATCTGTAACAAACATAACACAGGCAGGACACAGAAAGAACACAAGAAGTCACAGTTTACTGTACAATAACACAGAGTTGATATTTCTTCTCTATGAGCAAAAGTGCTGATTGCTTCCAGTAAGAGCTGCAGTAATATCTTGCAGACCCATCCTTCATTCTTTATTAATGGGGGCTACTTCACTTGATGGATTATCCTATTATGTGCCATAGAAAGGTTACTTGATTATTACAAAAAATGCCCTCCTCAGTATTGTCAGGACACCGGCTTACTGTAGAAGACAAACTCTATCATTATGTGTATTACAATCAGGCCAGCACTTCATATAGAGTTGTTTAAAACAGCCAGCAAATTAAAGTGGGCTTATTAGAGTTCCTGACCTGTCAGATTGTCATAGTAAGCTCAATCATGCAAACTTGTAAAAGAACATGACCTTAAAAAACTGCACCTTAAAAAAAAAGCATAATTTAAAATAGTATAGACCCAAAAACAAAAATGTAATATATTGGAGCTTACCAGTTCTTAGAAGTGATAGTGAAACTAGTTTTCTATTTTAGGCTTTTTTTTTTTATTCTTTATTTTCACCTGGTGATCCGGTCAGTAAATCTGTTACTTTTTTTCAGCAATACAGAAGTGCAGAAGGTATGGTCATTATACATATCTGTCCCCTACCATTACAGTAGATCGTAAAATGTGCGATATGTATCTAAGTACCAATAGGACTGAGAAATATTCCCCCCCCCCCCCGATCCAGAGACCCAGAATCACAGGAAATTCTGGTAGTGAACCCCGAGATTATCCTGGGGCCCACTACTGTGTTAGGCCCTATAGGCGATCATCTGTATTGACCATAAAATAACCAGAAGGAAGTAAGAAAGAAAAGGGAAGAGGGGAAAGAAAGAGGAAAAAAAAAAGGGGGGGGAGAGAGGAAGAAGGAGAAAAAGAAGCGGTGGGTCAACCCAGAGTTCCCCACAGAGTCGAGATATAATCGATCCACGGGTCCCACACTGTGTTAAATTTCTTGGTGTTATTACAAAGTATATTGGTGAGTTTATTGTTATTCATGATCCAGTTGAGTTTACTTTTAACTTGGTCAAGAGGGATTACCGACTGTCTCCAATGCCTAGCAATCGTAATTCTCGCTGCCAACAATATATAAGTAATCAACTTTACTGATTTTTTTGGTGTTTCGTCAGGTAGTTTGTGAAAAAGAGTGGCTTCTGGAAATCTGCGAATGTTTACCCCCGTTACAGAATTTATTAGGTTGAAAGTCCTAATCCAGAATCTAGTTACAAGTGGACATTGCCACCAAATATGGAGCATCGTTCCTAGCTGTCCGCATCGTCGGAATCAATTTGGTGAGGTAGAAGGATGCTTTTTAGCTATCCTAGTTGGTACCCGGTATCAACGCAGGAGTGTTTTGTAGTTGGCCTCTATAAGGGTGGTATTGATGGAAATTTTGGATAGCTTATAAGCGATATCTTGCCACTCAGTCAAATCAAAGGTAAGGTTCAAGTCACTCTCCCACTGGTCCATATAAGTAAGTTTTGAATCTGGCTCAGTAAGAGAAGCGTATATCTCAGATATCCACCCCATCTGTAAGCCTCTGGCTTGGCACGACAACTCAAATGTTGTGAGCGTAAAGGGGTCCCACCCGTAGATTAAGTTTAGATCTGGCGAAGGATGTGATTTGATTGTATAGGAATATTTCACTAGGAGGCATTTGAAACGTGTCTTTAAAATGCTGCATAGCGTATATCTGATCCCCACTAAAGTTGATTCTTAGTAACCCTTTATTAAGCCACCATTGGAACAATGGCATGGAGTCAAGCTAGGTGGAAACTCCGGGTTACAAAAGATGGGAGCTAGTGGTGTATGTGGGGATGATAAAGGACTGCGGTGGGCGTGTTTTGTCCCAGATTGCTAAAGAATGTGATAAAGCGGGGCATAATTCAGGCGGGCGTAAACGACTAGGAAGCCACATAAAGGATCCTATAGCAGAGGGATGGCAGGAGAGTGCTTCAATGGAGACCCATAGGGAGACTGAGCCTTTAGCAGTGGTGTAAGCTAACTGGGCAATCTGGGCTGCTTGAAAATATGCCTGTAGATTGGGAAGACCAAGCCCACCCATAGGTTTAGGTGAATAAAGTGTTTGTTTTTGTATCCGAGGACCCTTGTTACCCCACACGAAGCGCAGGACTTCAGCCTGCAGATGTTGTATGTCTCCCCTCGGGACTGCCACCGGTAGAGTTCTAAAATAGTAAAGGAGTCTAGGTAGGAACGTCATTCTTGTTGAGTTGACTCTGCCAAACCATGGGAGGGAATAATCTGCCCAGCAACGAAGATCTTCCCTACATTTTAAAAAAAATGGGGGGTAATTCGCCTTATAGATAGTGTCAATAGAGGATGTCAACCGGACCCCTAAGTATGGGAGGGAGCAGTGAGTCCTTTGAAAGCTATAGGTATTTTGAAGAGTCTGTATTATAGCAGGGGGTAGTGAGATGTTAAATGCTATTGTTTTTTGGGAATTTAGAGACAGGCCAGAGAGTTGTGAGAAATTATTTAATAGGGACAGCAAATTAGGCAGTTACGTGGGGGTTAGTGACATACATAAGGACATCATCAGCAAATAATGCACATTTATGTTCCTGTTGTCCACAATGAATTCCGTGAATGTTAGGGATGGAACGAATCACCATAGCTAGGGGTTCTATTGCCAAGGCTAAAAGCAAAGGAGAAAGTAGGCACCCCTGCCTTGTTCCACGCTTAACAGGGAATGGTGATGATATATGACCTCTAATGGAAACTTGGGCTACTGGGGTGCTATATAATGTTTTCAGCAAGGAAAGGAACAAAGGGTCAAACCCTAGGGTCTCTAGAGTAATAAAAAGGTAGTTCCAAATTAGACTATCAAAGGCCAGTGGAGCATCCCAATTGAAACGCACCGCTGAGATCAAAGTTATGGATCTACAAATTTGATCCAGTGTCTGACGTCCTGCTATAAATCCCGATTGAACCTCATGTATGTGGTGTGCTAAGAAAGTATTAAGGCGAGAGGCCAAAAGTTTTGTTAGGATCTTTAAATCGCAATTCATTAGCGAAATTGGGCGGGAATTACAAACGTCAGTAGGATCCCTGTTGGGTTTAGGAATAAAACTGATATAAGCCTTATTTTCATCAAAAGTGACCGTACCTCCACCCCGCAGGGAATTAAAATAAAGAGCCATATGTGGAGCCAACTGTTTAGAAATTTTTTTGTAATAAGTTGGGAAGACCATTGGGGGCCAGGAGATTTATGGAGTGATAGTGTTTTCATAGTGTTGCTGATCTCCTGACCTATAAAAGGCTGGTCCATAAGGTCTCTATGATCATCCGCAATGGACGAGAGGGGGAGATGCCTCAAGAATTCCCTGACGGATGAAGGGGCAGCATCCCAGGGGCTTCCATATAATTCAGCATAAAAATTGTGAAACTCCCAAAGTTTTGGCAGAGATCAACTCATTGCAAGCTTTTTTTGAGTCTGGAGGACAGTTGAATAAAGGCTCCCCTAACAGACGCTTTGTGTGTGGCCCAATTAATTGCAGGGGAAGTGTCTTCTGGCGTATTAATATCGAAGTAAGACTTCAAATGATTAGAAATCTCAAGACAGTGAGATTCGTCACTGAGAAGAGATTCATTTAAACGCCAGTGTGATTTTGCTATCCTATTGGCAAGATCCGATAATTGAACCATAACTGGATCGTGGTCTGACCAGGAAGTAGATAATATCTTGGCGGAATTTAATTTAGACAGCAGTCCCGAGAGTAATATACGTGAGTAATGGCCATGTGCTCTGGAATAATGAGAGTAGTCTCTAGAGGTGGGATTAGCTTCCCTCCAGGCATCTACTAAGTCATAATGATAAAGCAACTGTGCAAATTTGCGACTTTGCTTGGGAGGGGATCGGAGCCCAGCGGTATGAGATTTGTCCCTGATAAGTTCCAAGGCTAGGTTAGAGTCACATGCTAAAATTACTTCCTTGTCAAATTCAGGAGCCATGGATCGTAAAAGGGAGTGAAAAATATGGCACTTGATTTGTGTTGGGGGCGTAGTAAATTAAGAAGCTGACTAATGTTTCCCCCAAGAGACCTTTAACCATAAAAGTAGCGCCCTTCCTTGTCCCTAAGAACTTTGGTTTCGGTGAACGATATTCGTCTAGAAAAGCAGAGGGCCACTCCCGTCTTTTTTTCCGACGCGTTTGCCATTTTGGAATCCCTGTGTGCAGCATGGGACGGATAGCGGGAGTCGCCCTGGGGCTTTCCACACGATCGGTGTGGCATCCAGCACATTCCCGGTCCTCACCGCAGGAGGATCGGGCAATTGTGGGCAGTGGGCGAGGTGCGGGGCCGCTAAATATCTCTGTATCTGCCGGGGGTGTGCGGAGCAGCTCAGAGGCACATTTGCTCCAGCAGGCCACGCATGCGCTCTCAATAGTAACGACTTTAAATGAATCTGCAATAACGAAACGGAATTCGTCCGAAATTTGTATTTGAATTAAATTTGAAATCAAATTTAAAAACAAGAATATAATAAAATAGAAAACAAAGAAATAGAATATAAATGAATAGTATAGAAAATAATATAATAAATATTTAGAATAGAAAACAGAACAGAATACAATAGAAAATAAGAATACAAAAATAGAGAATAAAAGAATAGAAAAGAATAAAACAACAGAATTGAATAGGAAAAAAAAATAGAATAGAGTAAAACAGAAAAGAATAGAATAGAAAATAATAGAGTAAAACTGAACAGAATAAAAAATAAAAGAGTGGAACAGAATAGAAAAGAAAATCATAGAACAGAAATAAAAGGAATAGAAAATAAAAGAATAGATTATAAATAAAATAGAATAGAAAATGAAAGAAAACAAAAGAATAGATTATAGTATAAAATAAAATAGAATAGAAAATTAAAGAATATAAAAGAATAGAAAAAAAACAATAGAATAGAATAAAAAGAATATAATTCTCTTCCGAAATTCTAATTTCGAACAGAATAAATTTGAATTAGAATAAAAAAAGAATAGAATGGAAAATAGGAGAATAGAAAAGAATAGAATGGAAAATAAGAGAACAGAAAAGAATAGAATGTAAAATAAGAGAATAGAAATGTAAAAATAGACTAGAATAGAATAAAATAGAAAGAATATAACCATCTTTCGAAATTTGAATAGAAGAGAAAATAAGATAATAGAAAAAACAATAAATTAGAATAAAATAGAAAGAATATAACGGTCTTCCGAAATTCAAATTTCGAAATCGAATTCAAAATCGAATCAAATTCCGAAAATGAATTAAATGAATTTAACTTAACAAAATTATTTAAATAACAAAACAAAATGAAACAAATTGTTTCGTTTTGCACATGATTAGTAAGAAACAGCAAAAAGGCAGGCTTTTTATGTCCCTACCTGTTTTCTCCAGCACTGTAAACTGAACTGAACATGAGTAGCTCAGCTTACAGCACCAAGCCGGTTTCTGAGTGCCGGAATGACGGCCTCCTGCGCATGTGCAGAACTGACGTCATCCCCTGCCGGCCAATAAAGAAGCCTGAAGACTGGCACTCAGAAGAAGATTCTGGCACCAGCGCAAGACTGTTTGAAAGGTACGTTTTAAGCCTTTAGATTGGCTTTAAAGTGGAACTATACTCGCCCTTGCTCCAGCAATGCGGCATCCTGGAGCTCTCCACCTCCCACTGACATCTTTGAGTGGCCAGCTGCTTTTATTGGCCAGACCCGATATGACATCACTCCTGCGCATGTGCGGTAGTTCAGTCGGCTTCGGCACTGACTAATTTCTACAGTGAGCTGCTTACGCTATTGAAAATTGAACAGTTCTACTTTACCCTCACCTCCCAATATGGTGTGTGCACAGGGGTGGCAGTAAAAGTAGGCAGCTGAGCATCATTTTCACTGCCCATCCAATTCCTAACATTACACCCCAATAGGGCTGCACACATGCAAGGGCCACAGCATTTTTAGTGTGGCTCGGGGTTACCGCTAATGGTGCTGAAATTTAACCCCGAGCCACACTCGGGAATACCGTCAGGGGGGTTAAGGAGGGAATCTGCCCTCTTGTCCATTGCATCTTTTAATATGCCCATATCCTTGAATGGAAAATCCGTGCGACAAGAAACCTGAGAAAAAGCCGCATCCACCCTCGGCTTTTTATTCCAGACATCAGTCTCATTCTATTCAAAAGGGAACCTTCTTCTATGAGTTTTACAGAAGAAAGGACCCCAGGTCTCTCCGTTCTTTAACCGCTTCAGAAAGAACCCCGTGGACTGGGAATACCATTTGTTTGGATTCATCAAGGCCATGATACATTTTGTCATGTACGGAAAGTTGAACCTTCCACTCTTGGATTTCGACTGTCGTATAGATTGCTTTAAGCAGATCGTTTACTTCTTGTACCTGAATGTTCTACTGACATCCTCATCAGAATCCTTGAGGTAAAGTAGAGTACTCGCCCCCTCTTCCTCAGAGTTGCTAACCTCTGCAGACTTAGAGGTGGACGCCAGGGAACTGGACAGTGTGCTTTGCTGAGATCCTGTCTGGGTTGCTGGATTTTTGACTAGCAAGGAGCGGACTGAACTTAGGGTGTCCGCTCTTTCACTGCGGAAAAAAAAAATCTTTACACTGCTGTGAAGTTTCCTCTTTAACAAGGTCTGCGATGCAGGTTCTGCACATAGGCTTTGGCCATGAATCGTGAGGGGATTTTTGCAGGAAGAGCACTTCCTTTGAATTGAGGGAGGACATTTAGATTTAACTGTGGCTTTGACCTAAGACAAAACACAAAACCACTGGTCACCTAACTGATCGGAGATTATATACCCCTATGTGAGACACACAGCCACCAAACAAAGGAGCTACCCTCCAAAAGTGCACTAAACCAGCCACCCCCACAACAGCTCCCCTGTCCAGACTGTAAGGCCCAAGAGCAGTTACCTCCGCCCTTACAGTAGCAGGCTCCCCCCTTGGGAAGGGCAACAGATACCAAACAAGAAAAGCCCAAATGGAGAAGATAGGGACACCACTGTAATCCCTCTTACCTACGCCTGGAAGGTGCTAGAGGCACCTGCTTCCACCAACCCTGCTGACATCTCCTCCATCTTGCAAAGTGTGCAACAGAATACTGAAAGAACCGCCTGTTATTTTAAAAAGGAGTTCCATGGCATCCCCACGCCCAGAGGACCAGAAACAGAAGCACCGACCTTTGGACCTGCCCCCTGACCCTTGCGTTCCGGCGGCCTGCCTACCGGAACCAACATCACTCACTGGCCAGGACCGACATTCAAGGACTGCCGCAAGCTGCGGCCCCCTGCCTGGTCCTGACAGACCAAAATCTGTGGCCCTTGGGCAGACAGACTAGAACACTCCCACAGGCCATTGCTTCCCCTGAGCAGGAAAGGCCGGAGGCTCTGGACCATCACCCCTCCCCCCCCTGCACCAGGGGGGGTTCTAATGGTCACGCACAAAGTAAAAGCCATAGGAGGCAAGCCCACCATTTTTTCTCCACCTGGGGAGAGCGCCGCCCCACTAACTGGTTCCCTGCAGCGCTTCCACCATGGCGGAGGAAACACAATAACTGGAAACATGGTGGAAGAGGGGGAATCTTAAAGGCTGCAAGTGATTCCTGGGAAAATAGGCGGAGCTGCGCTTTCCAGGTGCTGTCCTCAAAGGCGATTTGGGATCAAAAAGGTCAATGCAGTCCTCCTATAAGTCGCTGATTGCCGCCATTACTAGTATATAGAATATGAAAAAAATTAAAAATTACAGTATACTGATTGTAGATTCCAAAATTTTTTTGCCAACAAATCAGTATACGCCTAATGGGTATTTTTTGTTTTTTTTTACCAAAAATATGTAGCAAAATACATATTGGTGCAAGAAGAAATTAGATTTTTTTTTTTTATTGCATATGTTCTATAGCAGAAAGAAAAAATGTTTTTTTTCTTCACAATTGTTTTTTTTTTTTTTTGTTTATAGCGCAAAAAATAAAAACTGCAGTAATGATCAAATACCACCAAAAGAAAGCTCTATTGGTGGTGGTGGTGGGGGGGGGGCATATTTTTAACTTATGTACGGCGTTGCATGACTATGCAATTGTAAGTTAAAGTAACGCAGTGCCATATCACAAAAAATGGCCTGGTCATGAAGGAGGGTAAATCTTCAGTGGTTGTAGAACAAGATTTTTCTCAGGTGATCACCAACGAAGACACGAGGGGAATTTAGGCCCCGTTCACACTTGTATGACCTAAAAGTCGCATGACTTTGACGCAACTTGAAGCAATGCCTGTGTAATCTTGAGGTCTATGGACCTCAAGTTGCTTTAAAGTAGCCCCAAAGTAGTGCAGGGACTACTTTGAAGTCGCCAAGATATGAACGGTACTGGAAATCATGGGGTACAACTTGTCATGCCAATTTGCAGTCCCAAGTCGCACAAGTGTGAAAGGAGCCCTATCAAAACTGGAGCAATTGTGCATAGTGACCAGTCAGCTTCTGTCTGTCATTTTCAAAGCTTATTTGAACAAGCTGAAAGGGGTTGTAAAGGTAAAAAATTTTTTCACCTTAATGCATTCTATGCATTAAGGTGAAAAAACTTTTGACAATACCGCCGCCCCCAGCCCCCCCCCCCGTTTTACTTACCTGACGCCTCGAATCTTCGCTGCTCGTTCTCGTCATCTTCATTGCAGCTCAGCCTGGTCGCTGATTGGCTGCAGTGGATGGATTGAAAGCAGCGCAGCCATTGGCTCGCGCTGCTGTCAATCACATCCGATGACGCGGCGCGCCGGGGGGCGGGGCCGAGTGATACAGCGAGCGGCTATAGCCGCCGGCTGTATCACGGGAGCGCGCCCGCAAGCACTCACCACCATGCGAGGGAGCTCGCATTAAGGTGGTAAATGCTTGCGGGGAGGAGCTGAAACAGCCGCCGAGGGACCCCAGAAGACCAGGTTCGGGGCCACTCTGTGCAGAACGAGCTGCACAGTGAAGGTGAGTATAACATGTTTGTTATTTTAAAAAATAAAAATAATTACCTTTACAACCCCTTGAAGATAGCAGTTGATTGGCTGCCATGCACAGCTGCTCCAGATTTGATAAATTCCACCCAATTTGTTTTGTTCCCATCACTGTGACCCTTGATGTTTCTAACAGCCAGGTCACAAGTTAACAGTTAATGAGATGAGTACACTTCCAATTGCACACACAGGAAACAAATTGTTATGGAGAGTACATTTAAATCTTGTGCCTTAAAATACAACTAAAAAGGCAAAACTTTTTTTTTTTCATTTTGGATAGAGTTGAGGAGGATTAGAATGCTTGTCAATTTTTATTGCAGCAATTTTTATTTCTGCTTGTGCCCTCCTGATTTGTCAGATACACTGTCCAATCACGGCTGATCACAGTGTACACAGGAAAAGCCGGTGATTGGCTTTTCCTCACTCGCGTCTGTCAGACGCTAATAGAAGAGAGCTGATCGGCTGCTCCTCTAATAGGGGGGTCTGTGCTGATCGATTATCATTATTATTTTATTTTTTGCGCTCCAGATAAACTCCCAAGGCGGCCACCTGCACCTAAAGAGTGCTGACCGCCAGATTCTTGTCTGCACCTTTTTGCAAAAATTCCAGCACTGAAACTAGGTCTTTAACCTCCCTATGTTCTGAATGACAGAAAGAAACATAGACTTTCCATACTTGGGCGTAAATATCCCTGGTTACCTTTTTCCTACTGGAAAGCAACGTAGTAGTTAAACGTTCTGAAAAGCCTTTGCTTCTCACTAACTGCTCCTCAGATACCAGGCAGTGAGCTTTAACCTGCCTACATCTGTATTATGCACTGGCCCCTGAATCAACAGATCCTGACTGAGCGGAAGATGCCAACATGGTTTAATTGCCAACTGAAGAATCGTGGAAAACCAAGCTCTCTTTGGCCAATATGGAGTAATCAAAATTATTGATACTCTCTCTCTCAGAATTTTTCTCAACACTAGAGGGATTAACCTGAATGGAGGAAAAGCATATCCTAGGTGAAAAGCATATGCTAGGTGAAAATCCCACGAATGTGCCAGAGCATCTATCCCCTGAGAGCAATTGTCTCTCTGAAGGGAGAAAAATTTAGGGAGCTGCGTGTTTTGTTTTGAAGCAAACAGGTCTACCTGCGGAAGGCCCCAAGCACTGGTGAATAATGCAAACACCTCCCTGATCAGACTCTGATTCCTGAACTTTCTGTCGGCTCAGATAATCAGCTACTTCGTTTAATGTGCCTTTGAGATGGACTGCGGATAGAGATAGTAAGTGGTTCTCCGCCCACTCCAGAATCTGTACTGAGAGTAAGTGAAGAGCCCTGCTTCTGGTGTCTCCCTGTTTTTTCAGGTAGGCTATGCTAGTGACATTGTCCGACAAAATCTGGACACGGCAACCTATGAGGCTTTGAGAGAAGAAAGCTAATGCTAGGGCAGCCGCTTTCAGCTCTCTCCAGTTTGAGGATTTTTGGGCCTCGAACTGGGACCATGTTCCCTGCGCTAAGGCCTGACCCATGTGGGCCTCCCATCCCCGCAAACTGGCGTCTGTTGTGACCACTTTTCCTATTGGAAAAGACCAAAGAAGACCTCTTTGTAGCACCACCTGACTTTTCCACCACCAAAGTGAACGTTTGACTCTGGTGGGGATCTTTATTTTTGTATCCAAACTCTCTGTCCTGTGGTTCCATGTCCTTAGAAGGAACCTCTGGAGAGCCCTGAAATGCAGCCTTGCCCATTGGATGGCTGGCATGGAAGAGGTTAATGTCCCCAGAGCTGACATAACCTTTCGGACTGAAATCAGTTGATTTGTTTGTAGTGTCGTTATTACCCTTTGAACCTTGATCTTTTTCTCTTCTGGGAGAAAAATATTTTGCTCCACCGAATCTATCAAGTAACCCAGAAACAGTACTTGCTCAGCTGGGATGAAATTTGATTTTTGAACATTCACTATCCACCCTAGTGACTCCAAATGACTGCGGGCTTTGTTCAAATCCTCCTGCAACTTTTCTCTGGATGGGGCAAAAAAGAGGAGGTCGTCCAGATATGGAATTACCGCAATCCCCTGGAGTCGAAGAGGGGCGAGAGCTTCCGCCATTATCCATCGAGGACAGTATACAACTGCCCCTTACCTGGGCCTTGCTGGTGCCTGTCCCACTCGCAGCCGCCATCGATTCCATCGAGGATGAACTTGCTGTATTGTGTGGCTAAAAATGCTGGTTCCGGACTCCAATAGCACCGGACCGGAACCGCTAAATAAGCACCAGCCCCATTCCTCCCCTTTCCCTCTGCGATTTCCGGTGGAAAGGACGCCGTACGCCTGTTCCGTGGGCGCCGCCCCCTTTCCGGATGCCTCACTTCCGGCGAAAGGAGCCCCGCTGCCATCCCCAAGATAGCGGCGGTGCAATAAGCAACAGGTGGTGGACCTGAGAAAAAAAAACACAGTAAACGGCCACCGCCGCCTAGGAGCGATGCCCACGACAGTCTCTCACCCTGAGCCCAGATGAAGAGGGAGAGGGAGCCCAGCCAGCAGCACCTAACATCAGCTGTGGAATGGGAGGAACAGCTCTCATGAGGTAAAAAGCATTTGGTGAAAAACACAGGAAACCTGAGCTCCCAGGACAGCACCTGAGAGCCCTGACTTCCCCACGAAGTGTTCCCTCCGGAGGAAACACAAAAACTGACAATGTGTGGAAAAGAGCCTCCTTTTAAAGTTTAGCAAATCAATCTCAATGCCATGACAGATATGCGATATGCCTGCAATGTCAGAAGAATAGATTGTCTAGGTTTTTTGAAAATTGTATGTTATTGTTCTAGCAGGATGGTATAATGATATGATTTCTACATTCATTCTAATGTCTGGAGATCCTGCTCCATGTACTCACCAAGCCAGAAGAGACCAGACAAGTAAAACAAAAAAATTACAAATAAAAAAGAATCTCTTTATTGAGTTTAAATATAGATTAATATTATATTTCTATGACAAACTCTTCCACGGCAGAAAGATATGCAGGTTTTAAATAGTCTCTCAGTTCCTCTTTGCTAACCCAGACGTATTCCCCTTTTTGCTTTGAAGTCTGTAGTTCCTGGCTCTTTAGCATTGCTTTGAAGAAAAATACTTTGGCTCCAACCGTGTCTTCTGTCCGCATTGTCTTGGGAAACTTGTACTTGTAAAAGCCACAGGGAGCGTTTCCTAAGAAGTTTGCCTCAGTGCTATTACCTGTGCAAAATACAGAATATTCTTGACTATGCAAGCTCTATTATCAGCCTTCATATCAATTTAATCAGAAACATTTAAATATTAAATGCTGCAGCTAAAACAAGACTAATAATTTTAAGCCCCACATAGTTTAACACTGTAAGCACAAGTGGTGTTACAAATGAGTGTCCACAGCAATTGCTAACCAGTTTACAAGGTAAAGAAGAACAAGTACGATTAGAAGAAGAAATGCTTGTCAATCACCCCCAGTCCAGGCCAGTTCTGACGCTTCTCTCATACATGTAAAAAAATTGGCATTTTTTTTTGTTAGAAAAATGACTTAGAACCCCCCAAACATATTTCATCCGGAAAGCATTTACATCGCTTCACTTTTTCCACATTTTATTCCAAAATAGATTAAATTCATCAAACAATACCCCAGAATGACAACGTGAAAAATGTTTGAAATCTTTGCACATTAAAAAAAAAAAAAACACATAAGTATTCACAGCCCTTTGCTACTCAAAATTGAGCTCGGGTGCATCCTGTTTCTACTGATCATCCTTGAGATGTTTCTACAACTTGGAGTCCACCTGTGGTAAATCCAGTTGATTGGACATGATTTGGAAGAGCACACACCTGTCTATATAAAGGTCCCACAGTTAACAGTACATGTCAGAACACAAATCGAGCCATGAAGTCCAAAGAATTGTCTGTAGACCTCCAAGACAAGATTGTATCGAGGCACAGATGTGGGAAAGGGTCCCAACGAGCACAGTGGCCTCCATCATTCGTAAACAAAAGAAGAGAAGTTTGGAACCACCAGGACTCTTCCTAGAGCAGGCTGCCCGGCCAAACTGAGCAATCAGGGGAGAAGAAACTTAGTCAGAGAGGTGACCAAGAACCCGATGGTCACTCAGACAGAGTTCCAGTGTTTCTCTGTGGAACCTTCCAGAAGAACAACCATCTCTGCAGCACTCGACCAACCAGGCCTGTATGGTAGAGTGGCCAGACAGAAGACACTCCTCAGTAAAAAAAAGGCACGACAGCCCACCTGGAGTTTGCCAAAAGGCACCTGAAGGACTCTCAGACCATGAGAAACAAAATTCTCTGGTCTGATGAAACAAAGACTGAACTCTTTGGCCTGAATGGCAAGCATCATGTCTGGAGGAAACCAGGCACCGCTCATCACCTGGCCAATACCATCCCTACAGTGAAACATGATGGTGGCAGCATCATGATGTGGGGATGTTTTTCAGCTGCAGGAACTGGGAGACTAGTCAGGATCGAGGGAAAGATGAATGCAGTAATGTACAGAGACTTGATGAAAACCTGCTCTAGAGAGCTCTGGACCTCAGACTGGGACGAAGGTTCATCTTCCGACAGGACAACGACCCTAAGCATACAGCCAAGATAACAAAGGAATTGCTACGGGACAACTCTGTAAATGTCCTCGGGTGGCCCAGCCAGAGCGCAGACTTGAACCCGATTGAACATCTCTGGAGAGATCTGAAAAGGGCTGTGCACCAATGCTCCCCATCCAACCTGATGGAGCTTGAGAGGTCTTGCAAAGAAGAATGGGAGAAACTGCCCAAAAATAAGTGTGCCAAGCTTGTAGCATCAAACTCAGACTTGAGGCTGTAATTAGTGCCAAAGGTGCTTCAACAAAATATCGAGCAAAGGCTGTGAATACTTATGTACATGGGATTTTTTCCTTTTTTATTTTTAACAAATTCGCAATAATTTCAAACAAACGCCTTTCACTTTGTCATTATGGGGTATTGTTTGTAGAATTTTTAGGAAAAAAATTAATTTAATACATTTTATAATAAGGCTGTAACATAACAAAATGTGGAAAAAGTGAGGCGCGGCCAATACTTTCCGGATTCACTGTGTGTGATTGATAAATATATTTTACATGCATGAGAGAATGGTCAGGATTACCCTGGACTGGGGGTGATTGACAAGCATTTCTTCTAATCATAATTCTTTAGCTTGTAAACTGGTTAGCAGTTGGTGTGGACATTCATTTTCTTTTTTTTTTTTTTTTTAAAGCAGAGGCCCTGGAGAATAAAATGGTTGTTGTAGCATATTTTTATGTGGCATAATATCTGTGGAGCAGTTTATCAAATCCAAATTTTCAAGAAGAAAATATATACACTGTAAATGAATTCTAGTGCAAAATTTTAGGAGGAATTAAGAGGATGTTACACCTTGGGATGAACCAGTTTAAGACCGAGTACAAGTAACGAGACTCACTCAAGCACTCGTGGACACCGATACCTATTTTTAGCGTCACATGAGTGTTTATAGGGCTTGTTCACAGCATACATGTATAAAAAGGGATAGAGATAAAAAAAAAAAAAAAAACCCACACAGATTTCACTTGCAGACATAAGTTTTCATGAGCATTTCAGTGAGTTTCTACGACCTGTTCCCATATGTGCGAGCCGGCTGCAGTGCGATTTGAAAAAGTCCTTTGCTAATCTCATACACTACGCAATGGAATCACACCTGAACTGCTGAATGAAAATGCAACGGGCGGGGCTGTGAAAACGCACCGCAAACCGGCACCGCACATATGTGAACTGAGTCTGAAGGAATCAGTTTTAGTACAGCAGTATTTGCATGAGTGCGAGTAATCATGCAAATGCTTAGTATCGACACAGGTATTGGTGTTAGTATCAGTGCAACGCTAGTTACACCACCAAGAAAATAGATAACCAACACGTCATGCTTTAAAACTGCATATGTCTGGGGAACAGCAACAAACTATGGTACCTAAAAATCTCCATAGGTGGCGCTTTACAAGTTTTTACGGGTTACCAGTTTAGAGTTATGCAGGAGGTCTGGAGGTAGAATTATTGCTCTCATGCTGACATTCGCGTGTGAGGTGTCATCACTTACAGATGCGTGCAGGACCTGTGTGCGAGCACTGGAGGGGGGGCGCAGGGGATGCTGTGTCGTCACATAGCTAGCCCAACCCAAACCCCCTACCCAATATTAATCAATAAAGATGGGTTTCTGAGAAGAGGGGGCATGACAGGCAGTGCACAGCCCCTGGCTCTCCACCTAAACCACCAGACAGAAGATCCTTGTGCAGTCTCCGTCTCTCATCTTTAGTCTACAGAGTCCAGGGCTGCAGCCTGCTATTCAGGACTCAGGGAGAGTGGCATCGATCAGCTTGTGTAGTGAACGATATCAGCTGGACAAAGGTCTCTTTTACAAAAAGAAACTTGTCCGAGCAGCCTAGTGTAGTACTTAGCTTGTGCCATTTAAAGCCCTTTTCTCGAGCTGTAATCAGTCACATCAAAAGCTGACTGTTTCCATTTTCTCTGATCCCCTGATTAGCAGGCTGCAGGTCCAGGTTTCTTCTGGTGATGTTCTTCTTGCTTTTATTATTCATTGGGATGTCTACAGTCCTGTGCTTCAAGGAAAAAAAGAAAAAAAAATGAATTGTTTTTTTTTACCCCTTGCATCACTACCACCATCATTTCCCCACCACTAAAGTGAGGGGAAATTTTCCTATACAGAGACACAGACAGCAATAAAAGGTGACAGAGGATCCAAATAACTCTTCCTCCCACTAGATCAGAGGTCTCCAAACTGTGGCCCATTGCTTGCCTTTATCCAGCCCTTTGGGGGGCACTCTTCTCTCCATTGACACCGACGGGGCAGAATTCCCTCCATTGACACCGACGGGGCAGAATTCCCTCCATTGACACCGACGGGGCAGAATTCCTACCACTGACAACGATAGTATGTAATTTACTCCCACTGACTCTAATTTACACCCCCCCCCCCCCCAAAGTCTGAAGGACAGCAAGGAGGCCCTTTCTTTAGGAAGTTTGTAGACCCCTGTTGTAGATTTTTTTTTAATTTTGTTTTTTTAAGTAGGGCTTTGGTTGATTTCTGAGCTAAATTTGCACTTGCTTATTATATCACCGTATGTAGTCACTTCAGTAATAAGAGGAAATTGCAGGCAGGGTCCACCTTTACTGCTGAAATATAATTACAGCATAATTATAATCAACGTTTCTTTTTTTTTCTATAGCAGACTGTTAATGATGTATGAGATTGTTGGCAACTTTTGCCTCTCTCAAACTGTAGGAAAAAAATGTGGGAGGAGAAACAAAGGGAGAGAATTATTCCAAAACTCACTTCAGTGGTAAAAGTAGGTAGTTGAGAAGTTGGCGACCCACATTTACCTTTTCAATATACAGTGAGGGAAAAAAAGTGTTTGACCCCCTGCTGATTTTGTACATTTGCCCACTGACAAAGAAAAGATCAATCTATAATTTTAATGGTAGGTTCATTGTAACAGTGAGACAGAACAAAAATATCTAGAAAAAACGCATTTAAATAAAGTTAAATTGATTTGCATTTTAATGAGTGAAATACGTATTTGACCCCTTCGCAAAACAAGACTTTGTGGCAAAACCCTTGTTGGCAAAGACAGAGGTCAGACATTTCTTGTGGTTGTCCACCAGGTTTGCACACATCTCAGGAGGGATTTTGTCCCAGTCCTCTTTGCAGATCCTCTCCAAGTCAATAAAGTGGTTGTTAACCCACTTCTTTGAAATCACCTCATCTCCCCTGTACCTTAACGTGTGTGCCTGTGTTCTATATAAAATCCGCCAATCTGTATTAATATAAGCTCCGCTCCGGGAGCACAGCCAATTCCTCTCCTCCTCTCTCCAGCTCACAGCTGCAGTGGGCAGGGCCGAGGGGGGAGAGAGAAGAGACAGAGCCGACACTCAGCTGAGCGTCTGGAGCTGCGCTTATACAAGGTACAGATCGGCGGATTTTTTACATTAAACGGGCACAGGGTTACGTTAGTAAGGTACAGAGAAGATAAGATTTTATAGCAGATACAGAGGAGCGGGGGGTGCTGGTACAAGCAGGGAGGACAGAGGACACAGACACGGGGAGAGCTGCGGCTGATAGAATCACGCAAACAGATTACAGTATTAGGTGATCAGCAGCCACAATTATCGTGGTCCGTTTGCAGAGGGGAGGGTATAGTCAGGCAGGATCAGCCAGGTTTTTTAGGGCATACAGTGGGCCAAATGACACAGCAGAAGCACTGTGCTGTATAACATGCTTTAAAAGGAACATAATCTGTTTGTTTTTTTGGGTCAACAAAGGCTTTAAGGTTTCGAGGCCGACGTTTGGCAATGCAAACCTTCAGCTCCCTCCACAAAAACCCCCCTTTTCCCCTGCTGACGTGGTGGACGGCCAGGGACCCCTGTCGGGACCCGGTGGGGAAGACGTCGGAGAATTATAAGCTCAGGAGAAACTGCTCAAACACATGTGATTGGTAATTATACTGTTATATATATATATATATATTTTTTTTTTTTTATGGTCACATCCATGAACTCTAATACGTAAATTTTGTCACAGCGCCTCAATCCTCTGAAGAAGACCCAACGGGGTCGAAACGCGTCAGATTAATCACCCTATTATAGCGCTTGATCATTGTATAAACTTGTGCCAGCTTCATTTGTGTTATCCCCTGTAGCACAGCTCTTGTTTTAACCATTACGGTTAAGTCCCACTAATTAAAAAACCCTTTCAAGTAACAACTTATTATTTTCATAATTTTTTGCTGCTTTAAAGCCCCACGGGGGATATCTTCTTTTTCTTTTTGACATTAATCGGGGTGTGCAGCACTCTATATCTTCTCAGTATGTGTCTCTCCCCTTTTCTCGAATATTGGGTGGCTAAACACCCCTCCCCCTACTTTTTGACACTCGAGTTAAGATATGAGCTGTGGGATGATTCTGGTTGAATTGTGCATTTCTTGTAATACTTTTATTGTGACTGTTTCTACTGAATAAGTATTGTGTTACATTGTTTACAGGATGAGCCAATGTATATGTATAGGTGATGATTGGACTATCCCCATGTAATTACACGCTAATATTTTAGAACAGGCGAGATCGGATGAAAGTATCTGTCATTCTCCCCTGTTTTCACTAATCTATCATAATACTGGACACTTTAGTGTGCCATCTCAGGCGCACTTAACATGTTTACAATACATTGGCTAGTATTTTCATTCTGCTGTAATGACAACCCCTACCATCTGGAGCATCACATGTACGTTTTTTGTTAAATCCAATGGAGGTAGCCCATGGCTGCCTCGAATGCATTCCAACCACCCACAGCTTTCTAGATCTTTGTACACTAGAATGCAATTTATACATTTATAGGTTTATAGGTTTCTTATAATCCTTTTACATATTGTCTGCATTGTATTGTTCCCCCGCCTCTCCCCCTTCCGGAGCCCGATGTGGGTTCCATGGACCCCTCCTGGGGATGGGGGCTTCGTCGTTGCGTCTCTTCCTGGCAGGAAAAGAGGGGGGGGGCACAATTAAAGGGTCCGTGCCTCCTTTCTGCACCCTTGGGTGTATCATTTCCTGCCAGCGGCGTTCCGGATCACATCCAGATGCCGTGGCGTTGCGGGCACGCGATGCTGCATGCGTGCGCGTGACATCACGACATCACGCTATTACGGCGGATGTGACGGCTGTGCCGGGATATCCATCTTCCTGAACGCCGGGGGAGCCACATGTGGAGTGTTAATCCCTGCTGGAGGAGGAGGGGGGGTGGGGACAGCCTGCGTGCACCTGCAGCCCAATTAGGCATCCAATCAGCGGCCAGCACTTTATTTATAATGACCAAGCAGACTGGGGGATCTGCATTTAGTTCCTACTGTTTCATCAGACTGACCAACTGACCTATACTCTGGAGACAGGTAATCACCAGTATCTGAACACATTGATGAGTTGGACCTGACGTGACATACCCTGTATTGTGGGTCTCTTTCACGTCATTCCTTCCCACTGTGACTAGTTACACTATTTTGTACAATTTACATCCGATTCTATCCACCCTTAATACACGTTCACCTTTATTGCACTTCACCTTGTGTGTTTCTTTGTCTCACCTCTGTCCCATTTTCTTCCCATCTTGACACCTAATCACCCCTTTTCCAGCACCTATGCATTTTTCAGTACACCATCACACACACACGGTTGGATTGTGTTTTCTGCTGATGTTTTTGCTTTCACTGCTTTTTGATTGTTTTATTTGGCCCCTTGCACTGCACCTTCCCATTTCCCCACCCCCATGCTTCCCTTCCACTCACATGCATCACCCCACCCATGCCCTATCCTCACACTTCACCAATCTGTCTCTTTTTTTTTCCCCTGGATCTTTTCCTCTTAAGCCTTTTTCCTTCACTCCCTAATCTTTTTTCCCATTCTCCCCTTAACCATCCCCCCCTCCTTCCCGTTCTTTCTTTCCCCTGGTGTTTTTTTTTTTTTTTTCCCCCATTCCCTACTAGTCTGCCCGTCCCCTTTTTTCCTCACATGTTCTCCCCACACTCGCCTTTTTCTTTACATTCCTATATTCTCACCCTACTTTGTCACTTATTTCATGGCCAATACATATATACCACTATTTACTTATTACATTACATACTCTGACATACTGATATCTACATGCAGTCCTATCTACCCTTGTTAACCCCCCCCTTTGTTACCATCACCACTATGGGATTATTCATACATCGCTGACCCCAATAAGTACAGACAACATCAAATAAATATTAAATAAATTATAAACAGAGTTATCCTTTTTTTCAAAAAGTGACACATGATACATATATCTCTATCCGTGCTAAACAGAACGCACTGATAGTACAGTTGTCTGTTATTTGATGCTTTGGCTGCAGATGTCGCTCGCTTGCCCCCACGCTCCTCCCCAGTTTTGGGAAATATCCACTTGGTGTGACTCCTTGTAAGACACGCATGGACGAGTAAAACCCCCCTTTTCTGCTCAAACACAATGTGATTGGTAATTATACTGTTAAACATATATATATTATATTTTTATGGTCACATCCATGAACTCTAATACGTAAATTTTGTCACAGCGCCTCAATCCTCTGAAGATGACCCAACGGGGTCGAAACGCGTCAGGATTATCACCCTATTATAGCGCTTGATCATTGTATAAACCAGCTTCATTTGTGTTATCTCCTGTAGCACAGCTCTTATTTTAACCATTACGGTTAAGTCTCACTAATTAAAAAACCCTTTCAAGTAACAACTTATTTTCATAATTTTTTTTCTGCTTTAAAGCCCCACGGGGGATATCTTCTTTTTCTTTTTGAGCTCCCTCCACATATTTCCTATGGGATCAAGGTCTGGAGACTGGCTCGGCCACTCCAGGACCCTAATGTGCTTCTTCTTGAGCCACTCCAATGTTGCCTTGGCTGTGTGTTTGGGTCACAGTCATGCTGGAATACCCATCCACGACCCATTTTCAATGCCCTGGCTGAGGGAAGGAGGTTCTCACCCAAGATTTAATGGTACATGGCCTCGTCTATCGTCTCTTTGATGTGATGAAGTTGTCCTGTCCCCTTAGCAGGAAAACCCTCCCAAAGCATAATGTTTCCACCTGCATGTTTGATGGTGGGGGATGGTGTTCTTGGCTTCATATGCAGCATTCCTCCTCCTCCAAACACGTTGAGTTGATGCCAAAGAGCTTGATTTTGGTCTCGCCTGGCCACATCACTTTCACCCAGTTCTCCTCTGAATCATTCAGATGTTCATTAGAAAACTTCAGACGGGCCTGTACATGTGCTTTCTTAAGTAGGGGGACCTTGCGGGCGCAGCAGGATTTCAGACCTTTGCGATGTTAGTCTGTTACAAATTGTCTTCTTGGTGACTATGGTCCCAGCTGCCTTGAGATAATAGACAAGATTCTCCCGTGTATTTCTGGGCTGATTCCTCACCGTTCTCATGATCATTGAAACTCCACGATCTGAGATTTTGCATGGAGCCCCAGACCGAGGGAGATTGACAGTTATTTTGTGTTTCTTCGATTTGCAAAAAATCGCACCAACTGTTGTCACCCACTCACCAAGCTGCTTTGTCGATGGTCTTGTAGCCCATTCCAGCCTTGTGTAAGTCTAGAATCTTGTCCCCGACATCCATCTTCGCCATGGTGGAGAGATTGGAATCTGATTGATTGCACCTGTGGACAGGTGTCAAGCTGAGATTAGGAGCACTCCCTTTATGAGTGTGCTCCTAATCTCAACTTGTTACCTGTATAGAAGACACCTGGGAGCCAGAAATCTTGCCGATTGATAGGGGATCAAATACTTATTTCACTCACTAAAATGAAAATCAATTTAGAACTTTTTAGAAAAGTGTTTTTATGGATTTTTTTTTTGTTATTCTGTCTCTCACTGTTAAAATAAACCTACCATTAAAATCATAGACTGATCATTTCCTTGTCAGCGGGCAAACGTACAAAATAAGCAGGGGAACACAAATACTTTTTTCCCCTCATCGTAAGAATGTGTAAGTTCAGTTTGTCATCTCAGGAGCTTTATGCATTAGCCAGGGCAAGAAGGAAGAGACTTTTACTAATATAAAAGGTTTCACTTTGCCGTAGCAGTAGATAGGAACCACGTTACCTGACAACGTAGACAGAGCTCGCTCTGCTGTCTGTCTCATGGTTTCTCCAGCCTGCCAGGCCATCTGAGGGAACATCCATAGATCTTCATTTCCAAGTCTTTCCTTAACCAGCAGAACCAGCGAGTTTTCTAGCTTCCTGTTTAATGATGACCTGTCAGTTTTCTTATCAGCTTCTACAAAACAAAAGAGGCATAGCAATTGAAAAGAATTCTGGTTGCTATCACGCTGTATTTAACCAATACTGAAGCACAAAAACTACTACTCCGTTAATGAAGATACGAGACCACTTAAGGTCCGCCCTATAGCAGTTTAACTGCTACAGGGCGGCACCTCTGTGCCAGACACGTGTATACATACACACACTCCAACACTTCATAGAAGGCACACATGCGTGCCGTGGATGGCTCTCCCATTGTGATTACACACAGCGGGAGCCTATCGGCGGATACCACAGACTCAACATCCACCGGCACTCGCCCATCATCCTGCAGAGAGACAGGACGCCGTTCTGACAGTAAGGAAGGCATGGATCCTGTGTCTCTGCAAAGCATTTTTTTGTCACACTAAGCTTTTTTTTGGTGGTATTTAATCACTCCTGGGTTTTTAGTTTTTATTATATTTTTAGCACAAAAAGGGAAAAAAAAAAGTTTTAGTTTGTCAGAAAATTTTGTAAATAATTTATTTTTCTCCTTCACTGATGAGCCATCGGTGCTGAGCCATGTCCTTGGGACACAGCGCGCCTGCAAATGCCGCGCTAAGCTGCTCCACGGATGTGCAAGTGCTGAGAGACAGGGGCAACGTCATCTCAGAACAAGAGCGCACCCGTCCCGCCATCATTTGTATATACGGCATGCGGTAGTTAAAGGTGAACTTAACCTTTAACACCCACATGCTGCACATACGTATCACTGGGTGCCCAATGTTTCTGTGCTGAGAGTCCAAGCTGACCAAGTTGCTAGGGACTCCTTGACTTCCTATTTCCTCCTGCCTGCATAGTTCCAGGGTCAATTCCTCTTGGCAAATCCATTAGCATGACACCATTAATCTTGTTAGTGTCTGTAAGGGTAGCCTCCTGTTTACCACTTTAAGGGCTGCATTATTCCTAATGACCAATGTGGGGAAATATTTTTCCTACTGACCCTCAATTCATTGGTTTTAGTAAGGGTTTCAGGACACCTGAAGATTGTATGGGCTCGACTGGGTTAAAAAGCTTGAAAAGGGCTGCTACATACAATGCAGTGTATTTATATTTTATACCTGTTATTCTGGGAGCAGGATTAAACGTCTTCCACTTCTGCTCCCACGAGTCTTCCAGATCTTGCGCCAGCACAATATCCTTGCTATCAGAGTCAAAGTCATCATCATATTGACCAGAATGTTTTCTCTGCAGGTTTATTGCATCTTCTATAAGCTGAATCTCATGATCCGAGTACAAACTTTTCTCCAGCTCAATCTGGAAGTAAAATAAACAAATTACTCATATTAGAACAGTAATCGGCATTTCAAAAGAGACAAAAACAGTTATTGGGTTGCTCTTAAAAAATATTTAATATATATCTCTATCTTATCTCACAAAAGTGAAAAAAAAAAAAAATTATATATATATATATATATATATATATAGCAGGACAGCAGGAGCCAATAGTGCTGCTGTTGGGTCTCAGCCAATCAGGAGGAAGAGTCCCGGACACGGACAGCCGAGGGACTCGTGGACATCGCTGGATAGAGAGGGGGCTCAGGTATTAGGGGGGCTGCTGCACACAATGTTTTTTATCTTAATGCATAGAATGCATTTATACACACGTGTGATCCTGCACAAGACAGCCGCCCTACAGCAGTAAATCTGCTATAGGGGAGACAGGAAGTGATTAAAGTTAAACCCAAGCACTTAAATGCCTTCCCCTAAAATTTTAAGCCCCCCACATACAAATGTGGACTGCACTATATTACCAAAAATATTGGGACGCCTGCCTTTACACACACATGAACTTCCATAGTGTCCTAGTACGTAGGGTTCAATATTGAGTTGGCCCACCCTTTGCAGCTAAACAGCTTCAACTCTTCTGGGAAGGCTGTCCACAAGGTTTAGGAGTGTGTCTATGGGAATGTTTGACCATTCTTCCAGAAGCGCATTTGTGAGGTCAGGCTCTGCTCTAATTCATCCCAAAGGTGTTCTATCGGGTTGAGGTCAGGGCTCTGTGCAGGCCAGTCAAGTTCCTCCACCCCAAACTCACTCATCAATGTCTTTATGGACCTTGCTTTGTGCACTGGTACGCAGTCATGTTGGAACAGGAAGGGGCCATCTCCTGATGAAGTCATGTGACAGTGATGAATCTGTGCTGGAACACGAAGCACCGGAAGTGACGTGGGTGAGCTTGCAGCTCACTTGTTATATGCCTGTTTGATTTTTCTTATTGTGTCAGTAGTAGTATGAAAACATTTGTTTGAGTGCAATGCAGCCTCAGAGCCTTCTTTTTTGCCTTCAATCTTGTGGATTGGAAAACACTTTCCTCTAGGAAAAGACCGGAGAAAAGCTGCAGCGATTCCTTGGATCCAGTGAGGAAGATTCAGCAACAGTCTGGTCATTTATCGATGCTTCATTAGACCCGTTTGGGGTCTATCCATAAGGTGAGAGGCTAGCACTATGGGGGAGGATTGCAGAAAGTTATCAAGACCAGCTTACATCTGTAAATTGGACTCCCACATTTGTCCCTTCCCCCCTCATCGCTATTTGTCTACATAGGATTACCTTTGTTTACACTTTTAATTTAGGACTGACCATCTCTCTGAATCACCCTAGTCCTTCGATTGCGTTTTTATTATAATTTGATTATTCCCTCGCAACTATTTATTTAAAGTATATTTTGATGTGATGCACTTTATTGTTTAGTTTTCTATTACTTGGATGTGATACACTTTATAGGATATTGAACACATATTTATGTGTCTCTCTTCACGAAGATTGAGAGACCCCTTGATATTTACAGGGGGCTGCACATACAGGGGGTTCTTCCAAAGAAGTGGGGTTGTTTAAATAAGTGGCACTTCTGCTCTTGCATCATCCATCTGAACATTTTCTTCTCTCTTCACAGGTAATCTGCGTTTATACCTCCATATACCTTAAACTGAATATTGACTGACTGCTCACATGCATATTTGGTAAACCTGTTTGTCACCGCTGTTTCAACTCCATCTGTAGCCATGCTCACATTATTTCAATGTTTATTTAGCCATTAAGTCTTACCTAAATTATGGGTTCCCTTATCTTTACAATTTTGGCCTTTTGGTCCCCTTGCAGTTTGCTTGTGGTGTGAAAGTTTTGCTTTGCTAGCTGTGTTCCTAAAATCCCCTCCTAATTGATTAATTGCCAGATTCTATCCACACCCAACACACAGTATAAAAACAAGGCCTTCTTTACGGGGGGACACATAAAGGGGGCTGCACATACAGGAGGTTCTTCCAAAGAAGTGGGGTTCTTTAAATAAGTGGCACTTCTGCTCTTGCACTTCAGCGATTTGCACAAAGCAAACTACAACAGACTGCGGATGACCTCAATTCCTAATTATCTCACCTTCCTCTCTGAAACATCTTTACCTCTCCTCCTTTTCACAATTGCTGCTTCTCTCCTCAAACTGTCTTGTCTTCACCCATCTGCTCCACCTGACAATCTGTACATATCACCCTCACTTCTCCCCTCCCCCTATTACTGCACTCATCACTTCTTTCTAACTCTAAGCCCACTTGCTAACAAACCCCCCAGGATACTGAAGCATGTTCCCTCATACAAATCGTATTCTCATATTACCTCCCTTACTCTTCTGCTTCTCCTAACTACTGGAGATATTTCCCCAAACCCTGGGCCTCACTTATTTAACTGTGCCCAACACACCCATCACCATCACCCTACACCATCTGACAGTAGTCGCAATCTACACAATTTAGTCTCCATTGCTCTTCTTCCTAACACCAGCCTCCTTCTCTCCTGCGCCCTCTGGAACGCCCGCTCTGTCTGCAACAAATTCACCGCTGTTCATAACCTCTTTGTCACCAATTCATTTAATCTACTTGCTCTCACTGAAACCTGGCTCCACGAATATGACACCCCTTTTCCTGCTTCCCTCTCCCAGGGTGGCCTTCACTGGACTCACTCCCCTAGGCCTAATGGACACAAGGGAGGTGGAGTGGGATTCCTCCTATCCCCCCAGAGCACTTTCCAGGTTATTCACTCTCCTCCCTTTTTCCCCTCTCATCATTCGAAGCCCACTGTATACGTCTATTCTCTCCTACTTCCCTAAGAATTGCTGTGATCTACCGGCCCCCTGGACCATTATCGACTTTCCTTGATGAGTTTTCTGTCTGGCTACCCTACTTTCTCTCTTCGGAAATTCCCACAATCCTTCTCGGTGATTTCAACATCCAAGCTAATACAAACACTCCTGCTACTTTTAAACTTCTTAATCTAACCTCTTCATTTGACCTGAAGCAATGGGTACAGGCTTCTACTCACTCTGATGGCAACACCCTTGACCTTGTATTCTCCTACCTATGCACTCCATGAAGCTTCTCAAACAATCCGTTTCCCCTCTCCGACCACCACCTTATTAGTTTCTCTCTCCCCCCGTCTTCCACCACCTTTCCCTCCAATCGCCTAACCATCACCCGTAGAAATTTTCGCAACTTCAACTCCTCTCTCCTCTATTCTGCTACTGACCACCTCTATGACAAAATCTCTCCCCTGTCCTGCCCCAACCAAGCCACGTCCATCTACAATAAATCCCTGTCCTCCACCCTGGACAAGCTCGCTCCCCTCACTACACGCAGAATCAGGCCTCGACCCCTACAACCCTGGCAAACAGATGACACTAAAATTCTCAAAAAACATAGTGGCGCTCTTGAGCGTCTGTGGCACAAGACTAAGTCTCTCAAAGACTTCAACCAATACAAATCTGCCCTCCAAAAATACTATTCTTTCCTCCACACTGCCAAGAAAATCTATTTTACAGCTCTTATTAACACCTTCTCATCCAATCCCCGTAAACTCTTCTCTACCTTCAACTCTCTACTTTGTCCTCCACCGCCTCCCCCCACTGACTCACTCACTGCACAGAAGATTGCTAATCACTTCAAAAACAAGATTGATACAATCCGCGATGAAATCTCTGCTCTACAGGTATCTCCCCCAGCTAAGACCCCATGTCAACAGATACAACTGACACTCCCCCTATTCAAATCTGCTACTACAGACGATGTTGCTAAACTCCTTTCTATCGCCCACCTAACCACCTGTCCCCTGGACCCTGTTCCCTCTCATATGCTACGGTCGCCCTCTGACTCCATCCTACACTCTCTAACCCACATCTTCAATCTCTCCCTGGTGAGCGGCATATCCTCTCCATCATTCAGATATCCCCCCTAAAAGTCAAGGACGTCATTATACTATGGCCGGGTATTGAAGTGGTCTTAAAGTGGTTAAAGTGGTGTTCCGGCTGAAATTATACTTTTTAAATAAAAATACCCCTATAATACACAAGCTTAATGTATTCTAGTAAAGTTAGTCTGTAAACTAAGGTCTGTTTTGTTAGTTTATAGCAGTAGTTTGTTATTTTACAAACTTACAGCAGGCCGTGGCCATCTTAAGTATGGGCATCTGAAGCCAGACTGTATTTCTTCCTGGATTTCATCCTTGCAGATCTCGCACATGCTCAGTGCAGCACAAGCAGTGTAATAGGTTTCAGGTCAGGTTTCCATAGCAACGACAGTGTCAGAGGAAGTTGCCACCCCTTCCCAGAAGGCATTGCAAACAGGAAATGATGCGATGGGCCGTGGCCAGGGAGGAGGAATTGAAAAATAAAGCAGATATACAGGAGGTGCTGAGGTTTTTTTTTTTTTTTTAAATATCCAATTAGTTTACAGTGCGCAGTTTAGTGAGGGATGCTGAAGTTGTAAAAGTGGGTGGAACTCCACTTTAAGTACCGTAGTTTGTCGCCATTCCAGGAGCGCAATTTTATGAAAGCAGGACATGTTTGGCATCCATTTACTCAGCGTATCATATTTTACATTCTACAAAGAAAATTGGGGCAGTTTATTTTTAATACAATAAAGTGTATATTTAAAAAAAAAAAAAAATTTGCATTTGAAAGATCGCTACGTGAATACGGTGTGACATAAAATAATGTAACAATTTTATTCTCTAGTCTCTGCTAATATATATATATAATTTATTTTTTATTGTATTTTAAGGGGGTGGGATTTAAGTAATTTTCTAACAAAAAAAAATATTTATTTTTTTTTTTTTACCTTTAAACAAAAAAGTTCCAGGAAATTCCTGGTCATCAGGTGATACTTTAGAAGACTGTGATCTCCCCTCCCCCCTCAGGCTGGGCTGCCTGTTACCTGCTGCAGCAAATCGGCCACCTCCTGCTGCATTTCGGTCTTCCTCGGAGACAGCACAGCCGCCCTCTTCAGGCACACCGCTCCGTGTAAGATCCATGGCGAGCCGGCCGACGGCCGCCCCCCTGACACCCTCCTCGCCGCCACCGTCCTGCATGACAGCGCGCCCAGCAACAACCTCCGTACCGGCGCCGCCATCTTGGAACGCCTGACGTCACGACGCCGCGACCTCTCCGCGCAGGAGACCGAACCAATGTATCCTTTGGACAGGGAGGGAGAGAGAGAGACAAAAATTACACCACTTCCTACCAGACGCAAACCGCACAAAAAACTTCAACACGTTACAAAAAAAATCTTATATAATTTTATTTTACTAAGTAAATAGATGCATTTTTTAATTACCATTAATAATTCACTCTATCAACTTTGTTTAACACCCCCTTTCGTTTGGTGCGGTCTGAGCTGGCACAGTCCATAGACATATCCGGGAGGGTACACTTAAACCTAAATAGCATTTCTGCTATCAAATTGTATTTGCTGTTTATGATTTTATATATACCAAGTAAAAAAAAATAAGAAATGGCTTTTTTGTGCCTTTTTGCGTTTTACTGTAACATTGATGTTCGGGTTTCCCCCCTCGCCGGGTAGTAGGATGGTTTGTCCCGTGTGACCTTGCAGTGTGATCTCCCAGGACCGGGAGAGATGAATGGTGCGGTGTGGGGGGCGGCGGCCCTGGGGCTGCTCAGGACATGTGGGTGAGTGGGGGGCAGGGCAGTATACATACACATATATATGTGAGAGGAATCTAATAAGACTGGACAGCCGTGCACTGTGTGTTGGGTTTTCCCGTGTCGGATGGAATAAGGGAGAGTTAGAACCCCTGTCAGGTATTTTTGCTATCTCTGTCCCCATTGGGGTTGTCACCAGAACAGGAAGAGAGGGGAAATCTTCCAATGGGGACACTAGTTCTGGTTTATTACCACATCGCAGGGATTTCCTCCCACTTCCTGTTTTAGTTATGGCACAGGAAGTGACCGGTAATCTTCCCCAATGGGGACACAGATGGCAAAAACCTATTATAACCCTCTCTTCACTATCAAAATTGAAAAGACATTTGCAGCGATCCCTCACATGTGTTGTGTGATCACCTTCTACATATGTGTGTCGGTGTTCTGTCAGATCAGCGAAGGGAAGTGTCCTTCCATTGGCCGCGCACGCGCATTCCACCGCTACCAGGTTTGCTCATCTGACAGAACACCTGCAGTCAGAAGAAGGCGGCGGACATCTTACTACACCCAGCTATGTCTTGAATTTCAGAGTAATTTTAACAAAATAATGTGAGTGTATAGAAATAAATATAGTATGTTCACATCTGTGACGCTGTTTGGATGTTTAACCTCTTCCCGCCCACGCTATAGCCGAAAAAGATGGCTACAGTGCGAGCCTGAAGTGCCAGGAGGGCGTCCAGAGACGTCCTCTAGAGCTGCACGATTCTGCACAAAATGAGAATGACGATTTTTTTTGCTTAGGATAAAAAGATCACAATTCTCGTGGAGTAAAATCTTTCATATTATACAAAAAAAAATTGGGCTAACTTTACTGGTTAGTTGTTTTTTTTTTTTAATTCATTAAAGTGTAATTTTTTTCCCCCAAAAAATTGCATTAGAACAACTGCTGAGCAAATATGGTGTGACATAAAATATTGCAACAACCACCATTTTATTCTCTAGGGTCTCTAATATATATATATAAATAAATTAGGGCTGTTACTGATTAAAATTTTCGTGTTCGATTGATCGATTTTTTTTTTTTTTTTTTTCTGTTATTAATCGACTAATTTCGATTAATTACAAAAAGATCCAACTACTTTTAGCTGATCTCCTTGCGTTGCAACTCTGCATTAGTCAGTGATAAATGTGGTATACACTATATACAATCACCCGACACTAGATAGTTTCTACAATCCATGACTTAACTTCACAGTTCACACAAATACAGAACTTCCTCGGTAGGGCGGGGCTACGCCGTCACCCTACAGTCCATTTAAATAGCACTATTATGGCAACGGCCGAAGCCGGACATAGCGGGGTATGGCTAGGATGTCACACGTCAATCAAAAGCAAGCGCTGCCGTCATGGCAACAGCAGAAGCCAATCCGCACGGCAAAAATATGACAGCTTATCAGCCTCTAAGGACACTAATGTTAAAAATGGATGTTATCAAATTTGCCTACACTTAGCTCACTGAATGATCCCAGTTAACCACATTCATATTTACCATCACTGTCCGGTGACGTCACTGGACTCCTCCCCCTTCCCTTCATAAGCAGACGGAGGCACTTGGGGAAGGGGGAGGAGTCCAGTGACGTCGATTTCTGTGACGTCACCGGATCTCCGATGGAACTCCCTGAAGACCCCGAAGCCGGCGGAGAGGTGAGTACCGATCAAAAGAATTTTGATCGATCACAAACATTAACGATTAATCGAGGAATTAATCGTTAATTTCCACAGCCCTAATATATATAATGTCTGGGGGTTCCAAGTAACTTTCTAGCAAAAAAAAAAAAAAATGATTTTAACTTGAAACCAACAAACGTCAGGAAAAGGTTTAGTGGTTAAACTTCCCTCATTTTCACACCAAAGTGTATTCCTTTGATCTAAAAGGCAAATTGTTACAATGTTTATACTTAAGTTCCACTGTTAAAGAATGTTGTGATTCTTGGCAGACTGACGTTTTTTTTTTTTGTTTTTTTTCCCTTTCTTTTGAGGGCTGTCGGCTTTAGCAGAGCAGAAAGAATTCTCTGCATAGAAAGAATCGGGAAATACTTTGTCAAGATTACAACGGGGAAAAAACTGCGATAACGATTATTCGTGCAGCTTTAACGTCCTCCCAAGAATGTCCCGCTTGCTCGCTCCCCTCTCCCCCTCCCTGCAGCTCGCTCTGTGATCAGCAAGTCAATGAGACTTGGCTGATCACAGATCAGAGTAGAGGGCCATCCCGCCCCCTTACCACCTGATCAGCTGTCAGCCAATGACAAGTGATCACGTGATGTAAACAGAGGCGGTAATCAGCTGCTTTTTTTTTTTTTTTTTTTCTCCCCCTCAAGCTGACAGTGTGAGGAGAAGAAGAAAAAACTCAGATTAACGCCTGAGTAAATGGGACATCAGTCCTGCACACTCCACACCCACATAGCAGTACCCAGCAGTGCCACATACCAGTGCATATCGGCACTGCTAAGCAGTGCCACCTCATTAGTGCAGCCTCATTAGTGCCGCATTATAGGTACTCTTTTCCTCTCACTGACAGTAGGTGAGGAGAGGAGAGCTGGTAACTGACAAATCCACAGCAGACATCTACACTGATAATTAGGGCACTGATCGTCCGTGTCCTCATAATCAGTGCAGCCTCAATCAGTGCTGCTTGTCAGTGATTCCAATCAGTGATTCCAATCAGTGATGCCTTATCAGTGCCCATCAGTAAGGATGAGCTCCGGCGTGTTCGCATGGCGCACGTGCCGAGCCCGCCAGGAAGTCGGCACGGCGCAACACTAATCACAAGCAGTGAGACATTTCCCGATGTGTGGCTGCAGAGATCGGGAAATGTCTCACTGCCTGTGATTAGCGCTGCGCTGTGCCGACTTCCTGGCGGGCTCGGCACGTGCGCCATGCGAACACGCCGGAGCTCATCCTTACCCATCAGTGCACCCTATCTGTTCCGATCAGTGCTGCCTGTCAGTGCCCATCAATGAGGTCTGTCAGTGGTGAATAAATGCCACCAAAAGAAAGCTCTATACGTTTTTTTTTTTTTAAAATGCTAAAAATCTCATTTGGCTACAGTGCTGCATGACCCGCAATTGTCATTCAAAGTGTGACAGCGCTGAAAGCTGAAAATATGCCTGGGCAGGAAGGGGGGGTATATGTGCCCAGTAAGCACGTGGTTAATGTTGAAAGCCTAAAGGTTTAGCGCTGAGCAGTGCGGGGTGTACCAAGATGGCCTCCGCCACCTTCCTACTGCTGACATCCACACAGCATCACAGATGTGAACATATTATATTTACCGTATTTATTATATGCTCACTTTTTTGCTAAAATTACTGTGACATGCAAGACATAGCTGGGTGTAGTAAGATGTCCGCCTCCTGACTGCAGGTCAGATTAGCAAACCTGCTAGCGGTGGAACGTATGCGCAGCTGACGGAACGACACTTCTGTTGGCTGATCTGACAGAACACCGGACCTACATGCACATTGGGACACTTTTACATTTTTTTTTTTTTTTTTTTAATGTATTTTTTTTTTAGTTTCTTTAACCCCTTTGTGCCTAAGGGTAAAACAAATGTAAATGCCTAAGCACAGTTTTGCAACTTTGACATGTGTTAGTAAAACCGTACATATCATCACAACTATTTTGTGCATCCAGATGGATTATACCTTAGTTTTATTCAGGACAAATTGGGCTTTCATTTGGTGGTAAATGGTAATGGAGATCTCCCTGATTTTTTTTTTTTCTTGCTACTACCCTAACCTACCATCAAAGAACAACCCAACATAAATGTGCCTTCTCCTGACCACATATGTGTATGTTTGTTGTACCCAGAAACCATAGTGCGCTTTTTTTTTTTTTCGTATCCTGCCTAAAACACAATGCCACTTAATTTAAGAAAAACAAATAAATCCTGTGAAAAAAATACTGACCTTGACCCTGATCTTAACCCGAACACTAACCCTGGGGCTGACCTAGAACAAACTTTGATCTAGTGCTTTTTTTTTTTTTTAAATATTATTTAATTAAATTTTTTTTACACACACTTTGTTCTTTTCTATCTCTGCAAGAACAAAGAAAGATCCAATTAATTTGTCTCGTCCATTCACAGAGACAGAAAACTCGGGGGCGGGCTTCACGGTGACTGATCACTGTGATAGCCAATCAGAGGCGATCACAAGACTCGGGTGACCCGGTATCGGACGTTTCGGGTCCCGATCCTTAGAATGGGGCCCGGAGCTCTCGGTGAGACCCTGGTCTCTGTGCTGGGAGTGCATTGTGCGGCGCGCTTCCAGCACAAAGGGAGATACGGAAAAAGTGAGGCCACATATTTGCATATGGTCAACGTGAAGGGGTTAACCACTTCCATCCTGGGCCAATTCTGGCATTCCTCTCCTACATGTAAAAATCATAATTTCTTCTTTTTTCGTTTTTTTTTTTTTTTGTTTTTTGTTTGTTTTTTTTTTTTGTTTTTGCTAAAAAATTACTTGGAACCTCCAAACATTTTTTTTTCCTTTTTTAATATACCTTTTTTTAAATTGTATTTATTTTCAGTAGAGACCCTAAAGCAGGGGTCTCAAACTCAAATTGCCTGAGGGCCACATGACAAGTTTTCATATCCCATGGGGGGCCGCATGCAAACTTTTAAAACTTCAAAAGCAATGAACTATACCAGCAATAATATACTATACTATACCCAGCACTGGTGTCAGCAAACGCATTATACCCAGTACTGGTGTCCGTAAGCGCATTATTAACCCAGCATTGGTGTCAGCAAACGCATTATTAACTACCCAGCATTACCCCTCCCACACTGCACAAATAGCCACACACTGCACAAATAGCCCCACACTCCATAAAATACCCCCCACACTCCATAAAATACCCCCCACACTCCATAAAATACCCCCCACACTCCATAAAATACCCCCACACTACACAATTACCCCCCACACTACACAATTACCCCCCACACTACACAATTACCCCCCACACTGCATAAAACACCCCCCACACTGCACAAATTTCTACCCCAGTCACCCCACTAAGGACTTTGCCTCAGTGTGATGGCTCACTCACCTCTCCTGGCAGTCAGGATCATCTGCCTCCCAAATCCTCTCCTCCTGGCTTCCATACAGGCCTAGTGACAGGGGACCCAGAGAACACAATCTCCCGCCCTGAGGTGGCAGCAGGACCCTGGTTTGGAGCTCTGGTCGATCGTCAATGCCTAGGTGGGTGGATCGATGAGCGGATCCTTCCTCCGCTCCATTCTCAGCTCTGTTCTCTCTCTGGGCTGCAGCAGCGTGCAGCGGAGAGGACAGAAGAGATGGAGAGGTAAAGCCGATGGCCGATATATGATGACGATTTTTGTGGCCGATATTTTAGGCCGATTTGAAAAAAAAAAAACCTCACCCACTCCACTCCTCCCTGCTTGCTCCTGTCACTCTACCAAACACTTGATGTCCTCAGTACAGATGGCACTGGTTGGCTTAGGCAGGTGGCACTGGCAGGTGGCACTGTCTGTCACTGGCAGGTGGCACTGGCAGGTGGCACGTTGCACTGTTTGGAGGGTGCACTGATTGGCACTGACAGATGGCACTGGCAGGTGGCACTGATTGGCAATGGCACTGGCAGGTGGCACTTATTGGCAGTGGCACTGGTTGGCACTGGAAGGTGGCACTGGCAGGCATTGGCAAGTGGCACTGGTTTGAAACTGGCAGGTGGCACTGGTTTGGAACTGGCAGGTGGCACTATTGGCACTGACAGGTGGCACTGATTGGCGTGGCACTGGCAGGTGGCACTGATTGGCGTGGCACTGGTAGGTGGCACTGATTGGCGTGGCACTGGCAGGTGGTGGCAGGTGGCACTGGCAAGCACTGGTTGGCACTGGCAGGTGGCACTGATTGGCGTGGCACTTGCAGGTGGCGGAAGGTGGCACTGGCAGGTGGCTTTGATTGGCAGGGGCACTGGTTGGCGGTGGCACTGGCAGGCACTGGTTGGTGGTGGCACTGATTGGCGGTGGCAGGTGGCACTGGCAGGTGGTACTGGTTGGAGGTGGCAGGTGGCAATGGCAGACTGGTTGGCACTGGCAGGTGGCACTGATTGGCAGTGGCACTGGCAGCTGGCACTGACAGATGGCACTGATTGGCACAGGCAGGTGCCACTGGCAGGTTTCACACTGAGCGGAGTGTAACAGTGTGTGAAACTGACAAGGAGCTGTCCACACTCAGCGCTTGATGCTTGTGTGAAGCTGACACGTAGCACAGAGGAGAGAGACAGAGGGATCTGTCAGAATTGAGGTTGATGTCGGGGTGGGCGGGACCCGGCCGAGGTGGGCGGGGCCAGCAGCTGTCAAACACCAGCCAATGATTGGGCTGCTTAAGAAAAGGGGCGGGCCACATACACGTAGCTGCCCGCCCAGATCCCATTGGCTGGTGTTTGATATTGGCCGGGTCCCGCCCACCCCGGCCGGGTCCCGCCCACCCCCGACATCAACCTCAAATCTGACAGATCCCTCTGTCTCTCTCCTCCTGTTACGTGTCAGTTTCACACAAGCATCAAGCGCTGAGTGTGGAGAAGGAAGGAAGAGCAGCGGCCAGTGCTATATATCGACCTAATGGCCAAATATCGGTCGACCTCTAGTCCTTTATCAGCCCTGCCTGCGGGCCATTTTTAACCGGTCCGCGGGCCGCAAATGGCCCGCGGGCCGGTACTTTGAGACCCCTGCCCTAAAGAATAAAATGGTGATCTCTGCGATTTGTCATGTCACATGGTGTTTGCGCAGCAATTTTTCAAACACAATTTTTTGGGAAAAAAAACACTTTCTCAAGAATAAAAAAAAAAAGAAAAAAAAACTATTTACCCCAATTTTTTAGTATAATGTGAAAGATCTTATGCAGAGTAAATAGATACCTAACATGTCACACTTTAAAATTGCGCACACTTGTGGAATGGCACCAAAGTTCGGTGCTTCAAAATCTTCATAGGCGACATTTTAATTAATTAATTAATTTTTTTTACAGGTTACATGTTTAGAGTTACAGAATAGGTCTAGCACTAGAATTATTGTTCTCACGCTAATGTTCGTGGCGATAACTCACATGTGTGTTTCGACCGCCATTTACATATACGTTTGGGGTTTTACTTCCTTCCTTTGCCCCTGCTAAACTAAAAGCATAATGTGCTAGTATGCATTGCGTACTAGCACATTATGTAACACATCCATACAAACGAAGCCCGCAACGTCCCCGTTGCAGGCCGCATCCATGTCGATCCCTCTTCCTTTCCTTCCGGGGCCGCGGACTCCGGCTCTGTGACTGGCCGGAGCCGCGTGATGACGTGTGTGGGAGCCGCCAGTCACGGCACTCGCTCGTGAAGAAACGGCATGGGGTGCATTTCTTCACAGCGCATGCACTGATGACATCATTGGCGCAAAAACACAGAAAATATCTCCTGAACGGCGAACGTTTAGGAGATCTTTACAGTACCAATAGGTAAGTCTTATTATAGGTACAACTTCCACAGAGAGGTTTACAAGTTCCGCTCATCTGTCATGCAGCGTTGTCCTGGATTCAGATATTCAGTGTTGTTCTGCCGCCATCCGCTGATCAGGTGCCGCAGTCCTGGTCCTGCGCCGCCATGTTGGTCCTCCCTCATTTCCCATCATGCCCTCCAGGGTCCTTTTGGCCCTGGACAGTGATTTGAGGATTAGTGTAGTAATCCTTATCTGCCTTTTTGTTCATGTTTGTTATTTCATGTGTGTGATGGGGGAGATTATCAATAACAGTAACTGATTTTTCCCTGTTTGTACCCAGAGCCATAAAAAGTTCCTGGTGCCGAACTCTACTTGTGAGTGCGCAAAGATGTCAGAATACCGCAAGTGATGTCAACACCGATGAAAGGGTCTCAAAGCACAGGTAACCCTCTAATACTGAGTATGGGGAAGGTATGATGGAGTACATGGAATGGCATCTTCCCAATAGTGTTTTGATCGCTGTCTGCACCTTTTATTGAAAGTAGCATTAAATATTATAGTGATTGTAAAGTCAGAAGGTATTTTTTATCTTAATGCATTCTATGCTTTAAGATAAAAAAACCTACTGTGTGCAGTCAGCCAACGAGAAGAGAAAGGGGGCGGGCGGCGGCTTCATGTCGACATGGACACAGGGAGCTGTGGCTCGGCTTGGGTGCCCCCCATAGCAAGCTGTTAGCTGTGGGGGCACTCGGCAGGTGGGAGGGGCCAGGAGCACAGAACAGGGACCCGAGAACAGGAGGATCGGGGCTGCTCTGTGCAAAACCACTGCACAGAGGAGGCAAGTATACCGTATATACTCGAGTATAAGTCGAGTTTTTCAGCACAGTTTTTTTTTGTGCTGAATGTGCCCCCCTTGGCTTATACTCGAGTCAAGCACTTTTCTGGTGCAAAGAATGACATTTTCCGAACCGACTTTGGGGCCCCGTATCTCTGTTAGGAACTCCAAATTTGGTTTGCAAACCCAGTGGAACTAGCACTACAATATATCCAAAGTTGGGGTTCCTAGCAACAAGTGGCCCCGAGATATGGGGCCCCAAAGTCAGTTCGGAAAATGTCATTCTCTGCTGCAGAAGTGCTTGACATTTTCCGAACTGATTTTGGGGCCCCGTATCTCGGGGCCACTTGGTGCTAGGAACCCCAACTTTGGATATGTTGTAGTGCTAGTTCCACTGGGTTTGCAGACCCAATTTGGGGTTCCTAGCAGCAAGTGGCCCCGGGATATGGGGCCCCAAACTCGGTCAACTTTGTCCATCTGCAGCAATGTCATTTCAGGACCCTTTGGGTCCAGAGACCCCAAATTTTGGCTGCAGCTAGGGGGCATATAGGAACCCTTAACTACCGAGTTTGAAGTTCAGGGGACCTATGGCTGCAAATGGGCACAGTGAGGCTGCAAATGGGCACAGTGAGGCTGCAAATGGGCATTGTTGACCCTCTTTTTCCACTTACAGTAGCTGTGCATTTCTCACCCTCGTCTTATACTCGAGTCAATACGTTTTCACTGTTTTTTGTGGTAAAATTAGGTGCCTCGGCTTATATATGGTAACATGTTTGTTATTTTTACCTAAAAAATACCGTATTTATCGGCGCATAACACGCACCCCAATTTAGGAGGGAATTTTAAGGAAAAAAAAACTTTTAGGAGGGAAGTTGAAGGGAAAAAAACTTACATTTAAATGCCCATCATTGCAGCCTTCTCAGTGCAGCCTTCCCCAGTGCAGCCATGTCAGTGCAGCCTTCCCCAGTGCAGCCTTGTCAGTGCAGCCATGTCAGTGCAGCCTTCCCCAGTGCAGCCATGTCAGTGCAGCCTTGCCCCAGTGCAGCCTTGCCCCAGTGCAGCCTTGCCCCAGTGCAGCCTTGCCCCAGTGCAGCCTTCCCCAGTGCAGCCATGTCAGTGCAGCCATGTCAGTGCAGCCATGTCAGTGCAGCCATGTCAGTGCAGCCATGTCAGTGCAGCCTTCCCCAGTGCAGCCTTCCCCAGTGCAGCCTTCCCCAGTGCAGCCTTCCCCAGTGCAGCCATGTCAGTGCAGCCATATCAGTGCAGCCTTGCCCCAGTGCAGCCTTGCCCCAGTGCAGCCTTGCCCCAGTGCAGCCTTGCCCCAGTGCAGCCTTCCCCAGTGCAGCCTTGCCCCAGTGCAGCCTTCGATCCCCTGTCCCTGCTTGCTGGGCTTCAAAATCGCGGACCGCGATTTGAAAATGGCGCCGAAGTACACAGAGCCGGTCCTCGGCTCTTTCCAGCGGCTCTCGTTTACTTTCGGTTTCACTCGTAGCCCCGAGCGGAGCTATCCGAACCTACTCGGATAGCTCCGCTCAGGGCTACGAGTGAAAACGAAAGTAAACGAGAGCCGCCGGAAAGAGCCGAGGACCGGCTCTGTGTATTTCGGCGCCGGCGGCGCCATTTTCAAATTGCGGTCGGCGATTTTGTTATTTTGACAGGTCGGGATCGCAGGGGATCGGCGTATAACACGCACCTGCGACTTTCCCCTGATTTTAAGGGGAAAAAAGTGCGTGTTATACGCCGATAAATACGGTAATAAAAACTAAACCAAATAAAAACAAACAAAACTTTACAATCACTTTAACTACTTGCCTACTGGGCACTTTCACCTCCTTCCTGCCCAGGCCAATGTTCAGCTTTCAGCGATGTCGCACTTTGACAATTGCGCGGTCATGCAACACTGCACCCAAATGAAATTTTTTAATACGTTTTTTAAGCCAGATAGAGCTTTCTTTTGGTGGTATTTAATCGACACTGGGGTTTTTTTTTTCATTCTTTGCTAAACAAACTAAAACATTTAGAAAAAAGTTTAAACAATTTTCTAAACAAGTAATTTTTCTTCTTCACTGATGTATGCTGATGAGGCTACGCTGATAGATTGCACTGATTGACAGCACTGATGGCCACTGACTGGCAGCACTGATTGGGGCTGCACTGATGATCAGTGTAGATATCTCCTCACACGCTTATAGTGTCAGGAAAGGAGTTCCGATAACCGGCAAATTCTGTGTACAGCTGTGATTGGCTTTTGACTCTGATCTGTGATCAACTGTTTCCGAAGGACACAGCGATCACAGTCCCCTGCCGATGCACACCCAGAAGATTGTGCTGTCATTCGCTGCAGCACAAGTCGATCAGTGAGTCCCAGTTAATGATTTATGACCAGGACCCACTGATTGGCTGAGCAAATGAGCGAAGAGAGCCCTGTGTAGGCAAACAACACAGGGCTCCCTACAGACAGCGCCGATCTGCCTTTTTTTTTTCTTTCTTTCTGCAAAGCTGGAATTAAAAACGTGTACACCGTAAACATTGCTAGGCACACATTTAGGGTCGGTTCACACTGGGGCAACACGACTTCAGCGCGACTTTGTACCGCGACTTCAGCGCGACTTCAGCAAATTACAACCCGACTTGAAGTCGCCTCCATGACAGGCGACTTCGGCTGTGGCCAATCAGCTCTCTGGGAGGGAGGGGGGGAGGGAGGGGTTTTCCCTGCAAAGTCGCTTGACTTTACAGAGAGATCCGACTTGGAGGCGACTTCCATTGATTTCTATGGTACAGGTCGGATCAAAGTAGTACAGGGAGTACGCTCTGAAGTCGGAGCGACTTCAGTAGTGTCTATTAAGACGCTAGCGTTCACTCCCATTGAATCTTTTTCTGGGGCGACTTGAGGGCGTACAAGTCGGATCCCAAGTCGCCCCATTGTGAACCGACCCTTAAGCCCTTGATCGGCTTAACTGTTAACCCCTTCCCAGCCAGTGTCATTAGTACAGAGACCGGGTATAGTATTATCACTGATCACTGGATTAGTGTCACTGGCAGTTAGTCAGTTTCCCACCAGCATCAGATTGCCCACCGCACTATCGCAGTCCTGCTACAAGTTGCTGATCACTGCTATTACTAGTATAAATAAAAGAAAGAAATAAAAATTCAGCTCCAGAGCATTTTTTTTTTTTTTTTGCGCACACATGTAAAAATCTTAATTTTTGGCAATAAAATTAATTAAACCCCCAGAACATTATATTTTTTATGAAAGCAGAGGCCCTGTAGAATAAACAGGTGATGGTTGCAAATTTTTGTTTCACATGATGTTTGTGCAATTTTATTAAATGCAAATTTTCAGGAAAAAAAATTATAATGAATTGTAGCGCAAAACCACACCATATAATACCCATTTTTGATTAAAATATAAAAGATGAGGTTGCATTGAGTAAATAGATACCAAACATTCCTTGTCTTAAAATTGCGTACGCCTGTACGATCACCAAAAACGATGGTGCCCAAAAATCTCCATAGGTGACGTTTTAAAAGCCCTTAGCGCTCAATAATTTAGAGTTAACTAGCAGCTCTTGTGCTAGAATTATTGTTCTCATTCTGACGTTCGCAGTGATATGTCACATATGTGGTGCGACCGCAGTTTACATGCACACCCCGAGATCTTGTTTGCGCAGGGCTAGGGGTGTTTTTGGCAATTATATATTTATAATTTTTTTTTTATATTTTATTTTTACTTGATTGCTATCACAAGGTGTTATGTAATTGCATTAGGCAGGTGACGGGTACTCCAATGTGTCCGCTGCCCTTCACTCCATCTAACCAAGCACAGATTGGCTTGGTTAGAAGTGTCCCCTGGCTGTACTGGCCAGAAAAGGGTGCATATGAAACTGGAAGTGAAATCACTTCCAGTTTCACTGTTTGCAAGTGAGATCGAGGAATGAATTTGCCTCGGTGTCACTGCAATCTCTCTCCTCCAGCCGACGGACGTATCCCCGGGCTCCGGTGAGTGCAGGACAGCCTGGGAACCATGGGAGGGAGGAGGTACCTCATTGCAAAGAGCTCAATTGGGTATATATACCATAGTTTGTAGAAACTATAACTTTCTGGCAAACCAAGCAATATACACTTATCTGGATTTTTTTTTTTTTTTTTTTTTTTTTTACCAGAGACCTTTTGGCCTAAATTTATAAATTTGAGTGTTTTTTTTGTTTTTGTTTTTTTAATTGGATATGTTTTATAGCAGGAAGTAACAAATGTATTTTTTTTTTTTTTCATTTAAAGAAAATTCTATTTGTGTGAAAAAATGTATCTAAATTTAGTTTTGGGTAGAGTGTTGCATGCCTGTGTAATTACCAGTTAAAGTAGCGCAGTGCTGAATAACAAAAAAAATGCTCTGCTCATGAAGTGGGGGGGGGGGGCCTTCGGAGCTCAACCGGTTAACTTTACTTTAATCTCTGTTTGTACTTTTAAGTAAATGGGAACACAGTGGATTATAACCTTTGTGTCCTCTTTAGAAGATCTTGATGTTAATACATGTAATAAATCTGATTTTATATTTTAACCCGGATTATATAAAAACTAAAATACTCCCACATTCTATTCTCTCTCTACCTTAATGATTCAAACCAATGTGCATTCAAATACGTTTCTGCAGGCATCTACTTGTGTTCCCGCAAACCCTAATGAATCCTTATAATAAAGGATCCTGCACTACTTTATATTAGAGCTGCACGATTAATCGTTAAAAAAAAATCACGATCTCGATTCAACACCCCACCCCCCCTCACGATTTTAATCTGGTATTTCCATGATTCATGCGGCAAGTGCAGAGCCATTCTCTGCTCAGAGCTGTCAAAGAAGAAACAAAAGCTGGTGTTCTATCAAAGTGCATCCCCTCGGATAATGCATCAGACGATCTGCGCATGTGCAGGACACAACGTCACACCAGCTGATATGTTGAGCAGCTGGCATGACGTCAACTTTGCGCATGCGCAGACCGTCGGAGGCATTTTCCAACAGGCGTGGACTATTCGATAGAACACCGGCAAAGTTTATGACAAGTTTATGATACAAAACATTGTATCATTTGTTTGTTTTTTTTTGTTTTTTAGATCAAAGGCATGAACTTTGGTCTGTAAATGAGGTCAGTTTAACCACTTAAAGCAGAACTCAGGACACCTTCACCAACTTTGCCATCCATGTTCTTCTGAGCTCTGTAGTTTCTCTGTAATAGGGCTGAACTTGCTGAAAAAATGTTATTACCCACTGACTTCCTTTTTGTAAGACTGCTGGCTGCTATCCTTCACCTCAGCTCAGCCAGCGGTCTGACACGCCCCCTTGTAGTCCTCTAAAAGCCGAGCAGGGAGTTCTATTTCCTGTAGTGGGCGGAGGGCGTCTCCCAGCCCCCCCCCCCCCCCCCCCCCCCGGTCTGTGCCGCCCATGGAGGAGGTGTCCTCCTTCTATCTCCTCCTCCTCCTCTGCTCCCTCCACTGTCATCGCCCCTCCACTCCGCAGCCCTAACGCATAATATGGTGGTCATTGCAATATTTCATGTCACACTGTATTTGCGCAGCGGTCTTTCAAACGCAATTTTTGGGGAAAAAATACACTTCAATTAATTTTTTAAGAAAAAAAAAAAAATTTGTGATTCTCATTTTATCCGCAATCGTGCAGCTCTACTTTATATACATGCATTAATTCTAAGTTATACAAAAATACATATATAAAAAAATAAATAAAATCCTTGTGCATAAGTCTTTGTGTCTTATTCACAAATATCCTTATGTAAATGTAATTAAAATCACAATTCAACGTTGTGCTGTTTTTTTGTTTTTATTTTGTTTTGTTTTTAAAAAATTTTGGGGGGCGGTTAAAACCTACTACCATGTGCATCAATATCAAACGTGCAATATGTACAATCGCAGTCCCAGCATGTATGCAACAACCATATTGAGATCGAGTTTAGGTAAGTATTATGCCGTGTACACACGAGTGGACTTTTTGACCGGACAATTCGTCCGTGTGTGGGCTTCATAGGACCTGCAGCGGACTTTTTCAGTTGAAAATCTGATGGACTTTAGATTTGGAACATGTTTCAAATCTTTATGTCGGAACTCCTCCGGACCCAGTTCCTATCGAAAAGTCCGCTCGTCTGTGTGCTAGTCCGACGGATGAAAACCCACGCTAGGGCAGCTATTGGCTACTGGCTATCAACTTCCTTATTTTAGTCCGGTGTACGTCATCACGTACGAATCCCTCGGACTTTGGTGTGATCATGTGTAGGCAAGTCTGTTCATTGGGACAGTCTGTTGGAAGTCCGTCCAGTCCAGGCGAAAAGTCCGCTCGCTCTTGTGTACGCGGCATTAGGGGGGAGCTGCACACTGAAGGTTTTTTTTTTTTTATCTTCATGCAGAGAATGCCTAAAGGTAAAAAACCTTCAGCCGTTACAGCCACTTTAAAGCGAAACTGCACTATATCTGAACACCACAAACTGAAAATCCTATTTTATTCATTTTTATTAATCAAAGCATACTCTTGTTCTGCATCCCCCCCCCCTCCAATTCAATCCATGTCTCAATGCTTTATTTTGTTAAGAAATCACTTTGAACAACATCCCCCTAGTACATCTAGCCACAGCCATCTTGAGTAAACTCCTGTAGTATTTGCTTTTTGGAATCCATCTGCCCTTAGCTCCGGTATGCAGGCAGTGGTATTTAGCTAAGAAAAACCCCTCCTCCCCACCCGAAGATTCATGGGATGTGTGGCATCATTTACAGTGGATTTCAAATGTCTACACAACCCTGGTAAAATGTCAGGTTTCTGTGATGTAAAAAAATGAGACAGAGATAAATGATTTCAGAACTTTTTCTACCTTTTTAATGTGACCTATAAACTGTACAACTCAGTTGAACAATAAACTGAAATCTTTTAGGTGGAGGGAAGTAAAAATATAAAAATATGGTTGCATAAGTGTGCACACCCTTAAACTAATACTTTGTTGAAGCACCTTTTTATTTTATTCCAGCACTCAGTCTTTTTGGGTATGAGTCTATCAGCATGGCACATCTTGACTTGACAATATTTGCCCGCTCTTCTTTGCAAAAAAACTCCAAATCTGTTAGATTGCGAGGACATCTCCTGTGCACAGCCCTCTTCAGATCAACCCACAGATTTTCAATGGGATTCAGGTCTGAGCTCTGGCTGGGCCATTCCAAAACTTTAATGTTCTTCTGGTGAAGCCATTCCTTTGTTGATTTGGATGTATGCTTTGGGTCATTGTCATGCTGAAAGATGAAGTTACTTTTCGTGTTCAGCTTTCTAGCAGAAGCCTGAAGGTTTTGTGCCAATATTGACTGGTATTTGGAACTGTTCATAATTCCCTCTACCTTGACTAAGGCCCTTGACCCAGCTGAAGAAAAACAGCCCCAAAGCATGATGCTGCCACCACCATGCTTCACAGTGGGTATGGTGATCTTTTGGTGATGTGCAGTGTTGTTTTTGCACCAAACATATCTTTTGGAATTATGGCCAAAAAGTTCAACCTTGGTTTCATCAGACTATAACACATTTTCCCACATGCGTTTGGGAAACTTCAGATGTGTTTTTGCAAAATTTAGCTGGGCTTGGATGTTTTTCTTAAGAAAAGGCTTCAGTTTTACCACTCCACCCCATAGCCCAGACATATGAAGAATACGAGAGATTGTTGTCACATGTACCACACAGCCAGTACTTGCCAGATATTCCTGCAGCTCCTTTAATGTTGCTGTAGGCCTCTTGGCAGCCTCCCTGACCAGTTTTCTTCTCGTCTTTTCATCAATTTTGGAGGGACTTCCAGTTCTCTATAATGTCCCTGTTGTGCCATATTTTCTCCACTTGATGATGACTGTCTTCACAGTATTCCATGGTATATCTAATGCCTTGGAAATTCTTTTGTACCCTTCTCCTGACTTATACCTTTTAACAATGAGATCCCTCAGATGCTTTAGAAGCTTTCTGCGGACCATGGCTTTTGCTGTAGGATGCGACTTAGGGAGTCAGGAAAGACCTACTAGAACAACTGAGCTTTATTTGGGGTTAATCAGAGGCACTTCAAATGACAGCAGATGTGTACTGACTTCTATTTAACATGAGTTTGAATGTGGTTGCTTAATTCTGAACAGACCTGAATCCGATTGAAAATCTGTGGGGTGATCTGAAGAGGGCTGTGCACAGGAGATGTCCTCACATTCTGACAAATTTAGAGTGTTTTTGCAAAGAAGAGTGGGCAAATATTGCCAAGTCAAGATGTGCCATGCTGATAGACTCATACCCAAAAAGACTGAGTGCTGTAATAAAATCAAAAGGTGCTTCAACAAAGTATTAGTGTAAGGGTGTGCACACTTGTGCAACCATTTTTTTATTTTTACTTCCCTCCACCTAAAAGATTTCAGTTTGTTTTTCAACTGAGTTGTACAGTTTATAGGTCACAATAAAGATGGGAAAAGTTCTGAAATTATTTATCTCTGTCATTTTTTTTTTTTTACATCGCAGAAACCTGACATTTTACCAGGGGTGTGTAAACTTTTTATATCCACTGTACCTAGGTAAGAAACCAGGAAGTAACTGAAGAAATGTAAAGATCTAAAAAAAAAAGCATAAAATAAATATAATATACCTGTCTATTTACTAATGCTAGCAACATAAGGATTAAAAATAGTGATGATTGAAAGAGTGAAGTTCCACTTTAAAGTGAATGTGATCTGGCTATGAAGTACAATAAATAACCTGTTTTTTTTTGTTTTTGTTTTGTTTTTTTACAGCCTGGTTCCGCCTATGCCTGGGGAGTCCAGCACTTTGCAATGGGATGGAAAAAAATTTGAAGAATTGCCAATTGTCCATATAAAAGCCACATACAATAAGTAAGTGAGAACTATCTGATGCGTAGTAATAAGGCTATTTGTATTCTATTGATCGTTAATTAAGAATGTTTACTTTTATTACATTTCAGGGATTGATCCAAAAGTTTTATATATCCGTTATAGGTGAGGGCTGATGAGCTGGGTCACCTACTAAATTCATAAACTTTTTGTTGTGTTCTCCATAATATAAAATGAAGTAAAATATCCAACAGGGTGAGTGGGATTGTGTCATATGTGCAGCTGAGAACTTGAGAGTAAAAGTCCCTGAGAGATCTATGGTTGAATGGTTTAACCACTCGCTGGAGTTCAAGCAGTTATCCCGAGATGATGCTTGCAGCTACAGGCACAACCCCGATACCGTTTTTTTTTTTTTTTTTTTTTTAGAGCCTGACGGTCAGCTCTCTTGTAAAAGCAATCCTAGCGGCTAACTAGCCTCGCAGGCAATGGCTAGTGTTAGCGCTTCAATCATCCCGGCACCATGCTTGATATGGTGTCAGGGTGATTGAAGTGCATTATTTCTATTATTACCTTGTAGTAATAAATGAAATAGTTCAAGTCACCATAATGTAGAATCAGTGGGAGCCCTGAGTGCGTCGCCTGCCACCGTCGCCTGCCACCAGATGCGGAATGTCACTTGCCACATCGCCTGACACACTTACTGCCACAAGATGTGGATTGTCACTTGCCATGTTGCCTGTCACCAGATGCGGAGTGAGTGGAGCTCCCCTTGTGGTTTGTCAGGCAGACAGCTGAGGGGGTGAACTACAAGTCCCAGCACACCCCACCTGTACTCCCACACACAGCACACCTGTCACTGATGACGTCATATCTCTGTAGGATCGCCCCTCTGGATGTCGCAGGGTGTCTCCCTCCTCATGCTGCAGCCAGTCTCACCTGGCAGAGGGAGGGTCCGGCTGTCACTCTCTGGCTCCACCCTTCTGCCAATCCTGACTAGCTGTCTGGGGGGGGGGGGCAGGTAGGCAATCTGCACCGCTGAACAGAATCTGTTTTCACACAGTGAGGAGCCGCATGAGAGCGGTGATGCGGGGCGGGCAGTATGAGATGATGTCATCTCTCTGCTCCCCACCGCACCGCTGACACTGAGACAGAGCACTGACTTTGAGGGCAGAAGAGCGGTGATGCGGGGGGAGGAGAGAGATATATTATCTCTGCTTGTCCGCCCACTCGCTTCTTCCATCCACCCAGCGCTCTTATGCCGGCAGCCCAGCATGTCTCTTACTGAAAAAAGGAAGAGAAAGATGAAAAAGTGGTATAGATCAGGGGTCGTCAACCCCCGGTCCCCGGCCCACTACCAGGCCGTGGAGCTTCTGCAAACCAGGCCCCATCTGCCACAACCCTGGCAAACAGACGACACCAGAAGTCTCAAGAGACGCAGCCGTGCTCTTGAGCGAGCATGGCGTAAATCTAAATCCCTGCAAGACTTTACCCTGTACAAATCTGTCCTTCTCAAATACAACTCCTGCCTCCACACTGCTAAACAAACCTATTACAACACTCTCATCAAAACCCTCTCATCCAAACCTCATCAACTCTTTTCTACCCTTAATTCCTTACTTCACCCCCCACTGCCCCCTCCCACCAACTTGCTTACCGCTCAACATATTGCCAACCACTTCAATAGCAAAATCAACACAATTCGCAAGGAGATATCCAGCATTAAAATTCCTCCCCTACCCAACATATCAGGTCCAACACCACACTCAATACTCTCCTCCTTTTGCCCAGTTACCACAGAAGAAGTTGATAAACTCCTCTCCATGGCCCACCTCACTACATGTCCCCTGGACCCTGTCCCCTCTCAATTACTGCGACCACCTTCCCACTCTATCCTCAACTCCCTAACCCACATCTTCAACCTCTCCCTCTCCTCTGGCACCTTTCCTTCCCCACTCAAACATGCACTGGTTACCCCCATACTCAAAAAACCTTCACTAGACCCCACCTGTTTGAATAACTTAAGACCTATCTCCCTTCTCCCGTTTGCCTCCAAGCTCATCGAACGCCTTGTTCATGACCAAATGAGTCGCTACCTCACGGACAACAACCTTCTCGACCCCCTACAGTCTGGCTTCCGCCTACACCATTCGACTGAAACTGCCCTACTAAAAATCACCAATGACCTAATAACTGCCAAAACCAATGGCCACTACTCCATACTCATACTTTTAGACCTCTCTGCTGCCTTTGACACAGTTGACCACCTGCTGCTCCTCAGCAAATTACACTCCCTTGGCCTCCGTGATTCTGCATTATCCTGGTTCTCCTCCTACCTATCTCAGCGCACTTTCAGCGTCACTTACAACTCCATCTCCTCCGCTCCCCTTCCTCTTTCTGTTGGGGTACCCCAAGGCTCTGTCCTTGGGCCTCTCCTTTTCTCACTCTATACCTCTTCCCTGGGTCAGTTGATCAGCTCCCATGGCTTCCAATACCATCTCTATGCTGATGACACACAGATCTATCTCTCCACTCCCCAACTCACCCCCACTATCTCCTCACAGATCTCAAACTTGCTGATCGACATATCGGTATGGATGTCACACCACTTCCTCAAACTTAATCTTTCTAAAACTGAGCTTGTTATATTTCCTCCTTCCCGGTCCCCCTCCAGTGACTTCACCATTAATATCAACAACACAACCATTGGTCCCTCCACACATGCCAGAGTCCTGGGTGTAATCCTTGACTCTGACCTCTCCTTCAGCCCCCATATCCAATCACTGGCTAAATCCTGCCGCCTTAACCTCCGCAACATCTCCAAAATTCGACCCTTCCTGACTAATGACACTACAAAACAACTTATTCACTCCTTGATTATTTCCCGCCTCGACTATTGCAACTCTCTCCTTAATGGCCTACCCTTAAGCAGGCTATCCCCCCTTCAGTCTATTATGAATGCTGCTGCTAGACTAATACACCTCACTAATCGATCCGTGACTGCTGCTCCTCTCTGCCAATCCCTTCACTGGCTTCCCCTACCCCACCGTGTAAAATTCAAAATGCTAACCATAACATACAAGGCCATTCACAACATCGCCCTCATCTGCAGATATCGCCCAAATCGCCCCCTCCGCTCCTCCCAGGACCTCCTGCTCTCTAGCTCCCTTGTTACCTCCTCCCATGCTCGCCTTCAGGACTTCTCCAGAGCCTCTCCCATCCTCTGGAATTCCCTGCCCCAGTATGTCCGATCAGCCCCTACCCTGTCCACCTTTAGGAGATCCTTGAAAACTCATTTATTCAGGGAAGCCTATCCCACACCCACATAACTGTCCCTAAGCCACCCCCATCAAATCATTCTTTGCAGCTATTACCTTTTGTACCACCATCCCCTCCCTTTAGAATGTAAGCTCTACGAGCAGGGCCCTCCTGTACCTTTTGTATTGAACTGTAATTGTGTTGTCCCCCTTATACATTGTAAAGCGCTGAGTAAACTGTTGGCGCTATTTAAATCTCGTATAATAATAATAATAATAATAATAATATTGGTATATAGGGGAGCTGGAATTTAGAAAAAAAAGGTGAACAAAAGTGAACTTAGCCTTTAAAGGAGAACTAAAAGGGATTATTTTTTTTCATTTTGCATAGAATAAAGGGAGGGTTAAAACCCTATAAGATTTTTTTTTTTTTGCCATCTGTCTCCCATTGCGGAGACTTCACTTCCTGTTTCATAGCCAAATCAGGAAGCGGGAGGAAATCCCTCCAAAATGAGACAATCCCTGCTTGTCACCAGAGTCTCCAGAACTAGAGTCCCCATTGGAAGATTTCCCCTTTATTATTGTCCTGGAGACAACCTAAAATGTTGGACTTTCTTTCGCTTTCAATGATGATCATAAACAGGTCAAAGAAAGAGGGTGAATCTCCCCAACGGGGGCTCAGACAGCAAAAAGATACTGAAAGGTGTTTTAATCCCTCTTCATTCTATCCAAAGTTAAAAAAACAGTACCTTTTATCTATATTTTAAAGCTCTTGCAAATTTTAATTTTACAGCAGTCCAAAGTTCTGTCGGAGACAAAAAAAAAAGTTTTCCCCATTATCAGAAGTGAGGGGAATGTTATAACCTCTGTCAACTTTTTATTGTTTCAAAGCAAAGCATTTAAAACGCACTTTGTGTTTTTTAAAAATGCATAGTGCATTTTAGAAGCACTGCTAAGTGGTGTGAAAGGGTCCTTATTCTTGTTCTAGAGTAGACAGCCTGGTGTCCTAGGTCAGAGAATACTTGTTGGACATGGTTTGCCTCAGACTGCCCTGAAGAGCAGCGATTTTATTGGTGCCCAGTGGCAGCCCATCCATAGAGGGCGCATGGGCGCCGCCTCCCCTATCCATGCGTCTGGCCCCCTGATCTATATATCAGTGGCGCCGGACCATGGATTCCAATGCGGCAGGGTGTTTTTATTGAAGTACCTGATTAGAGCCAGAGGCTCTAATAGGCTTCCAAAAAGGGTTGGCTCAGAGCGCAGAGCATTGCGCTCTGAGCCTACCCAGTTGTGTGACGATAAGCGAATGAATCTATTATCACACTAAAGTTCCTCCCCGCCAATCAGGAGGCAGGTCTGTGAGATTCTATTGGATGCCTAGCGCTTTGGCAGAAGAGGAGACACACAGCGGAGCAAGCTGGAGGAGCGGACACAAAAGCTGCCGAGGCCACTGCTCGCACTCCAGGAGAGGACACCACAGCCCCACCACACAAGCGGGTAAGTGCCAGACCACCCGCGGGGGGGGTTCTGTTTTATTGCCACCGGGGGGGGGGGGTTTGTTTGCTTTCTACTTGCCCAAAAGAAGAACTCACCAGCCGCCACTGTTGGGGCCCACAGTGTTTGCTCACCAGACATGGCAAGTGCTGTTGTCTTCTGGAAAGGGGTTGTAGGTGAAGCAGGACCTGATGATGAGACGGGGAGATCCATTGCCTCTGTGTTGTGGTGGAATTGTTGCACCTTGTGTGTTGTGGGTCCTGGTCATGGTCTTCTGAGCTGCCTGCTGGTGATAGACTAGGTATGTGTGGAAGACCCATAGAGAGGTGCAGTGTCTGCAAGCTGTGAGGACTCTCTGCTCCTGCAGTGACATTATGCTGGTTGCTGGAAGAGACTGTGACCACCATCTTGGATTTAAGTGTCAAGGCAGGCAGCTGAGAAGATTTTAAAAAGTGGTCCTTAGCTGCTATTACACAGGTCAAGTAGCTGTTTTAATCCTCTGCTTGTATGCCATTGCACTGAGAGGGTCTTTGTATGGGTATACAACCTTCCAAGTTTTCAACTTTCCAACTTGTCGCAAAGAGTCACTTTATTGCTCAATTTTACATATGAAACTTCCCAGAATTTGTAAGCTCAGAACAAGATTTTTTTTTATTCCCCCTACTCTGCTTGCTTCTATTACTGTTGGTGCATATTGCTATCAATAGTGAGACACACAAGGCTTACTGGGCTACCTAATGACAGATTAGCCTGTCTGTTGGGGCCTAAGGATTAATCCAACTATTGGCGTGCAATGTAATGAATGCAGCAATGACTCCAGAACACAGAGATTCCCACCCCACAAACGTGAGCCTCCAGTTTGCAATCCCTTAGTTATTACTGGCACAATTAAAGTACTTCTAAGACCTAAACATTTTTTACATTTTATTAAATGCTTCCATTAAAGCGGTAGTAAAGTCGCTTTGTGATTGTTGCCTACAGGTACGTCTATAATAAAGCTTACCTTTTAGCTAAAATGAATATCTCCTAAACCTGCACCGTTTTATCAGATATGCAGTCGGTGACGTCGCTGGCGCATGCCGGAGTTGGGAATGACGCCATCGCGGTCCCGGCCATTCGTACAGCCAGAGCCTGCAAACCTGAAGGGAAGCCCGGGGAAGATGGAGCCCTGTCAGCAGTGACAATGTTCTGCTGGAGGGCTTTATTCTAAGGTAAGTATTTCATAATGTACTAGTATGCAATGCATACTAGCACATCATGCCATTGCTTGCAGGGGATTTTTATCTTTTTGAAAGGTCATGGTTTACTACCATTTTAAGGTTAGAAATATTTAAGTAAATGTATCGCCCCCTCATCCCCCCCCCCTCCATATAAATTACTTAGTCCTCACTGGATCCAGTTCTGTGCCCGTCTGCAGCAGCTCTCTCCCCTCGCTTCCTGGTCTCATAGGCTTTGCTGAGGCAGTGGGAGCCATTGGCGCCCACTGCTGTCAGTCAAATCCTGTGACAGGGATGGGGTCGAGCCGTGCTGTCCGTTTTTGTGGACACAGGCAGCGTGGCTTGGGATCTAACCCACAGGTGTGCCACCATAGGAAGTGGCTTTCTATGGTGGCAGACTGAGAAGAAGAGGAGTCGGGAGCGCCAACAGGGGATCGCAGAAAAGGAGGATCAGGGCTGCTCTGTGCAATTCAATTGGTAAGTATAAACCTGTTTGAAAAAAAAACAAACAAACCTGTTTTATAAAAAAAAAAAAGAAAAAAAGGCAAATCTGCAGCAGAAGACGGTTTCAACAAGCTGAAGCATGTTTTTTTTCGAGATAAATGTCTATATGTAGTGGCTCAGAAAAGTTTTTAGTTTTCAAGTTCTAAATCTTTTAGGCTTGGTTCGGACTTACAGGTTCATTTCTGCTTGCGAAAAAGCGTGTGCTTACAGATTCACGGGGGTGCCATTAACAATAAATGTCACCGCTGCAGGTCTACTAAAGGGTGGCACATTTCTCTGGGTGACGGAAAGGGCGCAACTTTGCACGCTTTCCCGACGTGCAGAGTTCTGAACCTAGCCTTATGGTCCCACTCCAGACACACAAAAAAAAAAATACCCTTGCAGAGTGGGGCCTTGCTTGCTTGTTAAAATGGTTTGTAAAGGTGTGTGTGTGTGTGTGTGTGTGTTATAACAATCAATTTGTTATAACAAAATAACAACATATTTATTTACCTCCTCTGTGCAGTGGTAATACACAGTGCAGCCCTGTACCTCCTCTCTTGGGGTCCCCACCAGAACTCTAGGCTCCTCTTCTCTGAGTGCCTCCATAGCACAAGCTGGCTGCTGTGGGGGCACTTTTGTGAGCCTGCTCTCGAGCCGGGCTGTGTGTGTCTATAAACACACAGCGCACCTCAGCCCCACCCCCCGCAGCAGGAGCTAATGGCTCCCGCTGCTGCCTTTTGTGTCCTGTAAATGCAAGAAGAGAGGGAGAGAAGAACTGCCAGGCAGAGCGCTGGATTGATCCAGGAGTCAAGTAAGTGACTGGGGTGGGGGAAACAAGTGGAAAACCTTTTTTCCCCTGTTGCATTAAGGTAAAGTTTAATTAACTTTAGAACTACACGGAGTCTAGTGGTAGAGGAATAAGGTGTACTACTTGCCTTTTTAGCCTTTGATCTGGCAGGCTTCCTTCACTCTGTGCTACCAGTCCCTCAAAGCCTCTTCTCTTCTGTGACATCACATACAATGCAGAACCAATAGTCCTGCGTTGTATGTGAGGGCCCAGAACCTGGAGCATCAGAGAAGCGTGGAGCGCTGGAAGCTTTCCAGAATGAGGCATAGGATCAATATTACACCCCATTCCTCTACACTTAATGAGCATTTAACCCTCGCAGTGCAGAGCGGTACCAACTGCAAGGGATCCAGCCCCCCCCACCCCAAATTCAGTGATCTATTCATTCAATGCACTTACATGACAGCCGAGAGCCGACTGAAAAATCAATAGTAAGCTTGTGGATGCTGCAGCAGTCGCCATGAGCTTGTTTTAACCCCCTGAACCTCTAGGATGTTCATAAATGTATCTCAGGTCAACAAGGGTTTACTGGTTGTCGGGCTTCCTGCATTTGGAAAGACGGGATCTATTTTTCCTTTAAAACTGTGTCCTAGGTCAGGAACCCACCCTATGCCACTCTATATGATGTAGTGGGTGAGAGTCTCACATTGTCACAATGATAGGAGACAGCGGCGTTCAGTAAACACATGGCTGCCATCTCAGTCATCAGCCTCAAGCTGAGCGCCGGGGTTCGTCCTTCTGGTCCCGCTCGCCACACGCCAGTTAAGTGAAAGGTACCTAATGAATAGCAATCAATATTGTTTGAATTGCAAGCAGCTGTAATGCATTTGTCTTGCCATGTCCTGCTATGTAATGCTGCCTGCCATGCTGGAGAGGAACGGGGGAACGGGCTGCCTCCCTGCGTGCCGCACAGCGTGAGCTGCCGATGGAATAACTAAAGTGTTTAATTGAAATGCAGAACAAAACAATGAGATTCGGGGAAAGAAAAATAATGGGTCCCAGCCCTGCTTTCTTCATGGAAGTTCAGAACTGCTCCTTGCGCGGTCCTTTCATCAAATGTTGATTTGGTGGAGGATTGATCTCATCGTTAAAGAGAACCAGTCACTCATGGATATATACAGGAATTTGAAAAATCATTTTGTGATTATTGTAACTGTTAGGCAAAAATCTTTTTTGGACTTACTTCTCCTGTAGGTCACAGGAGTGCACTTAGTTCTGCTCTCCTGTGACCCAGATTTGGTTGACAATGGGCTAAAGTCCGCTGTTGGCTGACATCACAGAGCCAGGCCAGGCTCTGCAGGGATCCTGACAATAATGTTGGGTTTGCCCAGATTCCTGACCACCAGCTGGCTCAGCCTCTCAGCGTGACGCTGAGAGGCTGAGTCAGCTGATCCTACCCCCCTGCACAGCCTGGTGCTCCGGTGAGCACTGGAGGGGCAGAGCACAGAGTGGCACTGACACTCACCACGCTATGCTCAGAGTAGACCTGAGAACTGATCGATCAGCAGTTTTTGCTCAGTTCTCGGTGTGAAGCCAGCAGGGGAAAGCTGCAGCATCATAGGTTGGGTGATTATGTGTGATGTTTTTTGTGTTGTTTTTATTTACATCCCATACTTCACTTTTAATATAATTACATTGTAATAATTCCTTCTTATTTAGCTATGGCACTGTGCTTTTATACCATTACTATGCCTAGTGATGTTGGACATTCTGGTCTTTGCTCCTGCAGCTGGAAGAGTCGCATGCATCCGCTTTGCCCGCCCCTCCCCTCCACCTGCCCTATCACGAGTGCTTTGTATTATGCGAACCCACTCCCAAAATAAAACGCCTTCTGTGAATGGACAGCAGAACGGAGAGGTGGGCAGGGGCTTGGCTATGAGAAGGCAGCTTCTCTCCTATCAAAATGCCAGATGTATAGTGATCGCTGTACTCCCAGCACTCAGTAAAATTGTCAGATGTAAATAAGAGATAAGTCCACGAGGTGGCAGGCACCCCATTGGACATTACCCATAGTAAACCAGCTCATTTTAGAAAGTGGCTGAATTCCTGGAGTAAAGTGGTTGTAAACCTCTAAAATGAAAAATGAATAAAGCGTATCCTTCTATAGTGTGTACTTGCCTCTATCCAAGTCGCCTAGTGTGATCTCTGTCGCCTCTATCATTCCTCTGCTATCTCCACGAGTCACTTCTGACAGTCTATGCCACATGTGTCAAACACAAGGCCCGCAGGCCGAATCTGACCCCCAGCCCCCCCCCCCCCCCCCCCCACCAGACAATTTCATGTGACCTTCGTACGCAGGGCTTCTTTTTCGGACAGAATGTGGTGGAACTCAGGTCTGCCATCTTCAGCTCTCCTCATCCGCTCCTCACTCACCATTGTCCCTTCTGTGTTTACCAGGACAGCATTCCTCTCGGCGGCTCACAGATCCCTGCCTACCCTGTGCTCTTGGTGGGGAGAAGGTGAGATGTAGGTGCAGTGGTGGGATGGGGCATCAAGTGGTAAGCTGCACTGTGATTCCCAACTGTGCCCGGGTGCACAGATGCCAACCAGTGATCTCCCTGCAAGTGAGAGAGAGAGGCAGAGCCACCTACACTGCTGGAAGGTACCGGGGGTGGACCGGATGGGTGAGATGTGAGGAAGCTTTTGGGAGTGGGGGGGGGGGGGGGGGTGTATTTGAGAGATGAGGGTTGTGGAGGGAGATGTGTGCAGAGGTGAGAGCCAATGGTGTGGTGCAAGTAAGATGTGGGCAGCCTGTGACAGAGAGCTGAATCCTTTACACCCCTAAACCCTGCACTGTATGGAGTGCACACCTCAACCCTGCACTCTTTACACAGCGCACCCCTGAACTCTGCACTATGTACGCAGCACACCCTGAACTATATTGAGTTCCTGCACCTTTTCTCTAAGAAAAAAGGCCCTGGATAAATGTATATAGTCGTACAGATACCGGCCCTTTGAGGGCAACCATAATACTGATGTGACCCACAAAGAAATTGAGTTTGACACCCCTGGTCTAAGCTGACACCAGACTATCCTGGGAGATTGCCCCCCACCCTTCAGCACAAAGCAAGTGATTAACGGCCTCAGCTGTACATGTTTCCCTATGTCGCAGTGTAGAGGGGTGTGTCCATTCCCTCCACTCAGATCTCAGATTACACTCGGCACCCCACTCTATGCTTTGAAGTGTGTGTGACATCAGAGACCTGCGTGCCTTCTTTAGCTGAGAAATGCTGTGTAAATGTTCTACTTTGAATTGATGTAGAGGAGAGAGGGCTGCAGCTAAACCGGTACAACTTATGAATGAGGATTTGTTTTATCTCTGAGGCCAGTCACTTCACTGGGTATATGGAAGAGTTTACAATCACATTTAATAATTAATTTGCTGTAATGGCTCCCGTCTGCACGTCAATGGGTGTACTTACATATAATGTATACTTCTTCTATGTTGCAGCACACATCTTCAGATCACAAGCTTTGACAACAAGTCTTTAGTGCGTACGTCGTGTGGTACAGAAGGCTTCAGGAATGCCAGGAAAAGCTCTTCAGTAGCAGCCCAAACAGCTGGGATTGCAGCGGCAACTGTAAGTCTGAGCCTGGTGGGTGGAAGTGCATGAAAAAAAAAAAAGTGCCTTATTGTTCACAGAAGGTTTTTTATGTTTTGGAGCAGAAAAGTGATGAGCTACGGGACTGTTGGGAGAATTTGTAGTCGCGAGGTCCTCTATTTTTGTTTGTGGAACCCAGCACTGCTGCCATTCACAGAACAACTTGTATTTTTTTTTATGAATACAAAGCTTTTTCTGATTGGAAGAGGTGGAGAGGGGATGTCACGATCTCCACCTTGTCCAATCATTGAAAAGGTGTTCTGTGAATAGAGGCAGTACCCCCTGTGGTCAGTGTGCAGAGGCACAGGACCTAGAAGTTCATGGCAATCGCTGTATTAGCGCTGACTACTACAGCGATTGTCTGCTTACTCATTGGTCCATCAGAGAGATGCATACTTGCATTGTACCAATCTGGTTCGCCGAAACCGCTCTGCCAAGAACCCACGTCCGCTGTGGTGGGCACAGGCAGCTGTAAAAACATGACAGGGATTTTAGATCTTTCTTCTCCTATCCAAAAATAAAACATCCAGGATATACATGGCACTTGAATGAGAGGTTGCTACATTTCTGCTAAAATGTCATAAAACATTTTTTAGAGATCCATCACTTTTTGTTGGATTGAATTGTGCTAGCTCCAACCCAACTATCTATCTTATCCTCTGCTTCTTTTCTGTCTGATTAGTCCATTTTCAGTCCGCCTTTAACCACTTCCCACCTGGCCAATGGCAAAACGACGGCCTGGGTGGGGACTTTCCCTTTCTGACTGGACGTCACATGACATCTTCAGAACAATTAGACATCAAAGAAATTGTGGACAGCCACACTCCAAAAATATTTGCCTTTATTCAATAAGGTGTCATCCAAAATACAGGTCACAGCAAAATGGAACAAACTTACGCGTTTCACACAAGGAGTGCTTAGTCATAGCTATTACTAAGCACTCCTTGTAGTGCGAAACGCGTAAGTTTGTTGCATTTTGCTGTGACCTGTATTTTGGATGACACCTTATTGAAAAATGGCAAATATTTTTGGAGTGTGGCTGTCCAGAATGTCTTTGATGTCTAAGTGCCATAGCATTGCCAGCACCTGGACTTCTAGACTGAAGGAGATGCCTTTTTACCTTGATCTCACCCACCTGGAGCGGTGATACTCTCCCCCTATTTGGATCCTTCAGAACAAGGCACGCAGCGTGGTGATCAGTGGTGCAGTTTGTCGCTCGGACAAACCACGCATCTGATCACCGTAAAGAGCCTATGACGTAGGCTCTTTACCCTGTGATCAGTTGTGTCTAATCACAGCTGATCACAGTGTAAGTAGGACACGTCGGTTATCGGCATTCCTCTATTCACGCTGACAGCGCATGAGTAGAGGAGAGCTGATAAGTGGATTTCCTGACGGGGGGTCTGCGCTGGTAATCAGTGCAATTGATATGAGTTCAGCCCCATCAGCAATGCCAGTTAGTGCCCACCAGTGCTGCCTTTTAGTGCCCACCAGTGATGCCTGTCAGTGCCACCTATCATTGCCCATAAAGGCTGCCTATTAGTACTGTATATCAGTGCTGCATATTAGTCCCCATCAGTGCTGCATATTAGTGCCTCCTCATCAGTGCTCGTCAGTGCAGCCTCATCCATGGAGGACTTATACTTATTTACAAAATGTTATAGCCGAAACAAAGAAAAACCTCCTTCCTTCCTTCCTTCCTTCCTCTTTCTGTTTTTTTTTCTTTTTTTTAAATCTTTGGTCTTTTTTTCATTTGTTTAGCAAAAAAATAAAAAAAAATAAAAACCGTGGTGATCAAAAACCACCAAAAGAAAGCTTTATCTGTCTGATTTTTTTTTTTTTACCCAAAACATGTAGCAGAATACATATTGGCCTAAATTTATGAATTACATTTTCTTGGTTGGATATGTTTTATAGCCGAAAGTAATAAATATTATTTTATTTTTTTCAAAATTTTTTTTTTTTGTTTATAGCGCAAAAAATCAAAACCCCAGAGGTGATCAAATACCACCAAAACAAAGCTGTATTTATGCAAAAAAAAAAAATTACATATGTTTTATTTGGGTACAGTGTTGCATGACTGCGCAAAAAATGAGCTGGTCAGAAAGGGGGGTAAATCTTCTGGAGCTGAAGTGATTAACATAGGAAAAACTGTCCCAAAAAACTATTTTTTTAAAATTGGGCTGTATATTTTTTGTTACTACCATAACCTTTCACCAAAGATAAACCCAAAATAAATTCTCCTGCTCTGAACGATCACAGTGATACCACATATGTGTATGTTAGTTGTTGTTTGTACCCGTAGTACAGCTAGTACAGCCCAGAAATAATAGTGCACATTTTGCTTTTTTTTTTTTTTTTTTTAATTCTGCCTAAAACACATTGATACTAATTTAAAAAATGCTTTATTAAAAAAAAAAAAAAAAAATCCTGCCCAAATTATACTAACCCTGACCTTGCCCTTTGACCCAAAAGCTAACCCTGGCACTGACTTCGCTCAAGCGGGAGTTCTGGGTCCTGATCATTACTACGAGACTCGGAGCTCCCACTGAGAACCCGCTCAGCACAAATACAGATACGCAGCCCCACGTAAAAAAGCCCAGTCCAGTGAAGCCGCATATATGCGTACTGCCAGCGTGAAAGGGGTGAAGGGTGGTATTTACCCTTTCAGTTTAAGAGTGCAAATCTTTCCATCTTTTGAGAAGAACGACTCAGAATTCAAAATGGCTTGGGAAAAGAAGATGAAGCAATACTCCCAGACCATGATGACCCTTTTGATAACCGAATATAAGAAACGTATGGGGGATGTTGATAAAGTGAATGGATTTATTTAATACACAATTGCCATCTCTTAAAACGCACCCCTCCTATATTGAATGGGATATTAAACTTCAAGATCACCTAGAAAAAGACTCCTGGTGTCATTTGCCTATCAAGTCCCACAAGGGGGCTTTCCTTTATGGTTAGGCTACAGATAGAAATCATATGGTGGTTTGGATTGAGGCAAGTACACCGTATAGAAGCATATACTTTATCCATTTTTCATGACAGAGGTTTACAAACACTTTACATTTAGAGAAATGAAATACTAGTGTTACTCAAAAGTATTTAAAAAAAAAAATGGGGGGAAGTGCCTGTGCGTCTTATGGAGCGGATACTGACCAGGGCCGCCCCCCAGACACCCCACCTGCAACCATGTTAGAAAAACGGGTGTCCAGCTCTGAGCGCCGGCCGATCCTGTGACCCTGAGCCTGTCACCGTTTACTCGGCTTTGCCTGTCGGACAGAAGACAGAGCAGGCCGAATGGAGTGCGGCCGCGGAGCTGGCTCGGGCTGCTCTGTCAGATGTGATGATGCCCTCGCCAGACACAGACAAGGCTGCATTGTATGGCACAGACGAGGCTGCATTGTATGGCACAGACCAGGCTGCATTGTATGGCACAGACCAGGCCGCATTGTATGGCACAGACGAGGCTGCATTGCCTGGCACAGACGAGGCTGCATTGCCTGGCACAGACGAGGCTGCATTGCCTGGCACAGACGAGGCTGCATTGCCTGGCACAGACGAGGCTGCATTGCCTGGCACAGACGAGGCTGCATTGCCTGGCACAGACGAGGCTGCATTGCCTGGCACAGACGAGGCTGCATTTCATGGGCTGGTAAATATTTTAGTACACCATTTGGTTCAGAATATTTTTTCTTTCTTGTTTTCCTCCTCTAAAACCTAGGTGCTTCTTATGGTCAGGTGCGTCTTGTGGAGCGAAAAATACAGTATTTGTCTGTAACTGCTCTGTTCTCATTTGAAAAATCTCATATTGGTCTTCTGTCATTCCTCAATGCCCACGGCTCCTGCTGCACTTCATTGCTGTTTGTGGCATTTCATAGACCTTAAGTAAAAGCAGCAAAAAGAACAGATCACTGCACCTCCTGATTTTGGCACATTTTCAATGTTGCCTGGATCTGCTTTATAAGACGCTCATAACTGTACATAATCCTTGTAGCTATGGGTCACTCACTCTGCTTCTGCAGCCTCTTGTCCCATGATTCTGCTGTATGCAGTTAGACTTTGATGTGTATGGGAGAGGCTGCAGTGGGCTCAGACAGAGAACAGTGCTGCTAAATACTCCCACTTCTAAAGTAACCAGGTATAAGCCAAACCAATCTACTGGATGTCCAATGTGTGGTTAGGCCCCGGGAACATTCTACCACCTCCTCTGGCAATGCTCTAAAATACAGGCATTCTGAAAACAGGTGGTTCGGTTCTTACACGACACCATGGGCTCCCCTATAACAGTGCAACCCAAGCCTTGCTTGCTGGGAATCTTTCCTGAGCCAGAACCAGATAAGTTCACCAAAATATTTTTACATGAAACCCAATTCTCTGCAAGCAAGGTCATAGCTAGGGTGTAGATGAGACCCAACCCGCCAGAACTCTCACACTGGATAGTGGAGGTGAATAATACATTACCCTATAAGAAACTTATCTACTCCCACAGAGGATGCCCTTCAAAGTATGAAAAAATATGGGATAGGTGGCTTAACCTCCCTGGCGGTATGATTATTTCAGATTTTAGGTGCTGAAAGCGGTACAATTATTTTGCATGGAAATTTGGCGTTTTATATTGTAGGCCTGTAATTTTTAGGAATAATTCACTTAAATCTGTCCAAACCAAAGTCTAGTAGACATCCCGGGTACGATAAAGTTTGAAAAACGAAATCATAAATTATAATATAATAAAGAACTATAAATAATTATACCAAATAATAATATAATGATAATAAAAATTATTCAATAATGTAATCAAATCAAAAACACTGAAATTTGCTCAGTTACAGAATTGTCGCTGTCATTACTTTTCAGTGTTTGATGACGGATTTCCCCACAAATCACTATCGCTTAATTCTGCGAGTGATTCTAATTTATTATTACTGTTTTCTAGCTGGTCTAAAACCACTTTTGATGTAAAGGGACGGTTTTGGTTGCTATGGAAAATCTCCAGTTTCCAGGCAGAAAGAACAGTTTTTATAATATAAAACTGCATGCAGGACACTGGACAGACCACTAGGGACAAAGGGGATGTGTAATTATTTGATACAGTACTGTAATCTGTAAGATTACAGTATACTGTATCTATACTATGTGTTTTACTTTTTGAATTTGGCGTCGAACTCCGTCCCTGTGCGTCGCAGCGCTCGCAGGGAACGGAGCTCGGCACTGTGAATCGAGCGAGACACGGCGGCTCGCCGATTACAGCGGGGAGACATCGCAGGATCTAGGGGACAAGGTAAGTAACCTCTACATGGATCCTGCGATGCGATCCTGAGTCTGGCTCGGGGTTACCGCTTTTGGTACTGAAAATCCACCCCGAGACACACTCGGGAATACCGCCAGGGGGGTTTAGGCCTCTGAAAATGATGTAGCAGGATCGCACAGCACCTACCCAAGTAAATGACGGATTACTCTTGATAACAGCCACAATGCCTCACGTCCTGTGTATACATCCTTAAATGATTTTGACATGTAATGTCTGAGTTCTATACTGTTCACTATGTCAATGATTTGTCATGTACGCTTTTTTTTTCATGTTTTCTCTCGATCAATAAAACTTTTTTTTTTTTTAAGTAAAAAAAAAAATACACAACTTCTCTTCAAGCAGACTAGCCACTTAGAGACCAAGCCTTTCTCTGACATTTGTTGTTTAAAAGTAAAAATCTGTATTTCCTTTAACGTCTTTCAGGACAGCACCTTGAGAGAGTGGCTCCACCCACTTGTCGGGAGACACACCTCCACCAATCTTTTAAAAGGAGGATCCTTCCCACTTTAACAGTTTTTGTGTTTCCTCTGGAAGAGAACACTCAGTGGGGAGTTAGGAGCTCTCAAGGTGCTGACCTGAGAGGCCAGGCTCCTTACTCCGTTTTACCTTCCTAAGAGAGCCGGTTCCTCCCACTCCACAAGCTGATGCGAAGCCGGTCGGAATGGTCTCCTTCTCCCTCGTCAGTGCTCGGAGAGAGCCAGGACTGCTCCAGGATTCCAGGCGGTAGCGTTAGGCATGTGGATGCTCATTTTTTGCTCTGGGCATGTTTTTTTCCTGAAGCCGCCGCCATCTTGGGAAGGGCAGTCAGAGGAACTGCATCCGCCGTGGGGCGGTATCCGACGAGCAGGCATTGGGTGTAAGGGGGGGGGAGGAATAGGTCTAGTGCCTATATTTCCGGTTCCGGTCCGGCTCAGAGACGCTAATGGTGTCTGGAACAGGCGTTTGCCACATGCATCGTGCTGTAGCACCAGCAATGGATTCGAGAATCCTTAATGCAAGACTAAATTACATGAAGGTTGGAGAAAGACTTTATGTCAACCATGTATTTGGTGAAGGAAGAAGCTTCTTTCGCATGCAGCGATTTGATCGCATCTGTCAAAAAGGAGCTGGATGCCACTATTCAGTCCTTTCGATCTTCGCTTACAAATCCATCCTCAAGTCAGCCGACTACCTCACAATCTTCTCAAGGCTCACTGTTAGTCCCGGCAGTGGAGGCAGAAGGGGGTCCTCTGAACCAGGAAGGGCTTTCCCCCTCACATTCTAATGAAGAATCAGATGAGGAAGAGGTGGAGAATACTCCCTCCAAATATAAATTGTCCTTGGAGGGCAATTTATGCCTAGGCCTAGAGGAAGAGCGCAAAGAATTGTCTTTTCATGACAAGATGTATGCAGGACTCAGCGAGCCCAAAACTCATATCTTTCCGGTCCATGCAGTAATTGCTGAATCAATTAAAAAAGGATGGACTGATCCTGAAAGAAAACCTTTCTTCCCAAAAGCTCACAAGAGAAGGTTTCCTTTTGATGATGACCCAGCGGCTCTCTGGAATAAAGTTCCAAAGCTCGATACAGCCTTTTCTCAAGTGGCAAGATCAACCGATTTGGCATTTGAGAAGATGGGGATCTTAAAAGACCCCATGGACAAAAAGATGGATCAACAACTAAAGAGGGCTTGGCAATCCAAAATGGGCAACCTCAAGCCAGCAATGGCAACTACTTGCATCTCCAGGAATATGGAGTATTGGGTGAATCAGCTTAAGGCTCACATACTAGCTGATTCTCCTAAGCAAGAAATCCTTGATTCCTTTTCAACTTTGTCAGCAGCTGTAGCTTATGTCTCAGATGCATCAGCTGAATCTATTAGGATGACAACAAAAGCCGCAGCCCTTACTAATTCAGTCATAAAGGCTCTGTGGTTAAAAACCTGTCCGGGGGACGCAGCATCTAAAAACAAACTATGCAGGGTCCCTTTCGTAGGGGATTTATTGTTCGGCCCCGATTTGGACTCAGTTCCTGACAGGACTGCAGATAAAAAGAAATCTTTTCCTGTCAAGAAGAAACAGCCAGTCAAACTGTTTTTTCGTCCTCAAAGGGCTCAGGAACAAAACAAGACTAAGAGAAAAATGTCCTTTTCCATCCTCCTGCGTCAACCAGCAAGACGCAATGACAGCCAGTTACAGGTGGGAGGAAGACTTTAAGGTTTTCTCCCCCATTGGGCAAGCATAACAGAAAACAAGTACATTCTGTGCATGCTGGCCCAAGGTTACAGAATAGAATTTTCTGATCCCCCCAGAAAGGTACTTTATAACAAGGTACTTTTTATATTAGGTTAGTTTCCCACTCTCTATCCACTAACATGCTCCTTATTCTCTTCCTTCTCACATTGGTGTCTTCTATCCTCAAATTATCTTTACTCTACCCCTCCTCTCTTCCCTGCAGCATGCACATATCACCCTCACTCCTACCCTCTCCCTACTATGGCACCCATCATCTCCTGCAGTTGCTGCACCCACATGCTGACATAAACACCAGGGCCACTAGACACGTGCGCTCATGCACATCCCACTCCCACCTTGCCTTCCTCACCCTCCTCCTTCTAGTCTCAGGTGACATTTCTCCTAATCCTGGTTTTTCAAATGCAAGCCACATATCCAATACCCCTCCCCCTCTGGCAACCACCGCAATCCACTCAGTTTAATTTCTATCCCCCTGCTTCCTCAAAGCACCCCACCAATCTCATGTGCCCTTTGGAACGCCCGCTCCATCTGTAACAAGCTAACATCTGTACATGACCTCTTCATCTCTCATGGCTTGAACATACTCGCCATAACAGAAACCTGGCTGCAAAATTTTGACTCAGCTTCTCCTGCTGCCCTCTCCCATGGTGGTCTCCATTGGACTCACTCCTCCAGACCCAACAGACAGAAAGGAGGTGGAGTTGGCTTCCTTCTGTCCCCACAAAGCACCTTCCAAGTCCTTACTGTCCCTCCCTCTCCATCCCTCTCTTCTTTCGAGATGCACTGTATTCGACTGTTTTCTCCCATTTCTCTGAGGATTGCAGCAATTTATAGGCCTCCAGGACCGGTATCGCGCTTCATTGATGACTTTGCTGCCTGGCTACCCTACTTTCTCTCCTCTGAAATACCCACCATTATTCTTGGTGACTTTAACATTCCTGTCAATGTCAACAGCCCAACTACAGCTAAACTTCTCAACTTAACCTCATCTTTTGAGCTAACCCAATGGACACATACTTCCACTCACTCCAATGGTAATACCCTTGACCTTGTTTTCTCCCATCTCTGCAACCCTGGCAACCTCACCAACACCCCCTTTCCTCTATTTGATCACAACCTCATTACTTTCACTGTATCCTTGCCTCCAACCACCCATCCCTCCAAGCAGCAAACAATTACTTGTAGAAACCTTCGCCACTTTAACCCTTCTCTTCTCTATTCTGCTACTGACAACCTATATGACATCTCTCCCCTGTCCTGTCCTGACCTGGCCACTTCTGTCTACAACAGTTCACTCTCATCATCACTAGATGCACTTGCTCCTCTAACCACACGCAGAATTAGGCCCCGACCATTACAACCCTGGCAAACTGACAACACTAGAAATCTCAAGAGACATTGCCGTGCTCTTGAACGACTGTGGCGTAAAACCAAATACCTGCAAGACTTCACCCTATATAAATCTGCCCTTCTAAAATACAATTCATGCCTCCATGCTGCCAAACAAGCCTACTTTGTCTCTCTTATTAATTCCTTGTCATCCAGTCCCCGTCGGCTCTTCTCAACCTTTAACTCTCTGCTTCGTCCACCACCCCCTCTACCCACTAACTCACTCACTGCCCAAGAGATTGCCAATCACTTCAAAGACAAGATCGATGCAATTCATGAGGACATCTCCACTGTGCGTACGTCTTCCCCACCCATCATACCTTGCCCAGCAGCACATTCAACCCTCTCCTCTTTTGAATTGGCTACTACGGAAGAGGTTACAAAAATTTTCTCGGATGCCCACCTAACCAATTGTCCCTTGGATCCTGTTCCCTCACAACTACTACGGTCACCCTCTTCTTCTATCCTATGCTCCCTCACCCACATCTTCAATCTCTCCCTTTTCTAGTGGCATTTTCCCCTCCCCTCTAAAACATGCACAGATCACTCCCATTCTTAAAAAGCCCTCACTGGACCCTACCGACCTGAACAACTTAAGACCCATCTCACTACTCCCATTCACCTCTAAACTTCTAGAACGCTTAGTCTACAACCGTCTTAGCTCCTACCTCAATGAAAATAACCTTCTTGACCCCTTACAGTCTGGCTTTCGCTCGCAGCACTCCACGGAAACTACCTTACTAAAACTCACTAACGATTTACTAACTGCTAAAACCAACAGCCAGTACTCCATACTCCTACTACTTGACCTCTCTGCGGCCTTTGATACTGTTGACCACCCGCTTCTTCTCAATAAACTACATTCCCTTGGCCTCCGAGATTCTGCTCTATCCTGGTTCTCTGGCTATTTATCACAGCGCTCCTTCAGTGTCACCTACAACTCTGTCTCCTCCTCTCCATTGCCCCTTTCTGTGGGGGTCCCCCAAGGCTCGGTTCTTGGACCCCTTCTCTTCTCTATCTACACCTCCTCCCTTGGTCACCTAATAACTGCCCATGGCTTCCAATACCACTTATACGCTGATGACACCCAAATCTATCTGTCTACTCCTCACCTCACTCCTTCAGTCTCCTCTCGCATTACTAACTTACTAACTGACATATCAGCATGGATGTCGCACCACTTCCTTAAACTAAATCTCTCTAAAACTGATCTATTAATATTCCCCCCCACCCGTGCCCCCCTCCATGACTTTTCCATCAAAATCAACAATGCAACAATCGGTCCCTCCCCTCACGCCAGGGTACTAGGTGTAATCCTAGACTCTGACTTGTCATTTCAGCCTCAAATCCAATTGCTGTCAAAAATTTGTAGAATTCACCTCCGTAACATCTCTAAAATTCGCCCTTTTTTAACAAATGAAACCACCAAGCTCCTCATTCACTACCTTGTTATCTCTCGCCTTGACTGTTGCAACTCCCTTCTCATTGGCCTACCGCTCCATAGGCTATCCCCTCTTCAGTCTATCATGAATGCTGCTGCCAGACTTATCCACCTTACCAACCGCTCAGTGTCTGCCAACCCTCTACTTCAATCCCTACACTGGCTCCCCAATCACCCAGCTAATTAAATTCAAAGTTCTAACCACAACATACAAAGCCATTCACAACTCTGCCCCAAGCTACATCACTAATCTTGTCTCCAAATATCACCCAAATCGACCTCTGCACTCTTCTCAAGACCTCCTGCTTTCAAGCTCTCTCATCTCCTCCTCCCATGCTCGTCTCCAGGATTTCTCCAGAGCCTCTCCCATCCTCTGGAACTCACTACCTCCATCTATCCGGCTATCCCCTACTCTTGCTACCTTCAGGCAATCCCTGAAAACTCATCTCTTCAGGAAAGCCTATCACGTCTCCAATTAATCTCCTACCACTTCCACCAGCTCATTCCCCACAGTTACAACCTTTTGTACCACCTGCCCCACCCTATTAGATTGTAAGCTCTTCTGAGCAGGGCCCTCTTAATCCTATTGTATTGTATTGTATTGTATTGTATTATAACTGTATTGTCTCCCTTTTTATATTGTAAAGTGCTGCGTAAACTGTTGGCGCTATATAAATCCTGAATAATAATAATAACAAACCTATCAAGAGATGCAACAAAGTCCCTAGCGATGAAGAACCTGTTAAAGTATCTGATAGATCAGGGGTTTGTGACTCAGGTTCCACAGGGGAGCATTATCAAAGATTCGATTCACATATATTCCTGATAAAAAAGTCATCTGGAAGTTTTCGATTAATCCTCAACTTGAAACCGCTGAACAGATCGGTCCTATACAAAAGGTTTCGTATGGACTCCATCTTCACGGTCAGAAACCTATTGACAAGGGAATGCTTTATGGCATCGATCTACCTTCGTGATGCCTATCTGCATATCCCCATAGCCCCATAGTCTCAGAAATTCCTAAGGATGGCGATAAACATGGGGAACGAGCTTCTGCACCTACAATTCAAGGCCCTCCCCTTCGACCTTTCTTCAGCTCCGCAAATATTTACAAAGGTAATGGCAGAAGCTCTCGCACCTCTCCGCCTGCAGGGGATCGCTGTAATTCCGTACCTGGACGACCTACTCTTCTTTGCCCCTTCCAGGGAGAAATTGTGACCTCGGAAAAGCTCGCGGTCATCTAGAAGCCTTGGGTTGGATCGCAAACATGCAAAAGTCAAATTTCAATCCAGCCCAAGAAGTACAGTTTCTGGGGTATCAAATCAGTTCAGTGGAGCAGAGTTTTTTTCTCCCAGAAGAGAAAAGGTTAAAAGTGCAAAATGTTGTAGCCTCCTTACAGACAAATCAGGAATTCTCAGTCAGACGAGTCATGTCAGCCCTAGGAACCCTAACCTCAACCATGCCAGCCATTCAATGGGCAACGTTACATTTCAGACCTCTTCAGAGTTTCCTCCTGAGAGCATGGATTCGCAGGACAGAATCTCTGGAGGCAAAGGTAAAAATCCTCATCAAAGTCAAACAATCGCTTTGGTGGTGGAGAAATCAGGCAAGTCTGTCAAAGGGCTTGCTATGGTCTTTCCCAATAGAAAAAGTGGTAACGACAGATGCCAGCATGTGGGGATGGGGGGCGCACCTGGTTCAAAACTTCACACAAGGAATTTTGTCCCAGTCAGAGGCAAAAAAGACCTCAAATTGGAGGGAACTAAGGGCAGTCGCCTTAGCGTTGAATGCCTTCTCTCCAATCCTTCGAAGTTCCCATGTCTAGGTCCTCCCAGACAATGCCACTACCATAGCCTACCTGAACGAGCAAGGGGGCACAAGAAGCAAAACACTTCAGTTACTGGCTTCAAAGATCCTAGGATGGGCAGAAAATCATCTGCTGTCCTTATCAGCAGTCCACCTCAAGGGCACTCTAAATGTAGTGGCAGATTTTCTAAGCAGAAGACAGATTCAAGAAGGCAGAATGGACCTTGAAGTCTTTGCAATGATCATCAGGGCCTGGGGCCAGCCACAAATAGACCTGTTTGCACCAGAAGAAAATATGCAGCTCTCGTTTTTTTTTTCTCTATTCACAGAAATGACAGTTCCCAGGGGACAGATGCATTAATACAGTCTTGGAACTTTCATCTGGGTTACGCCTTTCCTCCTTTTCAACTAATACCGTTGGTATTGAGGAAGATACAGAGGGAGAAAGTGGCAGTAATTCTAATTACTCTATTTTTGCCAAAAAGGGCTTGGTTTACCACTATTCTACAGATGCCAGTCAAACCGTCTTGGCAGCTGCCTCTCTGGCAAGACTTGGTTCTACAAGGTCCGATACATCATCCGGAAGTGGCCAGTCTAAGCCTCACCGCTTGGTATCTGAGGAGCAGTTGTTAAGAAACAAAGGTCTGTCACAACCTTTGGTGACTACCTTACTTTCCAGTAGAAAAACAGTAACCAGAAAAATCTATGCTAAATATTGGAAAGTCTACAACTCCTGGTGTCATTTGACAAATAGAACGGTAAAAAATTTGGTGTCAATTTTAGAATTCCTTCAAAATGGGGCGGACAAAGGCTTGTCAGTCAGCACACTTTAAGTGCAGATAACCGCACTGGGAGTTTTTCTGGAAAGACCAGTCTCTTCTGAGCCCTTAGTTACAATATTTTTCAAGGCGCTTACTAGATCCAGACTAGCTCCTGCTAAGCACTTTCCCAATTGGGATCTATCAGTGGTCCTACAAGCCCTCACGAAGGAACTTTTTGAACTACTACAAGAAATTTCACTGAAGAATCTTACTCTTAAGACTTTATTTTTGGTTGCAATAACATCGGCAAGGAGAATTAGTGAGCTGCATGCCCTATCTGTTAAAAAACCCTTTTTATCCATCTACACGGATAGGATTATACTCAAAACCGATCCGGGGTTTTTGCCAAAGGTAGCGTCAGCCCACAACAGGTCGCAGGAGATCATCCTACCAACCTTTTGCTCAAACCCTTCAGGGGAGAAAAAGCCAATTCCACAATTTGGATGTAAGAAGGACTTTATTACATTATCTTGAAGTAATTTTCGGTCTTCAGACTCTTTGTTTAGTCTTTTTTCTGGAAAAAAGAAGGGCCACCAAGTATCTAAGGGGTCAATAGCTAGATGGCTTAAATCCACTATTCTGGAAGCCTACTCTCAGTCGGGGCTATCTCCCCCGCTGGGAATTAAAGCACATTCTACCAGGGCTCAGACCACTACAGGGCTCAGAAATAGCTGGTGCCACCCCAGATCAAATTTGTAAGGCGGCTACGTGGTCAAGTTATCTAATGTTTGTCCGTCGTTGCAGACTGGATCTTCTGTCAGCAAGCGAGCAGGCTTTTGGCAGAAAGGTCTTGCAGGCTGTGGTCCCTCCCTAGTGGGTAAGTCTCTGTTCTTCTCTCAAGGTGCTGTCCTTAAAGACGTTAAGGGAAAAATCAAGTTAGATTTACCGGTAACTTGTTTTCCAGGAGTCATTTAGGACAGCAGCAGCCCGCCTTTATTGTCTTGAATTATTATGCTGTGACTAACCATATTCTGATTATGTGTTCCAGCTTGGGCCGGAGGTTCTCTACTACTACTACTACTACTACTACTACTACTACTACTACTACTACTACTACTGATAAGTGGGAGCCTCCTTTTTAAAAGATTGCTGGAGGTGTGTATCCTGACAAGTGGGTGGTGGGTGGAGCCACTCTCTCAAGGTGCTGACCTGAAAGACTCTTAGAAAATTAAAGCCCCCAAACATATATATATATATATAAATATATATATATATATATATATATATTTATTTATTTTTAGGGATGCACCGAAACATATCAGACGAAAATGGCCCTTTCGGCAAAAAGCCGAAAGAATTTTTGCCGATACTGGCGCCGAAAAAGGGGCGGGGCCATCACGCTGGGTACCGCACATGTTTCATTCCACGCCCCCCTCAGAGTCTCCAATCCCTACTCCTTCTCCTCTCACTCCTGTCCTACACAGCCTCCCCGGTGCCTGGTAATGAATGTCACACTCACACGCTGTGTGTCAGAGATCTGAATCGCCATGCAGCCGATGTCCCGCCTCCTAGACTGCCTCTTCTGATAGACGGCACTCTGATCCAATGCTAGGAATCATTGTGCCGTGTGTCATAGGAGGCGGGACATCGGCTGCACGGCGATTCAGATCCAGCTCTGACACACAGCATGTGAGCGTGACATTCATTACCAGGCACTGGGGAGGCTGTGTAGGACAGGAGTGAGAGGAGGAGGAGGAGGGAGGGGAGACTCTGAGGGGAGACTCTGAGGGGAGACTCTGAGGGGCGTACCGGGATGAAACTGGCTGCACAGCGGTCTGACACACAGCGTGACATAGCATTACCAGGCACTGGGGAGGCTGTACATGATGGGCACTGGCAGGCTGCAGAACATGGGCACTGGCAGGCTGTACGCGATGGGCACTGGCAGGCTACAGAACATGGGCACTGGCAGGCTGTACGCGATGGGCACTGGCAGGCTGTACGCAATGGGCACTGGCAGGCTGCATAACATGGGCACTGGCAGGCTGTACGTGATGGGCACTGGCAGGCTTCATAACATGGGCACTGGCAGGCTGTACATGATAGGCACTGACAGGCTGCATAACATGGACACTGACAGGCTGCATAACATGGGCACTGGCAGGCTGCATAACATGGGCACTGGCAGGCTGTACATGATGGGCACTGGCGGGCTGCTGCATTATATGGGCACGGGCATTGGTGAGGCTGCATGGCATGGGCACTGGCGGGCTGCTACATATGGACACAGGCACTGGTGAGGCTGCATGATGGGCACAGACAGGCTGCTACAACTGACTGGTAGGCTGCATCTGACAGGCACTTGTGAAGCTGCATTTGATGGACACTGGTGAGACTGCTTTAATCTCCTGTACCACGTCTGCAGTCTCTGACCATCTCCTGTACCATGTCTCCAGTGTCTGACCATCTCCTGTAATGTGTCTGCAGTCTCTGGCCATCTCCTGTACCATGTCCTCAGTCTCTGGCCATCTCCTGTATCATGTCCCCAGTCTCTGACCATCTTTTGTAGCATATCTGCAGTCTCTGACCATCTCCTGTACCATGTCCCCAGTCTCTGACCATCTCCTGTACCATGTCCCCAGTCTATGATCATCTCCTGTAATGTGTCCCCAGTCTCTGACCATCTCCTGCACCATGTTCCCAGTCTCTGACCATCTCCTGCACCATGTTCCCAGTCTCTGACAATCTCCTGCACCATGTCCCCAGTCTCTGACAATCTCCTGTACCATGTCCCCAGTCTCTGACAATCTCCTGTACCATGTCCCCAGTCTCTGACAATCTCCTGTACCATGTCCCCAGTATCTGACCATCTCCTGTATAAAAATATTTTTTAAAAACAGTCACTTTCGGTTTCGGTGCTGTTTCGGTATCGGTTTTCATGATCAAGGAAGATTTATTTTCGGTATCGGTTTCGGCCCAAAAAAAATCTATTCGGTGCATCATATGTATGTATGTATGTATGTATATATAAATGTGTGTGTGTGTGTGTGTGTGTGTGTGTATATTTATGTATATGTGCTAGCTTGTTAATATTGAGGGGATCAGCACATACTTCAGTAGATCCTTTTCTGTGACATTCCCTGCAATCAGAATAATTTTCTTTAATAATATTTTTCTAGAAGAGCCGCTAATTGCTGCATTTGGCAAAGTCCAGTTACATCTGTATCTGTTTATATTGGGTTATTTTAGTCATTTTTATTAGGTAGAGTTTGAAAAAGGAAAGCTCACACCTGCAGCTTCCACTAGGTGGCAGCACCCACCCAGCGTTGTCGGCGAGCGCGGTCCCAGGTACTGTGCAGTCTGTTTTTCTTTCTTCCTACAGAGATTTCCCAGCATGATTAGCAGCACCGGCAGGTCACCATGTTTCACTTCACAAAATAAAACTAATTAGGACAGGCCTGTGAAATGATAAACCCATCAGAGTTTTCTGCTCACCGTTACATAAAAGGCCTTTGTGACCTCTGCGTTCACTGTTACTGAAATGATTATTTTATGCTACCCTTGATATGGCCTTTTCCAGCAGCATTAATCAGCAATCATATCAAATAATGAGAATGGGTAATCCAAAGCGGCTGTGTGACATTGGCAAAACATTCGGTTTGTGACTGCACATCTATGGGTTTTTTTTTTTACTTTCTTTTTTTATTATTTGGGAATTGGACAGAATAGGTATCTTGCATCGATCGGACTCCAGTAACGTCTTCTGTCACTTACTCCTTACTGTACAGATCGCTGCTCTTCACACTATTGTGTAAAAGGTGTAGCAAACTATGAGATATCCACTCATCAGCCAAAACATTATGACCACCCACCATAACCCATCGAGGTGTGGACTCCACTAGACCTTTTGAAGGTATGCTGTGGTATCTGGCACCAAGCTATCGGTAGCGGATTCCTAACCACTTCCCGACCACCATATAGCAAAATGACAGCCAGAAAGTGGTTCTGTTATCCTGACTGGACGTCATATGACATTCAGCAGGATAAGCCACGATCGCGCACCGATTGGTGGTGTGGTATGTCAGTCTGACACACCGCATCTCTGATCGAGGTAAAGAACCTCTGATGGAGGCTCTTTACAACGTGATCAGCTGTGTCCAATAACAGCTGATCACAATGGGCTTTTCCTCTATCGCGGCTGAGTAGAGGAAAGCCGATTGGATGCTCTCCTGACGGGGGGGAGAGCAGCCCCCCCAGGATGCCCACCCGTGACAACCAGTTAAGACCACTAGAGCCCACCAGGGATGGCAATCATTGCCCATTAGTGATGACTGCCAGTGCCTCCGATCAGTGCTGCCTATCAGTGCCATCTATCAGTAGTGCCCATCCGTGCTGCCTATACATGCCCTCCAGTGCCACCTATGAGTGCCCATCAGTGCTGTATATCAGTGCCCATCGGTGAAGGAGAAAACTTATTTATTTGCAAAGTTTTGTAACAGAAATTAAGAAAAACTTGTTGTTGTTTTTTTTTTTTTTTTTTTTTTTCAAAATTTTGGTCTTTTTTTATTTGTAGCGCAAAAAATAAAAACCACAGAGGTGATCAAATGCCCCCAAAAGAAAGCTCTATTTGTGGGGAAAAAAAAGATAAAAAAGTTTGTTTTGGGTACAGCGTCGCATGACCGCTCAATTGTCACTCAAAATGTGATAGCGCTGAAAGCTGAAAATTAGTCTGGACAGGAAGGTGTGTAAGTGATCTGTATTGAAGTGGTTAAAGTCCTATGACAGTGATGGCGAACCTTGGCACCCCAGATGTTTTGGAGCTACATTTCCCATGATGCTCAACTACACTGCAGAGTTCATAAGCATCATGGGAAGTGTAGTTCCAAAACATCAGGGGTGCCATGGTTCGCCATCACTGTCCTGTAGGTCGCGAGGTGGGGCCTCTATGGATGCACATCCTACAGATGCTCGATTTGGATTGAGAGCTGGAGAATTGGGAGGCCATGTCAAAACCTCAGACTTGTTGTGTTCCTCAAACCATTTCTGAACCATTTTTGCACAGGGTGCATTATCATGCTGAAAAAAGCCACTGCCTTCAGTGAATACCATTTACATGAAGGGGTGTAAGTCAACATCTCAAACTCCTTGTATTCATCAGACCAGGCCACCTTCATGCTTTTGCTCCATGGTCCAGTTCTGATGATCATGTGACCATTGTAGGTGCTCTTGGCTGTGGACATGGGTCAGCATGGGCACCCTGACCGGTCTGCGGCTACACAGCCCCATACACAACAATCTGCAGTGCGCTTTGTGTTTTGACACTTCTTTTTTTTTTTTTTTGGAACCAGCATTAACCATTTGCCAACCAGCCGGCGCAGTTATACTGCGGCAGGGTGGCTCTATTGCGCGGATCGCCATACCGGTATGGCACTTCCTGTAATAGACAGTGCATTTTTATAGCGCTGATCGTTGTATACATCTGGTCCCAAAAAAGTGTCAACTGTCCGCCGCAATGTCACAGTCCCCCCGCAAAAAATCGCTGATCACCGCCATTACTAGTAAAAAAAAAATGATGATAATGCCATAAATCTATCCCCAATTTGGTAGACGCTATATCTAGGCGCCTTTGCGCAAAGCAATCAATAAACGCTTATTGTAATCTTTTTATTTTTTGTTTATTTTTTTAGATATGTAGAAGAATACATATTTGCCTAAACTAATGAAGAAATATGTTTTTTACATTTTTTTTTTTTTTGGGAGGGATATTTATTATAGCAAAAAGTAAAATATATATATATATAATATCTCTATCTCTGCAAATATTGTCTCTTTGCATAAACTTCATGTAAATGTCAATAGAAGCTTTTGGCACTTAAAAAATTATGGTAATTATACTTCAGTACACCATAGTAACATCTGACAAAAAGATCTAAAAACACTGAAGCAGCAAACTTTGTGAAAACCAATCCATATACGCTTATTGGGATTTTTATTTTTACCAAAAACATATAGCCGAATACATACTGGCCTACATTATGCACCACAATTTAATTTTAATTTCATCTATTGCCAATCCTGGCATTAACATGTAATTCAGAAATATGTTCAAAGCAGTTGATTTTATTTCATCCCTGTTTGCGTTTAATCAAATCTGGAACTGAGTCTTTATCTCCTTCCATGTTCTATGTTATCGGATTGGTCCTACTCTAGTCTTACATGTTATAATTACCTGCTCTGTGTAGTGCACAGAACAGCCACCATCCTCCTCTTCTCAGGTCCCCCGCTGCCTCTCCAGGCTCCTCCCTTCTGCCGAGTGCCCCCATAGCAAGTTGCTTGTTATGGAGGCACTCGGATGTGCTTGCACACAGCACGGCTCAGCCCTGCATCCCCGCTCCTTCCTCATCGTTTGTGATTGACAGCAGTGGGATTCAATAGCTCCTGCTGCTGCCTTCCTGCCCAATGAGAGCGAGAACAGGGAGCTGCTGCTCTTGTGCTTATCACTGGATCAAGATCAGGCTCAGGTAAGTATAAGGGAGGAGCATGCATTCAGAAGGTTTTTTACCTTGATGCATAGAATGTATCAAGGTAAAAACTTTCTGCCTTTTAGAACCACTTTTAGGCCTCTTGCACACTGCAGCTTGAAAAAGTACAGTGCAGCTTTTTTTTTTTTTTTTACTGAGCTACAATACAGCCCATTAATTGTAATGTGCCCATGCACACAGGCATGTAAACTAGTAGTGCACCAAAATTTTGGCCGAAAATTGTGTTCTCGGCAGGAGGCCAAAAATTAGTGCCGATAATTGATCCAAAAAGATATGTGTCATCCTGGCGCGCCCCTGTCAGTCCCCCCTTTCCTCCTCCTCTTCTCTCCTCGCGAGTGCCATGAGATGCAGCCTCACCAGTGCCTGGTAGAGAGATCTCATGCTGTGTCACAGAGCTGGATCTGAATCACTGTGCAGCTGCTGTAATGATGTCCCACCTCCTAGACCGCCTCTTGAGAGCTCTGTGACACAGCGGGAGATCGTGCTACCAGGCACTGGTGAGGCTGCATCTCATGGACACGGATAGGCTGTACCTCATGGGCACTGATGATGCTGCTGCATTGATCTCCTGTACTATGTTTGCCATCTCTGATCATCTCCTGTACTATACCTACAGTCTCTGACCATCTCTTGTATCATGTCTGCTAGAAGTGCACCAAATGTAAATTTTGCCAATACTATTAGCAATGGGTTTAAGTAAGAGATTGCAGACATGCTACAAGAGATGGTCAGACTGCACACTGCATTTTTCTTGAGCTTTTCTTGCACTAAAGGTGCCAATAATGGCCATCAATAAATGCATATTAATTTCAATTGAAGATATTAAAGTGGAGGGCCACCCTAAAATAAAAAATAGCATGAAAAATCGTAAAATAATTTTAAAAAAAAATTTGAAAAAAAAAATTTTTTTAAACTTACCTGAACCCTTGTTGCTAGACACTCTTCCTAATCTGCCTCTTCCTAATCCGCGGCGTGTTCTGCTCCTTGTCTTCTAGGAACTGTGTGTGTTCCCAGAAAACCACGGGGCCATTCACAGAGTGCCGCGTCGCTCGCACGTGCGCAGTAGGAAACTGGCAGTGAAGCTGCAAGGCTCCACTGCCTGTTTCCCTTAGTTTGGATGGCGGTGCCGGGACCTGAGAGCCGAGGGACGGGTCGGCCTCGGGCGGCCGACATCGCGGGCACCCAGGACAGGTAAGTGTACTTATTTAAAGCCAGCAGCTACAGTGTTTGTAGCTGCGGACTTTTAAAAAAACATTTTCCTGGCCGGAATCCCGCTTTAAAAGTGGAATATAATACAATTGTATATAAAAAAATATATATATATATTTTTTAAAAACTGTCATTTTCGGTTTCAGTTTTCTGTTTCGGCACCTAAAATTTCCATTCGGTCTAAACATGAGCCGTGCATTCTTCAGTAAAAAAATTTAAAAATCTGCATTTTTGGTCAGTAATGTACGCTTGGTGCATGCAAATACAAGCGATTGCATGCAAAATGTGTGCAAATGTCCATTTACATACTGTGCAGAACAAAAACGCGAGAATAGGTTTTCGTGCGCGAAAAATTGGACAAACGCAAATACAAAAAAAAAGTCTGAAAAAGTAGATGCTCAAACAGGAGTATCGTGTGCAAGAGGCCTTAAAGGCACTCCAAACATGGAAAGCAGGCACTCATTGCCGCGCGACAAAACGTGCATCGCGAAACACGCTTGGCTCAGTGCTAAAATTTGGTACATGAGCTTCTTTAGCGCATTTATGGAGCAGAGGGAAGCCCATTCAAATGAATGCTGCCACTCCAAAAATGAGCGTTGCGCAATTGTGAACAGGGTCTTAGATAAGGAAGCCACTTTTTTGGAAAGTCTAAAGGAAAAAAAAGTAAAACAATACATAGTTACAAATAGTAGTTTAGTGTGTATAGATGTATAAAAAAAATGTATTTTTTTTTGCACAGCATGGGTACACAACACATATATTCTCATTCTCCTTCTCATTAATCCCTGCCCCCAAAGGATAATTCCTACTACAAACGTAGGCAGAGAGCTTTGGTCAGGTTTAATTAACCTACCAGTATGGTTTTTAAATTGTTGGAGGAAAGTAGATATACCGGAGGGAAACTGCAAAAATGCAAAGAAAAGAATAAATATATCTTATGTGTCTGGTGTTCCTGTTTGGTATGTTTGTATACATACATGTTTTCTGTAACTTATTGTTCTCATAGCTCTGTCTGCTGCGGAACTCTACCTAAAACGATTACTGTTTTTTAGGCACTGTTAACCAATTGTCACAAACCTGGATAACCAAGAAAGCTGATAACCTTTTTCCACCTCCTGTGAGTGTGGTTTTCTTCATACTTGGGTTATAAAGGAAAACTATTTTACCTACTAGATCCCCAATAGGAGGAAGGAGCTCCTGATTCCACTGTGTATAGCTATAGTTGGACCTCATTTAGAATACTGTTTTCTGTCCTGGAGTCCTCCCAAAAAAATTATTGATAAGACGAGTCCAGAGACAGGCAAAAATGGTACAAGTTCTGAAGAATTGAACCTATCAGGAAGTCTGCAGGAATTTTACGGTGAGAATTAATAAAGTGTGTCTGAGATAAGTTCTATCTCAGTTGGTGCCAGTGCTAATCTCAACAAACCAGTTTCTATCTTTCAGTTTTTTTCCAAATGGCTTAGAAAATTAAATTTAAAAGCTAATTGGTTGTGCTCCAGCTGAGACAAAATTATTCTTAGACATTTTTTTTATTAACGGAGATCTGAAAATTTAAAGCTTTTCGGTTTCTTTTCCTCCTCCCTAGCCTCTATCGCAATTGCTATTTTTTTTTTCCGAGGTGCGAAAAGCTTTCTTTGCTGATACTCGCTCCCACTTACTCCTCACCAAGGCAAGGATGACTTCAAAACTTCTTTGCTGGTACCCGCTCCCACTTACTCAGTCCTCACCTAGGCAAGGATAACTCCAAAACGTCGCTCTTCTTTCTATTTCATTTGTCAAAGATGAAAACTGCACACATTAATGTCTCCACCTCCAACCACCTTCCATGACCTGTTTCTCCACTGCTGGCTTGTTCACAAATATAGTCCTATCCTTGTGAGCAAGCCAGCAGTGGTGAAAAGTGTCAAGGAAGGTGGTTTCAGGTGGAGACATTAATGTACTGTATTTTGGAGTGCAGCTTAAATCTATTTTTGACCAAAAGTGGACATGGGCTGTGGTAGCCATCACCTGGGTCATCTGTGTGGATTGAAAGGAGCAAGTCTGGAGTGGAGCTGTGGGGTTGGGTATCTTTCTGTAGGGGGGGGGATGCTGTTGCTTGTCACATACCAGGAGGGTACGGGGCCAGTCTCGCTGCACCACTCAATATCGAACATGTGCAATAAGGAGCCAGGTGGGAGTCATCGGAATGTTACAGCCGGCTCCCAAATCCAAGATGACAGCACTGGAGAGCTACATACCCGAGAGGAATAGGCTGGCAATTATTTTTCTTCTTAAGATTCAGGAGCTACTTTATTTGTAGCTGCTGATTCCTTTATTTTTGTTGCACACTTTCCTCTTTTAATTCCCCCTGATGTGTACAGCATAGAGGAAAGATAAAGGATGGGGGGAGGGTACATTTTCCGGAGGTCAAGTGGTTAAAGAAGAACTAAAAAGGTAAAACTTTTTTTTTTTTTTTTTTTTTTTTTAGAAGAGTTATAACCTCCGTAAAGGTTATTTTTGTCATCCCATGAGGAGTCTTTTGTTGTCACCAGAATTAGTGCCCCCATTGAAAGTTTTCTCCTCTATTCTTTTTCTGGGACAACCCAAAATGTGGGATTTTCTTTTACTCTTGATGATGGTAAACAGAACAAATAGGAAAGGTGAATCTCCGTAACAGGGACACAGACAGCAATTAAAACTTAACCCCCAATCCACTTTATCCATCTTTTTCCCACAAATGGAGCTTTCTTTTGGTGGTATTTGCTCACCTCTGTGTGTTTTATTTTTTACGCTTAAAAAAAAAACAAACAGTTTTGAAAAAAAAAAAAAAATATGTATGTGTGTGTGTGTGTGAGATATATATAATATAATATAATAAATATATATATATATATATATATATATATATATAATCTTCCTATCTTCCTATATATCAAACATATCTAATAAAAAAAATAAATCTAATTTCTTCATAAACTTGGGCCAATATGTATTCTGCTACATATTTTTGGTAAAATAAAAATCCCAAAATGCGTATATTGATTGGTTTACGCAAACGTTATAGCATCTACAAAGTATGGGATATATACTGGAATTTTGTTTTTTTGTTTTTTTTTCTTTTATACTAGTAATGGCGGCAATCAGCGACTTAAAGCGGGACTGCAATATTGCGGTGGACAATCGGACACTAACTGACGCTTTTTGTGGGAACCACTGGCACTATTACAGTGATCAGTGCTTAATATATGCATAGAGGTTAAACATCTAGGGTGATCAAAGGGTTAACTGTGCCTAACCAGTGTTTTTGTGTACTGTGTGAGGTGCTTTTACTAAGGGAAGAGATGGAGTTTGTTCCCGGCTTTACAGGGACGCAAAATCCATTCCTCTCCCCCCTTGTCAGAATGGAGATCTGCCTTGTTTACATAAGCAGATCTCCGTTATGTGTGTTTCATCGAAGATCGGTGGGTCCCGGCGGACATCCAGTGCCTGGCACCTGCACATCTTCTTCTGCTGTGAATAATCACAGCAGACGCGGCCTGCTGGTGGCACGCACGTGTGCCCCCTGCAGGCGGAAGTGCAGAATCGTGTGTGTATATGTAACTATATATTGTGTGTGTGTGTGTGTATGTATGTATGTATGTATGTATGTATGTATGTATGTATGTATGTGTGTATGTGTGTATGTATGTATATGTGATTCTCCACAGGCGAGCCACCCTGTAGCAGTAAAACTGCTATGAGGTGGTCTTCAAGTAGTTTGATATGCTGACAGCAGTGTTCAGCTGTGAAAGTTGATTTGGGTCCAGCCCCACCCCCAAAAATTTTTATGCAAAACCTGACCTTTTTTAAGGGAGTAGGGTTTTGCAGAATTGGTGATTACCAAGATAAATCTGACTATGAATAATTTTATCCTTTTTGCATTGTTCTTTTTAATGTGATTATTCCTGGAGGAGAGCTACAAGGGAAACCTATTTCCATATAGCATCTTTGCTTTATTAGACAACCCCTAATCTTGAGTTCTTCGATTCATGAAAGCGAACCTCTTATGGAAAACCTACCATGCTCCACAATAAAGCCGTATCGGAGTTCCTGAGGAACACATGCAGGCCAGGACCATGATGGATAAAGCCATTTAGTATTGGTGCACCACGCTTTATATGACTTGCTGCTTTCTGTATTAAGAGACGTTCTTAAAATGTATGAGGATCCCAATCCTTGGAAAATGGATTTTGGCCATTCCTACATTATATCATCGCTCAGTGCATGTCAAGCTTCTTGAACATATTTCCTTCAGTATGGTGACATCCATTTACAGGTTGGGGGTCAGTGTAAACATACTCAGATCAATTTCGAGGTATGCATTCTGCATACATCAGCCCTAACCATGACATTGCTTTTCACTCTACTAGGCTCTCATTGCTTGCCATGTATCTCTTGACATATTTACTTTCATTTGGAGGAGCAGATGTCACCTAGAGAGAAAATATGCACTTTAGAAGAATGCTGAGAATTATATCTGGTCGATTCTTCATTATTTAGTGCATGACAGTCTCCTTGCTGTTTCTCTGTCATCCTTTTAGGAATTGTACTGTATTCTGTTATAGATTGTAGGCTATAAAGAGACAGCTGCTTTTTTCTGTGTATTCTCTTCAGTATTGCTCTGAACACATTGTTCATATGTTTTCTGCTAACCCGTTATAAAGGGTTGTAGAATTTGTGGGCACTCCATGAAAATGAGATAAATGGATACAAAAAAGGGAAAATGGTTGCATGATGAAGCGACAGGCGCTTGATGTACCACAGGGTCAAAAAAAAATAAAAAAACTTTTTAGAGAGATTTCAGCAACTAGTCAGGCCTTAAGAGTTACTCACCCAGTTGCCTTGCCCCTAATTCCGCCCCTAAACACTCCCTCGTAAATTATCTCATGAGTTTATCAGTGCTGTCTTATCAGTGCAGCCTCATGAGTTCCAACAGGGATCCACAGGGAGGAATTGGCAGGATTGCCGACCATATCACACAGAGCGGGTATCTCCCACTGTAACACAGCTTGGAGCTGAAATGCCGGCCACTGTCAAAGTCCCGCCTCCTGGACCGGCATTGGAGCAGTTTTCTGTCTATCATAGGAGTCAGTCCAGGAGGCGGTGCTATGTTTGACAGTGGCTGGCATTTCATATGCAAGCTGTGTTACAGTGGGAGATCCCTGCTCTGTGTGAACCGGCCGGCTCTCCTCCTGACCATTTCCTGGCTGATCCCTTCTGGCAGAAGTGGTGCAGCCTTTTTTACAGGGCATCAGAGCGGCCCGGGGGGCAGGGAGGCAATTTCACCGCTTCTGCCTAAAGCGATCAGCCAGGAAATTTTCCCCCCGCTCCACACTCACCCTTGGCTAATTTCCTCTTGCCAAAAGCGAGCAGGCAAATTAAAATTTTGAGGGAAATATACAGTGGGGGTGGAAAGTATTCAGACCCGCTCAAATTTTTCACTCTTTGTTATATTGCAGCCATTTGGTAAAATCATTTAAGTTCATTTTTTCCTCATTAATGTACACACAGCACCTCATATTGACAGAAAAACACAGAATTGTTGACATTTTTGCAGATTTATTAAAAAAGAAAAACTGAAATATCACATGGTCCTAAGTATTCAGACCCTTTGCTGTGACACTCATATATTTACCTCAGGTGCTGTCCATTTCTTCTGATCATCCTTGAGATGGTTCTACACCTTCATTTGAGTCCAGCTGTGTTTGATTATTCTGATTGGACTTGATTAGGAAAGCCACACACCTGTCTATAAAAGACCTTACAGCTCACAGTGCATGTCAGAGCAAATGAGAATCATGAGGTGAAAGGAACTGCCTGAAGAGCTCAGAGACAGAATTGTGGCAAGGCACATATCTGGCCAATGTTACAAAAAAATTCTGCTGCACTTAAGGTTCCTAAGAGCACAGTGGCCTCCATAATCCTTAAATGGAAGACGTTTGGGACGACCAGAACCCTTCCTAGAGCTGGCCGTCCGGCCAAACTGAGCTATCGGGGGAGAAGAGCCTTGGTGAGAGAGGTAAAGAAGAACCCAAAGAAAGATCACTGTGGCTGAGCTCCAGAGATGCAGTCGGGAGATGGGAGAAAGTTGTAGAAAGTCAACCATCACTGCAGCCCTCCACCAGTCAGGGCTTTATGGCAGAGTGGCCCGACGGAAACCTCTCCTCAGTGCAGGACACATGAAAGCCCACATGGAGTTTGCTAAAAAAACACGGGAAGGACTCCAAGATGGTGAGAAATAAGATTCTTTTGTCTGATGAGACCAAGATAGAACTTTTTGGCTTTAATTCTAAGCGGTATGTGTGGAGAAAACCAGGCACTGCTCATCACCTGTCCAATACAGTCCCAACAGTGAAGCATGATGGTGGCAGCATCATACTGTGGGGGTGTTTTTCAGCTGCTGGGACAGGGCGACTGGTTGCAATCGAGGGAAAGATGAATGCGGCCAAATACAGGGATATCCTGGACGAAAATCTTCTCCAGAGTGCTCAGGACCTCAGACTGGGCCGAAGGTTTACCTTCCAACAAGACAATGACCCTAAGCACACAGCTAAAATAACGAAGGAGTGGCTTCACGACAACTCTTTATCTGTTCTTGAATGGCCCAGCCAGAGCCCTGACCTAAACCCAATTGAGCTTCTCTGGAGAGACCTGAAAATGGCTGTCCACCAACGTTTACCATCCAACCTGACAGGACTGGAGAGGATCTGCAAGGAGGAATGGCAGAGGATCCCCAAATCTAGGTGTGAAAAACTTGTTGCATCTTTCCCAAAAAGACTCATGGCTGTATTAGATTAAAAGGGTGCTTCTACTAAATACAGGTGGTCCCCGGGTTACAAACATGATAGGGACTGTAGGTTTGTTCTTAAGTTGAATCTGTTTGTAAGTAGGAACAGATACATTTTTTAAGTGTAGCTCCAGTCCAAAAAAATATTTTTAAGCTTTTTGGATAGCATAGGGAACAGTTAACACCCCTGTAACATTTGTTTTGTTGTCTGTGTCCATGTTCAGAAGATTTCCCCTCACTTTCTGTCCCAAAGACAATTGGATTTTGAAAATTTTTGGGTTGTTGTGGAAACAAGCCTTGGTGATAAAGCATCAGTGGAGGTACCTTTTTCCCATAATAACTTTTACAGAAGTGAATTTCCCTTTTTAGGGGTAGATTTCCTCTCACTTCCTCTTGTCTCCCTCCGTTTGTAAGTAGGAGTCGTTTGTAAGTCGGATGTTTGTAACTAGGGGACCGCCTGTACTGAGCAAAGGGTCTGAATACTTAGGACCATGTGATATTTCAGTTTTTCTTTTTTAATAAATCTGCAAAAATGTCAACAATTCTGTGTTTTTCTGTCAATATGGGGTGCTGTGTGTACATTAATGAGGAAAAAAATGAACTTGAATGATTTTAGCAAATGGCTGCAATATAACAAAGAGTGAAAAATTTAATGGGGTTTGAATACTTTCCGTCCCCCGTGTGTATGTATGTGTATATATATATATATATATATATATATATATATATATATATATATATATATATATATATATATAAATATACACACACTGTAAATTTGCTGTCCCCACAAAATTAACTCAGCACACAGCCATTAATGTCTAAACAAGCTGAGAACAAAAGTGAGTACACCCCTAAGTGAAAATGTCCAAATTGGGCCCAATTTGCTATTTTCCCTCCCTGGTGTCATGTGACTCCATAAAGATGGCCTAGGCAAAAAGAAGATTGCCATGACCCTGAAAATGAGCTTCAGCACGGTGGCCAAGACCATACAGCGGTTTAACAGGACAGGTTCCACTCAAAACAGGGCTAGCCATGGTCGACCAAAGTAGTTGAATGCACATGCTCAGCGTCATATCCAGAGGTTGTCTTTGAGAAATAGACGTATGGAAGGGCGCAAACGCGGCCCAAGATGGCCGCTTAGACCGGGAGCTCCGCGACGCTCCAGCCCTATAACCTGCACCGCAGCCATCTGAGCCCTCGTTCCGGCCCAGCAAAACCAACAGCCAAACGGGGACACTCTCAGCCACCGCTTGATGTCCACAGAATCTACCCGGAGGAACCTGTCCCTGGAATTAGACTCAGCAGCGGTGCGGCCTGGCCATTCAAAAATGGCGGCCGCATCCTCACGAGGCACAGCCTGTGCTGAAGAATCTATTGCAGACCAGGATCAAGCTGACCTCCCTGCCTCCCATCAATCGGCAGCCACTGTGAATATCACACAGCAAGTGGCCCCCCTCACCTGCATCCACTGAATCCCTGTTAGGAAAGCACTGGGAGACCAAACGCCATTGCAGGAGCAAGCTGTACACTCATTACTTTACATTGTAGCAAAGTGTAATTTATTTCTTTCAGGTTGTCACATGAAAAGATATAATAAAATATTTACAAAAATGTGAGGGGTGTACTCACTTTTGTGAGATACTGTGTGTGTGTGTGTGTGTGTGTATATGTGTATGTGTATATATATATATATATATATATATATATATATATATATATATATATATATATATATATATATATATATATATATATATATACCCTAAAACTGAATATCTAGGGGGGCGTGGCCTAACCTCGGGAGAAGATGGCAGCTTAATTCTTCTGCTCCCGCTGACAGAGAGACTAATCTGACTACAACGGAGGTTAGACACAGACCTTAACTCGAGGAAAACATGGGAACCTCTTCCCGCAGCTCCTCCGCATCCAGATCCAGGTCACCCCGAGATTTGACCGGCAGGATTAGCCAAAATATACCAGAAATGTTCCGCTCCCACTCTGGCAATATGGCGCCCACACGAGGCTCTCCTCAGCCAACAGGCCCAGCAACAGAGACCCTGTCGTCCCCAGACAAGGGCGCGATCATTCTCACACCGCACTCTCAACCCAGCCTCCAGGACTTACATTCCGTGGCAATGGATATAAAAAGTACCCTCACGGCGGCCCTAACAGCCGCGATCACGGATCTCAAGATCGACATACAAGCGATTGCAGGCAGGGTCCAAGAAGTGGAGAAGACAACTACAACACACTCCACTGTGCTACGCCGTACATGTCAGGTACTAGACACCCACACCCTTCAGCTTCGGGACCTAAATCGGCACATGGAAGATTTGGACAACCGCGGCAGGCGCCATAACTTGCGGCTGCGCGGCCTACCGGAATCGATCGAAGCAGACAGACTACAGGCAGAGGTCTCCCGCTTCTTCAACGGTTTACTAGATAGACCCCCCGCCACTCCCATAGGTATGGAACGCATCCACCGCGCCTTAAGGCCTCGGGGAAGGGAAGCGGACCCTCCTAGGGATGTAATCTGCCATATTATAGACTTTCAACTAAAAGAAGAGCTCTTGCGTAAGGCCCGCACAGCTACAAAGCTAACGCATAACGGCACAGAGCTACGCCTTTTCCAAGACCTCTCTACAATTACTCTGCAAAGACGCAGGGAATTGCGCCACCTGCTGGAAGTACTGCGTGCCAAAGCTATTGCGTACCGGTGGAAATTCCCCTTTGGCCTCTCAGCCACATATCAAGGACGCTCAGCACTGCTCAGAGTGCCAGAAGATCTACGTTATTTCTGCGATACCCTGGACTTACCTTATACAGAAGTCCCTGAGTGGTACGCGGAATTCCGCCCTCCGGCTCCTAGAAAACTCCCACCGGACAACGAACCGATGGACACTCAAGCGCACCGCTACAGGAGGCAACGATCCCCATCCGAACCAAGACACCGTCTCCAAGCTCCAGGAATGGATGGCGGCTCCAGTCCGCTGAATACCCCGCAGACCAGGAGAGCACGCCGAGACCGCTGAGCAACAGCGCCAAAACATGCAGTACCCGGAAATTCCTATCTCTCTCTCCCATTCGTCCCACAGGTTTCACTAGGTTCTGTTCTGAGTTCTCCTTGGTTACTACATGCTGCGCATACTCTATCTGCGATCAACCGGACATCCCTCAACCCTTGGTGTTTACACTTACCTCCCCCACCTTGCTCCAGACACCACAACAAGAACGGTAAGAGCGACAACACACTGTAATATGACGTACAAGAAACACGACAGCTGCGGATCAATAATCTCTTCGCGACCGGGAGTATCCACAAACCCTGACAAGAACTGTCATTTTAGCTTAAAAAACGATGGTCATCTTTGGCGATCTTGATCACACCACCCATGTATCCTTCTCGGTACTGAATACCTTCTCCCCCTCGCTTTCTAATAAGGACAGGGGAGGAAGTTAATTGCTCATATTTACAAGCAATAGTGTGTACTATATATATATATATATATATATGTGTGTGTATGTGTATGTATGTATGTTTGTGTATGTATGTATGTATGTGTGTGTGTATGTATGTATGTGTGTGTGTATGTATGTGTGTGTGTATGTGTAAGTATGTGTATATATATATATATATATATATATATATATATATATATATATATATATATATATATATGTGTGTGTGTATGTGTATGTGGGTAGGTGTGTGTATGTATACACATACATATATATACTCTATACTTCCAAATTCTAATACTCTTTGTTTTTCTTTTCTGCTTACTATCATTGCGCTGGGCTTATGAATGCAATGAGGGGGGGGGGGCGATGATCCGTGGGGGCACATAGAAAAAAGCACTACACGATATAATACCACAAAAGGCACAAACCACAACTGAGGTCCCGAACAAATCTGCCCGATCACAGCGATAAAGGCAAGCCCGATTCAACATGGCTCCTGCCCGACACGCAGCTGGTTTTTAGCAAAATGACACGCCGCACTGTCACACACAATTCAACCACTAAATTGGCTGCCACACTTCCGGCTTAACAGCGAGGGAAACTGGGCTCCTGCGGATCATCGCCATCTCTACCTCTAGACCACGTATTTCAATGTACATACTTAAAGAAAGGGGTATTACTACTAAACTTCACAATCGCTACACTTAATACTATACAGACAGGCGACTAACCAATTTATCATATACCCACATGCGACGAGTGTTGCCCCTGGTGCTGCACAGTGCACGCACCCTCCACCACCCTATTGTAACACTATTGATTATATACTCTCCTGTTATAACAAGATCATTCCCCGGTACGCTTGGGCGCTGACAACCAGACACGAGTGGACTTGGGAACCTCCCCCAAGACTCCAATCCCCATGGGAGGCAGGGAGGCGCTAGGGTCCCACTACTCCACTCTAACTCCACCTGATTAGGGTATCTCACTTTTCTTAGCTGAAAGCATCCCCTCACTTGACCAGGAAGAAACCTCTGTCGCCTCTCTGGTATGGAGCAGTGACTCATGAAAATACCAAAGCACAGGTTATCTCCTCAGAAACACAGACTTAGCGACGTGACACACCATCCGCAGAGCTACGACACATGTGACAGCTGCATCACTAAACTCCTACTACTCCCTCGGCACAATAGGGGATTAAACGTCACCCAGCTTATTGATCTATCTCAAGGTAGCCCCGGACACACTTAATGTGCAGACCTTGTTTCCACTATCCCTCAATCTCCGGTCCATACTCACTTAATGACTGCTCGATACGTCGGATAACCAAGCCGCAGATACTGTGTACATCGTATTAGCACATGATAAGTAATGGTGTCTGGTACTGACATAACCACCTTGCACAAAGGGTTGTAGTAATTTCGACACATAACAGATAGACCACGGTTAACAGCATGACGTACATGGGAAACCACTGTTTTGAATTTGGTTTAGCATAAGTACGTTAGTCTTTTCTCATGTTTAAGGATCGTCTACAATGCTCCACTATACCATACTAAATTCTAAATAATACGTACTGCCTTCAATGCAATACTTAACATATTTATAATAACACTTGCCTAGACGGTACACTGATTATAGGGTCAGATACCAGGGAATCACGGCCCAAACACACGGAAGGCTCTTTTACTCCACATCACAGACTCTCCCCTATTTGCACTCTACTGTCCTCCCAAATATCGATTATGATCCCCCACTAGACATGTCCCATTTACCTATCGATGTACTTCTCGGGTTGCGCCTCAACATTAGTTTGTCACCGATTTTAACCTCCTCCATGAGCTTGCACCTTCTCTCGGTTCAGCGGGCAGCCACTCCTCTCTGAACCTCACCTCTTCTTACCGATTTTAGCTGCTCCTCACCTCAGTGGCACTCTTACCCGCATACCCTGACATTTATACCAAACTCCATCACCTGCCACTGATTTCCTCCGGTCGTACCGAATTACAGGTATCCACTTTCTACGGATAAGCGAGCAGGTTCTCGCTAATCACCGGAAACAATCACACGCTCACGCTAACTCCCAGAAATTCGTCACATACGGACGCACGAGACTGAATTACAAAAATACTGTACCGTTCTTCCCCCATCCACGTACCCAATCCCATAAGCACCACCTACACCCCTCTCAGAACAACTCTGAATCTTTACTGTCGCATTCTAGTCTCCTTTCTCATTCTCTGCTATCCCTCCTCCGACAGAGTCTCATAATTCCACAAAACACACCTAACCCCATTTACCAGCAACTCTAAACTTTAACCACTCCTTCAATATGCCGCAACCATCACCTATCAAACATAAAACAATTAAAGTAATATCCCTAAATATACGGGGACTTAACATCCCTGAAAAACGCTCCCAACTACTACTCTCCCTACAAAAAAATAAAGCGGACATTGTCTTTCTTCAAGAGACCCATTTTAGAACAGGCTCCATCCCCAAACTCTCTAACTACCGCTTTCCAACCTTCATTCACGCAACTAATAACTCCACAAAATCAAAAGGGGTCTCTATCCTATTCGCTAAAAATTGCCCATTCCATGTTAAAGAAACTTGCATAGACGCAGAAGCGCGATACCTTTTTGTCAAAGGCACGTTACACGGAAAACGGATCACCCTGGCCAACATATACGCACCTAACACGAAACAAGTTCCCTTCTTCCGGTCCACCTTACAACAACTAGCCCTATTCCAAGACGGCCTTCTCATCCTAGGAGGAGACTTCAACGTTCCTCTGAATCCCTTACAGGATACCTCGTCTAGCTCCTCAACCCTACCGTATAAAGCCTTACGTGCAATTAAATCTCAATTGAAAGAACTGTCCCTACATGACTCGTGGCGTACACTTCACCCGAACGTGAAAGATTTCACATTTTATTCATCCCCCCCATACCAGATACTCCAGACTAGATTACTTATTCCTTTCACAGAGGGATTTGCCACTGCTAAGTAAAGCCACAATCGAACCCATGTATCTCTCAGACCACCACCCTATATCCATGACGATAACGTTCTCAAACGCGGATCCCAGGCCCCAAATTTGGTGTTTAGACCCCTCGCTTCTCACTGACACTGCCATAATGACGGCCATACAAGAACGACTCGTGCTTTACTTCAAGGAAAACGACACTCCTGATATCTCGCATATGATGCGTTGGGAAGCACATAAAAGCACCATACGGGGAGAACTAATAGCACTCGCGGCTAAACGCAGGAAGCAAAGACATGAACACATAAATATATTGACCTCCCGTATACAATCATTGGAAAAAGCACACAAAACCTCCCAAGCACTGACATCCCTCCCGGAACTGCTTAGAGCTAGAACTGACCTCCTAGAGGCCCTCAACAAGCAAACGAAACTAAATTATATACTAGCCCAAAAAATATTTTATGAATATGGCAATAAATCAGGCAAACTTTTAGCAAGAGCTCTTCGAGCCAAGAAAGCCAGCACAATGATCCACTCTATAAGGGACGCTACTGGGAAAAAAATAGCAGCCAATGACCAAATAGCCCGGCAATTTGTACAATATTACTCCCAGCTGTACAACCTACACACCCCCACCACACAGAAGACAGACAAACACAGAACTAAAGCCATCCACGATTTTCTCACAAAATACAGTCCCACGCATATATCCGAGGCAGAAGCTGCTGACCTGGAACAACCCATATCCCCAGCTGAAATAGATGTGGTTCTAAAACAATTAAAGACCGGCAAGAGTCCCGGCCCTGACGGCCTGACGACTGGTTATTATAAAACCTACTCTGAAACCCTCAAACCACATTTCCTGAAGGCATTCAACTCCCTGTCCTCAGACAATCCCCCACCTAGAGATCTATTAACAGCACACATAACTGTAATACCCAAGCCCAATAAGGATGCATCTCAAGTATCGAACTACCGCCCAATATCACTACTGAATGTTGATCTCAAAATTTACGCCAAGATATTGGCTAATCGTCTTCTGCCCCTCCTGCCACACCTCGTCTCACTAGACCAGGTAGGTTTTATACCGGGCAGGGAGGCTAGAGACAATACAACTAAGGCGATTAACATCCACAGATGGCTAACTTCTACTCAACAACAAGGGTTCTTCTTGTCTCTTGATGCGGAGAAGGCATTCGACAGGGTGGCGTGGGACTATATGTTGGCAGCACTCAGAATGATAGGTATACAAGACCGTATGCTACAACTTATAATGGCACTCTACGCCTCTCCTACCACACAGGTCCGTGTTAATGGACACCTGTCGGATGCCTTCTCCGTGTCAAACGGGACACGTCAGGGATGCCCGCTTTCACCATTGATATTCATCCTTACCCTGGAACCACTCCTTCAACGCCTACGCTCTAATCCAGACATCAAAGGAGTCTCCATCTCAAAAACTACATATAAGCTATCTGCCTTCGCAGATGACATTCTCCTGTTCCTGACTGACCCACACACTACACTGCCTAATTTACTTAAAGACCTCGACACATTCCGCTCCCTAACCAATTTACAAATCAACTTCACAAAATCCGAAGCCCTGAATGTTTCCTTACAGAAGGAGACCCTGGCATCCTGTCAGTCCAACTTCCCCTTCAAGTGGACCCGAGAGGCAATTACCTACTTAGGGATCCGTATACCAACCCGCCTATCTGATCTCTATATCAAAAATTACATACCAATCCTCCAACAAATTCAAAAAGACCTTAAGTCCTGGTCAACGGGTATCTTTTCCTGGTTCGGGAGGGCGTCGATAATTAAAATGAACATTCTCCCAAGAATACTTTATGTCTTGCAAACAGTCCCCATCCGCTTACCGCAAGCTTTCTTTGCATCATACCGCAAGGCGTGCAGCGAATTTATATGGGGTAAAAACCGCCCTAGGCTTAGTTTTGAAAGACTTTCTTTGCCAAAATCAAAAGGAGGCATAGCTCTCCCAGACATTGCCAAATATCACGAGGCATGCCAACTATCTAGAATAATTGACTGGAATGTCCACTCCCACACTAAAGCCTGGACGCAAATCGAAACGGAATTCTCAAAAGTTCCAATTAAACAATTACCGTGGACCCCCTCGAGACAGATACCTATGGAATGCACGCAACACCCCTTGATCTCTTCCACACTTCATTCATTTATAAAAATGTGCCAAAAACATCACATTTCCTCTGTCCCAGGACCCCTAACTCCAATCCGAAATAACACGGATTTCCCACCGGGAATACACAATACATTCCTTAAGGGATACTGGCCCCAAGATGACATTCGAGCAAAACATTTTTTCTCGGGAAATACTTTCCTAGCTCTTACTAGTTTACCCACACACACGTCCGGAATTCCCCTTCCGTCGTGGACATACAACCAAATAAGGCACTTTCCTAACCACTCCCAAAAGTCTACCGATTACTCCAGACGACTCACACCTTTTGAAGCCATGTGCTCCAAGACGGAACCACAGAGACATATGATTTCAGAAATTTATGCTCTCCTTTTCTCTGACCACAGCCCCAAATCCAACATAGCCACACAAAGTTGGGAAAGAGAATTAGCATTGGATCTATCAGACCAAGAATGGGAAAACATATACTCCTACATTCACAAAGGCTCAATTAACGTATCAGTACAGGAAAACGGTTTCAAAATCTTCTCTAAATGGTACAAAACCCCCCTTAAACTACACAAAATTTCCCCGGCAATTCCCCCCACATGTTGGAGATGTTCAGAAGGAGAAGGCTCTATGGTCCATATATGGTGGTCCTGTCCACTCATTCAACCCTTTTGGAAAGAAGTCCACCGTATTACCGCTTACATTACCACATACCAGATTGAATTCACCCCTGCCCAAATGTTGCTGCATCACTCCTCCATCCCAAAAAAAGACTACCACCGCTCCCTTGCCCTACACATGATAAACGCGGCAAAAATGTGCATCCCGACTCTATGGAAGTCATCCCAACCCCCTACTATCGCAGACTGGCTCAAACGAATATCAAGAATAGCCGAAATGGAAGAACTGATTCATCAAGCCAAAGATACGCCCTCTAAATTCAGAACTATATGGTCGTGCTGGCAACACTTCCAAAAGACAGCAGAATATGTAGACCTGTTGTCCTAAGATCCTTCTTGGTCGTGTGGGACTCTGTCGGAGGCGGACTTGATATACTCGCTATACTCAGTTCTACCTCAGTTAATCTCCCCTCCTTTTATACCACCCGTCTCATCACCCCACCTCCTACATAGGCCTACACTTGATAATACCCACACCACAATCATTATACTATATCCGCTCTACCCTTTCCTTGCCCACCTACTAATTTGAAACTTCTTCCTCCCTTTCCACACGTTAACAACAATCACCCCCTGCCCACCTGGTGGTAGGATTGCTTGTGGTCCGGAGACCGCAATCCTACCTCAAGTTAACTCGCCCAGAAACAATATACAATGAACAACAACATTGCACACAAAGACATTTCCAGGCCACCGCACCACTAAATAACAATTAAACACTCGATGGAGCGTTCACACACTCACATGCACACATTCCTGATGAACACTTGTCACTGCCCACACCACCCATAAGATACCTGCTTGAGACAAACAAGTAACGCATAAGCCCCTGGATTGATATACTCTCCCGTAGCTTTAAGTCACCGCACACTACATTCAAAGACCTTGCTGGATCCCCAAAACAAAACTCACTCACTGACTTAATTCTGGGCGCAGACTTTCCTGTTTGATTGTTTACTAGTTGAGTATGGTTACTTACGGTTATGTCATACCTCTATACATTAACAAAGAAATTAAAACTGAATATCTAAAGTTGGTGACCCATATAAAAATAGTGCGCACACATACAAAAATGCAAAAGGAGTAACTTTTAAATCTTACAAGGCTGCTTAAAAGTCCTACACTATTCACATTTTTTTATGAATAGTGTAGGACCTACTGAAAATGGGGTACTTTGGCACAGTGGTGGGCTTAAGTATGATATGGCCATATTATGTGACTAAATCCCCATATTTACTCATTAAGACTAGGTGCTTTTACCTTATTGCCCTGGTTAGGAAGGGGGTTTAACTTCTCCGCAGGATGTAGAAACCTTGCAAGAAGTTCTGCACAAATAAATGGGGTGGGCAACTACATGGCAAATGAGGTTTAATGTAGAAAAATGTAAAAAATGCATTTGGTTGGCAAAAATATGAATGCAATCTACTCCCTAGGGGGAGAACCTCTGGGGGGAAGGATGGAAAAGGACCTGGGGGTCCTAGTAGATGATAGGCTCATTAATGGCATACAATGCCAAGCTGCTGCAAGCAAAGCAAACAGAATATTGGCATGCATTAAAAAGGGGATTAACTCCAGAGATAAAACAATAATTCTCCCGCTCTACAAGACTCTGGTCCGACCGCACCTGGAGTATGCTGTCCAGTTCTGGGCACCAGTCCTCAGGAAGGATGTACTGGAAATGGAGAGGGTCCAGAGAAGGGCAACAAAACAAAGGGACTGGAGGATATTAGTTATGAGGAAAGGTTACGAGCACTGAACTTGTTCTCTCTGGAGAGGAGACGCTTGAGAGGGGAAATGATTTCAATGTACAAATGCCATACTGGTGACTCCATAAAAGGAATAAAACTTTTCTGCGAAAGGGAATTTAATAAGACACGTGGCCATTCACTAAAATTAGAAGAAAAGAGGTTTAACACTAAACTGCGTTGAGGGTTCTTTACTGTAAGAGCAGTTAGCATGTGGAATTCTCTTCCACAGGCAGTGGTTTCAGCGGGGAGCATCGAAAGTTTCAAAAAACTATTAGATAAGCACCTGAACGACCACAACATACAGGGATATACAATGCAGTACTGACATAATTGCACACATAGGTTGGACTTGTGTCTTTTTCAACCTCGCCTACTATGTAACTATGTAACCAGACCAATTTTCAGCTTTCAGTGCTCTCACATTTTTGAATGACAATTGCTCAGTCATGCAATACTGTACCCATATGACATTTTTGTCATTTTTTTCCACACAAATAGAGCTTTCTTTTGGTGGTATTTGATCACCACCTTTTTTTTGAAGATTTTATTTTTCTTTCACAAAATTGTCATATTAACAGGTTATTTCTCTCACAGCATATGCATGCCACAAATTACACCCCAAAATACATTCTACTACTCCTGAGTATAGCGACAACACATGTGTGAGACTCTAACACAGCCTGGCCACATAGAGAGGCCCAACATGCAGGGAGCACCGTCAGGTGTTCTAGGGACATACATTTCAAATCTAATTTGACTACCTATTACATTTTTGTTAGGCACTGTAGTGGCATGGATGTGGCATGCATAATCACTGATGTGGCATGCATGTGGCACGGATGAGCACTGATGTGGCACAGATGTGACACAGATGAGTACTGATGTGGTAGGATGATCACTGATGTGGCACAGATGATCACTGATGTGGCAAGGATGAGCACTGATGTGGCACGAATGAGCCACCAATGGAGCATGGGTGAGCCATGGATGAAGCGTGGGTGAGCCATGGATGAAGCGTGGGTGAGCCATGGATGAAGCGTGGGTGAGCCATGGATGAAGCGTGGGTGAGCCATGGATGAAGCGTGGGTGAGCCATGGATGAAGCGTGGGTGAGCCATGGATGAAGCGTGGGTGAGCCATGAATGAAGCGTGGGTGAGCCATGGATGAAGCGTGGATGAGCCTTGGATGGAGCATGGATGAGTCTTGGATGGAGCATGGATGAGCCTTGGATGGAGCATGGATGAGCCTTGGATGGAGCATAGATGAGCCAGAATGATGAGCACAGAGCAGCGCTGTGGGCACCTTTAGATCCAGCCCACAGCGCTGCTGCACCTGGCTCTCCCCCCCCTCTCATCACACGCTGTACCGATCGGCATGAGGAGAGGGTAGGAGCCAAACCAGACTTGTTTACAAGTGATCACGCCGTCATTGGACGATATGATCACGTGGTAAAGGGCCGCTGTCGTTGACCCTTTACCCCGATTCGTGATGCACCGGGTCTTGAAGACCCCATGGTCACGGACATTCCCGGGTGCACACCCCAGGGGGGGCGCGGGAGCGCGACTCTAGGAGGACATTGTATGACGGCCTCCCAGAGTTATCTGACCGCGCTGTAGTCATCATTCGGCTATGGCCCGGCTGGCAACTGGTTAAGCAGGCTTGTAAGATTTAAAAGTTGCACCTTTTGCATTTTTGTGTGTGTGCGCTATTCTCTGTGGTTCTATTTAGTTTTTATATACAAACTCAGTCTACATAACATATTAACATTCATATGTTATGTGGATTCAGTTTGTATTAGTGTTGCACTTATATATAGGTCTTGTTTTGATTGTGTTTCACAGTAGTGTCGGCTTGCTGACAATTACATTTATTAGCAACACTTTGCTGAGCTGTTACAATTTTAATTTATATATTAGGGAGACTATTGCCTGTTAGCAATCTTCAGCAACCATTTTGCCACTTGCATTAGTAGAATGATCATTTTTTAAAGGGAAGCACAGTGGCTAAGCGGTTAGCAGAACTAGGGTCATCAGTACAAATCTCAACCATGGCATTACCTGCCTGGTGTGTGTAAGTTCTCCCTGTGCCTCCGGTTACTCTGGTTTCTTCCAGCACTCCAAAGACTTGCTGGGAGGTTACTTATGAATGTGTGTTAGGGACCTTAGACTATAAGCTCCTTGAGGGAAGGGACTGATGTGAATGTATATTAAATATGTAAAGTGCTGAGTAAATTGATGGCGCTATAAAAGTACTTGTAGTAATAATAATAAAGAGGAACTTCACGCTCGTCTGGGAAAACAAAAAAGCAGTTGCAAGTACTGTAGATGCTAACTGATTAAAAAAAAAATTTAAAACACGTACCTTCGGCCCATGGAGTACATAGCTGTCTTCCTACAGCCTTTTTCTCCAGTGCCCCCATCTTGGATTTGATTTGGAATCCAGCTGAGTGATTGCCAGTTGCCAAATCAAAGATGCAGCAGACTACAATCAGAAAGTGATCAGAAAGTCTGCTCCCAAATCGGAGATGGCTGTTGAAGCACAACCGCGCATGTGTGGGCTGGAGGACTGTGGTGGGGAATGTCTTGAGTGTTTGAGTTGGTGTATCCCTGAAGGTGGTGGGCTGGCTATGCCTCATCCTCACATAGGCCAGGAATAAGGTATTAAACCAGAGCACCAGCAAAAAAGAAAAAATACCTGCAAATATTTAGGTGGGAGGGATGAGAATTTAAATAATTCCAAGTCTTCTAATTGAATGAAGGTCCCCTTAGATATTTGGAGCAAGACAGGTTCATTGTCTATAAATTTAACACCAGCTCAGCCATATTTTAAAGTGTTTTTCCTCTTTTTCAGCCAGATTGTAATAACCCCTATTATTTTTTTTTAAAGTTAAATTAACCAACATGTTATACTTGCCTGCTCTGTGCAATGCTTTTGCACAGAGCAGCCCCAATCCTCTTCTTCTGGGGTCCCCCGCTGTTGCTCCTTTTCGGCAAGTGCCCCCACGGAAAGCTCCTTTCCAAGAGAGCACCCGTGCGGGCTTGCTCCCGAGCCGCCTTGTCTGTATCTATTGACATGGCCCTGTCCCCTGCTCCCTTGTCAAACATTTGATTGACAGCAGCACGAGCCAATGGCTCCTGCTGCTATCAATCAACCCAACGAGGAGGGAGACAGCGACGAGAGCCACTGATCTTGTGCACATCGCTGGATCGGATCGGGCTCAGGTATGAAAAAGGTGGGGGGATCCTGTAGTACAGAAGTTTTTTTTTTTTGTTTGTTTTTTTCTCTTAAAGTGGTTGTTATCTTCAATCTCTGACTTGTGCCTATGGGTAAGTCTATAATAAGGCTTACCTATAGGTACTGTAATCATCTCCTGTATCTACGCTGTGCAGGGATGGACCTTTCAGAGCTCCGTTCTCCTCTATGGAGGATCGGATGAAAACGGACCGCCTGTTTTGTTTCAACAAAATGGCCGCGATGACACTAAATAATGATTGACAGCTCAGCCGTCCAATAGAATGCCCCCTGAGGAAGATGTGTCATTTCCCAGTATCAACACGTGTTGAGGAGGGGACAAGACGGCGTATGAGACGATCTAGAGATCTCAGCAAAGGAGAGGACACATCAGACAGCAATTTTTACCATTATTTCTGGCTCATATGTGAGTACCCTATGTATAGGGAAGATTGTTAATAAAGTTTATTATATTTTAAAACGGTATTATACTATTGAGCGTCCTCTGTTTTCTATATGGATGCATGTGCAAGCAAACAGCCAAGGATCTGAATACTGACAAAAAAACCCAGAGGTGCTTTAAAAGCGTGGTTTGACCAAGCTTAGGTGCAAGATCACACGCTCTAAGGTGAACGCATATCTCAAAGGGGGGAGCACAAGAGTGGACACGAGCACTTGTCATTTACTACTTTTATAAAAAGCAGAAGAAGGCATTAATAAGGAGTGGACTTTTATGCCTGCGTTTTCATATGGCACATCAAATGCATGATTAGTTTTGCACAAGAGCACTTTAAGCACAATTGCATGTGTGTTTTTTAGTAGTAATTAAATGTGGATGCACTTTATATTTATAGTTGTATATAAGTATTTATTGTCACTGGAATTATTTCATATGGTTAATATGATCACATCTGATCGCATTTGTTAATCGCATTGGAATATCACTGATATTACATCAGAAGATTGTAAGTTCTAACTATATATAGGATCGTAATACATGCATGGTGTTGACTGCATAGGACTGCAGCAATATCGCATATAATTGCAAGTTTTAATCGCATAGGAATATCATTGGTAATAAAGCATTTGATTGCAATTTTTAACTGTATAGGATCGTAGCACTGCATGGTACCGCCACTTAGGATTCCCATATTTTATAACACTAGATTTTGGTATTTATGTGGCAGCCCCATAATCGCAATTTGGATAAGCGCACCATTTATTGATTTATAGATTAGTTTGGCACGAGCATATGGGACGTGATCAATGCTAGCAGCTGTCTTTTAATTAGTTTAATTAGATCTCTACATGGTAGCTCGCAAGAATTTTGTTTTTTTTATAGTCCCTGTACTACTTTGGTCCGACTTTCATGCGAGTTAAGGTCCATAGACCTCAAGTGTACACAGGCATTCCCTAAAATTGCGGGCGCAAAATCGCGCGGCTTTTAAGTGGTAGCAGTGTTAAGGGGCCTTAGACTCACTCAGCACAGGAGCACAGAGGAACAAACGGGGATTTCTTCAGAATAACAAAAGGTAGCAATCTGCAATAAAGTTTAAGATCCCTGCAATGTACATAGATCACCCAGAGGGGAATGCTTTTTTTTTTCTCAACAAAAGTGGAGTTCCGCTTTAATTATGCTATAATGTTTTTAATAATAACATACGAATAATACGAACGTTATAGAGGCTAGGCTTCTTGCATTGTATGTTACTGAGGTCAGACCTGGGACAGGCTCTCACTCTACCATTGTTTAAAAAACCTTGCAGTCGGCTATGACGCCTCTTCCTGAAAAACATCTACAACTTCTGAAATGTTTTATTTTATTTTTAGGCATGCTGTATGAATGGGAACACATAACAAACCTATAGAGGTGTTTATGTCACACGCTATTTGTGCAGCGGTCTTTCAAACGCAATTTTTTTTTTTTTTACATACACTAATGAATTAAAAAAAGAAAACTAAGCAGTAAAGTTAGCCCATTTTTTTTTTTTTTTGTCCAAAAGTTTTGATTACCTGTTTAAATGTAATAAATTTTCTGTATCACTTAAGGCTGCTTTCACACTGGAGCGATCAGGCGTTGACGGTAAAACGCTGCTAGTTTTAGCGGCGCTTTACCGTCATTTTAGCTGCGCTATTCGGCTGCTAGCGGGGCGCTTATAACCCAGCTAGCGCCCGAGGGAGGGGTTGAATGCGCCCGTGAAGCGCCGCTGCCGAATCGCTTTGCAGGCGCTTCGGCAGCGGTGCGCATTCATTTCAATGGGCAGGAGTGGTGGAGGAGCGGTATACACCGCTCCAAAGATGTTGCTTGCAGGACTTTTTTAACATCCTGCCAGCGCATCGCCTCAGTGTGAAAGCACTCGGGCTTTCACACTGAGACTGCAGGGGAGCCGTTTTACAGGCACTTTACAGGCGCTATTTTTAGCCCAAAAGCGCCTGAAAACGCCCCATTGTGAAAGGGGTCTAACTGTTAGATTTTATGAGATGAAGGGAAAAAAAAAAAAATCGGCTTAACATATCGGCCCCAAAAAAATCAGCATCAAATATCGGCATCAGCCAGAGAAAAACCCATATCGGTCGACCTCTAGTTCTCTCATTTTACTGCAAAAGAGGAAATGTCCTTCAAACCAGGATTTTAAAATTCCAAGATTACAGGGAGAACGAAAATGTGTATCGTGGTAGAGCGGTTATTACTGTTGACCAGAAAGCGCGCTGCTCTATGTTGTTGCCTTGACATGCCTATGAATCCAGCACTGAAATCCTGATGAGACATAGGGCTGCTCCGAAGGAAGCACTTTAATACCTCGTCACAATGGAAATGACTGGGCTATTTCAGAGCTCCTGCTCACTCTCTTGAAATGGCTTGTCCATTTCCACAATGTTTCTGCTTTTAGAAAGTGTTGAAATTTGAACCGGCTGACAGTTCTGCTTTATAGTACCTCCTGTAGTCTTTTATCTCCACGGGAGCTGACATCTAGTCTGTCTACTAAGTTGTCTGTGCTACAGCAGGTGTTCATGTTTCTACACGCCGTCCAAGCCTGACTGCCATTCACGTCCTCTGAGAAATCTGCATAGCCTTACAGGAAACCCCCCCTAGATGGCTCATTCTAATGGAGAGGCCACACGTGATGTGGTTTATAACCTGCAAAGAATACAAAGCATACAGACAAAAAGGAAAAAAAAAAAAGTGCATCTCCTATTTATAGCATAAGGCCTTCTTCGAGGCCCTTCTAAGCCATTTAAAAACAATGCATCCTTCTACTTGATGGTCAGTAGGTGTTCCGTTAAAAGGCATTTTAAGCTTATAGATTAGTAGCTGGCTGTTCCATTTATTTAAGCTGCTACCCCTGCGGTTTAATTCGTAAGCCATGATTTTCCTTTCCCAATTTTCTCCCCGCTTGCCACACAGCATTTGTTGTATAATTGTTTATTGCCGCTTAGAACGGTATGGATGTTTCCTCGCAAGGCTCGGCCATGTTCTGCCTTATTACCGTTTTTTGTGTACGGCGTGTTGTATATTGCCGTAGATGGAATGCCCGGCAAGTTGTGACATTGTGAAAGCGCACGTGCTGAGATTCTGCGCTCGTTAATTTAGTTCAGGCACCTGTGTCTCATTTGATTGCTGATCTTTCCATTTACGTTCTTATGACCCTGCTTTATTTCTTCATCTTCTTTTTTTCTTTTTTTTCCCCCTGCAGAAAGCTGTGGATAAAGGTCTTTCCTTTGTGAGAGTTGTAGTGAAAGGCATGGGACCTGGAAGAACAGTAAGTTCAGACTTTTTTTTTTTTTAAATTGAACCAGTCTTTGTAAACTCTGGACCTCTTATATCAGATCTGTCTGCAGGAAGAACCATTTATTGCCTATAGCGGCAAGTCAGCTGCTTGCTTTGTGGTTTTCATTGCTGACAAATGAGCCCCTTACTTGTTGTGGGCATTAAGTACTGTTCTTCCTTCAGACATCTTCATACTCATTAGGTCCTTGGTTTAACATACATTTTTTTTTTATGTGTGATGACTTAAAGTGGCATTTTTTACCTTAATGCATGCTCTCCATTAAAGTAGAGCTACAGGGGAAAAAAAGAGTGGTGCCAATTTGAGTGTAGCATTAATGTGTTTTTTACACTAAAAAAAAAAAATGGATCCTGTTCCCTTAAAGCATTTTATACAGCACCGTGCTTGTGCTGTGTAATTTGGCCCCTTGTATCACCTGAAATACCTGGCTGGTTCTGCCATCCCCCTGTAAACTGACCACGTTTTATTATGGCTGCTGAGCCCTGATACCGTGGTCAGTTTACGTGCCTCCGTTATTCTCTGTCCTCCTCTCCCATCCTCACCCCCCCCCCCCCCCTGCCTGCCAGCTATGTCAGTGGCCACTGTCAATGTCAATAAAAGTTTTATTTATTTCAGAAATAAAGCAGATATACATTTAGTAGAACATTTGTACATGCTTAAGCAAAATATATATATTCAACTCTAAACAGAACAGATTGCACCATTAAAGTTAATGGCCGATGTCAAGACGTCATCCAGAGAAAGACGGGAGGTGTGGCAGTGGCTTATCTTATGAGTTTATTACCGCTAAATAAATTGGTGCTTTTTAAAGTGGTTGTAAAGCCACTTTTCTGTTTCCTATGATCCAATGTGTTATATTAAAGTATTTTGCCCCAGTGTATTTTATTTATAAGAAAAAATTGCTGCTTCATACTTAATTTCAGAGCGCCGCCTGGCACTCACGTGACTGCCTGCATCTCTGCTCCCGGCTGACGTCAGCTGGGTATTCTCAGCCCTGTCCTCTGTAGTGGTCGGATCGGGGAAGACAGTGGCGGGCGGTCACATGAACACCGAGGGACGCCCTGAAATTGGTTATGAAATGGAATTTTTTTTTTTATAAACAACATGCACTGGGGCACATACTTTATTATAACACATATTGGATTATAGGAAGAAGAAAAGTGGCGTTACAACCACTTTAAAAAGCACCAGATATAATTAGTGGTAATAAACTCATAAGATAACAAAAGATAAGCCACTGCCGCACCTCCTGTCTTTCTCTGGATGACGCCTTGATAGCTCGCCCTGTGCCTCCCCATTCAGCCTTGCAACTCTTAACTCCACCAGCGTGGCCTGGACTGGATACGGCAGACTGCAGCAATCCAGACGGATATCTCACAGCGAGGTTAACCACTTCCAGTGTGCCCCATCTTTTGTTATCTTGTGAGTTTATTACCACTGATTAAATCTGGTGCTTTTTAATGCTACACTCAGCGTGGCTTTTTTTTTCCCTGCCTGAAAGTTGTCAATGGGAAGAAGGTTTACCTTCCAGCATCACAGTAACCCAAAGCACACAGCAAAAGATGACCACACAGTGGTTGAAGGAGAAGGCGAATGTCCTTGCATGGCCTAAGCAGAGCCCAGACGTAAACCCCATCGAAAATCTGTGGAATGACTTTAAGACCGCAGTCCACAAACAGTCACCATCAAATTTAACTGAACTTGAGCAGTTCTGCAAAGAAGAGCGGGCAAATATTGCAAAGTCTAGATGTGCAAAGTTAGTAGACGCATATCCCAACAGACCAAAGGCTGTAATTTAAAGCAAAAGGTGGTCCAACAAAATACTGACACAAGGGGGTGATCCTTTTTCCAACTCTGATTCTGTTTTTGAAATTTTTTTCTGACACTTGGATGTTATAAGTTGCACTAGCAAATACAGTTGGATAAAACAAAAAGTGTGTCTGTCTTGATTTCAGGCTGCAAAGCAACATAATGTGATTATTTTTAAGGGAAGAAGGGGGTGATGCATTTCTATACTCACTATAGATTTAAAGTATATCATTAGCCCTTTAGTTTTAAGCAAAATAAGAATAGAGGGGACATTTTCCAGTGGGGAAAGCTGTTCTAGTAACGGGGAGATTTACTATAACTGGAGCACTCAATCTGGTGCAGCTGTGCATGAGGCTGGGTTCACACTGCTCTCACGGAGTACGGTGCGTCCGTGTTCACTGTTTCAGGTCCGATTTCAGTCTGGATTTTTGGCTGAATTCGGACCTGAAACGGACCACAAGACGCACAGGACTCATGTGCAATTCGCATCGGAGCCGCTCTGGAGATATGTGAACTAGCTCCATAGATAATCGCAGGTTCCTGACATTCGAGATGGATGTGGGGAAACCCGCATCCAATTTGCAATATTGTGTGTTGGCTTCTAACTTTAGCTTGTTCAATTAAGCTTTGGCAATAAAACCTGGAAGCTGATTGGGTTCTCTTCAGAGTTGCACCAGATTTTTCACTCTTCAGCCTTAGTAAATAACCACCAGTGGTCTACAAGAAGGTTTTCTCTCTCTTCCTGTTTGGCCTTTTGAGAAGGGAAGTGAAAGGAAATCTCCCTAACAGGACACCGATGCCAAAAAAAGTCTGGTTTCCAACCATTGGCTAGAGATGCATTTTAAATAAAAAGGAAAAGTGGCTTACTGACAGGTTTTATGGGGAATTGTATCTGTAACGATACCCCGAGTATGAAAGGGGTTAAAGTCGTTTAGGACATTCCATTCCCGCTGAAAGAATGATGGTTTTAACCCTTGTTTACTACCAATGAAATGCAGGTAAGTGACCATGTCTGGGCCTTCCTTTTGGTGGTATGTCCTCCAAGGAGCCCCATAAAGATCTATAATGTCCTAAGCCGGGATCTCTTACACCTGCCATTAAAATTTTGTATAGACTGACTGGGAATGAGTGCGTCTATTGTCCTCCACGTCTCTGAATTCTAAAATTTATTATATACATGGTTTAATAAATCTACAGGATGAAAATGGTACTGAATATTTAAAGTGGAGTTCCACCCACTTTTACAACTCTTCAGCATCCCTCACTAAACTGTGCACTGCAAACAAATTGGATATTTTTTAATTTTTTTTCCACTTTAAGTGTTTGACCATGGAAAAAAAAATAAATAAATAAATACTACCAATGAAATGCAGGTAAGTGACCATGTCTGGGCCTTCCTTTTGGTGGTATGTCCTCCTAGAAGCCCCATAAAGATCTATAATGTCCTAAGGCGGGATCTCTTACACCTGCCATTAAAATTTTGTATAGACTGACTGGGGATGAGTGCGTCTATTGTCCTCCACGTCATTGGATTCTAAAATCTATGATATACATGGTTTAATAAAATCTACAGGATCTGAATATTTAAGTGTTTGACCATGAAAAAATTAAATAAAATAAATATCAATTTGCTTTAGTGCAGAAATCTTCTCCAGACCAATGACCATGTCTTTTTAATAAGGATAATGCAAAGGGACAACTGACTAGCATGATAAACTTTTTTTTATTTAACATTTTCAAAGGAGCATCTTATAAAGTGTTTGTTTTTCCTTTTTAATTCAGCATGCCATCAAAGGGTTAACAATGGGAGGACTGGAAGTGGTATCCCTTACCGATAATACACCCATCCCACACAATGGCTGCCGTCCACGGAAACCTCGGAGACTGTAAACGAGAATGCTCTAGGAGGGCTAAAACGCAACAGTCCGCGCCGTTCCAGCAGGACACTGAATGGAAGAAGCCGATCACTTCGGCTGCACTGTGTCAGGGTCGTGAAGTATTTCCTTTTGATGACGGGGTTTTTTGTTTTTTTGTATTTAAGGCTGTTTGGAAGCACTTGGCAATATGGTGCTCAGAATGGAAGGCGGAGAAATAGATTTTGTTGAGACCAATTATTTTTTTATTTTTTTTTTTTCACCTCGCTTTTAAGATGCCTTTAATAAAATGTCAGGAAATGTTTGAGCTCACCTTTTGTATGCTGCACGCCTTGTGTGTTTCTCTTTTTTTTTTTTTTTCTTCCATGTCCTTGAATATTACACAAGAATTTTTATTCTCTTCAAAAAATTACAATCTCTTCAATCACCATGACGAAAATTGGTTTTACAAACAATGGCAGCATAGTAGAGAGAATCCGTTGTAAATGTAGCTGGAAAATAAAGCATGAAGTGTGAAAAGGGAATTTTTCAAGTGAATTTCACATTGTCATTCTGAACCATTTTTTTATTTATTTATTTTTTACTGTTATTTGAAGCTGCTGCATTTTAAGTCAGTCTTGTCTGAGCCATAGAAGACACATTTTTGGAAAAAAACAAATGATTTAATACTATTATTAGAGGGATTTGATGATATTTAAACCTGTTGAAATCCTCTATTAACCCTCTGCTTTAAGACTAGGATTCTATACACTCTTGTACTTAACAATATAACACTTTCTGTAAAAAAAATAAAAATAAAATAAAATTAAAAAAAAAATAATAAATAAATAATTTTAAATTGGCCAAGCACCAAGGTTAATATTGGCTCATGATCAGATAAACAAATTATTTTTTTTAATAATTTATTTACTTGTTACTGCTCTATATACTGCATCGTGGATCCAGTTTCACATCTGGAATAAAGCCATAGATCCCAGTGCTAGAAAAGTAGGTTTGAGTTTGCAAGCAAAGAGTCAAGTTTACTTGCAAGGGTTTGCTTTAAGGTTGCTGCTAGAGGGGCTTGGGGCCTAGAATTGCTCTCTGCAAAGAAACAGGGATTTTTTTATTTATTTTTTACAGAACTGAAGGCTAATTCATCTGACATCTCTATAGGTAATTGGTGAACACCAGCGCTGACAGTCTCGCTTTAGATAATGTGGCAGGGGGAGAGGCTTATATAGGCACACTAACACTGTGTCTAAATTTTTTTTTTTTTTTCAAGCAGAACCGTGGCTGAATATAAAAATAGCTACATGTTCAGAAAATTGTATTTTACTCTTGGGATGCAGCTGCTATATAGAATAGGTAATATTTTCCTTTACCTGAATGGGTATTTTATGTACAGTAGATTATAGAGAATTTTGTGTGCCATTAAGCCCTGATGTCCTTTACTATACTCTGAATTACCGGTATGTTACGTTTTTTTTTTTTGTGCCATTAACATTCTAAAGGCAAAAGGTTTCTTATCTTAATGCATTTTATGCATTAAGATAAATTTCTGTGTGCATCAGCCCCCCAAATTCTTACCCGAGCCCCATCTCCATCCAGCGACTTTGCATAAGAGCAGCAGCTGTCTAGGACTCTCCCTCCTGATTGGCTGAGACAGCAGCGGGATCCAATTGTGTTCAAAGTCAGTGAGCCAATGAGGAGAGAGAGGGGGCGAGGGCCAAGTCACAGCTCTGTGACTGAATGAACACACAGTAGCGTCTCGGCTCGGGTGCCCCCATAGCAAGCTGCTTGCTGTGGGGGCAGGAAGGAGGGTCCAGGACCCCTGCGAGGGACCAGAGGAAAGGAGGATCTGGGCTGCTCTGTGCAAAACTTCTGCACAGAGCAGGCAAGTATAACAACATATTAAACAACAAAAAAAAAAAAAACAAGACTTTGGTATCACTTCAAGCCCTCATGTCCTTTTACTGTACTCTGAATTATTTTTATTTTTTGTACCTTTAAGCCCTGTTGTCCTTTTACTGTGCTTTGAATTATTTTAAGATTTTTTTTTATTTTTTACTTTTGAGGAACAAATTTATTGTGAAACTTCATGGCCCAGCCATTGTCACAACAAAAGGCAAAAGCCGAATAACCCTCTGGTCTGTTTTTGAATGTGAATGCTAGCTGGAGCACCAGGAAGAGCTCCCACAAACATGGGAAGAACCTACAAATTCAATGCAGTTACTGCCCTAACAGGACCTCAGAATTCTAATGCTGCAAGGTAAAAGTGCTTTAGATGTTATTATATGCACTCCTAGCATGGGAATTGTCCTGTAGAGCATTGCTGATCTAGAGTTCCCTGACCTCACATTGCCGGAAATCAGAATGCCGTATTAATAGGCGGTAATGTATCTTTTGTCATATCACTCACAGGAAACTTTTTAGTGGTAGCTTTCATAAATGTCAGCAAGGACGAAACCTATACAGATGAAAATCGCTTAGTAGAAACTGCATGGCCATTTGATTTGTGCATCTTGTACATCTATGGAAGAGGTAGCTACCTTTACATAATCACAGGCAACCTCAGTGACTTCTAGTATTGTTCCATTACCTAATACATTACTTTTCAGAAAGCATTTTGTACAGAAACCTAATTTAACTCCTAAATACTTTGATATTCCAATATACAAAGGGATTTAATGGGCATGTACTAAAATTCTATTTAAGTGAATTGACAAGCTAAAGCATGTTGCAAGAGTATTCACCGATGGGTTCTATAATTGTATAAAAGCTCGGAAATGTAAGTAGAGTGTTTTTATTACCAGCGGGGGCCAGTTTAGAATGCAGAGGGCACCTTTTTATTTTATTCGGGTGCGTTAAATGCCTGTGTTTTGTGTGTGTATTGTAAAACTTAGGGATCGCCAGTACAGCAGTATATCAACTAAAACAGTGTATTCCCGAAAGGCTACACAACTACTCTTTCAGCAGCAAACAAACATAGCATTTCTTCAGTTCAGCAACCTAACAAGGTCTCATAACAGGCTTGTATTCACAGATGGGTGTCCATTCCAAAGCTTCTATGGGTATTATTCAGCCCAGATTTGGTCTCTAGCCAGGTCCCAGAAATATTACAGCTTATACGGAGGTTGATTTACTAAAACTCAGAATCTGGTGCAGCTGTCCATGGCAGCCAATCAGTTTGTAACTTCAGCTTGTTCAATTAAGCTTTAACAAAACTTGGAAGCTGATTGGTTTTTATGCAAAGCTGCACCTGATGTTGCACTCCCCAGTTTTGGTAACCTCCACAGCTTCTTACAAGCACCTGGCACAAAGATGGGACTTCAAATCTATGCTGAAAATAACAGTGGGGTTGATTTATTTAAACTGGAGAGCGCAAAATCTGGTGAAGCTGTGCATGATAGGCAATCAGATTCTAACTTCAGCTTGTTCAATTAAGCCTAGACAAAAACCTCAAAGCTGATTGGTTTCTATGCAGAGCTGCAGCAGATTTTGCAAAATCTCCAGTTTTAGTAAACCAACCCAAAAGTCATCCAGTTAGACTGGGGTGATTTTTTGATGACAGTAGAGCAGTTTACTGATTGCAACAAAGGTTGTGAGGGTAGAATATAACCCAAGTGACTTTATCTTGTAGCAGATTTGGCAATGTGGTGTAAAGAAAGCAAATTTTCTCCCTGGCTCCCTTGGCCAAGAGTATCTGCCAGTACCCCTTGGGGAGGTCCAGTGTGTTGATGTATCAACCTAGTTCCAACCTCTCTATCAATTCATACACCAGTGGCACAAGATAGATGTCAAACCACAGGGTGTCATTTGGCACTGCAGTTCCCTCAATGGCATTGGGATTGATTTACTAAAGCTGGAGAGTGCAAAATCTAGTGCAGTTCTGCATAGAAACCAATCAGTTTCCAGTTTATGTTTTTGGATTTTTTTTTTTGTCAAAGCTTAATTCCCTCCCCAACTCCCTCTATCAAAGCTTAATTGAACAAGCTGAAATTAGAAGCTAATTGGTTACCATAAACAGCTGCCCCAGATTTTGCACTCTCCAGTTTTGGTAAATCAACCCATTTTGAGTGCCAGCATTCTCCTAACAACATTCTTCAGATATGACCTTTCTATGAGCTTCCACAATACAATACGTTTTGCGTGGACATTCACATCAGTTCTGTGACAGTCATGTTCAGTGCCATTCAAAAGACCAGGCAAGCCTGAAAAAGATGCTCTAGTGTCTCTGGTAAAATTCCTTTGTTTCTTGAGTTTGCAACCTGGACAGGGTGGTAGCAACATTCACCCGGTTGATACCTGCTGGGAACCCTAAATTTTGGTATAGGCCAAAATGGACACCTGTTCCCAGTCTTTTAAGTTCTGGTAGGATTTTCTTTTTCTGGGCTGATTTACCCATTAATTTACTTACCCAACTTTTTCCACAACCTCAAATGGGCCTTGCCATTTGGCTAGGAAGTTTGCTGTCTACTGTGGGTATTACTATAGCCGCCCGGTCCCCAACCTGAAAATAGTCTAATATTGGCTCAATGGTTGTATGCTGTTTTCTGTGCCTCCTCAGCATTCTGAAGATGTTCCCTCAACTAATGGCATCACATTAGTGATCCTCTTTTGCATCTAAGAAATATGTTCAATTACTGTTTTATGGGGCCTTGTCTCCCTTTCAAATGTCTTTTACCAAATTAAGCAAGCCATGGGGTCCCAGTCCATACAAGCAGTTCAAATGGTAAAAAAAAAAAAAAAAAAAAACCTGTGGATGTTTGGTAAATCTCTCATATGGCAAAAACGCATCAGGAAGTAAGTAATCCCAATCCTTCAGATTTCTCTGGTCTACTTTCTTATGTATGGACTTTAGACTTTTGTCAAACGTCTCGACGTGGCCATCTGTCTGTGGGTGATAGACAAAAGTCTGCAATTGCTTAATTTGGCAAGTCTGCTATTAGCTTCAACACTGTTGGGTCCTCTTTCCAAAATCCTTATATATATGGAAAAATTCCCATACAACTGTCCTAGCGAAAGTATCTCTTAGAGGAACAGCTTCAGGATACCAAGTCGAGTGCTGCCAGTATATAATGCCCCCAAGCCAACTTCTCCAGTGGATCCACTAGAGCCATTGCAATGCACTCCAAGGGTATTTTGATTATAGACAGAGGTATCGGAGGATTCAGAAGTGTGACACCAAAGCAGTTACTTGGCAAGTGGGGCATGAAACACAGTATCAACCTCAGCCTTCAACCCTTGTCAGTAAAACCAAAAAATACATGCCTTTGTTTTCTTGCCCCCCCCCATTTCCTCATAGTATATGAGCTAAATTGAGTAGCATCTGCCCATATGACTGGGGAACCAGCAACTGCTCTACAACCTCACCGGATTTCGGTAACTTGATGATATAGCAAAGCACAATTAGCTGCAAAATGAGGAAACCTCTTTTCAGCATCAGGTATTTGTGGAACAGTTACATTCACTTTAGTATCTCACATAGGCCAAGGTATGTGGTGCAAAAAAACAGAAAATTGTTTCATACTAACTGTAATTTTCTTTTCCTGGTGCCCAACCATGGCAGCATACCCGTGATAAGCTCCGCCTTGGCTCCTCCCTCAGGACCAGTGAATATTATAAAAGAAAAGGATTAGTGCACTCCCAGCATTTTACGTAATATAGCATACCGAGGGTGGGATTGTATGCTGCCATGGATAGGCACCAGGAAAAGAAAATTACGGTAAGTATGAAACAATTTTCTGTTTTCCTGGTGCCTTCATGGCAGAATGCCTGTGACAAATAACTAGCTAAAATGGGTGGGATGATGCATTGTAAAAGATTTATTTGAAAAAGGATTTAAAATAGGCAAATGCCAGCCTTGATAGCCTGTCTGCTAGTTTCTACAGATAAGAAAGTTGCCGGGTCTACTCTGTAATGTCTCGTAAACGCATGTTGGGATGACCATGATGCGCCCCTTTAGATCATTTTGATGGATACGTCTGCTCTGGCTGTCCAAGAGGCAAAAAACAACTGGGTGGCATACAGCCCAACTGAAGAGGGGGTTCTAGACCCCTAGCCCTGTACGCCTTCTTAACCAATTTGATTATTCATGAAACTATTGTACTAGAGCAGGGATCTGCAAACTATAGCTTCCCAGCTGCCGCAGAACCACATGTCCCAAGCTCTGATATTCACAGACATGACTAGGCATGATGAACACTGCAGTTCCGGAATGGCCAGAGGGCCACATTCTGGAGGCCTCCACTGCAGATGCTTCTTTACCCCTGGTTTTTATTTTATTTTTAATTTTTTTGGGGATATTACAAATAGGTTAGATGAAAGTCTGAAGGGAGTTGTGGCTTGAAGATATTGTCTTAGTACCAAAGTAATATAGTCTTCATGAAGAAGCTCGAAATTGGATCTAAAAGGATTGGCAGGGCCCAAGGCTCGGAGATAGAAGGGGCTGAGGGAACTTAAGTTCCACTCTATCCGAGTACAGAAAATAATATTATTGCCTTCTGATATTCCCCAGCCCGATGCCATTGCTACAAAGAAAAATAGTTTCCAAGTGAGATTCCACAAGGATGCTGAATCAGGTAGGGCAAAAGGCTGTTTAGATAAGGGCTCCAGAGCGATAGAGAGATCCCAAGTGGGAAAGACTTGTTTTAATGGATGGGCTTATCTTGACTGGCTTGAAGAATTAAATTATTAAAGGATCTTCGGCCCATCTCTTATGGTCAAAGCAGAGATTGCCACCATCTTAAATTGCTTAATCCTAATCCTAAATCAGATCTGTTTACAGGAAGTCAAGGAGTTGGGAGGAAGAGGGTACATCAGGATTGAAGTTTTGCCATTGGCGAAAGATATAAACTTATTCCAAACCTTGTCATACGTAGATGGGTGACAGTCAGGAAGGGTAGAGAGGGAAGTGCCAGGGAGGCCGATCCAGGGCTGGAGCATCCCAATAAGTATGCTCCATTGAGTGACATTGGTAAAACCAGTCAGGGACCAGCACTGCTGGAGCTGAGGGACTCCCCTAGCTGCCAGGGGAAGAACTCCTCCAGTGAGAGTGGGGGGAAGGGAAAGACAGATTCTGGTGGTAGGGGACTCAATTCTTAGGACAGAGAGGCCAATCTGTAACAAAGACCTGAAGTGCCGAACTGTATGTTGTCTACTGGGCGCTCGGGTTCGGCACATCATGGATGTGGTGGACAGATTACTGGGAGGGGCTGGGGAAGATCCGGGTATCATGGTGCACGTTGGCACCAATGACAAAGCCAGAGGCAGATGGAATGTCCTAAAGTGCGATTTTAGGGACTTAGTAGCTAAATTTAGGAAAAGGAACTAGAAAGGTAGTATTCTCAGATGTGGGGGAGGGCCTAGAGGTAGAGATAGTCAGCACGGAACACATTCCAGAGGGTAGTATTGGGGGCATTAGTGGTAGGTTGACTAAAGCACATAAACCCAAGGTAAGTATAGTAACAAGTCCTAGTTGCAATCTCGGAACACCCAATAAGAGAATAGTATGCGACCGGTCTAAACAACGTGGCATGTTCACCAATGCCAGGAGCCTGTCGGACAAGATGGGAGAACTAGAGATACTGTTGTACGAGGAGGATTTTGATTTTGTGGGAATCTCAGAGACCTGGTTCAACAGCTCTCATGATTGGCTGGTAACCATTCGAGGGTATACCCTTTATTGCAGGGATAGAGGATTAAAAAAGGGGGAGGGGTATGCCTATATATCAAGAATAATGTACAAGTGAATGTGAGAGATGACATCACTAAGGGAGCTAGGGAGGAGGTGGAATCCTTGTGGGTAGAGCTCCAAACGGTTGAAGCTAAGGGGAAAATAATACTGGGAGAATGCTATAGGCCCCTTAACCTGAGAGAGGAGGGGGAGATGGATCTCCTATCACAATTTGGATTAGCAGCAAAGATGGGAAGTGTTATAATGGGGGATTTTAATTATCCAGACATAGACTGGGCGGTGGAGGGAACCACGCATTCGTCTTAGGCTCGCCAGTTCCTAAATGTCTTGCAGGACAATTTCATTGTTCAGATGGTAGACGCACCAACTAGAAATAAAGCGTTACTGGATCTACTGATTACCAACACTACAGACCAGATCACGGATGTGGAAATACGGGGCAATTTAAGATACAGCGATCACAGGTCAATTGGTTTCAATATAAATCACACAAATAGGAAACAGAAGGGGAATACAAAGACACTGAATTTCAAAAGAGCCAACTTCCTTAAATTATGAACCTTGCTAGAAGGCATAAATTGGGATAAAATCTTAGGACCAAAGAACACGGAGGAGAGATGGGTTTGCTTTAAGAGCGTATTAAATAAGGGCATTAGCCAATGTATCCCATTGGGTAATACATTTAAAAGAGCGAACAAAAGTCCTGGATGGCTTAACTCCAATGTAAAAATGCATATAAAAGCAAGGGAGAAGGCCTTTAAAAAATACAAGGTTGAGGGATCATCATCAGCATTGAGACTTTTAAAAGAATGCAACAAGAAATGTAAGGGTGCAATTAGGGCGGCTAAGATAGAACACGAAAGATATAGCGCAGGAAAGCTAAAAAAAATCCCAAGAAATTCTTTAAGTATGTAAACAGTAACAAAGGGAGGACACACCATATTGGCCCTATAAAGAATGAAGAAGGACATCTGATTTAATGTCATATTTCTGGAGTCTCTCTGTCAATGTTACTGCGTTTATTGGTAACAGTGTTTTGGTATTATCCAGAGTTTGAATTGGATCTGTCATAGATCTGTTACATATCGGTTTCCTATTCCCAAAGATCAGCCATGCTGATACTTGCAGATCCATGGTTTTAAAGGGTAAAGGTCCGATGTTCTTTCTGGTTGATACCAGGTCTGGAATGTAACAAGATGCACATCAAAGCTTTGTAGCATATCTGAAAGAAGAGATCAGGCCATCATCAAGGCTGAACAAGCTTTGCTCCGGACCGTCTGATGTTATAACGCTATGCAAGCAAGCTTGAAAGGGACCATAGCTGACAAGATGATTGATGAATGTCCTGCTACAGAAGATGAAAGGACCAAAAGACATTGAAGATAGATAGACATGATACATGGACAATGCTGCCCCTAGAGGCCAATACAGCAGGACGGACAGTAATATAATATATTGAGGAGGACTGCCCCATAAGGACTTGTTACTAGGAGGGATACTTGCTGCGAGGTGAGAGTTTTCTTTTGAGGATGGGCCAGGAAGAGTTAACTTTTCTGGAGGAGGTTGAGCTAATTGCTGCAATGGAACTGCTGTTGCTTGTTCCGCTATGTAACCCCTGCCCATCTTTTGAGTAGGACAGCTTACCTGTTAACCCTCTGACTCTGTCTGCTGCATAGACTCTAAAACAGCTTTTACAGACGAACTGGCTGGTAATGGGATGACCCCGCATGCTCGGCATTTAGGGATTTGAGAGTTGTTGAATGTGAAGAACTATGTCTTTTCATGGATGAACTCTCCCTGCTTGCATGGTATCCTGATCTGGATTGTGTGCCCTGGTTGGAGTCTTCATATATTTGTTTATGTCGCCTTGATGTCTGCTTGGCGTACAAGGCTGAAATACATAAATGTACCAGCATGAGTGCTCTTTTTATTTTTTTACTCTGCACGACGGTCCCTACCTTAATGTTGGAGAGGGTCTTGTTCGGGTGGCATACTGCTTATTTTATGCAGCAGACAGAAAAAGCAGGTAGAGAAAGATAAATGAGTTAGTGTCTGGTATTTCAGATGGAGCAAGAAAACGGTATTCCTGGGTAAAAAAAAAAGAAAGAAATTACATTTACCGTTGGCAAAAAACGGGGTCCCCTCCAGGAGCTACCCGCATAGGCAACCTCCTCAGATGACAACAGGATGCCATGCTAAAAGCCCCCAGTAATAAACAATGGAGAGGGGAGGGTCATCTGTGGAAGATACAACCCTCTAAAAAATGATTTTGACAAACAAGGGCAAAAAATTAAAAATTTTCCCCTATTTCAGATGGCCACCACAACCTTAGGCCAGACCGCGTAAGCACAGCCGGCTGCACTAGGACAAATGCGGCTCGCCCGACTCAACCCGGTCCACCAAGCCAGCTCCTGACGTCCACGCATGCGCAGAGCAAGCAGAAAGATGCTGAGGGACTCAGAAAATCTGACACGAGGTGTGCTCCGCCCACTATAGCAACCAGGAGGGGAAGGTGGTGGGGGAGGAAGAAAGCAAAAAAGAGAGAGAGCAACGCAAGGAAAGGGAGAGAGAATAGAGGCCAGGAGGGAGAAATGGAAGAAAAAGTCTAAGTGAAAAATAGATATAGCTGCTTTCTCTGCTGCAGGCTTGAGCAAATGCCAGTATATAAATGCAGATAGGAGCTCTTAGTTAGGAGACAACTACTGTCCCAAAAGACCCACAGAAGGGACTCCCTATCTTATTAGCGCATTTGGCTGCCCAAGAATAGGGACTGCACTTGGGAGAGGCTTGAACCCAGCTGGAAGCTGCTGACTGCAGAGGTAAGGTCACCGTTCACTGATCATAATGTATGAGGAAAAAAGGAGAATGCTGGGAGTGCACTAATCCTTTTCTTTTATAATATTCACTGGTCCTGAGGGAGTAGCCAGGGCAGAGCTTGTCACAGATATGCTGCCATGGAGGCACCAGAAAGGAAGGCCTTCCAGGTGGGTATGCATTGCAGCAGCTCCTCTTGTAATAGACACTAGACTTGAGTATACCCCCTAAAGTGATACCACCAGCATTTGACACTCCCAGTTCTCTGAGTTAGGGTAGACCTCTGAAGAGCTGTGGTCCAGGGTTTTCTAGAGCTACCTATCTGGAAGTTATAGGAGACCTCAGTGTGTGAAGAAATTAGGTGTCGTCTCGCAGGCCTGATTAGATCTTTCACCATCATGTAGCTCTCTACCATATACGCCACCTGATATGCAGATTTGGGGCTGCCATGGCTAAACATATGCTGGAGATCACCAGACACCATGACCCACTCCACCATTTGAGACTTTTGACTGCAGCCACTACTTAATAAGTTGCACCAGATTATGTATTTGAAACTTTAGGGCAGTTTAGTCAATATCCCCTGTTATGCACTCTTTGGTCCCAGACCGCAGTAGTCATCCTAAGGTGGGCCACAATCTCTGCTTTCAACTGATTGGTCTGAACAGGTGGGAAATTGTAGTAGGCCTTTTATGGATTCCCGTTGAGATAGGGGCAATGGAACTGGCTTAATGTTCCTGGAGCCACCTTTCTCTATCTACTGCCCTCTCAAATGTGGGGTGCTTGGGGTCAGTTTTTGCAGATAGTAACTTGCCTAAACAGTTGGCTTGATTCTAGGAGCAACAACTGCTTGCACACATCCCTGAGAGCTGTGGCCCAACCTCTTGCTAGGATATTATCTGTTTCTTTGTGGCATCTCGCTGATCAATCATCACATCTGCTCTGTGCCTGCACATTGACCAGTGCTTGCTGCTTGACCAGCTCAGCTCTTCCATCTCACTGCATATTTCAGAGCTTGGCTCAACCCATCACATGCACCAGGTACACCATCCTCTGCCATTATTCTACATTTAAATGGCTGTTCTCAGCCATATCTTTACCTACCCACATCCAAGCAAGAAGTGTAAAGTTCAAGGGTCAGGGATTACCAGAACAGCCGTATACTGTATACAAAATACAGACTCAGTAACATAATTTAAATCCACTTATTCTCAGCATAATAACGCAGTGCTTTCACAGACTTTAGCAGACTTGTACCCTCAGGGGGTGTTTTCCAACTTTGAGACAGCAGGGCCCAGAAATACTACAGCTCTCATGACTTCTTTGAGCCATCTGTCACAAACCTATACTACTCCATCATGTGCTCTATGTAGTTTATTGTATTGTAAATCCCACTGAGTCCATTAATCCTCTGATACCCCTTAAGGGGACCATAAACCAAACAGGAGAGAGCTGTATCTTCCACAACAGGACCCATCCCTGGCGCCTTGTACTATACAGGGTGGTCCAATAGTAGGTAAACATTACTTATCGGATCACAGCAATTTATAGTATATATGCATTACTAATCGGATCATGGCATTTTATTTTAATTGTATGTTTCATGTATTTATTTATTTTACTTTACAAGTATAGAGAACAATATGGCCACGGTAGGTATATAGTACTGTTCAGGTCATATTTAGTGTCTTAGCATCACTAGAACCTGTCCCTGACACTATGATATCATTCAGTTATCCTCAATCATCACTGCAACTTTCCAGTATTCCGTCGCCGACAATGTGATAGACAGACACAAATCCTGGTTAGCGTCAATGTCCATAAATGCTTGTAAGATGAACCCCTTCAGTTCATCCACAATGTTAAGCTTCCTCTCAAAAATGTTATCCTTTACTACGCCCCAAAAATAGAAGTCCATAGATGTCAGGTTGGGTAAACATGTCCTCCAATCAATGATGCCGTTTTGCCCGATCCAACACTGTGGGAAGGTACTTAATGCAAACAATCCCCAAATAACTCCATAGTAATAACCCTAGTTTTTTCCACCCCTGCTGCACCGACAGGAGAGTGCCAGCTCCAAATAGTCCTTGGGCCAGCTATAGATTACGATGCAGAGCCTCTCAACTACAGAGTCCGAAATAAGTTTATTAAATTTACCTGATAAAAGATACATCAACCTGCTCCCTTTTTTCTGCATTTCACTTCATCCAGAGCTTAGTCATAAATTGATAAGGTCCAGAAATATTTAGCAGAATAAAGGTAAATAATGAACCTAGACCAGATGGCATCCCCCCACAGATCCTAACAGAATTGAGCTCTGTCATTGTAAAGCCATTGTTTCAAATTTTTAGGGACTCTTAACTACTTCAGGCCCGGAAGATTTTACCCCCTTCTTGACCGGAGCATTTTTTTCGATTCGGCACTGCATCGCTTTAGCTGACAATTGCGACGTTGTATCCAAATAAAATTGACGTTCTTTTTTTCCCACAAATAGAGATTTCTTTTGGTGGCATTGATCACCTCTGCGGTTTTTATTTTTTGTGCTATAAACAAAAAAGAGCGCCAATTTTGAAAATAAGCAATATTTTTTACTTTTTGCTATAATAAATATCCCCAAAAAATATTTAAAAAAAACAAATTTCTTTCTCAGTTTAGGCCGATATGTATTCTTCTACATATTTTTGGTATTGATTGGTTTGAGCAAAAGTTATAGCGTCTAAAAAATAGAAGAAGGGGTCTCCAAATACGTAAAATTTTCTTCACAGTAAGAGCTGTGAAAATGTGGAATAGATGCCATCAAGAGCTGGTTCTGGTCAACTCAGTAGATTGCTTTTAAAAAAAGGCCTGGTTTATTTCCTAGATACACATAATATAACTGGATACTAACATTTATAGGTAAAGTTGATCCAGGGAATATCCGATTGCCTCTTGGGGGATCAGGAAGGAATTCTTTCCCCCCCGCTGGAGAAAACAGAATCATGCTTTATTAGTAACACCAACGGATCTAAACACAAGGCTGCGTGCACAGTCACAGGGAGTACCGAGCTTCATAAGTCAGTGTGCCAAAAGACCTCGTCCTGTGTACATCACTGGAAGACGACTAGAGATCAGGAAGACCTTCAACGAGCTCAACCCCCCGGAAATGTCGAAACCATTCGGCAACTTGTGCATGATGATCGTCAGAGAATAATTGCGCATGCCACTCAAAACACCTTAAACATTGTAGCATTGTTGTAATCTTGCCGAATCATGTAAAACGTCTCTGTGGCAGATTAGCCAAGTTTTACGCAGAATTCGGGGGTTGAGCTCGTTGAAGGTCTTCCTGATCTCTCGTCATCTTCCAGTAATGTTCTTCCGCCCTTGAAGTGCTCATGCCACTCAAAACACCTCGAATGACTTATTGCAGTATCGCTTGTGTTGTCATCATTGCTGTGCATGACGAATGAGCAGATGTGGTAATGCACGTGGTCAGAATAGCACCAGTTGCACAGCTCGCGATGTACACAGGACGATGTCTTTCGGCACACTGACTTAAGAAGGTCGGTGCTCCCTGTGGCTGTGCATTTGCAGCCTTGTGCTGCCATCTGGTGGCTTGTTACAAAACTTTTTTTTTTTCGAAACCTTTTGATACCAACCTCGTATATGGAGGTTTTCTTTTTTAGTTGAGCTTGATGGACTTCTTTCATCCAAATTAAATACTGTATGTAACTTTGACTAAGCCACGGATGGAGTGAAACATGTAAGAGGGAGCAGGTGAATTTCTCTTGTATTGGGTAACTTTTATAAACTTATTTTGGATTCTAAAGTTGAGCGGCTCCATTTCTATTCCTTGCGTCACAATCTTCAGCTGGCTATGAGAAGGTGGTGGCAAGGCAACCGACACAGAAAAATGGGAAGAGGCCCCATTGTAATGTATAATGTACTATAATGCATAATGTACTATAATGTATAATGTAGAAGTAATAAATACCTCCCTTTGGCCCACTCTGTATATTTATATTAAAGTATGCATGATTTCATGTCTTTATATTAATATGAAAAGAATTCAGCCTAGCAGTATACCCTTTCATGATGAAAATAATGTCAGTATGTCAGCATTTATTGATCATTTATACAATACACCACTTATGGCTTTACCATTTGTTGAGCAGAATAACCTTTGGCCCACATGCTTGCCAAAAATATATAGTGCGTGCTGTAAATAAATGGAAAATTCTTTAAGTGATGGCACCTAAGTGGAACTAAAAATACAGAAAATACCTTGGTAATGGGTTAGGGTTTTTTTTTTTTCTCTCCCTCAAAAGCTGTAGTTAGGCATGAGGCCCCAAGCCAGACAATCAAGACTGTATGGTGTACTCCTTGTTTGTTCCCGAGAATAGATGGAATAAAGGACTTGGGAGATTGCTAACCTTTTTATGAGAGACTTGCTTTTTTGCCTTGATATTTTACCTCTAAGTACCGTTATATTGCAGTTGCAGATTAAGGTACTCTATAAAGGTCGCGCAGGATTGCAGATAAAAGCAAGAGCAACTGAACAAGTGTGCACATGTATAAAAATAAAAACTTTCGGAACAACCGCAAATTGGAAAAGAAAAAGTCTCTGGCAATGTAAAAAGCTAAATCTTTTTTTTTATTAGAATTAGCTTAGAATAATAAGTATGTGGTTTTTAATAATATATGTGACTCTTTTCTATGTATTTATATTTTTCACGTTTCTAAAATGAACCATTTCCCTCTGTGGTGACCCTGAATTTTTATATTCTGCGTGGATAAAAGCAGCCTAATTCAAGGGTCCATTGGTACTCTCCCCCTGCAACCATAAGCCATCGTGAGCTTTGGCTTAGCCCAACGCACTGTTATTAATAATTACATAATAGTGCTTTTCCTCTTTAAGAGAGAAGGAGATGGGCTACCATGGCAACCACTTTGGATTTAACTCACTCAAGGCCTCATTATGGGCATCAATGCTGTATGCGTTTTATGTATGAGGCACGCACTGTTGTTAAGCTTGGGATTTCAAGAGTTGCTATTAGTCTAGCGTAGAAGGTCCTACAGTACTCCACATAAACAAACAAAAAAATTATATATATATATATATATATATATATTATTTATTTATTTTTTTTTTACAAAATGAGGGGCTTGGGGAGGTGGGGGGCAATTATTACTAAAGGCAAGGTTTTTTTCCATCACGTTTGAAATGTCATAGCTGTGGGTGTTAACATGTAATAAATAAAAGAAGTTGTCCGTAGCTTTTTTCTTTTTTTTTGAGCATTATGGATTTCTTGAGGGATGCCAGTCATGAGAAAAAATGCAGAGGATATTTCAGATCATTTTTATAATATGTACTGGTGATCCTTTAGGTTTAGATTACAGAATTTACTTATTTTAGAGATTGCCTTACTTTTTACTCTGATGACATCCTTATTATATGGACCTCCCTTTCCCTACAGTCGGGAGAGTTTTCTTTAAATCATTCAACTATTACCTATTCTTTCTTTTTTTTTTTTATGTTTATGTTTATTTTTTTTATGGACATACTTTACCTGTCCAAACTTCTTTCTATGACATCCAGAGTTAGATATGCTAAGCTTAGGCTTTTTCTTTTTGTTAAAGTGGAAGTAAACCCTCCTATCGTTTTCAGACAAGGAAGCCGCCATCTTGGCCTCTGTTTAATCTCCAACTGCCATGATGCTGCACATGGGATCAGTTATGACACCAGCTATTGGATGGTTTGACAACTTGGTTGAGAGCACAACCAATGCGACAGCTACATTCCCGTCACATGCCAGAACTTTTTTTGAAACTGTTAAATTGATGGGCTTACTTCCGCTTTAACCACTATCAAGCTGTTGGTCTTAGACCCCATACACACTATTAGATTCTCTGCAGATTTTTGTCTTCATATTTACCAAAACCATATAATATGAGTTCAAACCTTAAGGCCTCGTACACACGATTCGAAAATCAGAAGGGAAAATTCGTAAGACGAGCTGTCTGCGGGTTTTCGGAACGTTAGTGCGGTGCTTTCGACAGCCGGTTTGACTTTTTCGTCTGACAAAAGCTGGATGTGCAGGCTATAAAATTTTTGTCGGATGTGAACTCAACGTCTGATTTTCGGGTTTTGTCAGTACAGAAGTCAAAAGTACAAACACGCATGCTTGGAATCAAGGAACAACTGGGAAGAGCTGGGTCTTGCAAACTACCGTTCATAATCTAGAATTACCATTCGTGACCCGACTATTGATGAACTGTCGAAATGCAGCGCACAATTCTCTTCTTCTTTAATGGGATAATAATGAAGCTGCTTTGCTGGTGATACTGATGTAGTTATGCCAAATGTATTTTAAAAGGCATTTGTTTTGTATGATCTGAAAATCACGAATCAACGCTCACCAAACTTCTACTAACATGAAATTAGCAGAAGGGGCTCAAATGGTGGCGCTTGAGAAATGAACTTCCTCTTTATACTCTGGTAGTACGTCACTACGTTCGTGTTTGTCAAACAACAATTTGCGGATAGTTAGTATGCTAGACAAAATCCTGCACACGCCCCTTTTGACAAAAATCAGACGCTCGGTCGTAGAACAATCAACTCGTGTGTACGAGGCCTTAGGCCCCATACACACTATTAGATATTCTGCAAATTTTTGTCTTTAGATTTACCAAAACCATATAATATGAGGTCAAACCTTAAGAGTTTTGATTTGTATGCAATCAGGCAGGCCCTTACACTACATGGCTTTGGTAAATCTAAGGACAAAAATCTGCAGAAAATCTAATAGTGTGTATGGCTTAAGTCAGGGGTCCTTAAACTTTCTAAACAATGGGCCTTTTCAGGCTTTAGAGGGGCCGGACTGTGGCCATTGAGAGTAGAAATTGTCTGGCATCAGTGGGAGTAAACAATGCATTTTTGGTGTCAGTGGGAGGAATAGTGCCACATCATTGGTATTAGTGGGAGGAATAGTGCCCCATCATTGGTATTAGTGGGAGGAATAGCGCCTCATCATTGGTATCAGTGGGAGGAATAGTGCCCCATCATTGGTGTCAGTGGGAGGAACAGTGCCCCATCATTGGTATCAGTAGGAGGAATAGTGCCCCATCATTGGTGTCAGTGGGAGGAACAGTGCCCCATCATTGGTATCAGTGGGAGGAATAGAAACCCATTGTTGGTGTCAATGGGAAGAATAATGCCTAGTCATTGGTATCAGTGGAAGGAATTGTGCCATCATTGGTGTCAGGGAGAGGAATTGTGCCCATCATTGGTGTCAGTGAGAGAGACAGTGCCCCATCATTGGTGTCAGTTGGAGTAATAGTGTCCCATCATTGGTATCAGTGGGAGGTATAGTTCCCATCATTGGTATCAGTGAAAGGAATTCTTCCCATCATTGGTGTCAATGAGAGGAATAGTGCCCCATAATTGGTGTCAGTGAAAGGAATAGCACCCCATCATTGGTGTCAGTGGGAGCAATAGTGCCCCATCATTGGTATCAGTGAGAACAATTGTGCCCATCATTGGTGTCAGTGAGAGGAATAGCGCCCCATCATTGGTTTCAGTGGGAAGAATAGTGCCCCATCATTGGTGACGGTGGGAGGAATAGTGCCCCATTGTTGGTATCAGTGGGAAGAATAGTGCCCCATCATTGGTATCAGTGGGAGCAATAGGTCCCCATTGTTCGTGTCAGCTTATGGAATAGTGCCCAATTATTGGTGTTAATGAGAGAAATAGTGCCCACCAACAATGGTTGTCAGTGGAAGGAAAAGTGCTCCAAGGGCCAGAAAAAGGCAAACAAAAGACAGCAGTTTGGAGACCGCAGGTCTAAGTTCCACCTGTTTGTTTCCCTAAGGCGGATGATTGGTTATCCTACACTTTCTAGTTGAGACCCATCACTCCTTAAGGTCTAGTTTTGCCTTCTGGGATTATTTGACCTGGTCTGGAACTACTGCTTGATCCTCTGTGTCATTCCCTCGATGCTGACCATACTAGATTAGTGTAATTCTTCTCTATCAAGCCCTTGTTCAGGCATTGATTTATTCTCCAACTGTTGCGGTAAGATCCTTCATCATTAGTGGCTTTTCCCCTCCCCTCTTTTGGATTCCTTTTTAACTTCACATATCCAAGAATTACCACTATCATGTGTCCCTCAGTGGGTAATAGAAAAATAAAATGTTTGTACTTACTGTAAAATATTTTTCTTGAAGTCCATTGAGGGATACAGGTCCTGCCTGCAATTACAATAGGTCTTATGAGGCATGACAGTTGAAGGTGGGTTACATGGGGGTGAATGCCTTGTATTTTGCTTGCCAGAGTCCAGACCTCCTATAGGAGCCAGTATAACCCACATGTCCAAAAATGACTACTATTCTGTGTCCCTCAATGGACTTCAAGAAACAAAAATGTACAGTAAGTACAAAGTTGTATTTTTTTTACTGTTGCAGTTTAGGAGATCCCAGTAGAAGCAGCCAGTCAGGAAAGCTTCAGGGCATAGCAGCCCCCTGGAGCACATAGTCCTCCTTCCTCCAGGGGAAGAAGAAATCTCTTTGGTTTCCAGGTTTATACCTGCTCCCCACCCACCATCTGGACACAGATCCCCAGGGATTAACGGGGGGAAAGTAAGAGCCCAGTCTGGGCATTTGAATTTCCCACCCCGACTTCTGGAATGTCCTCCACAGACTCAGAGGGAATCAATCAAATACCCAGACTGTGGAGCCAGAGCAGGCCAGGGTAGCAGATTGCAGCTCCTCTGATTACAGAGCAAGCCGTACTAAATTTACCTAGCATCCCTAGCCTAGGAGGGAGCTACAGTAGAAAAGAGGGAAAATATAACACTTAATGGTTGTCTCTGGAGAACAGAAGTAATGAACACAGAAGGGATATACAACAGGGATACTTGTTCTGGTAGAAGCTGCCAAAGGTACAATTGGCACTCATTTCATTTTGTGAAGGGAGTCTCCCCAATAAGGATATGAAGCAATACAAATCTCACATAGTCTTAAACCCTTCCCAGTCAAAGCTAAAAAAATGTTTGGAGTTCTACTTTAACCATTCTTCTTCTACTTTAACCCTTCTCCATGTCCAGTCCTGTAGACAATGGTTATACCAGACAGGGAGAGGGAACATCTAAAACTGGGACCCAGGCAGGAATAAAAATCTGATGGGGGTTCTAATATTACCATATTCTACTAAAGAAATCATTTTTAAATCTGTCTGTGGTGCTTTTAGTTTCCCACACTTCCTGTCCTGTAAACTGTTGTCACCAGGACAGGACGTGTGGGTGCATCCCCGTAACTGTGCCCCAGACTAAGGTTTTTACCCCTTCCAATTTTAACCAAAACTAAAAAAAAGGTTTGGGTGGTACACTTTTTTTTGTAACCTAAACTAAAAATTATTCCTTACTCACCCTTTTTCAACAAGGTTGCCTTAAGGTTTCTTCAGGGGTGCCTTAGCAAAATGCCTAAAAATTGCCCAAAAATGTATACAAGCTAGCAGGTGGATGAAGCCTGCCTTTTAATTACACAAAACCACAGGTTTTCATTGTGCACCATTTCAACCTTCCAGCCACCGGCATCCTAACGACCAATGACGTCATCAGTGTTGATAAAAAGGGTGCTGATTGCCTGCACAGCATCCTTGTTTGACCCTCCCCTGCCCCTTTCCATCAACACTGGGGTCATATTAGCTGAGTGATGGAGAGAAACGGAGGGAGAAGAGAAACATTGGAATACTGGTCAGCACCAGTGTGCAAAAGTGTATTTGCTTTGGAAAAATAAATCACTTCTAACCAGTGATGTCAGGGGCGCCGCCCCCCTAATCCATGCGCCGGGCCCCTAATCTACATGCAGGGCGCCGGACGGATGAATTTCCATAAGTTTTTAAAAAAAAAATTTTGAAGGCTCTAATTGGCTTAAAAAAAAGGGTGGGCTCGGGGCGCAGAGCACTACGCCCTGACCCCACCCAGTTGTGTAATAGCGAAATAATATTCACTATTGTCTTCCTGATTCTCATCCTGGCCAATCAGGAAGTGGCTCCTGAGACGGTAGTCTCTGGAGCCACTTCCTGTTCGGCCGGGAGGAGAAGCAATGACCACAGAGCGAGGTCTTTAGGGATGGCTCACCTGCAGAGGCACGGACACATCCAGCACTCCCTGGCTCGGACAGGGGAGGAGGGAGGAGGAGGGGAGATCGGAGTGTAATCCCGGGCAGGACTCTTCATCTGCCCCCTAGGGTGAGGTGCTGGTAATCGCTGCATCCCCATCCATCTCCCGCGGTGGGGAGGTGTTGGGTGTTACTGATGTTCCCCGCCCTCATGTCCATCTCCCGCGGGGGGGAGTGGCGTTGGTTTGCCACCCCCACCAAAATATTGAGTGCCAACCTCCACTGCCTCTAACATTGGGTGTCCTACATGGGTCGATGCTGCCGCATTATGTAAAACTATTAGGATAGTTTTTATATTTCACAATGGGGTGCCTGTCCAGAATTCTAAAGGGTACCTTTACTGAAAAACACTGCCTTAACCCAATCCCCAATACTTAAAACAGAACTAAACTCTTCCAATCAGCATTAACTATTTTTAATTCTTATGCTGCTAGCATTAGTAAATAGATAGGAAGGTGTATTATATTTTACTTGTTTTAAACTTTTTTTCACATTTCTTCAGTTGCTTTCTGGTTTCTGTCGTGAGTCAAAATAATGTCATCATGGTGTCTTCATGGGCATCTCTTTTTCTTTCATCTGGAGGAGGGGCTTTCTCAGATAAGCCATACCTCCTAACATTTTAACCCCCGGGGGTCAGGAGTCACGTGTGACGTCACCCGCGGCCATCTTGATGGTTTGTTTACATGCTCGTATGACGGCACTCGGTTCTGAGTGCAGCCTTATGTGGGTGTTTTCATTTACTTCTTATTTTAATAAAAGTTATTAGGACAGTGAGCACTAGATCCTTCTCCTTCTGTCTTTATATATGTTTGGAGCTTCTTAAAGTGGAGTTCCACCCACTTTTACAACTCTTCAGCATCCCTCACTAAACTGTGCACTGTAAACGAATTGGATATTTTAAAAAAAATTTTATCAGCACTTACTGTATATCTGCTGCATTCATTTTTCACTTCCTCCTCCCTGGCCGTGGCCCATCGCATCATTTCCTGTTTGCAATGCCTTCTGGGAAGGGGTGACAACTTCCTCTGACACTGCCGTTGCTATGGAAACCTGACCTAAAACCTATTACACTGCTTGTGCTGCACTGAGCATGTGCGAGATCTGCAAGGATGAGATCCAGGAAGAAATACAGTCTGGCTTCAGATGCCCAGACTTAAGATGGCCACGGCCTGCTGTAAGTTTATAAAATAACAAACTACTGCTATAAACTAACAAAATAGACCTTAGTTTACAGACTAACTTTACTAGAATACATTAAGCTTGTGTATTATTATTATATTATATTGTATTGTGTATTATAGTGGTATTTTTATTTAAAAAGTATAATTTCAGCCAGAACACCACTTTAAGTATACCATATTATGGACGTGAAGATGCTATCCAGAGGGCATCTCTCTTGCTGATTTGATTTCTGCTTACTGCTTTGTGACCTGTTTCAGGTCGAATCCATGAGGTAAGAGGCCAGCTTTACCTGTGGTGGAGGGATCACTCTCACTGGATACAGCATTTTACTCCTCACTGCACCGTTTTTTCTGATTTGTGCTGTCCGCACATGCACTTATCTGGACTTCTTCATTGCGCTACACTGCTTTCTTTTGTATGTTCCATTGGAGGGTTTATTTGAGTTGACCTTGAGTGCCAGCTTGCAATTCATATTTATTTGTTTAGATTGTTATTTGTCAGCGCTGAATACTTTTATATTTTTTATTATACTCGAGTCAATAAGTTTCCCCAGTTTTTTGTGGTAAAATATATGGATCAGACCAAAATGAGGGACAAATGAGGGGGAAAGAGGGACAGAGGGACATTGCTCCAAATCAGGGACAGTCCCTCGAAATCAGGGACAGTTGGGAGCTATGGCTAAGCACACCCACTTGTCTGCATGCCTGAACTAAAGGTGAATGGATTCCAAGAAGTAAATGCTACATGAATCATCTGCCCTTACTCAAGATGGCTGTGGCTAGAAATGCTAGGGAGGTGTTTTGTCAACAAACTAAAGCATGGAGCATGGATGGGGGAGTTCTGCTTTAATCCCTAAGATGATCCCAAATTTCCCCACACTCTATCATTTAACTAGTTCCTGAACACCTAAACCGGCTCCAACTCTAACATCTAACCTAAGCCCTAAAATGAGCGCTTAATACAACACCCCCCCCAAACACTTAATACCTATCCTGCCCTATACTCATCTTGTGCCTGGAAACTGTATACCCAAAAACTTTAATGCAATTGTCCTGCACTGAAACCGGATGTCGCCAAGATCTTGGCTCCAGAATTAAACGCTTCCTCTAAATGAGTCTGTATTATGGAAAATGTTATTCAATTTCAAGCCTGTGTGTTCTAATATTCATTTATACAGTCCTTTACTGTACACAGAGCTATTTAGAATACATTTTACTTGGTTTTATTCATTTGTTTGTGTTTGACCATATGTTACAGGACTCTCCCGCTGGTTAGAATTAGATTGTTAGATTTTGTTAATTAAAATATCAGTTTCCAAGGAATAGAACGCTTCATAAATAAACGAGCAAATATTTTATGTAACAAAGATTAGTGCCATGTTCCTTCAATGCGTCTGCATGCGATTCAAATCCCAGAAACAGCGCCCGTATTTGCATTGGCTTACAGAGATTTTCTATAGCAAACCTCCACTTTTGTCCATTCTAATAGAACATTAGGCACGAGAATTAATCACAAAGGTGACACATTCTTCTTCAGGTTGCTAACAGTAACATTATATTGTTATGTTTAATATAATTGCAAATCTCCCATCCTCCACATGTTGAACTTGGTTCTTCCTCTATGATGCCCAATCAGTGATGGGTGGCAAGAAAATGAAACAGAAAAGGGCGACATTTGCTTTTAGCTTTAGTTTGCTTTATCTATAAACGTACTGATCTTTTTTTTTTTTTTTACTACTATACCTTCTATTTATAAATTTGTTCACCATTTGCTCAATTTGAGCTTCACAGGTTTCGGATATACACTCACCGGCCACTTTATTAGGTACACTTTGCTAGTACCGGGTTGGACCCCCTTTTGCCTTCAGAACTGCCTTCATTCTTCTTGGCATAGATTCAACAAGGTGTTGGAAACATTCCTCGGAGAATTTTGTCCATATTGACATGATAGCATCACGCAGTTGCTACAGATTTGTCGGCTGCACATCCATGATGTAAATCTCCAACACCTCCCAAAGGTGTTCTATTGGATGAGATCTGGTGAGTGTGGAGGCCATTGCAGTACAGTGACCTCATTGTCCAGTGGTGAGATGATTGGAGCTTTGTGACATGGTGCATTATCCTGCTGGAAGGAGCCATCAGAAGATGGGGACATTGTAGTCATAAAGGGATGGACATGGTCAGCAACAATACTCAGGTAGGCCGTGGTGTTTAAACGATGCTCAATTGGTACTAAGGGGCCCAAAGTGTGCCAAGAAAATATCCCCCCACACCATTACACCACCATCAGCCTGAACCGGTGATACAAAGCAGGATGGATCCATGCTTTCATGTTGTTTACACCAAATTCTGACCCTACCATCTGAATGCCACAGCTGAAATCGAGACTCATCAGACCAGGCAACGTTTTTCCAATCTTCTATTGTCCAATTTTGGTGCGTCTGTGCGAACTGTAGCCTCGGTTTCCTGTTCTTAGCCATCAGGAGTGGCACCCAGTGTGTGGTCTTCTGCTGCTGCAGCCCATCTACTTCAATGTTGGATGTGTTGTGAGTTCAGAGATGGTCTGCTGCATACCTTGGTTGTAATGAGTGCTTATTTGAGTTATGCCACGTACACACGATTGGAATTTTGGTCGGAAAAAGGTATGATGCTTTTTCCGACGGGATTCCGCTCAAGCTTGCCTTGCCTACACACGGTCACACAAAAGTTCTCTGAACTTTCAACCGTCAAGAACGCGGTGACGTACAACACTATGACGAGCCGAGAAAATTAAGTTTAATGCTTCTGAGCATGCGTGATTTTTGCGCGTCCGAATTGCATACAGACGAACGCATTTTCGGATAGGAACTTTTTCCGACCGAAAAATAGAGAACATGCTCTCAATCTTTTGCTGGCTGGAATTCCGCCAGCAAAAGTCCGATGGAGCATACCCACGGTCGCATTTTCCGACCAAAACCTCTCATCTGAGTTTTTCTGGTGGCATTTCCGATCGTGTGTACAGGGCATAACTGTTACCTTTCAATCATCTGGAACCAGTCTGCCCATTCTCCTCTGACATCAACAAGGCATTTTCCTCCACACAACTGCCACTCACTGGATATTTTCTCTTTTTTTCGGACCATTCTCTGTAAACCCGAGAGATGGTTGTGCATGAAAAGCCCAGTAGATCAGCAGTTTTTTAAACATTAATACCAGCCTGTCTGGCACCAACAACCATGCCACGTTCAAAGTCATTTAGATCCCCTTTCTTCCCCATTCTGATGCTCGGTTTGAACTTCAGCAAGTCGTTTTTACCACGTCTAAATGCCTAAGTGCATTGAGTTGCTACCATGTAATTGGCTGATTAGCAATATGTGTTACCAAGCATTTGAACAGGTGTACCTAATAAAGTGGCCGGTGAGTGTATATTTTAGATATCAGACATTGTTCTGGCATTTGTAGGTTAAAAACTAACTCCACTTTTGTTGAAAACATTCCCCTGTGGGTGATCATTGCACATTGCAAGCATTTTAACAAAGCTTGTTGAAGGTTCCTACCTGTTTCTGCTCTTAAGAAATAGCTGTTTGTTTCACCATGTCCTGTGCGAACTGACTCTCAATAGGAAGATCTGGTTCATTATAATGCCCTGGTGCCCTCTCAGTGTTTTGATGACAAAAGTTGCAGTGTTTGCATCTCTTTAAAAGTGATTAACCCCTAGGGAGTAAAAATGTGCGGTCCAGTCACATTTTTTGTTTATATGCTTTGTACTGTACTCAAATGATTTACCATGTATTTAAAATGTACTTACCGTATATACTTGAGTATAAGTCGTTCCGAGTATAAGTCGAGGCCCTAATTTACCACAAAAAAATGGGAAAAACGTATTGACCCGAGTATAAGACGAGGGTGAGAAATGCACAGCTAGTGTAAGTGGAAAAGAGGGTCAACAATGCCCATTTGCAGCCTCACTGTGCCCATTTGCAGCCATAGGTCCCCTGAATTTCAAACTCGGTAGTTAAGGGTCCCTAGATGCCCCCTAGCTGCAGCTTAAATTTGGGGTCTCTGAACCCAAAGGGTCCCGAAATGACATTGCTGCAGATGGACACAGTTGACCGACTTTGGGGCCCCGTATCTTGGGGCCACTTAGTGCTAGGAACCCCAAATTTGGCGTGCAAACCCAGTGGAACTAGCACCATAAAATATCCTGGGGTTTCTAGCACTAAGTGGCCCCGAGATACAGGGCCCCAAAAATCGGTTCAGAAAATGTCAAGCACTTTTCTGCAGCCGAGAATTACATTTTCTGGACCTATTTTGGGGCCCCGTGTCTCAGGGTCACTTGGTGCTAGGAACCCTATCTTTGCATATATTATGGTACCAGTTCCACTGGGTTTGCACACGAAATTTGGGGTTCCTAGCACTAAGTGGCTCTGAGATACGGGGCCCCAAAGTCGGTTCAGAAAATGTCAAGCACCTGCAGCAGAGAATGACATTTTCCGAACCGATTTTGGGGCCCTGTATTACGGGGCCACTTGGTGCTAGGAACTCCAGCTTTGAAAAAGTTGTGGTACCAGTTCCACTGGGTTTGAACACCATATTTGGGGTTCCTAGCACCAAGTGGCCCTGAGATACGGGGCCCCAAATTCGGTTCGGAAAATGAAATTTTTTGCTTCAGAAAAGTGCTTGACTCGAGTATAGAGGGGGGCACTTTCAGCACAAAAAAAGTGCTGAAAAACTCGACTTATACTCGAGTATATACGGTACCTCCAGTAAAATGAGGCCACATTGTCTTAACCAGATGCTGACCGCCCCATGTACTTTTGCTATGGCAGGGCAGCCGCTCTGGACAGAATCACGTACCCATACGTGATTCTACACTTCCGGGTCTGGGGCGCGCAGACACCCGCCGATAGTTCAGTAGACAGGCAGAACTATGATCTGTGAGAAGGGGAGGTAGAGATCCTGTGTTTCTGCTAAGCAGGAACACGGGTCTATGCCTTCCCATAGTATAAGCACCTTCCCCACAGTTAGAAAGCACTCCCTATGCATACATTTAACCCTTTGATCGCCCCTGATGTTAACCCCTTCCCAGCCAGTGTCATTAGTACAGTGACAGTGCATATTTTTAGCACTGATCACTGTATTAGTGTCACTGGTTCTCAAAAAGTGTAAGTTAGGTGTCCGATTTGTCCGCACAATATTGCAGTCCCGCTATAAGTCGCTAATTGCGGCCATTACTAGTAAAAGAAATTAAATAAATAAAAATTCCATAAATAGTTTGTAGATGCTATAACTTATAAATTTTATTTGGGTACAGTGTCGCATGGCAATGCAATTGTCAGTTAAAGCAACGCAGTGCCGTATTGCAAAAAATGGACTGATCATGAAGGGGGGTAAACCTGTGGTTAAAGTGTTACTAAACCCAGGAGCCTGAATTCATTATATCTGGTCTCCCACAGTACACAGAACATGTAAATGCACTTATTGTAGTAAATATAAACTGCTAAATACTTTTTCTCATCAGCAGTATATAGCAGTCTTGTGATTTCTATCAGCGTCTGGTTAAAGCTTGTAGGAGGAGTTTTCATCCTCCTCTGAATGTCCTATGAGGCTGCATGACACCTGACCCTCTGGCTGAACGGTGCCGATTGGCCCTGTGCTGATCACATGCACCCCTCCCAAGAAAAAAAAACTCTCTAGCAATACACACCAAACTGAGCATGTGCAGAGTGTCCCAGAGGCTCTGTTCTTACGGGAGATAGATTGGGGACTGTGGAAGAAGAGGAGGATCAGAGAAGACAGGATCAAACAGCCTTTTTACACAATGCAGAGGATTAACCCCTTAGGTTCCACAGTGAATATAACAAGCATGCTTTACTGCATATACACACTGATTTTACTGTTGTGGGTTTAGTAACACTTACTTTCTGTCCGGCCCATTGTGATATGCCGGCCAAGTGGGAGCCCTGTTATCCCTGGGAAGACATATGACATCCTCCCAGGATTTCACCTCGTGCACGTCCCACAGGCCACGCTCCGGCACGATCTGTCATCAGCTGTGTCCACCAGCCTGCTGCCGGTCATTTGGGGGGTACTTGTATTGGCATTTTCATGCCTCAAGAAAAAGATAGGCTGCCAGTACATCAGGATTGATCAACCTTTAGATTTACAGTGGGTATAGAAAATAATTGACCCCACCCTTTAAAATAATATATATATATAGATACAGTGGGGACGGAAAGTATTCAAAGTGTCACAGCAAAGGGTCTGAATACTTAGGACCATGTGATATTTCAGTTTTTCTTTTTTAATAAATCTGCAAAAATGTCAACAATTCTGTGTTTTTCTGTCAATATGGGGTGCTGTGTGTACATTAATGAGGAAAAAAAAGAACTTAAATGATTTTAGCAAATGGCTGCAATATAACAAAGAGTGAAACATTTAAGGGGGTCTGAATACTTTCCGTCCCCACTGTATATATATATATATATATATACAGTATCTCACCAAAGTGAGTACACCCCTCACATATTTGTAAATATTTTATTATATCTTTTAATGTGACAACACTGAAGAAATTACACTTTTCTACAATGTAAAGTAGTGAGTGTACAGCTTGTATAACAGTGTAAATTTGCTGTCCCCTCAAAATAACTCAACACACAGCCATTAATGTCTAAACCGCTGGCAACAAAAGTGAGTACACCCCTAAGTGAAAATGTCCCAAAGTGTCAATATTTTGTGTGGCCACCATTATTTTCCAGCACTGCCTTAACCCTCTTGGGCATGGAGTTCACCAGAGCTTCACAGGTTGCCACTGGAGTCCTCTTCCACTCCTCCATGACGACATCCTGGAGCTGGTGGATGTTCGAGACCTTGCGCTCCTCCACCTTCTGTTTGAGGATGCCCCACAGATGCTCAATAGGGTTTAGGTCTGGAGACATGTTTGGCCAGTCCATCACCTTTACCCTCATCTTCTTTAGCAAGGCAGTGGTCATCTTGGAGGTGTGTTTGGGGTTGTTATCATGTTGGAATACTGCCCTGCGGCCCAGTCTCCGAAGGGAGGGGATCATGCTCTTCTTCAGTATGTCACAGTACATGTTGGCATTCATGGTTCCCTTAATGAACTGTAGCTCCCCTGTGCCAGCAGCACTTATGCAGCCTGTAGCCCCAGACCATGACACTCCCACCACCATGCTTGACTGTAGGCAAGACACACTTGTCTTTGTACTCCTCACCTGGTTGCTGCCACACACGCTTGACACTATCTGAACCAAATAAGTTTATCTTGGTCTCATCAAACCACAGGACATGGTTCCTGTAATCCATGTCCTTAGTCTGCTTGTCGTCAGTAAACTTTTTGCAGGCTTTCTTTTGCATCATCTTTAGAAGAAGCTTCCTTCTGGGACGACAGCCATGCAGACCAATTTGATGCAGTGTGCGGCGTATGGTCTGAGCACTGTCAGGCTGACCCCCTACCCCTTCAATCCCTTCAGCAATGCTGGCAGCACTCATATTTCTATTTGCCAAAGACAACCTCTGAAAATGGCGCTGAGCATGTGCACTCAACTTCTTTGGTCGACCACGGCAAGGCCTGTTCTGAGTGGAACCTGTCCTGTTAAACCACTGTATGGTCTTGGTCACTGTGTTGCAGCTCAGTTTCAGGGTCTTGGCAATCTTCTTATAGCCTAGGTCATCTTAAGGTAGAGCAACAATTCTTTTTTTCAGATCCTCAGAGAGTTCTTTGGCATGAAGTGCCATGTTGAACTTCCAGTGACCAGTATAAGAGAGTGAGAGCGATAACACCAAATTTAACACACCTGTTCCCATTCACACCTGAGACCTTGTAACTCTAATGCTGCGTACATACGCTCGGAATTTCCGACAACAAATGTTCGATGTGAGCTTGTTGAAAATTCTGACCGTGTGTAGGCTCCATCGGACATTTGCTGTCGGAATTTCCGACAACAAAAATTTGGGAGCTGGATCTCAAATTTTCCGACAACAAAATTAGTTGTCGGAAATTCCGATCATGTGTACACAATTCCGACGCACAAAAATCCACGCATGCTCGGAATCAAGCAGAAGAGCTGCACTGGCTATTAAACTTCATTTTTCTCGGCCCGTCGTGCGTGTTGTACGTCACCGCTTTCTTGACGTTCAGAATTTCTGACAACATTTGTGTGACCGTGTGTGCAAGACAAGACAAGTTTGAGCCAACTTCCGTCGGAAATAAATCCAGTATTTTGTTGTCAGAATGCCCGATCGTGTGTACGAGGCATTACGAGTCAAATCACACCGGGGAGGGAAAATGGCTAATTGGGCCCAATTTGGCCATTTTCACTTAGGGGTGTACTCACTTTTGTTGCCAGCGGTTTAGACATTAGTGGCTGTGTGTTGAGTTATTTTGAGAGGACAGCAAATGTATTCTGTTCTACAAGCTGTACACTCACTACTTTACATTGTAGCAAAGTGTCATTTCTTCAGTGTTTTCACATGAAAAGATATAATAAAATATTTACAAAATGGTGGGGGGTGTACTCACTTTTGTGAGATACTATATATACACTATATTACCAAAAGTATTACGACGCCTGCCTTTACACGCACATGAACTTTAATGGCATCCCAGTCTTAGTCCGTAGGGTTCAATATTGAGTTGGCCCACCCTTTGCAGCTATAACAGCTTCAACTCTTCTGGGAAGACTGTCCACAAGGTTTAGGAGTGCGTCTATGGGAATGTTTGACCATTCTACATTGAAGTTAATTTGTGAGGTCAGGTACTGATGTGGACGAGAAGGCCCTGGCTTGCAGTCTCTGCTGTAAATTCATCCCAAAGGTGTTCTATCGGGTTGAGGTGCAGGCCAGTCAAGTTCCTCCACCCCAAACTCACTCATCCATGTCTTTATGGACCTTGTTTGTGCACTGGTCCAAATCATTTGGTGGAGGGGGGATTATGGTGTGGGGTTGGGCTTGGCCCCTTAGTTCCAGTAAAGGGAACACTTAGGCCTTATGTACACTGCTGCTGGTAAACAGACGTTTAGGAGCAGTTGGGGTTTTTTTTTCAGCTGCCCCTAAAGTCTCCTCTATGTTATCTTATCAGCACATGTACACTAAGGCTCCACGGACACTAGGAGCAGAAAAAACGTCAATGTTTTTAGCTTAAAAACATGGCATAAAAGACGCAAATTGAAAGCATGTTTTACAAAGTTTAGGCGAGTCTATGAGAGTTTAGGAGCATTTTGTTTATAGGCGTTTTTTGCACTACACGCCCCTCTGCAAAGGCCAGGAAATGATGTACAGTGATAACAGACCTTTTTTTTTTACTAAAAAAACATTGAAACTTGACGTTCAGAAGAGATAAGAGGAGTTTAGGAGAGACTGACGTTTTTACAGCTCCTAAACTTCTCCAGAAAACGCGATAGGAAAGGAGTTTTTTTCCTGCCTCTGAACATCCCTGACAGAAAACGCCTGTAGTAGTCATAATGTGCAAAGACACATAGAACACAATAGCAGTGCTTCTAGAGACAGTTGAAAAAAACGTCAAGCGCCTGTAGAATTGACGTTTTTTTAAGTCCAGTGTGCATGGAACCTTAGTCGTTTCCAGTCGTTTCCAGGCAGTTGAGGTTAGAAGGTTTTTGGAAAGCAAAAAAATGCGTTCAGGACGGATGTACAGAGGCATTTGAAACACCAAATGTCTGTAACAGCTTGTAAACGCGTTTAAACGCGGTAATTCGCTTTTAGCCGCGTTTCATTTATAGGTGTTTTTAATGGAGATACATTTCTGACCATTTACAATGTAAAAAAACGCTTCTAAATGCAAATGCGGCTAAATGCAGCATATAAACGCGGCACAACAGTCATTTTTAAACGGCGGTTACTAGCTGTCAAGTTCCATTGTTCCGGAGAGGTTTTAAAATATCCTGTGTACATGAAGCCTAAAGACATTAGCATACCAAGACATTTTGGACAATTTCATGCTCCCAACTTTGTGGGAACAGTTTGGGGATGGCCCCTTCCTGTTCCAACATGACTGCACACCAGTGCACAAAGCAAGGTCCAAAAAGACATGGATAGGCAAGTTTGGGGTGGAGGAGCTTGACTGGCCCGCAGAAAGTCCTGACCTCAACCTGATAGAACACCTTCGGGATGAATTAGGGCGGAGACTGCAAGCCAGGCCTTCTCGTCCACATCAGTGCCTGACTTCACAAATGCGCTTCTGGAAGAATGGTCAAACATTCCCATAGACACACTCCTAAACCTTGTGGACAGCCTTCCCAGAAGAGTTGAAGCTGTTATAGCTGCCAAGGGTGTATTTGTGATAACACAGCTGTAACTTCTAATCCTGGGGTGAATGCATGGACAATTCAAAAACAAAGAAAGTAAAACTAAGGGGAAGTTAATGTGCACCCATACAACGCTGTGAGGCGCATACACAAATGTTAGGAGTCTAGCCAACAAAATGGAGAAACTGGAGCTGCTTTTACATGAGGAGGACTTAGACTTTGTGGGAATAACGAAAACTTGGTTTGATAGCTCACACAATTGGCTGGCAGATATCCATGGATACTCCTTGTATCAGAAAGACAGGGAAGGTAGAAGAGGGGGAGGGGTGTGTCTATATGTGATGCAAGGGTGGTAGAGAGGAGCAACATTGTGAATGGGACGAGGGGGGGAGGTGGAATCAGTATGGGTAGAACTTCAAAGAGAAGAAGAAGGTGGGACGTTTTAATAGTGGGGGTATGTTATAGGCCATCCAACCTGAAGGAAGAGAAGGAGCGTGACCTACTATCACAGTTAGAAATGGAAGCAAGGCACCAAACTGTCATCATAATGGGGGACTTCAATTATTCTGGGACAGCTCACTCATTAAAGGCCCATCATTTCATGATTGTCTTACAGGACAACTTTATGTCCCAATTGGTGGATTCCCCAACTAGAAAGAATCTTTCTGCTAGATTTATTAAGAACAATCCTAGTCTGATCTCAGATGTGGAAATACAGGACAACTTGGGATCTAGCAATCATAGGATGATCACATCTAACGTAAAACATAGAAAAAGGAGGTACGAGGGTAACACAAGAACACAGATTTACAAAAAAGCCAATTTTTCTGAACTGCGGTCACTACTACATGACATCAATAGGGGCCAAATCCTTGATACATTTAACACAGAAGAAAAATGGGAATGCTTTAGGAGCATATTAAACAAAGGTATCACACAGTGCATTGCAATAGGCAATAAATATAAAAGAACGAAGGGGAAACCTGGGTGGCCGTAAACCGTAATGTAAAAAGCATCATTTATGAGAAAAAGATTACCTTTAAACAATATAAAGGGGATGGGTCACCGTCACCATTCTTACACTACAAGGAATGCAATAAGAAGTGTTAGAACGCAATCAGCGTAGCCAAAAAAGACTACAAGAAATATATAGCAGAGGAGAATAAAAAAAAAATCCAAAGAAATTTTTTTAGATACATTAACAGTAAAAGGGCAAAATCAGAGCACATTGCCCACATAAAAGACGAGGATGGAAGGATGCTTACGGATGACACAGAGAAGGCAACTGTACTAAATGCCTTCTTCTCCTCAGTCTTTATGCAGGAAAAGGAGGATTATACCAACTGCGACAGTACTGTTAGTGACACATCACAGGGCATACCCTCGTGGCTATCAGAGGCCGGAGTGAAGGAAAGACTAGATAAACTTAATACAAATAAATCACCAGGACCAGATGGCTTACACCCGAGAGTCCTCAGAGAACTCAGTCAGGTTATAGCCAGACCACTGTTCAAAAAATACAAGGCTGAGGGATCATCATCAGCATTCAAACTCTACAAAGAATGCAACAAGAAATGTAAGTGTGCAATTAGGGCGGCTAAGATAGAACACAAAAGACACATAGCAGAGGAGAGCAAAAAAATCCCAAGATATTCTTTAAGTTTATAAACAGTAAAAGAGGGAGGACAGACCATATTGGCCCCATAAAGAATGAGGAAGGGAATCTGGTTACAAAGAATGGAGAGATGGCAAAGGTATTAAAGGGGTTGTATAGGTTAATTTTTTTTTTTTAAATAACAAACATGTCATACCTCCACTGTGCAGTTTGTTTTGCACAGAGTGACCCCGGTCCTCGTCTTCTGGGGTCCCTCGGCGGTTGTCTCGGCTCCTCCCCGCAAAAGCTAACCCCCCTCTGGGAAGCACTCTCCCAAGGGGGTTAGCTTGCGGGCGCGCTCCCATGTGATACAGTCGGCGGCCGTAGCCGCCCAGTGTATCACTTGGCCTCGCCCCCCCGGAGCGCCGCGTCATTGATTTGATTGACAGCAGCAGGAGCCAATGACTGCGCTGCTATCAATCATCCAATGAAGAGCCCACAGGAGCTGGGGGAAAGCAACGCGGGATTGCGCCCATGGAGATTCGGGGCTCAGGTAAGTAAAACGGGGGCTCGGGGGGCCGGACAGTGCAAGGTGTTTTATCACCTTAATGCATAGGAAGCTTTACAACCCCTTTAAATGTATTCTTCTCCTCAGTCTTCACAAGGGAATCGGGGGGCTTCAGTAACCAAAACTGCAGTGTTTATCCTCATGACACATCACAGGAAGCACCCTCATGGATAACAGAGGACAGAATTAGGAATAGATTTGAAAAACGTAACATTAATAAGTCACCGGAACCAGATGGCTTGCACCCGAGGGTCCTTAGGGAACTCAATCCAGTAATTGCCAGACTATTGTTCCTAATTTTTACTAACAGTCTACTGACTGGAATGGTCCCAGCTGATTGGAGAAAAGCCAATGTAGCACCAATATTTAAAAAAGGGCCAAAATACATTCCTGGGAATTATAGACCAGTTAGCCTAACATCAATAGTATGCAAGCTCTTGGAGGGGATTATAAGGGACTATATTCAAGATTTTAGTAATGAAAATGGTATCATTAGCAGTAATCAGCAAGGATTCCTGAAGAATCGTTCTTGCCAAACTAATCTATTAACCTTCTATGAGGAGGTTAGCTGCCATCTAGATAAAGGTAGGCCCATAGATGTGGTGTATCGGGATTTTGCAAAAGCATTTGAAAACCAGTTTCCCATAAATGTTTACTGTACAAAGTAAGGTCCATTGGCATGGACCATAGGGTGAGTACATGGATTGAACACTGGCTACAAAGGCGAGTTCAGAGGGTAGTGATAAATGGGGAGTACTCTGAATGGTACTCGGAGTAATCGGAATGGTCAGGGGTGGAAAGTGGGGCCCCCTAGGGTTCTGTCCTGGGACCAATCCTATTTAATCTGTTCATAAACGACCTGGAGGATAGGGAAAACAGTTCAATCTCTGTATTTGCGGACAATACTAAGCTAAGCAGGGCAATAACTTCTCCGCAGTAACTGTTCCTAATCTTTGTGGAAGGCATATTGACAGGATTGGTACCAGCTGATTGGAGAAAAGCCAATGTGGTACCAATATTCAAAAAAGGACAGAGACAAATCCCTGGAAACTACAGACCAGTCAGCCTAACATCAGTAGTTGGTAAATTGTTGGCGGGGATGAGAAGGGACTATATCCAAAAATTTACTGAGGAAAAACATATCATTAGTAGTAATCAGCATGGGTTTATGAAAGGTCATTCTTGCCAGACCAATCTGTTAACATTCTACGAGGAAGTGAGCTGCGATCTAAACAGAGGAAAGCCTGTAGATTTAGTAACTATAAAAACGTGAGCAGCGCTACAAAAAGTGAATATAGTGTATAAAAATGAGTACAAATAAATAAGGATCAAGAGTCCATGATGTACCAAAATTAACAATAATAAACAATATAAGTGCCAAAAAAAGACATAAAAAGGGTGGTAATAACATAAAAGGGTGGTAAAAATTAGTCCTAACAGTGAAAATGTGGAAACAATGAAAACTTGTGGAAAAACTCATCCAAACAAATAAAAGGTGAGGTAAATCGGTCACACCAATAGCGATTTGCGAGAAGATCCACCACCGTATGTGCTAAATGCTTACTAGATGGCAAGCTTTGGAAAGCTTGTAAGTAGCCTGACAATCAGTGGTAAGCAGCGTCACGCCACGGCTTCTCAATGAAGGGCCAAAAACATACAGGGTTGCTCCATCCAATGGCCGATCAGTAGGCAGGACCCTTTATTTTATTTAATTTTGGTTTAAAGAAGTTCATTATAGAGGGAGGGTTTCAGATTGCAAACAGCCTGACCCTCACCTTATTGATCGTGGCTGGTCTCTGGTTAAGCTTATCGCTCAAGATGTAGATTTAGTGTACCTGGATTTTGCAAAGGCATTCGATACAGTCCCCCATAAATAATCTACAAGCTGAGGTCCGCAGGCGTCGACCATAAGGTTTTTTCTTGGGTAAAAAAATTGGTTACAGGGGCGTGTCCAAAGGGTAGTGATAAATAATGTGTACTCAGACTGGTCTGGAGTGGTAAGTGGAGTGACCCAAGGTTCTGTCTTGGGTCCAATTCTATTCAATTTTTTCATAAATGATATAGAGGATGGGATGCATAGCTCAATCTCAGTTTTTGCGGATGACACAAAAATAAGCAGGGCAATAACTTCAGATCAGGATATAGAAATTTTACAGAAAGACCTGAACAAAATAATGGAGTGGGCAAATACATGGTCTGCCTATGTAAGCAAGGCAGATCACCATTCTGTCAATACATGGATCCTGCGTCTCTGCAAAGCAGGGATATAGATCCATGCCTTTCCCTAGTACAAGCACCTCCCCCACAGTAAGAAAACACTGGCTAGGCCCACATTTAACCCTTTGATCTCCCCTGTTGTTAACCCCTCCCCAGCCAGTGTCAGTACAGTGACCGGGCATATTTTTAGCACTGATCACTGTATTAGTATCACTGGTCTCCAAAAAGTGTCAGTTAGTGTCCAATTTTTCTGCCACAATATCGCAGTTCTGCTATAAGTCGCTGATCGCCGCCATTAGTAGTTAAAAAAAGTTTTACAGAATATCCCATACATTGTAGACGCTATACAGTAACTATTGCGCAAACCCATTAATATACGATTATTGGGATTTTGTAACAGAATACATATTGGCCTCAATTGATGAGGAAATTAGATTTTTTCATTTTTTTTATTAGATATGTTTTATAGCAGTAAGTAAAAAATATTTTTTGTTTTCTTCAAAATTGTTGTGTTTTTTATTGTTTATAGTACAAAAAAATAAAAACAGCAGAGGTGATCGAATATCACCAAAAGAAAGTTCTATTTGTGGGGGAAAAAAAGGACATACATAATTTGGGTACAGTGTACATGACCGCACAATTGTCAGTTAAAGTAACGCAGTGCCGTATAGCAAAAAAAAAAAGGGCAAGTGGTTAATTCAATTGATGAAGCCATGTGCAGTATGAGAAGCTTGTCTTTGTGTATACTATTTAAAAATGTTTGTTATGAGTTGTTTTATGGCTATGAATACGTTTTTTTTTCTTTTACCGAAACGCGTAAGCGGGTGTAACTTGCACACTTGTACCCTATATCAATAAAGTACTTTTATCGAGAGGACAAGTTGCCTGTCTCTTCATCTTATGCTCTCATATTGCGTAGCAATATCCACACCAGACATACACAAATGGGAGAACCCGCTATAAGGTTGCATAGCAGCAAATGCAAAATGCTTGCAGGTAATATAGACCTCTTTAACATTTTTTGATCTTTCATTGAATAAAGCTACTTTTCTGGATTGCAGGGTTTTTTTCTGGCCTAAATACGTCCATGAACACATTTGTACACCTCTTGAGTGGCATATATTTTCTGCGTTAGCCAAGCTTAAGCGCTATTTGAATATATTTGAATACAAAGAAAGAAAAACACTGAGCTAATGTCACACCTTACTCTCAGTATACACATGAATATGCATATATAAAGCATTGTGTTTCTGATTGGTACAAGAGTTGCTGTCTAACATTAAGTAGATACAGCTGAGTGTTGACTGTGTGACCTTGCGTTGTTTGTTTTTGATACAAACATATCCAAATTACTTACGCACGACCTAAAAGGTCACTATAAGGTAAAGGGCACTCACATTGTTGTTCCCTTCGTCTTGTATAATACGCTTCATTCCTTTCTGCATTTTAGACATTAATTGGCACTCAATGGCTGCAAGGCTCGCTTGCTGTCTTTACTATTGAACCACCTAATAGCTGGCTGCACAGGAACAAGGACTTGCTTAGCAGAATACTTCTCTGTGCACGCTTTTTTTTTTTTTTCTTACCCCCCCACACACATTTTTCCTTTCTCTGACCACCACCACTTCAGTTCCTCTATGCAGCTGAAAAACAGGAAGCGAGATAGGGCTGAGCATCAATTTATCCATACAGCAAAGTGCTCTTAGGTTCCTTTCAAACCATGTAAGTGATTGTTTTGTAAAAGCTGGGTTGCTTTTTTTCTCTTTATTCGTTCTTGCGTTGTTCTTTGTTTCTTTCTGCCTTATCATCTGCTGCTCTTGGGGATGAGCCTCTTGGAGGAATGGATGTTATATCGACAGAACCTGTGCATGTCTTGGTAACACCAAGATACTTTCCAGTCAAGCTTTAATGTACACCGATGTTAAAGATTTTTTGCTCCGATGCTATAAAAATGTTTTAATAGTTATACGTACAAATTAGAGTTCTGACTGTCCCATGCCACCTTTTCATCTCTGAAATCATTCAAACATAGCGACACACCACATCGTTTGAATGCTGCTAAAAGCCTTATACCTAAATTTTGGCTCCACCATACTAGACTGGAAATGGGGAGTGGAGAGGGTTATGGAAGTGGAGAGAAGGGTTTATACTGCTAAGAACAGAGAAGGTAAGTTTTTTGAAAATCTGGTCTGGCCGGATGTATTACTCATTTAAGCCTGATAAGATTACGAGTACAACCCCTGGGTATGGTTGACCACTTGAGCTTCTCACCTTCCATCAACTCTCGAGACAACCTCTATATACTAAGGTGTGTTCTCTAAGATATGTTCCAACGTCTGTTCTTAATGAGTTACTTGTCTCATATAGTTGTCAATTATACCTATTATCATATGCAATATTGAATGACGCAATGAGATACAACTTTAACCAGTGCTTACATGTGGAAGCATCTGGAGCTAATGCATCTATACTCTTGAAATATGGTTATGTTTGCTGTTATACATATATTGGTTGATAAGTATCACTTCAGATCATGGCGTAATTGACACTCGCTATATCTATTTTTATTTTTCTAAATGAACTGTATTGTTCTTATTATACTGTACAAAACACTTAATACAAACTGATAATACAAAAAATACAGCTAAATAGATAAACAATCTACCCAAAACCAACCTAAGAGGCAGACAGGCCTTGAGAGGTCATAATTGGTTGGATTTGCTTCACTATCTTAAAGTTATTTGACGTCTGTTTTTTTATTAGACATCAAACAGCAAATTAGCGATTAGAAAAAAAATATGGTGAACTGGAGTTCCAAAAGAGTTCTTTTTTTCTCCTTATTTATTCTTGAGTTGTTCTTTGTTCCTTTCTGCCCTATGGTCTGCTGCTCTTCGGGGAATGGATGTTTAATGGACAGAACCTGTGCGTGTCTTGGTAACACCAAGATGCTTTCCAGTTAAGCTTTAATGTACAATGATGTTTTTTCTCTGATGCTATAAAAAAAATAATAGTTATACATACAAATTAAATACAACTGTGGCTATCCCACGCCACCTTTTCATCTCTGAAATTATACAAACATAGCGACACACCATATCTAATGAATGCTGCTAAAAGCCTTATACCTAAATTTTGGAAACAGACCACTGGCTCTACTTTACTAGACTGGAAATGGGAAGTGGAGAGGATTACGGAAGTAGAGAGAAGTGTTTATACCACTACGAACAGAGAAGCTAAGTTTTGTGAAATCTGGTCTGATGCTATGAGATGCAACTTTAACCGGTACTTATACAGGTGCATCTCAAAAAATTAAAATATCATCAAAAAGTTAATTTTAGTAATTAAATTCAAAAAGTAAAACTCATATTACGGTACATAGATTCATTACACACAGAGTGATATATTTCATCCATTTATTTGTTTTAATTCTGATGATTATGACTTACAGCTAGTGAAAACCCAAGATTCAGTATCCCAGAAAATCAGAATATTACAAAAGACCAATAAAAAAAAGGATTTTTAATACAGAAATGATGGCTTACTGAAAAGTATTTCCATGTATATAGTATCGTATGCACTCAATACTTGGTCAGGTCTTCTTTTGCATGAGTTAGATCATCAGTGAGGTGTGGCATGGAGGCAATCAGCCTGTGGCACTGCTGAAGTGTAATGGAAGCCCAGGTTGCTTTGCTAGCGGCCTTAAGCTCGTCTGCATTGTTGGGTCTTCTGTCCCTCATCTTCCTCTTGATAATGCCCCACAGATTCTCTATGGGGTTTAGGTCAGGCGAGTTTGCCAGGCCAATCAAGCACAGTGGTACCATGATCATTAAACCAGGTATTGGTACTTTTGGCAATGTGGGCAGGTGCCAAGTCCTGCTGGAAAATGAAATCAGCATATCCATAAAGCTGGTCAGCTGAGGGTAGCATGAAGTGCTCTAGAATTTCCTGGTAGAGGACTGCGCTTACTTTGGACTTGATAAAACACAGTGGACCAACACCAGAAGATGACATGGCTCTCCAAATCATCTTTGACTGTGGAAACTTCACACTGAACCTCATGCAACTTTGATTCTGTGCCTCTCCACTCTTCCTATAGACTCTGGGACCTTGATTTCCAAATGAAATGCAAAATTTGCTTTCATCCGGAAGGAGGACTTTGGACCACTAAGCAACAGTCCAGTCTTTTTTCTCCTTAGCCCAGGTAAGACGCTTCTGACATTGTCTCTGGTTCAGGAGTGGCTTGACACAAGGAATGCGACAGTTGTAGCCCATGTCCTGGATACGTCTGTGTGTGGTGGCTCTTGAAGCATTGACACCAGCTGTAGTCCACTCCTTGTGAATCTCCCCCAAATTCTTGCTTCACAATCCTCTCAAGGCTTTTCCTTTTGCTTGTGCTCCTTTTTCTACCACACTTTTCCTTCCACTCAACTTTCCATTAATTAGCTTGGATACAGCACTCTGTGAACAGCCAGCTTCTTTAGCAATAACCTTTTGTGACTTACCCTCCTTGTGGGCCATGTTAATGACTGTCTTATGGATAACTGTCAAGTCAGCAGTCTTCCCCATGATTGTGAAACCTACTGAAACAGACTTAGAGATCATTTAAAGGCTTGGGAAACTTTTACAGGTCATACTCATCAAAGTTAAAAGAAAGAAATGCTTGAAATATATCACTCCGTGTGTAATTTTTTTAATATAATGCGTGAATTTTACTTTTTGAATTAAATTACTAAAATAAATTAACTTTTTGATGATATTCAAATTTATTGAGATGCACCTGTACATGTGGAACCATCTGGAGCTAATACATCTATATTCTTGACATATGATTTTGACTGCTGTTATACATATGTTGGTTGATAAATATCTCTTTATATCATGGAGTAATTGACACTGGCTGTCTATTTTTCTTTTTCTAAATGTACTTTATTGTTCCAATTATATTTACAGGACACTTAATAAAAATAATACAAAAAAAGAATACAGCTAAATAGATAAACAATCTACTCACAGCCTGCCTAAGAGGCAGACGAGCCTCGAGATGTCATAATTTGTTGAATTTGCTCCACTACCTTCAAGTTATTTGCCATCATTTTTCTTAATATTTATTAGGTATCAAACAACAAATTAGCAATTTGAAAAAAAATGGTGAACTGGATTCCATAAGGTAGCAAAAGATTATTTTGTTTTTCTCCTTATTTATTGTTGAGTTGTTCTTTGTTCCTTTCTGCCTTATCGTCTGCTGCTCTTGGGGGAATGGATATTATATGAACAGAACATGTATGTGACTTGGCAACACCAAGATGCTTTCCAGTTAAGATTTATTGTACAATTATGTTAAAGATTATGTGCCATGCTATAAACTATTTTTTTAATAGTTATACATACAAACTAATACAGATCAGGCTAATTTGAGCACCAGATAAACAATCTACCCAAAGCCAAACTAAGAGGCGGATAGCCCTTGAGTTGGATTTTCTCCACTATCTTAAATACCGGTATATAAATAGGAAAAGGACACAAAGATAAAAAACAGAGCTTTAACTGTGCAGCTGTCGGATCACATTGAAATAATGCTGAATGGCTGAAAACAACAACGCTCTCTGACTTTGTTGTTTCCACTATCTTAAAGGTATTTGCCATCCCTTTTCTTAATATTTATTAGACATCAAACAGCAAATTAGCAATTTAAAAAAATATGGCAAACTGGATTACATAAAATACCAAAAGGATTCTTTTTTTCTCTTTATTCATTCTTGAGTTATTCTTTGTTTCTTTCTGCCTTATCATCTGCTGCTCTTGAGTTAATGGATGTTATATCGACAGAACCTGTGCGTGTCTTGGTAACACCAAGATGCTTTCCAGTCAAACTTTAATGTACAATGTTAATTATTATTAAATCAAATGCTATAAAGCATTTTTAATAGCTATACATTGAAATTAAACACAGCTCTGGCTATTGTGAGACCAGATAAACAATCTACCCAATCCCAACATGGCACCTTTCTGAAATAGGAAGAAGGACACATTTATATAGAATTTCATCCTCCAGCCTAAGAGGTGGATGCGCCATGAGATGTTGTGATTAGTTAGATTTGCTCCACTATTTTTAAGTTATTTGCCATCTGTTTTCTTAATATTTATTATACATCAAACAGTAAATTAGTGATTTGAAGTAAAAAAAAAAACAAAAAAAAAAACAGTGAATTGGATTCCATAGATTGCCAAAAGGATTCTAAAGTGGTAAACAGGAACTATCATTAAAAAGTAAAGTTTTAGTGGAAAATCTAAACCTAAAAGGTAAAGACATAAAACTAAGAAACAGTGCTATAAATTAATAAATCAATATAAATTATATAAAAAAACACAATGCGTAAAATTCTTATAAATATGCATCAATCACAAAAAAAAAAAAATCACAATCACTTATGTAAAATTTATAAATACAATTCATTGGTCCTAAACCGTGCATCAGTGAAAATAAAGTGCAGTGTTCAAACATGCAAAGTCCCCTATTATAGTGCAAGCCAGAGGTGGGATATCCTCATTGCAATTTTTCAAGAGAGGGAGATTACTCCACTCCCAGGGACACCCAAATGGTAAAAAAATCATCTTAGAATATTGGCCACTCCATTTAAAAAGATCATCAAACAAAGCAGATTTGTAAATTCTATTTAAAAAAAAAAAAGACCGGACCAGACAGAAGCAGACCACCTCTATCCCATAGCCCTATACTCATACTATTAGACCTCTCTCCAGCCTTTGATACTATTGACCATCCCCTCTTCCTCAAAAAACACCACTCTCTTCGCCTTCAAGACTCTGCTCTCCTGGTTCTCCTCCTACCTATCACAGCGCTCCTTCAGTGTTACCTATAACTCTGTTTCATCCTCTCCACTTCCTCTTTCTGTAGGGGTACCCCAAGGTTCTGTCTTTGAGCCCCTCCTTTTCTCTATTTACACCTCCTCTCTTGATCAATTAATAAACTCCCATGGCTTCCAGTACCATCTCTATGCTGACACCACACAAATCTATCTCTCTACTACTCACCTCACTCCTTCAGTCTCCTCTCGCATTACTAAGTTATTAACTGACATAGCATGGCTGTCACACCACTTCCTCAAAACTCAATAAAACTGAGCTCATAATTTGCTCATGCCCCCTCCCCTGACTTCTCCATCAAGATCAATAGTACAAACATCAGTCCCTCCCTTCATGCCAGGCTGCTAGGTGTAATCTTGGACGCTGACCTGTCCTATCAGTCTCAAATCCAATGGCTGTCCAAATCTTGCAGATGTCACCTCCGTAACATCTCCAAAATATGCCCCTTTTTAAGCGTAAAAAAACACTAAGCAACTTATTCACTCCCTTGTTATCTCTCGCCTTGACTATTGTAACTCCCTCCTCATTGGCCTACCTCTCTGCAAGCTATCCCCTGTTCAGTCTATCATATGAACGCTGCTGACAAACTCATTAATCTTACCAACCAGCTGACTCATCCATCTTACCAACTGTTCAGTGTCCACCACCCCTCTCTGCCAATCCCTCCACTGGCTTCCTATTGCCCAACAAATAAAATTCAAAACACTAACAATAAAATACAAAGCCATCTACAACCCCTCCCTGAGCTACATCACCAATCTTGTCTCCATATATCATCCATACCATTTTCGCCACTCATCCCAAGACCTGTTCTCTAGCTCTCTTGTCTTCTCCTCCCACGCTCGTCTCCAGGACTTCTCCAGAGCCTCTCCCATCCTCTGAAACTTACTACCCAATCTGTCTGGTTATCTCCTACTCTGTCCACTTTTAGGCGACCCCTGAAACACATCTCTTCCGAGAGGCTTGTCCTGCCTTCAGCTAATAACCAAATCTTCTACTTCCCTCATCAGTTCATCCCTCACAGTTACTTTTTGTTTCGCTCGCAGGAGTAGCGCCCTCCTAACCCTCTTGTATTGAATTGTATTGCTGCTGTATTGTCTCCCTTTATATTGAAAAGCGCTGTGCAAACTTTTGGGGCTATATAAATCCTGAATAATAATAATAATTGCTCATCATTGGAAAATTGCGCTAAATCCTCCATAGACAACCCAATTTTGGGTCAGGGTTTTGTGCGTAGTAGAGCAGTTCTCTCACTGTGATCTACTGAAGGTCATCCCTTGAGACAAGCTTTTAAGAAAATTATACATAATGAATAAATATAAAAAAAAAGAAAAAAAAGCAGACTTTATTATACTCCTCTACCTCTGCAAGGACTCCACAGGTATAAATAATAACCGTTATTGCCCTTACATGTAACATCCAAATCATCATGGAGGAGGAAACAGAGGATCATAGCGCAAACTCTCTTTATTAACCTCTTGCTACACACATAAGACATACAGTCAGGTCCATAAATATTGGGACATCGACACAATTCTAATCTTTTTGGCTCTATTCACCACCACAATGGATTTGAAATGAAACAAACAAGATGTGCTTTAACTGCAGACTTTCAGCATTAATTTGAGGATATTTACATCCAAATCTGGTGAACGGTGTAGGAATTACAACAGTTTGTATATGCGCCTCCCACTTTTTAAGGGACCAAAAGTAATGGGACAATTGGCTGTTCAGCTGTTCCATGGCCAGGTGTGAGTTATTCCCTCATTATCCCATTAACAAGGAGCAGATTAAAGGTCCAGAGTTCATTTCAAGTGTGGTATTTTCATTTGGAATCTGTTGCTGTCAACTCTCAATATGAGATCCAAATAGCTGTCACTATCAGTGAAGCAAGCCATCATTAGGCTGAAAAAACAAAACAAACCCATCAGAGAGATAGCAAAAACATTAGGTGTGGCCAAATCAACTGTTTGGAACATCCTTAAAAAGAAAGAACGCACCGGTGAGCTCAGCAACACTAAAAGACCTGGAAGACCATAGAAAACAACTGTGGTGGATGACCAAAGAATTCTTTCCCTGGTGAAGAAAACACCCTTCACAACAGTTGGCCAGATCAAGAATACTCTCCAGGAGGTAGGTGTATGTGTGTCAAAGTCAACAAACAAGAGAAGACTTCACCAGAGTGAATACAGAAGGTTCACCACAAGATGTAAACCATTGGTGAGCCTCAAAAACAGGAAGACCAGATTAGACTTTGCCAACCATCATCTAAAAAAGCCTTCACGGTTCTGGAACAACATCCTATGGACAGATGAGACCACGATCAACTTGTACCAGAGTGATGGGAAGAGAAGAGTAAGGAGAAGGAAAGGAACTGCTCATGATCCAAAGCACACCACCTCATCAGTGAAGCATGGTGGTGGTAGTGTCATGGCGTGGGCATTTATAGCTGCCAGTGGAACTGGTTCTCTTGTATTTATTGATGATGTGACTGCTGACAAAAGAAGCAGGATGAATTCTGAAGTGTTTTGGGCAATATTATCTGCTCATATTCAGCAAAATGCTTCAGAACTCATCGGATGGCGCTTCACAGTGCAGATGGACAATGACCCGAAGCATACTGCGAAAGTAACCAAAGAGTTTTTTAAGGGAAAGAAGTGGAATGTTATGCAATGGCCAAGTCAATCACCTGACCTGAATCCGACTGAGTATGCAGTTCACTTGCTGAAGACAAAACTGAAGGGAAAATGCCCCAAGAACAAGCAGGAACTGAAGACAGTTGCAGTAGAGGCCTGGCAGAGCATTACCAGGGATGAAACCCAGTGTCTGGTGATGTCTATGTGTTCCAGACTTCAGGCTGTAATTGACTGCAAAGGATTTGCAACCAAGTATTAAAAAGTGAAAGTTTGATGGATGATTGTTAATCTGTCCTATTACTTTTGGTCCCTTAAAAAGTGGGAGGCACATATACAAACTGTTGTAATTCCTACACCGTTCACCTGATTTGGATGTAAATACCCTCAAATTAAAGCTGAAAGTCTGCAGTTAAAGCACATCTTGTTTGTTTCATTCAATCCATTGTGGTGGTGTATAGAGCCAAAAAGATTAGAATTGTCTCGATGTCCCAATATTTATGGACCTGACTGTAGATGCAGCAGCAAAAAGGGTGGACTTTAAATCTCATAAGACACACATATGCATTCATGGGCAGCAGAGGTTTCAGTGCTGAGAGCACACTGCACTCTACCAGCACAGTGGCCGAGCTGTCAAAGATAGCTTCTGGTCTCTAGTAATGATCAGGAGCTGGTGGGACCGGCTCCCAATCTTGTGACTACTGTGACAGTCCATAACAATGGTCACATGATCTGGCAGTCATTCCAACCCTCCAGGCATGAAAACCCGTTAAAGCAAAATTGGTGCTGAGTGGGGAGGCATTAAAAAATAAAAAACAAAATGCATTAAACCCTCATGTGCTTTCGCTCAGTACTAAGGGGGTAATCACTTGTACTCATATGTGAGGATTGCATCACCTACTGGTAATGCATGTAAATATGGCCCCAACGTGTGTGATGATGTCACAGGGTTATTAAGGCTTATATGCAAGTTATTGTCATAAAAAGTGTTTGGGGACCCGGGTCCTGCCCCTGGGGACATGTATCAATGCAACATTTTTTTTTTAAAACAGCCGTTTTTTCGGGAGCAGTGATTTTTTTAATGCTTAAAGTGAAACAATAAAAATGAAATATTCCTTTCAATATCGTGCCTGGGGGTGTCTATAGTATGCCTGTAAAGTGGCGCATTTTTCCCGTGTTTAGAACAGTACCGCAGCAAAATTACATTTCTCAAGGAAAAAGTAATTTAAAACTGATCACGGCTGTAATGAATTGTCGGGTCTCGGCAATATAGATAAAACGCATTGAAAAAAATGGCATGGGGTCCCCCCCAGTACATTACCGGGCCCTTTGGGTCTGGTATGAATATTAAGGGGAACCCCGACCCAAAAATGTAAAAAAAATTGCGTGGGGGTCCCCCCAAAATCCATACCAGGCCCTTCAGGTCTGGTATGGAAATTAAGGGGAACCCTGCGCCATTTTTTTTTTAAATGGCGTAGGGGTCCCCCCCAAAATCTATACCAGACCCTTCAGGTCTGGTATGGATTTTAAGGGGAACCCTGCGCCAAAATTTAAAAAATGGCGTAGGAGTCCCCCCCAAAATCCATACCCCTTATCTGAGAACCCAACCTGGCAGGCCGCAGGAAATAGGGGGGCGCTCTCTTGTCAAGACCCGTACCAGGCCACATGCCCTCAACATGGGGAGGGTGCTTTGGGGTCTGACCCCAAAGCACTTTATCACCATGTTGATGGGGACAAGGGCCTCATCCCCACAACCCTTGCCGGTGGTTGTGGGGGTATGCAGGCGGGGGGCTTATCGGAATATGGAAGCCCCTTTTAACAAGGGGACCCCAAGATCCTGACCCCCCTATTTGAATTGGTAATATGGTATATTGTACCCCTACCATTTCGCAAAAAAATTTCAAAAATGGTAAAAAAGACAAGAGACAGCTTGGGACAAGTCCTTTTTTAAAAGATAAATGTCCAGCGATGTCCATTTATCTTCTACCATGCCGCTGACGAGCCGAAAAAAAAACGCAACACCTCCGCCTCCATGGGAGGTTCCCGCCGAGTGACACTTCCCATAAGTGACAGCGGTTATATAGCTGAGGGCGGGGCCACCCGGTGACGTAAACGGGTGACCCTATCCCCCTCTGACACCACAGGGGGTTCCCCATGGCTTCCCCTGAAATACTTCAGTTTGCACTAAATTTTTGTGTGATTTTTGATATGCACTCGTAACTCTCTCGGGTTTTATATTATTATTTGATTATGTTATATGCTCATTAGTGGAATGCACGCTTGTTCTTATTATTTCCACGTGTCTTAGCTGAGTGTTCAGGCTAATTTTGAGCTGTAGCACCTTGTTCAACATATAAACTTTTTTTGGGTTAACACAGATATTCATCGTTATACAAATTGATCTGCCTCCCTTTGCCCTCACAGAGGCAATTATCGATGTTGACGTGGAGCAATCCCTGTTGGTTTTGTACTCCAATCCATTTTCTGTTTTACATTCGGTACCTCTGTCTTTTGACTGTTGGTTTAATTTGACTCTGAACCTATACCCAGTTATAGTTGCTGGCTAACTTTTGTGCCTCTCCTTTTCCGTTGTACAACCTATACATTGTGCGAATGTACATTGTTTTTTTTACTTTATACTTATACTTTACCTAATACATTTTTTTTTTGTGAAACAAATATGGCCATATAAGGTCAATATTGTCACCAGCATTCCAGCCCCTTTTTTTGTGGCCTGGGGGGGATTCCACGCCCCTTTGTTGTGGCCTGGGGGGGGGGATTCCATGGTCACAGATGATTGGGCCCATGGCATGCTATCATATCATGTGACAGCTTCCTCTGGGTTTCGGCCAGAACCTTTGATCATCACTAATGAAAAGAAATACAAATCCTTTGGCAAGTAAAACAGTTCTCATTTTCTGTATGTATTTCAACTATGTGAAGCTTGTCCACGGATAATTTACTGTAAAAAAGATGAAATGATTCACTACTTTTATAATGATATAAATGAGAGCTTCAATATGTGAAAAGTGAATATATGCAAATTAGTCTTGACTCATCTTAGGGCACTTTATCAGATGGTAATTACTATCCCACAACTCCTTCAGGTATTTCTATACCTTGGCTAGATCCCAGTTTTTTGTACTAATCATGTTAGGACAGCAGGCTGAATCGTTAATGAATCTTTCTTCTGACAGCCTCCACCGTGCTATTACTAAATGCCTCTTTCTTTATTGTATCCATTTTACCACTTTTCTTCCAAATCACTAATTTACTGTATGACATAGTATAAAAATGAAGAAAAACAAATGGCAAATAATTATATAACAATGACAAACACATATGATGCTGAAGGCAGATGGCCAGTGTACAGTATATACCGATCAGCCATAACAACATGACCACTGGCAGGTTAAATGAGTAACATTAATTATCTTGTTAAAAGAGGCAAGAGGCAATCGTATATTCCCTGGATCAATTTACCTCTACCTATAAATATTAGTAACCAGTTATATTATGTGTATCTGGAAAATAATCCAGGCCTTTCTTAACCTCTAGGCGCCGAGTGCATGAGAATATGCGGCTTCTATGCATGCGGGCCTTTGTGCCGAGTGGCCGCGTATTTACGCGCATTAGTGCAAATAGAGCTGTCCGAGAGAGCAACCTTGCGCGCTCCCAGCACAGTTACCAGTGGCTAACGGAAAGCTTTCCGAACACGTGACAGCCAATCATGGAAGTCACACAACCATACGCCTCGCCCAGCTTCCTGGAACTCTAAATTCCTTAAAGGGCCAGCAGGCGCCTGCTCCAAGGGGTTAAAACAATCTACTGAGCTAGCCAGAACCACCTCTTAAGGGAATCTATTCCACATTTTCACATCTCTTAGACCCCTTTCACACTGGGGCCGTGGCCACATTAGCGCTAAAGCACAGCTCGTTTTAGGGGCGCTCTAGTGCTGTTTAAGCGGCACTTTTCTGCCTCTAGCGGTGCGCTTTTTTGGGAGAACTGTATACAGCACTCCCAAACAACCCCAAAGATGCCGCTTGCAGGACTTTTCTTAACATCCCGCAAGCACACTGCCCCAGTGTGAAAAGACTCAAATGGCACTATTTAGAGGCTATTTCTAGCGCTAAAACACCTGAAAACCGCCTCAGTGTGAAGGGGTCTTACTATGAATTAGCCTTTCCGTGCACCCCTGCCCTTTATGATGACTTTAAAGTGAATAACTCTACACCTAGTTCACTATATAGACCTCTTATGTATTTATACATGTTGATCTTATCCCCCTTAATCTCCTCTTCTCAAGAGAGAATAACTTCAGTTCCTTTAATCTTTCCTCATAGCTGAGCTCCTCCATCCATGCCTCTTATAGGGGGGGGCGAATGGTTTGGCCCGAGCATAAGTTCAGGCTGAACTTTGGTTGTTCGGGCAAACACCCAACAATATGCGGTGTTCAGGGCAAATTCAAAAAAGCCGCCGGAACACTGTTAAAGTCTATAGGACACTAACATGAAAAAATCAAAAGTGCTCATTTTAAAGGCTTATATGCAAGTTATTGTCATAAAAAGTGTTTGGGGACCTACATTTTTTTTTAGCAGGGGATGAAAGAAAAGAAAGAAAAGGACTTCATAGTGTAGTAATCCCAAGAAATGTATTGAAAAAAAATATAGCAACACTTACATCTTAGAATACAGTAGAGCGCTAATAGTGGTTCCAATGCTATTATAAACAACAATGGAGAGAGGGGACATCCCTGTTTTGTCCCGTTAATTATTAGCCGCTATTCGCAAAAATCCTCATATCAAAGGAGTATAGAGTAGCCGCATATGCAGATGACTTTATTTTTTCATATTTCCAACCCCAGGATAACAGTTCCAATAGCTCTAGAAGAGTTGAGTCGAGGAGTTGCCGGCTTTTTAATATTTTTTATATTTGTTTAATTACTCTACGGTGGAGTTGTCTTTCCTGCCTGTGTACAGCAATAAATTTTACATTTTACTACATTATCAGAGCCCTTGTTTTTTGCCTCCTTTTGCACGTACAGCCCCTTGGGCCTAGCGGGTGCCCCCTTCCAGGTAGACATGTTGGAATCGTCCTCTATTGGAACGCTGTACACATCGGCTGATCCGGACGCCACCATCCAGCTGTCCCTGCAGAGGGCTATATGTGCACGCTTACATGACCTTGCTATCAGAGAGGTCCACCATTCCTGGTAAGGGTCCATCTGTAGTATCCCCCGGAGTCACTGCCTGTTCGGATATCCCTCCACACCATTTTCCTTTTCTTCACTCTCCAAAGAACAGTGGATGTGATCCTTCCTCAATGGGATTGATGCACCGCCATTGAACTGTTTATGAATGAACTTTACTTTTCTATTAACTTTTATCACTCAGGATATTTTGACTCTTATATGTTTATACACATGTTTTATTATTTATTGTGCACTCAACTTATATTTTACCTAATTTCAAACACTTTTTGATTGTGTTACGTGATTCACCAATTATGCACAGTATATATGCACTCATATATTTATGCAAGTAGTATATGAATTTAGTCCTGGGATCATTTGATTGCAAGCGCACTTAATTTATTTACTTTGGTTTAATACACAGATATTGGTGTTTTTTTGTTGCAGCTGCAGTCTAGTTTTTTGCTAATTGCTTTCTTAGCGCAGGTTCTCCTTTTATATTTTTAAGTCGATATGGAAAGCTGACAAACTTTAAAATAAATATGTCCAAATCCGAGATTTTAAATATAACTACACCATGGAAAGAGCAGCAGGCAATACAACCCAATTTCCCCTTTTTATGGTGTGGAGTTATTTGGGTATAAAATTGACGGCATCCTTAGGGGCTTTATTTAAGGCTAATTATATCCCAATGCTTAATAAAATTAAGGAACAACTGAGTATTTTGAGATACAAAACTCTTTCATGGATTGGGAGAATAAACGCCCTGAAGATGTTTATACTACCAATGCTGATATATATTTTTTAAATGATCCCAATAACACTTCCGCAGGAGTATTGTAGGAAACTAAAATCAATGATATTAAAATATATTTGGGCACACAAACGCCCTAGGATTGCCTATGCAACATTGGTTAAGGAAAAAGAGATGGGGGGATTAGCAGCACCGGATTTTAAAAAAGTATTATCAGGCAATTTCTATTTCTCGTATCATAGACTGGACTCAAATTAAGGAAGAGAAAAGTTGGGTAAATGTAGAAATTTCACAAAGTAAAGTTGCTTTAGGGAAGATGGTTTGGATACCTCCACGCTACCGAGATTTAGGATCTAGCACAAACTCACTAACGAGAAACACTTTGAAGATATAGGATAGGTTGAGTAGGCTATATCACTGGGATTATAATTCACCACTGATGTCGATAGTGGGCACAAATTATTTTATGCCAGGGAAAGAAGAATACATATATTTCACTAGATGGGCAAAAAAGGAGGACATTTTACTGCAAGACGCGTTGAAAGGAAATAGAATATATACCTATGCAGAAATTACACGTGAATGGGGAAACAAACCATTAGATAAATGGAGATATATACAATTACAGCACTTTACACAATCACTACCACAACCATTACGAGGGAAGGGGCACATAAGGTTAATTGAGAAACTGCTCAGTTCCCCTTTAAGCTTAAAGCAAATTATATACAAATATATAAAATACTTAATAAGGAAGTAGAATATGAATGTCCACCCTACTTAAGGAAATGGGAAAGAGAAAATAGGATCCCTTAGAGATAAGGAACATAGGAAAAAAATATTGAGAATGGCTTGCTTCTCGGCAAAGGATGTTAGGACAGTTGAAATGTGTTATACATTTTTGGCAAGGTGATATGTGACTCCACAAAGAGCGCACAGGTATGGTGCAGAGAGCCCTCCGACTTTCTGGAGGGGCTGTGATGCCCCAGGGACCTTTGCGCATCTTTGGTGGGAATGTATAAAAACACAATCCTATTGGGATGGAATTATAGGGGCTATTTAATTATAACAGGAGAACAGACTCAAAAAGATCCTTGGGTATGTTTGTTCCATGACACAGGGAAAGCGGTCTCCCAGTATAAAAATGCCCTAGTTCCATATCTCCTAAATGCAGCTAGAGGTCTGATCCCGAGTCTATGGAGAACCCAAGAAGCTCTGAAGATGAAGGAGTGGGTAGCAAGGGTGGAATGGGTGAGGTCCATAGAGGAAACAATTCATACAGTAGGGGACTCACTGGGAATTTATTTTATGATCTGGCAAAAATGGATAGAGTTTAAGAAATCGGACGGATATATTGCAATGTTGGAGGCATAAGGAGGGGGGGATGATAGAGAGTGGGAAAGGTGATTTATTGGGGGTTTTTTGGGGAGGGAGGGGAGGGGAAGAGTGAACAGAAGGTTTATAGTAGATGTTTAAATGAGATATAGAATGTGGATTGTTATACTTGCTATTATCCCTGTTTATTTTATGATATAACAAAAAAAGAATACGGTAGAGAGTAAAATTTCAAAACAGTTCTGTTCCCAGTTGATGCCTTGTATGGGGAAACGCGTCGGGTGGAGCACTAATCCTTGATGTCACCACGTATGAGCCAGCTGGTCAGAGCCGTGGCTGTTTTGAAATTTTACTCTCTACTGTGTTCAAAGATGTAAGTGTTGCTATATTTTTTCAACACATTTCTTGGGAATACTACACGTTGAAGTCCTTTTCTTTCATCCCCTGCTAATGAGATCACCTAGGACTATCTGGGAAAAGAAGATTATCTTTTTCTCCAAGTTTTTTACTTCATTGGATATACCATTGTATCGGATGGAGTTTTTTCCCCGAGAGGAATCTGAGGAGGATGATTTTGCTTTTTTTTAATTCATATGGACTTTTATCTATATGATTTTATGTTTATACTTATTCTATTTCTGAAGGATACTTATTTTTCACTTTTTTTTTCATTTTTGATTAATTCATACGGGCTTTATATCCTATGATCTTATGTGCACTTTATATTGATCACTATTTATTCTTCAGTTTGCACTAAGTTTTTGTGTGATTTTTGATATGCACTCGTAACCTCTCGGGTTTATATTATTATTTGATCATGTTATTTGCTCATTAGTGGATGCTGCTTGTTCTTACTATTTCCATATTAATTTGCCCATAACTCAGAGCTTAAAGTCCTCAAAGCTTCTCTTTGTTTTTATTTATTAAAATAACAAATATTTATAAAGTATAAACATAAAGTAATTATAAAGTATAAAATAAGTATAAAAAAATACTAAATGTGTCTTTTGCACAGAGCAGGCCCGTTCCTTCTCTTCTGGGGTACCACGCCGGCGCTCCTGGCTCCTCCTCTTTGGCAAGGGCCCCTGTAGAAAGTCACTTTCTATGGGGCACTTATGCAGGTTCGCTTTCAAGCTGCCCTGTCTGCGTCTACTGCACAAACAAGGCAGTTTGGCCCCACACCTGCTCACTCATCACAGGATTTGATTGATAGCAGGGGGAGCCAATGACTCCCCCTGCTATCAACCTGCCCAGTGAGGGGGCAGAGAGGCAGGAAAGCCACTGCTCTTGTTGTTGGTACGAGATAGGGCTCAGGTAAGTATAAGTATTAGTGCTTCCAACTAGTTACGGATAAGGTTGACATTTAGAATTGATCTGATCATGGTGTATCTAAAAGCAGATCACTTTAGGGCAGGACCACCAAATGTGGAAGAGGGTATGACATTCTCTGCAACCCTGAAAGCACATTGAGGGTAGGCTAGGCACAAGGCCATATTTGATCAATTACATTATCCAACTATAACTCATCACTATTGTCCTGCAAGTCCTCAGATTTATTTTGCCCTGATAGGTGGAAAAGCCAGCCTGGTGACCTGAACTTTCTCTGCAATAACACAGCTAATTCACCTCCCTGACCCTGCTTATGACTGGGCAATGAAGGAGCATCAGACTAAGGGATACTCACTCTTCTATTTCTCCTGCCAGAATGTTTCTTAAGAGCACATGTGAATGCAGGAGGACACTTGTTTTGGACCCAAGTACTGCCATTTCCTCTCCCAATCTAAATGCTGCTGTAAACAGTAAGTGCTAATTAGAGGTCAAATTTAGTTAGTTACACTAGTTTGCAATTTTAAATACATTTGATGTTTTATATTTTTTTTTATTTTTGGAGAGCATAGGGAGTCTTACCTGCTTAGGTCAAAAGGTTCTTGGTGATCCATTGCCGGGAATCTTACTTGTATTATTCATACGTGTGTATAGATTTGTTGATTATGTGTTAGAGGTATTTTCATTGTTATTATACAGGATTTAAATAACGCTGACAGTTTATGCAGCACTTAGTACAATACACTTTAATACAGTAGGAAGCAAAGGGCCCTGCTTGTTAGAGTTTACAATTTAAGAGAGTGGGTCAAGAGATACAAGAAGTAATAACATGTGGGGGATGAGCTGATGGAGAAAATAAATGTACAGTTGTTAGGTGGGGACCATATAGGCTTCTCTGAAGAGATGAGTTTTCAGGGATCGTCTGAAAGTAGACAAAGTAGGAGATAGTCGGACAGATTGGAGTAGAGCATTCCAGAGGATGGGAGAGGCTAAGAAGAAGTCCTGGAGGTGAGCATGGGATGAGGTGACAAGGAAGCTAGAGAGCAGGAGTTCTTGGGAGCGAAGAGGACAATTTGGTTGGTATTTTGAGACCAGGTTAGAGATGTAGCTGTGGGCCAGGTTGTGGATGGCTTTGTAAGCTACTGTTAGTATCTTGAATTTGATTTGTTGGTTGAGTGGTAGCCAATGGAGGGATTGGCAGAGAGGGATAACAGATGCCGAGGGGTTTGTAAGGTCGATTGAGCCTGGCAGCAGCGTTTATGATAGACTGAAGGGGGGATAGCCTACTTAGAGGTAAGCAAATAAAGAGGGAGTTGCAATAGTTGAGGCAAAAGATGACCAGGGAGTGGATTAGAAGCTTTGTGGTGACATTGGTTAGGAAGGGGCGTATCTTGGAGATTTTGCAGAGGTTGAGGCGGCAAGCTTTGGACAGCGATTGGATGTTTGGCCGAAAGGATAGTACAGAGTTCAGGATTACACCTAGGACCTTGGCATGGGGGGATGTGTTGATAGTTGAGCCGTTGATTTTGACAGAGAAATCAGGGGAAGTGGCATGTGGGGGAGGAAATATCATGAGCTCAGTTTTGGATAAGTTGAGTTTGAGGTGACATCCAGGCTGATATATCTGTTAGTAAGTTGGCAATGCATAAGGAGACAGATGGGTTGAATTGGGGGGTGGTGAGGTAGATTTGGGTGTCGTCCGCGTAGAAATGATATTGAAAGCCATGGTAGACAATCAACTGACCCAGAAAGGAGGTTTTAATTGAGAAAAGGAGAGGTCCAAGAACAGAACCTTGGGGGACCCCAACAGGGAAAGGAAGAGGGGAGGAGGAAGAAGAGTTGTAAGTGACACTAAAGGAGTGGTGGGATAGGTAGGATGAGAACCAGCAAAAATTACAGTCACAGAGACCAAAGGAGTGGAGTTTTTTCAGGGGGTGGGGGAGGTCCACTGTATCAAAAGCAGCAGAAGAGTGGGTACAGTGGGTCCAGGAGAAGTAGTACAGAATAGTGTCCGTTGGTTTTAGCCGTTAGTAGGTCGTTGGTGAGTTTAACCACTTCAATACCACGGGCGTCATATGACGTCCTTGGCTTTGAGCGGGTATATCTGAATGATGCCTGTAGTTACAGATATCATTCAGATATTGCCGGTTTCAGCCGGCGAATCTCTACACCATAGGAACGATCATAGCGGCCGTTCCGCCGCTTGATCGTTCCTATGGGAGGCGAGAGGGGACATCCCCCCCCTCCCGCCGCCCTCCGGTGCTTGCTCCGACTCACCGTTACGATTGGTGAGGCGGAGAGTGGATCCGCCGGCGCTGGATGTAGATCATAGAGATTTCCGGCGGACCAGATGGTCCCGGAGTCTCTATGATCGTCGGAGGCCGGGCGCGATGTTATGACGTCACGCCCGGCCTCTCCATTCAAAGAAACGGCACCGCTTCGGCTGGGAAGCGGCAATCGTTTTATTTTATTTTTTTATTTCAGGCTTCCCAGCCTAGTGGTGAGATATTGGGTCTTATTGACCCCATATCTCACTATTAAGAGCACCTGACATGTCATATTGCTATTACAAGGGATGTTTACATTCCTTGTAATAGGAATAAAAGTGATCAATTTTTTTTTTTCAAAAAGTGTTAAAATAAAAAAAAATATATAATTAACAATAAAAAAAAATTTTTTTTAAAGCTCCGCTGTCCCCGTGTGCTCGCACGCAGAAGCGAACGCATACGTAAGTCCCGCCCGCATATGAAAACGGTATTCAAACCATACATGTGAGGTATCGCCGCGAACGTTGGAGCAAGAGCAATAATTTTGGCCCTAGACCTCCTCTGTAACTCAAAACATGTAACCAGTAAAAAAATTTCAAGCGTCGCCTATGGGGATTTTTAAGTACCGAACATTGGCGCCATTCCACGAGCGTGTGCAATTTTGAAGCGTGACATGTTAGGTATCTATTTACTCGGTGTAACTTCATCTTTCACAAAATGCAAAAACATTGGGCTAACTTTACTGTTTTGTTTTTTTTTTAAACACAAAACAGTTTTTTTCCCCAAAAAAACGCATTCGAAAAATTCCTGCGCAAATACTGTGAGAGATAAAAAGTTGCAACAACCGCCATTGTATTCTCTAGGGTCTTTGCTAAAAAAACAAATATAATGTTTGGGGGTTCTATGTAATTTTCTAGCAAAAAAATGATGATTTTTACATGTAGGAGCAAAGTGTCAGAATTGGCCCGGTATTGAAGCGGTTAAGGAGAGCAGTTTCCGTGGAGTGTTGAGGGTGAAATCTGGACTGAAGGGGATCAAGAAGTTTGTTCATAGTCAGATGGTCGCTCAGTCGGTTGTAGACCAGTCTTTCAAGGAGTTTGGAGGAGAAGGAGAGTAAGGAGATGGGGCATAGGTTGTTAACCATTTGCCGACAGCCGCATGTCGATTTACGCCGGCAGAATGGCATGGGCAAGCAAAAGGGAGTACCTGTACGTTCCTTTGAATTTGCCGCCTAGCGGGCGCACGCATGCAGCCAGTGCCACGGGAGCGCACGCATGTGCCTTGCGGGTTCCGCAAACTCAATGTTCGCCAGCGGACTGCGATTGCAGCAAGGGTTGGCAGAATGGGGAGGTGCCTATGTAAACAAGGCATCTCCCTGTTCCACCTAGTAACATGACGGCGATCTACTGCTCCCTGTCATCGGGAGCAGTGATCTCTGTCATGTTGTAGTTAGCCCATCCCCCCTACAGTTAGAACACATCCAGGGAACCCACTTAACCCCTTGATCGCCCCCTAGTGTATAACCCCTTTACCTGTCAGTGTCATTTATACAGTAATCAATGGCTATTTGTAGCTCTAACTGCTATTTAAATGTCAATGGTTCCAAAATAGTGTCAAAAGTGTCTGATCTGTCCACCATAATGTTGCAGTCCCAAAAAAATCGATCAACTCCATTACTAGTAAAAAAAAATAAAATAATAAAAATCCCATAAATCTATCCTCTATTTTGTAGACGCTACAACTTTTGTGCAAACCAATCAATATACACTTACTGCGATTTTTTTTACCAAAAATATGTAGACGAATACATATCGGTCTAAACTGTGGAAGAAATGTGTTTTTTTATATATTTTTTTTGAGGATATGCCATAAATCTATGCTCTATTTTGTAGACGCTACAACTTTTGTGCAAACCAATCAATATACACTTATTGCAATTTTCTTTTACCAAAAATATGTAGAAGAATACATATCGGTCTAAACTGTGGAAGAAATTTTTTTTTTCTACATTTTTTTGAGGCTATTTATTATAGCAAAATGTAAAAAATATTGCTTTTTTTTTCAAAATTGTCGTTTTTTTTTTGTTTATAGCGCAAAAAATAAAAACCACAGAGGTGATCAAATACCACCAAAAGAAAACTCTATTTGTAGGGAAAAAAGGATATCAATTTTGTTTGGGTACAACATTGCGGGACCGCGCAATTGTCAGCTAAAGCGATGCAGTGCCGAATCGCAAAAAATGGTCTGGCCAGGAAGGGGGTAAATCCTTCCGGAGCTGAAGTGGTTAACATTGGTTTGGGTCCAGTGGAGACTTTTTAAGGATAGGGAAGACTAGCGCATGTTTTAGAGAGTTGGGAAAGATGTCAGAAGAGAGGGAGAGATTGAAAATGTGAGTTAGAGTGTAGAATTGAGTCAGAGCATGAGTGTAGCATTTGCAAGGGAGCAGGATCCAGAGGGCAGGTCGTTAGGTGGGCATTAGAAAAAAGTTTAACAACTTCGCTAATACTAGCAGGGTTGAATGAGGGAAGCAATGGTTGTACCTCTGGACATGGGGTGTTGAGTAGGGGAGGTTTCTGTGCATTGGAGATCTCCTCATGATTTATATCAATCTTCTTTTTGAAGTGATTGACGATCTCCTGGGCAGAGAGTGAGTTAGAGGATGGAGGCAGTGGAGGAAAGAGTAGAGTGTTAAAGGTAGAGAAGAATTAGATGCTTATATTATCAGCACATAGTGGTCATGCGGATACATAGTATATTACGCGTGCAACGTCCTGTAATAGCTATATGCAAAGAGAGAAAAAGATTGGGCTTTGGACTTTTTAGGCACAATAATCACTATAGTTGGTGTAAATTAAAATCTAATTTATTAAAGATTTTTTTAAAATGTAAAGATAAAAAGAACAGATACAGAATTCAGCTCATAATCACACATTTACAAGTTATACACTCCATACATAGCTTAGTGGTGTAAGGATTAGTTAAATACCGATTGGAAGTGCCAATCCTGTTTACATACGATTGTACTATATTTGACAGAAAGCTATGCGGTGGTAACAGCCAGTATCTGAGATTTGCTCGACATGTTGCACGCCACGGGCGCTTCTTCAAGAGCACAGAACTGAATACTGTAATAAACAGAACATTCAATAAATAGTGTAAGTATGTTACACACAGTTATAACTGAGTAATGTCATTAGTGATGTCATAGATTCTACAATATAACCAACGGTGTCCATCAGAAAGTGCTATTCCCACAAGGTCCGGGAATTATTCATATACTATGGGGACGTATGCAACATGATATTCATAAGAGTAAACAACAGGTTGTGTGATTAATAGATTTGTTTGTCTCCGAAGAGGTATGACTGCTCCTAACATGGTAAGGGAGGAAGGGGAGAGGGGAAAGAATTAAATGAAAAATGGGTGCCTGTTGTGGATATCATATAGGGATAGTAGGTCTAAATGTAATAGTAATTACCGTATATACTCGAGTATAAGTCGTTCCGAGTATAAGTCGAGGCCCTAATTTACCACAAAAAAATGGGAAAAACTTATTGACCCGAGTATAAGACGAGGGTGAGAAATGCACAGCTACTGTAAGTGGAAAAAGAGGGTCAACAATGCCCATTTGCAGCCTCACTGTGCCCATTTGCAGCCTCACTGTGCCCATTTGCAGCCTCACTGTGCCCATTTGCAGCATCACTGTGCCCATTTGCAGCCATAGGTCCCCTGAACTTCAAACTCGGTAGTTAAGGGTTCCTAGATGCCCCCTAGCTGCAGCCAAAATTTGGGGTCTCTGAACCCAAAGGGTCCCGAAATGACATTGCAGCAGATGGACACAGTTGACCGAATTTGGGGCCCTGTATCTCAGGGCCACTTAGTGCTAAGAACCCCAAATTTGGTGTGCAAACCCAGTGGAACTAGCACCATAAAATTTCCAAAGCTGGGGTTTCTAGCACAAAGTGGCCCCGAGATACAGGGCCCCAAAAATCAGTTCAGAAAATGTCAAGCACTTTTCTACAGCAGAGAATGACATTTTCCGAACCAGTTTGGGGGCCCCGTATCTCAGGGCCACTTAGTTCTAGGAACTTCAGCTTTGGATATGTTCTGGTACCAGTTCCACTGGGTTTGCACACCAAATTTGGGGTTCCTAGCACCAAGTGGCCCTGAGATATGGGGCCCCAAAGTCGGTTCAGAAAATGTCAAGCACTTTTCTGCAGCAGAGAATGACATTTTCCGAACCGATTTTGGGGCCCCGTATCTCGGGGCCACTTGGGGCTAGGAACTTCAGCTTTGGATATGTTGTGGTACCACGTCCACTGGGTTTTCACACCAAATTTGGAGTTCCTAGCACCAAGTGGCCCTGAGATACGGGGCCCCAAATTCGGTTCGGAAAATGAATTTTTTTGCTGCAGAAAAGTGCTTGACTCGAGTATAAGTCGAGGGGGGCACTTTCAGCACTAAAAAATGTGCTGAAAAATTCGACTTATACTCGAGTATATACGGTAGATGAGCTATTTGCTATCAGTGTATATCATGAACCCATTGGCGGTGTATTGCCCGTAATTCAAACAGTGTGTGCACCCATCTATAGTTTCACAAAGGAGGGGATAAGTTGCATAGGTATTGTAAGCATATTAATTTAGCATACATGACTAGTTTAAGTGGGCAGTTGGTCCACCCCCTAGGGGCAACTAAAATAAATTAATATAAATATAAAATAGGGAAATATCTGTAGGTATTATCTTGGAATTCCCCCCTATTGTTGCATATCTAAAATAATTATTTGATTGAAAGTGTACTTCACTTACCATAATATTATTTGTAGTTGTGTGTATTGGCAGCAGGAGTAAAAACAACAGCCTCTTTATTCAGTGTTTAAAGCATTCAGCGGTTTGCTAGGATAGTCCCATATTGATTGTATAACTGAGGACAATCTGGTCTCGGTCAAAAGTTGACAAAGAGTTGTAATAAGACTTATAGTGATTATTGTGCCTAAAAAGTCCAAAGCCCAATCTATTTCTCTCTTTGCAAAGGTAGAGAAGAGTTTACGAGGACTGGATGATAATATGTTAATGAGTGTGAGGACTTTTTGGCAGTGTGGAGGCAGGAATAGTATTTTAGGAGGGCAGATTTATATTGGTTGAAATCTTTCTGGGACTTAGTTTTCCGCCACAGATGCTCAAAAGCACGGCTACGTTTTCTGAGACTTCTGGTTTCATCTGTTTGCCAGGGTTGTAGCGGTCGGGGCCTGATTCTGAATTTAGTGAGGGGGACGAGTTTGTCTAGGGAGATTGACAGTGAGCTGTTGTAGACTAAAGTGGCTAGGTTGGGGCAGGACAGGGTTGAGATTTTGTCATAGAGGTGGTCAGCAGCAGAGTAGAGAAAGGTTGAGGTGGCGAAGGTCTCTACGAGTAACTGTTAGGCGTTTGAAGGGAGAAGAAGTGGGAGACTGAAACTAATAAAGTGGTGATCAGAGAGTGGGAGAGGATTGATGGAGAGGTTGCACGGAGTGCACAGATAGGAGAATACAAGGTCAAGGGTATTGCTGTTGGAGCGAGTAGGTATCTTGATTATTATGCCTTTTGTGCTCTTTGAGTGTTACCAGGGCTTTTTTTCTCAGAAAATAGTTGCAGGAACTCACCCTCCCCAACCAACTCTCCACCCTCAATTCTGTCGTTCCACGGGGAGAGAACTAAAGCGGCGCCAAATCCGCGTAGGCCCAAAAGGCGTTCGGCACTTAGAAGCGCATAACACACAGGGCTCAGGAAAGTGTACTCTGTAGTGATGAGATGTGTGTTTCACACAGGGCACAGAAAAAAATCGGCAGACAGCACTTACATATCTCCCCTAATGTAACCATCTATTGCTCACCTCTGTGCCCCCCATTCAAACCTCACCTTGTCCACAGCTGACCTATGCCCCCTTCCACAGCTCACCTCTTCTTCCCCCCGTCTGCAGCTAACTTCTTTTTCCCCCCCATCAACAGCTCACCTCTTTTTTCCCCTGTCCACGGCTCACCTCTTCTTCCCCGCATCCGCAGCTCACTTCTTTTTTCCCCTGTCCACAGCTCATTTCTTCCCTCCTGTCCACGGCTAACCTCTTCTTCCCTCCTGTCTACGGCTCACCTCTTCTTCCCTCCTGTCCACGGCTCACCTTTTCTTCCCTCCTGTCCACGACTCACCACTTCTTCCCTCCTGTCCACGGCTCACCTCTTCTTCCCTCCTGTCCACAGCTCACCTCTTCTTCCCTCCTGTCCACAGCTCACCTCTTTTTCCCTCCTGTCCACAGCTCACTTCTTCTTCCCTCCTGTTCACAGCTCACCTCTTCTTCCCTCCTGTCTACAGCTCACCTCTTCTTCCCTCCTGTCTACAGCTCACCTCTTCTTCCCTCCTGTCCACGGCTCACCTTTTCTTCCCTCCTGTCCACGGCTCACCACTTCACCCCTCCTATCCACGGCTCACCTCTTCTTCCCTCCTGTCCACAGCTCACCTCTTCTTCCCTCAGTCCACGGGTCACCACTTCCGCAACACACCTCTTCTTTCCCCTGTCCCTCCTCAATTCTGCACTCCTGTCTACATGTCATCTTAGCACCCCCCACAACTCACCTTTGTACCCCCTGTCAACAACTCAACTCTGCAGCCCCCACATCTACAGCTTACACTCCAAGTCCACAACTACAGCTTGCCTCTACCCCCCTTCCACATTTCACTACTGCACCCCCATCTACAGATTACCCCAATCCATAGCTTTCATCTCTTCAGCTCTACAACTTTCACCTCTACACCCCCTGTCACCTTCAAACAACCTGCCAACCCCCCCTTACCAGCTCTTGCCACTGTACCATCTGCCCCCCATCCCCACTAGTTAGCACTTTGCACAAACTCTCCCCCTTTCCAGCTCTAACAAATTCACCCCCACTGCGGTCCACAGCTGTCACTTACCCCTGCAGGTGCCACTCTCCCCTCCCCCCTTCCCTCCCCTCCATAGTTTCCAGTGCACCCACCTCCTCTCCAGGCTTTTTTCCACACTGCAGTTCCGGCCGAACACTTCACTTGGCTCAGAGCTGCACAAGTCTGATAGGGCTGGCCAGGACGGAAGCCGCTGGGCAGGGCGGGATGGGAGCCGCTGGGTGGGACAGGAGCTGCTGGGCAGGACGGAGCCACTGGGCAGGACGAAGCCACTGGGCAGGACGGAGCCACTGGGTGGGACGAAGCCGCTGGGCAGGACGTGATGCCGCTGGGCTGGGCAGAATGGGAGCCACTGGGAGGGACGGGATGGGAGCCGCTGGGAGGGACGGGAACAACTCCCGAAGCTCAGGAAATGTAAAACAAAATGCAGCGGTCGCTGTCCTGACACTAGGACACAGAAGCTGGTGGAGGAAGCGAGCAGTGCAAAAACCTCCTCTACCGCCTTCTGTGTTCAGTGACTGGATGGAGAGTACATGGCTGCCAGAGGTGGCGGAAAGCCATTCCGCCACATTCCGGCAGAAAAAAAGCCCTGAGTGTTACAGTCACAATATATTTGTCTTATTTTTTATTTATTGAAAATTCTCTAATATATAAACCGAACAGCCATAACATTATGACCATTGACAGGTAAAGGGACTATCTCGTTACAATGGCATCCGAAAATTGGTGGGATATATTAAGCAGTAAATGAACATGTTGTCCATGAAGTCGATGTGTTGAAAGCAGAAAAAAATGGGCATCACAGTTTGTTGTGTATAGGGCTGTGAAGCCCATGGTGACCCATGTCCACAGCCAACGGCTTCTACAATGGTCACATGAACATCAGAACTGAACTACGGAGCAATGGAAGAAGGTGGCCGGTTAGGTTTTCTTATACATCATGTAGATGGCCAGGTGCGTGTGAGTAATTACAGTACCTAGGGAAGAGATGGCACCAGGATGCGGTATAAGAATGCAAGTTGACAGAGGCAGTGTGATGCTTCGGGCAATGTTCTGCTGGGAAACCTTTGGTCCTGCCATTCATGTCAATATTACTTGTGTTCATGCGGATTAAGCAAAAAGGGGCCATACTCAACATTAAGTGGGTGGTCTGGTCATAATGTTATGGTTAATCTGTGTATATTTATATATAGGAAAATATATGTAATTATTTTTATAATAAAAGCATAACTGTATTGATTTGTATTTTTCATTATTTGCCTGGAATATAGGTACCGTATATACTCAAGTATAAGTCGACCCGAATATAAGCCGAGGCACCTAATTTTACCACAAAAAACTGGGAAAACGTATTGACTCGAGTATAAGCCTAGGGTGAGAAATGCGCAGCTACTGTAAGTGGAAAAGAGGGTCAACAATGCACATTTGCAGCCTCACTGTGCCCATTTGCAGCCATAGGTCCCCCGAACTTCAAACTCGGTAGTTAAGGGTTCCTAGATGCCCCCTAGCTGCAGCCAAAATTTGGGGTCTCTGGACCCAAAGGGTCCCAAAATGACATTGCTGCAGATGGACACAGTTGACCGAATTTGGGGGCCCGTATCTCGGGGCCACTTAGTACTAGGAACCCCAAATTTGGTGTACAAAGCCAGTGGAACTAGCAACACAATATATCCAAAGCTGGGGTTCCTACCATCAAGTGGCCCCGAGATACGGGGCCCCAAAGTCAGTTCAGAAAATGTCAAGCACTTTTCTGCAGCAGAGAATGACATTTTCCGAACCAACTTTGGGGCCCGGTATCTCGGGGCCACTTGGTCCTAGGAACCCCAGCTTTGGATATATTGTGTTACTAGTTCCACTGGGTTTGCACACCAAATGGGGTTCCTAGCACCAAGTGGCCCCGAGATACGGATCTCCCACTGTGTCAGGTATTGTATGTTAGAACAACGATCGCTGATGCCCCGCCTCCCCCCGATGGACAGCGCACTGTTCCTATAATGGCGGGAGGCGGACATCAGCGATCGGTGTTCTCATATACAATACCGGACACAGTGGAAGATCCCCGCTGTGTATATACAAGTAATTACTGATGCTAATCCTCGCTTTGCATGGAGATAGCAGGCGGGGGGCGTTGTGGCAAGGATGGAGTTGGGGGGGGCGATGACTGTCAGGGAGCAGAGGAGGAGGAGAGAGAAGAAGGAGGACACCTCCTCCATGGGCAGCACAGACCGGGGGGCTGGGAGACCCCTTCCGCCCACAACATGTCTGCTTCCTCCCTGCTCGCTTTCAGAGGACTACAAGGGGGCATGTCAAACTGCTGGCTGAGCTTAGGAGAGGGATAGAAGTCAGAGGTCTTACAAACAGGAAGTCAGCGGGCAATAACAGTTTTTCAACAAGTTCAGCAGCCTATTACAGAGGAACTACAGAGCTCAGAAGAAAATGGATGGCAAAGTTGGTGAAGGTAGAAGATCAGCAACAAGGACATGGAAAAAAAAAAGTCACGCCTAAGCCTATTTCTGACATTTGTTGCTTACAAGTTAAAATCCGTATTTTTTTATTGAAAATTACTCAGAACCCTCAAACATTATATATATATATTTATCAGAGACCCTAGAGAATAAAATGGCGATCGTTGCAATATTTTATGTCACACGGTATTTGCACATCGGTCTTTCAAACGCAATTTTTTGAGAAAAAAGACACTTAAACGAATTTAAAAAAAACTAAACAGTAAAGTTAGCCCAATTTTTTTGTATAATGTGAAAGATGATGTTATGCCGAGTAAATAGATACCTAACATGTCATGCTTTGAAATTGCGTGTGGAATGGCGACAAACTACGGTACCTTTAAATCTCCATAGGCGACATTTAAAAAAAAATTACGGTTACCAGGTTAGAGTTACAGAGGAGGTCTTTTGCTAGAATTATTGCTCTCACTATGACGTTCGCGGCGATACCTCACATGTGTGATTTGAACACAGTTTACATTTGCAAGCGTTTTAGGGCTCGTTCACACTAGTAGTTGAAAGGTGGTAAAACTCTACAGTGGAGCCGCTCGTTACCACACACCCCAACCGATCCCCCTTTAGCTGCAGAGGAAGCGGGTAGTATTTTACACATGCCGAAACCACGGTGCTTTGCTTCATGGTCACAGCAGGAATTATATCCCCTGACGCTTTTGGCAGGTATAGCGCCAATCAAACACAACCTAAATTGCAAGCGGTTGCAGCACATAAGTGTGGGATTCAAGGGGTTAAAGCAAGTGGTGAATAGGCGATACAATGCCTTGTTCCAGTGCCAAAAAAAAAATTCCTTAGGGTTCATTCAGACTAACCTCGGTCTGAATGCATTCCGATCGCTCTCCAGAGACCAAGGCTACTCTGAATGAACCCTAAGAGCTTAGGATTTTTTTTTTTGGGGGGGGGGCACAGAAATAAGCCTGTAGCTTGAGCGAAACTATTGGAGCCACTGCAGAGTCAGAGCTGGTATCCATAGAGTATTGGCACAATCTGTAATCTTTCCTCCAATCAGTGTGCAAGAATAAGGAAGATTAGGAGCAATGCTGTGAAATCTAGGAGTAGTACACCGGATATAAGAGCTGAAAATGTATCACTCGTACTAACTCAGAATGATGTGTCCATTTAGGAAACATATTTTGTGTTTGCAATGCAATAACTATAATGTATTTGATGGAATATTGAAAATAAACAGAAAAGGTTGGCTGCTTGGGTTCATTTGTAAATATCTTTGCAATGCTTTGTGCCAGAACCATAATTTTAGTGTCCTTATAAATGGGCAAATTCAAGAATAAAATATAATATTTGTATCTACAGTAACAATTTTTTGTTACCTAACACTAATTAAAGAAGAAAAATATTTTGTTTTCAATTTTTTTTTTTTTTTTTACTTTTTGTTTACAGATGACATAGAAAAAAAAAAATGCAAGACAATATCACCAAATATTATCCAAAAGAATAATATATATACATTATTACTTTGCTATGAAAAATAATAATAATAATAATAATAATAATAATAATAATAATAATAATAATAATTATAATAATATATAATATAATAAATAATTAATGACAAAGGTCAAATAAACATGCCCACAGTAAAAATGTAAAAATTGCTCTGATCTGCAAGGGGTATACATATCCGTATCCGTATACGTATACATGGCTGAAAGCTGAACCGGTTAAGAGAAGGCATGGGGGGGGATTTTTTCACTGTATCTGTGACCAGAAATTCTGGCACAGGAAACATGGGCAGACTGGCAGCACCCTTTTTATTATTATGCTTCTTCATCATTTTTTAAGTGTGGGTGCTTCAGCCGTGCTGGAGTGGTAAATGTTGCCATTTTCGGTTTCTGCTTCAAATGTTACACAGACATACGCCAAATTCAAATGTACGAATGACTCCAATCCTAACCTGGTAGAGATCCTTTTGACTGTGGAATAATAATAATACAATAAGTACAATAATTGTGATTTTTTGTTTTATATACTATCTGTTCAGTCTCTCATTGAAAAACTGACTACAAAGACTTCTTAATATTTGTGACTTTTTTATAAATACATTTATTTTGTGATGAATATACATTTGAATGGGCAACGAATGTGTTTATTTGTGTTTAACCACTTCAACCCCGGAAGATTTTACCCCCTTCCTGACCAGAGCACTTTTTTGCGATTCGGCACTGCGTTGCTTTAACTGACAATTGCGCGGCCGTGCGACGTTGTACCCAAACAAAATTGATGTCCTTTTTTCCCCCACAAATAGAGCTTTCTTTTGGTGATATTTGATCGCTTCTGCGGTTTTTATGTTTTGCGCTATAAACAAAAAAAGAGCGACAATTTTGAAAAAAAAACCACAATATTTTCTACTTTTTGCTATAATAAATATCCCCATTTTTTTTAAAAAAAAAGATTTTTTTTTTCCACAGTTTAGGCCGATATGTATTCTTCTACGTATTTTTGGTTAAAAAAAAATCGCAATAAGCGTATACTGATTGGTTTGGGCAAAAGTTATAGTGTCTACAAGATTGGAGATAGTTTTATAGCATTTTTATTATTATTTTTTCTTTTACTAATAATGGCGGCAATCTGCGATTTTTATTGTGACTGCGACATTATTATGCGGACACATCGGACAATTTTGACACATTTTTTAGCGATCAGTGCTATAAAAATGCACTGATTACTGTAAAAATGTCACTGGCAGTGAAGGGGTTAACACTAGGGGGCGGTGAAGGGGGTTAACTGTGTTCCCTGGGAGGTGATCCTAACTGAAGGGGGAGGGGACTGACTAGAGGAAGTGACGGATCGTGATTCCTAGCTAATAGGAACACACGATCTGTCACTCCTGTCAGACCAGAACAGGGAAGTGTGTGTTTACACACACTCTCCTGCTCACGATCGCTCGTGGCCGGTGATCATCGCGACTGTCGGCCACGAGCATCGGCACCCCCGCTGTGCAGCGGGCGCGCCTGCTATCCTGACCCTGCGAGCCGACGTATAGCTACGACGGTTCGCGCAGGGGAGCCAACCTGGCGCAGTATAAGTGCAGCGGCTGGTCAGGAAGCGGTTAAAATAGATAGCTATATAAACGTATAGACATATACTGTATATATATATACATACACACAGCGGGTATTTAACATGTCACCATTTTTCTAGGTAAATGTATTTCTAAAGGAGGTATTGACGTGAAATTTTCACCACGTCGGTAACAACCCATCCAATCCATACATACAAACATAGACTCCGCCAGAGGTGGTTCTGGCCAGCTCAGTGGATTGCATTAGGAAATGCCTGCATTCTTTCCTAAATGTAACTGAATACTGAATAATATAACTGAATACTGACATTTATAGGTAAAGTTGATGCAGGGAATATCAGATTGCCTCTCGGGTGATCAAGAAGGAATTTTTTTCCTCTGCTGGAGCAAATTGGATCATGCTTTGCTGTTTTTTTTGTTGTATGTATATGGAACATATGGAAATATGTATTAATGTATTAATTTTATATGGAACATTTTGTAACCTTTGTGTGGATTTATAACAAAGTTTAAGTGCAGAAACCTTGGATTGACATATATATATATAAATATATATATATATATATATATATATATATATATATATATATATATATACAGTATAGCCTTCGGGACAGCGCCTGATTGCATTGTGCTGAGAAATTAACTGATGTGCTATTCACCACGTCTGTTTGGAATATATATACAGTATACTGTATATACACTATATTACCAAAAGTATTGGGACACCTGCCTTTACACGCATATGAACTTTAATGGCATCCCAGTCTTATGCCCCGTACACACGATCGGACATTCCGACAACAAAACCCATGGATTTTTTTCCGATGGATGTTGGCTCAAACTTGTCTTGCATACACAAGGTCACACAAAGTTGTCGTAAAATCCGATCGTTCTGAACGCGGTGATGTAAAACACGTGCGTCAGGACTATAAACGGGGCAGTAGCCAATAGCTTTCGTCTCTTAATTTATTTTGAGCATGCGTGGCACTTTGTCCGTCGGATTTGTGTACACACGATCGGAATTTCCGACAACGGATTTTGTTGTCGGAAAATTTTATAACAAGCTCTCAAACTTTGTGTGTCGGAAAATCCGATGGAAAATGTGTGATGGAGCCTACACACGGTCGGAATTTCCGACAACAAGGTCCTATCACACATTTTCCGTCGGAAAATCCGACCGTGTGTACAAGGCATAAGTCCGTAGGGTTCAATATTGAGTTGGCCCACCCTTTTCTGCTATAACAGCTTAAACTCTTCTGGGAAGACTGTCCACAAGGTTTAGGAGTGTGTCTATGGGAATGTTTGACCATTCTTCAAAGTCTTTTTTTTTTTCTAGTGATATCAAGAATAAAAATTATTATGTTTTTTTTTTTTTTTTTTTATTTGGGCAAGTTACCACAACACCATTATCCCGTAGTTTTTAAGATCAAATATACAACTATGTTGGTGTCCCTTGTCAATTTTACATTGTATTTTTTTAAATGTAACTGCCTACTCCCAAACTGTCATTTGAAGTAAAACACATAGCCAAGTATTATTCTCCACAATTTTTTTATTGTGCTTTAAAAAAAGTAAACACATAAAATTAGACATGTTATAGAACTTAACCAAAAAGTGCATTCTATGCATCCAAAAATATAGAAAATATTCCAAATCAAATTATTCAACCAAAAAAATTATATCAAAGCAATAAATCCAAGGCCAATAATAAATAACACGTTATCTCCTCCGATTCCGCAACATGGCTGGTTGACGAACGGCCGTTCAGAAACAAACTGAAAAGTGCGAAATAAAAAGTGTGAAATGAAAAGCGCGAATCAACACTCACCAAACTTCTACTAACACGAAATTAGCAGAAGGAGCCCAAAGGGTGGCATAGAAACCAATCAGCATCCAGGTTTTATTGTCAAAGCTTAATTGAACAAGCTGAAGCTAGAAGCTGATTGGCTACCATGCAATGCTACACCAGATTCTGCACTCCTCAGTTTTAGTAAATCAACCCCAGTGGCTCCCCAGGCTTTCCAGTTTTAATCTGTAGCCTGCCGAAATTCTTCTGTAAGTGGCAAAAAAATACTTTTCCTTGCCACCATAGTAGCAGTATTCAGTATACTGACAGGTTTTTCCATAATCCTTTTCCCCGCTCTAGAAATTTGGACCATTGCCACAAGTCTGCAGAGAGCCTGAGATTGCATTCAGGAAATGTCATGGGTGCAATTTTTTTTTAATTCCATAACAGCTTTATTATTACTCCACAAGATTACAAGATAAGGATATAGACAACATACAACATATGTTGACAAGTGTTTTAAATAGAAACAAAGAAGAATAAAACTTCAAATATAATCCAAAGAGGGAAACAACAAAGCTGGTAAATTATATGCAAAGAAAAAGCGACCAATCAACAATTGGGGGAACCCGCACAGACGACCATTATGATAGACATATACCCTATCAAAAGGGTAATAGTTATTAATGTTATGGAAATGATTTAAGAGCTACAATCGAGCTCAAGGTTATCTGCTGCTGTCTCTAATTTGAAAAGTGTTGATATGCATGCATATAAAAGTAAACACTCTGAGACACGCTCAGAACTGCTAACTCATTACACTTGTGATTTATTCAAGGCGGTGTTAATGTTTTATACACACAAATACGTCATTGCTATGTTAGTCTAATAGGTACATCTTATTGGTTAAGATAAAAAAAGAAGATGGAGAATTTTCATAACGAGGTTTGGCTGTCTTTGTTCTTATCTCCAGTTCCGCGTTCTTCTGTGTGTGGGAGGTAGGGGGTACACGCCATCTTGAGAAAATATAGGAACAGAGCAAATCTGTATACTTATATAATGAGTAAGGAGAAAAATATGTATGCACATAAGAAAATAGACATTTTCAGATTACTATTATTATTATCTACATCACATTCCTTCACAATCCCCCCTAAAATGACTATTTTCTCTTTTCTGTCCCTAATACTAAAGGTCCCACTTTGGCCTGGCCCTTCTCCTCAGCAACTCTTTTAGGCTGTATATAGAATTGGGCAGCAACTGTTCACTTCCCTCCTCGATACAGCTGGAGAGGTGCAGTCAGGCGCTATCTATCCCTATAACCCTATAGGACTGTGAGATTATGGACAGGGAGTGACTGTAGAGGAGTGAAGGGTTTGTCATCTTCCATCATAAGGGGTCCTCTTCTTCTTGGTGGAGAAATGTAGGTGTGCTATTGTCTACAGCCTTGCTCATTAACTTTTTACAAAAGGTAGAATACAGCATATAATCAGGGCTAAAAGATCCAGGATTATTAATACCGTTACCCGTATCTGGGCGAGCACCTTCTGCCACCCACTCATCCAGCTAAAATATTGGTCCCATGGGTCTGTGATACCTGAGTTCTTCTTCAACTCTAGTGACAGATCTTCTAATTTCTTTATAGCTAAAGTAACCTTACCATTTGGGCCAGTATTATCAGGAATGTATGTACAACAGGTTCCCGTTTTTTCCTATGATTTTACAAAACACCTCCTTTCCCAGCTAGCACCATGTCTAAGGCCATCCGGTCCTGGAATGTCATGTAGGAAGTGGGGGCTAACTGGTCAGCAATTCCCTGGAGGGCATTTTTAGTGTAATTTACAAATCTCTGTTGGTTATAATATGTGTAGTGTCAGGTCACCTAGAGGCTGGGTGACAGATGCACACCGTTGGGATCAGGAGTGCACCGCAAGGTAGTGGACCCTAGCACTGACTGCTGCGGATTGTACCTTGGGAGGTTCAGGAAGCAGGTCTACTGGATCACTGACACAGATCCCACTGGGAGCTAGAGCATAGATTCCCCAGGGCGCGGAGTCTAAGAGCCAGCAGGTGTTCACCAGAGCCTCTAGTGGTGAGGATGGACTGCGCTGCAGTCTGGCTCCAGGTCGCGGTCCCCAGGGTCTCACAGCTCACGCTCACGGTAGACTACAGAAGATGAGGAAGGAGGCGGCTGGCTGGAACATCAGGGTCACAGGCAAACAGGGATGGCCGGGAACAGGCCAAAGTCGGTAACAGAAATCATATGTAGGAAACACAGCAAGTACACACAGAGGCTAACACACAGTGGTTGATCAGCACTGCTGGCTTGCAGTGCACAGGTTAATATAGGGTTCCCTGATAGGGCCTGGGTTGGGGCCATGCTTAGAGGGGAGGTTACAAAAGCAGTCAGGTGAGGGTCAGCTGGTCTCTAGAGATGAACACATGGAGACAGGTATGCTAATCGACAAACTCTGTTGTATAACCATGACATGTAGTTAATCCAATCTACATTCTTGCTGACAGTTGTTATGGGGATCAAAGACTCAAAACCAGCTTTTACCTGATCCCTGCCTTTAAACTCATCAGGGGCCCCCCTTGTAACCCCTATGACATGTATGTATACATGAGGATCAAAGCTTCCGGAGAGAGCTGCTCGCTTCCTCCTCTGACTGTGTGCTGGGTCAGTGTATGTATCAGGGGTATCTTTGGTTAGGATATGGGGCTTTCTATTTTCATCTTTTTTGTCTAATGCACTCTGTGGTCGCCCAGTCTGGCCCTGTGTTCCAACCCACTGGCCCCCACAGAAACCACAACTCTGTCCCCAGTAACTGTCTGTGTGGCATACATATTTGACCTTACCGTCAGGGATATCACTGTACCAATGGCATCACCATGAAGGGTCAAACGGACAAGGTACTATGTCACAGTAATCTAAGGTAAAGGTGGTCACATGTGTACCTGAAGAGTTACACCAAAACGTAATTATGTTATCATTTTTGTGATGGCCACCTCCTGGGCCCCTCCCCCCTAGATCAAACAGAAAAAAGGATATGCAGCACCCGAAAACACGCTCTCCTGCAGTGATAAGCGTGCATTCAGGTGTTCTTCCTGGCCAACTTGACTGAGGTGGCTGTGGTCACCAAAACTTGGAATGGACCATCATAACTTGGCTCAGGTATCTCCAGGCAGTAGTTGGTGTGTTCCTGTATCTAATTCAGGATCTGGAATGGAAGAAAACATCTGGACATGCATTCAGGTTAATTCTCGTGATAATGTGGTTACATAATTAGTCAACACATCAGACTGTAACTGTAACTGTTGTGGAAAGTAACAACCAAGTCTGGGAGCTGAACCAAACAAAATTTCATAAGGGGATAGGGCATGTTTCCCCCGGGGGTGTGTCTGACACTGAACAGGGCAATGGGCCAACTCATGTTAGTCTATTGGGCCATCTTTAACATCCTGTTTTTAGTGTCCCATTCATCCTTTCTACCTTCCCGCTACTTTGAGGGTGGTATGGGATGTGTAGTGCCAACTGAACCCCCAGTGCTGCCCAAATCTCTTTATTAAGGGTTGTTGTTAAGGCTGGTCCCTGATCTCTCAATATCACCTCTGGGACCTCAAATCTACATACTATCTCACTCAGTAGTTTCTTAGTTGTGGTCCTGGAAGTCATGACCACTTCCACTAGGGCGTATTCGAATCTGCTACTTCTTGGCACTTGAGAATGATCAATTTGCATCCTCTGGAATGGGGGTATAGGGCTTTTGCCAGGTGCTTCTTCTGTGCATCTTCTGTGCATCCTGGGTTACATTTGGTGCAGATAATGCATGATCTGCAGAAGCTGTCGGTCAGTGGAGTAACTCTTGGTGCAACACTTGTTGATAAGAGAGTTCATAAAAGTCTTTGTCAAGTGGGCAGCTCCATGTGCCCATTGCACCACGGCTGGGTACATACTCCTGGGTAGACAAGGCTTCTTGTTGCACTCGAATAGTCCATTTCTGAGAGTTGCTCCTCTCCGTTTCCAGCTTTCCTTCTTATCCGCACTTGTTGTTTCCTGTAGTTCTTTTAGATAAACTCTGTCCACTGGGAAAGTCTGTAAGGTAAGCACGGGGTGGTCTTCTTCTACCACCCTGCTGTCCACTTCCCGTGGACCACCAGCTGTCTGTTTGGCAGCTGTATTGGCTCGATGATTGCCTTAAGCTTCCTTTGAGTTCAGTTTGTAGTGTGCTTTTACTCAGAATAGTCACTTGGGTTGTGAGAAGCAAGGCATCAATCAAGTTTTCACAGGTGTTCCTGCAGCCATCAGGAATCCTCTGTTCTAGATAACCCCATAATCATGGGCAATGTTGAAAGCATATCTTGAGTCCATATGAATGTTGGCTCTTTTTCCCTCTGCCCATTTACGTGCTGTAGTAAGTGCTTACAGCTCTGCCTCCTGTGCAGACATCACCGGTGGTAAGGCTTCAGCTTGTAGTACAGTATTTTCAGTGGTGACCGCGTGTCCTGTGCGGTCACGGGGGTGACAAGTCAAGACTCTACTCCTCCTCCTCCTTTCCCCCCTCGAGAAGTGGAAGAAGGGTGGTAGGGTTCAGTGTTTGACAACTTAATAGAGTAATGCTGTCTAGTAGGAGGGAACACAGGAGTCTCAAGTGTCTGGTAGTGGACAAGTGTTTCGGCTGGATCTTGGTTGTATATGGCAACAACGTCATGGGGAACAAGCAGAACGAGGCAGTGTCCGAGGACCAAGTTCAAAGTTTTGTCAAGCAAGGCTTGTGTAGCAAATCCAGCTCGCAGACACAATAGGCCTCCTCTTGCTACCGCATCCAGCCGACAGGAATAATATCCTATGGGGCGTAGGCTGATGTCGTGTGATTGGGTGAGTACACCTGCAGCATGTCCCAGACGTTCGGATACAAAGAGCTTGAGCGTTTTGTCGTAGGCTGGGAGCCCTAGGGGTGGCGCACTCAAGGGTTTCAAACTTTAGATATTTCTTCAGGAGACATCTGGAAGGGTCTGATTGCAGAGCATCAGTAGGAAGGCTTCTGGAATCCATGCTCTGCACTAGGAAATTTGTCCAAGGAAGGCATGAAGGAATTTCTGACCTTGTGGCAGTGGGGTGTCAGAGATTACTTGCACCCTGTCTTCAGTGGGGTGTCGTGTCCAAGGAAAATGACAGGTGTTGAGCACCACTGCAATTTGGGCTTTGAGACTTTGCAGCCCTGGTTGGCAAGATAGCACAACAGGCTTTCTGAGGTGACTTCAACAGGGGGTAAGTCAGCTGCACAAAGGAGAAGGTCATCAACATGTTGGAAGAGAATCACTTCCGGGTGTTCCTCTTGTCATGTGTTAAGGATGATAGCCATAGCTTTTGCAAACTGGCTTGGAAAGTTCTGTGCCCCTTGCGGCACAACTGTTTAGGTATGTTGCCGTTTCTTTCCGTGGATGAATGCAAAAAGGTACCAGCAGGAGGGGTGAGGGTGGACACTGAAGAAAACGTTTGTAAGGTCCACCTCTGTGAGGTACTTTGCAGTCAAAGGCATCCACAGTAGGTACCTGGTTCTCTTTTTAGGATTCTCTTCTTGGGGTTATTGTGGTTTGCGGGGCAATGAAGCGCCCTCTTGACTGAAACTGGTGGCACCTTTAAGTTACCGTTGTCTTCCGGTCCTGTGGACCATAGGCACGCAGGGATTCTGTCAAGTACTTCCTGCAGTATTGAACTTGAAATTTTTGCTTCAGTAAGTGTCATCAGGAGAGACAGAGAACACAAAACAGATTAGTCTTCTAAAGATAGGGGAGTATGTAACTTCACCCCCCCTTCAGGCGTGTCCTGATTGAGGCCTGTAGTCCGGACTACACATCAGCTCCTAGTAGATTCAAGGGACATGTAGAGGACACCACAAATTTGGCAAGCAAATCAGGAAGTGGACTGGAGCGGGGCACCCCATCCATTCCTACGCAGGAAACATCAATAGTGGAAAGGAAAGAATTATCAGGCAGGTCCACAGCCCTTAACACGCTTCTGGCTGTACCCGTCAATGAGGAAAGTGGTAGGTTTTTCGTCTTGGACATCTTGGGGCTCTGCATTCTTTTCTGAAGTGACCCCGTTTCCCACAGTTGTAACAGGTGATCCTTTCCCTGGTATTAAGCAGTGGTGGTGGACTAGTGTTGGCGGGATCTTCGTCATGGGTTACCATGAGGGGCGTTGGTTTTTTACCTTTTTGATTTTCTATACCTCTGGTCACCAACAATAAATCAGACATTTTCATTGAATGGTATTCAGGGCGGGCCACCATCAGGCCTTTTCTGATATCCTCTCTGAGCCCTGAAACAAAAGCAGTTGATAACATGTGTGTGTGTGCCTTTATGAGTCTAGCATGATACTTCTTCACAGACTCCCCTTTATCTTGGGTAATATCTTGGATTGTGGTCTTCTGATCCGTCAACTTCTCCTTTGCCCAGTCGTGGAGTTGTGCACAGAACTCCACGCCTGAGGTGTAGGAAGTGGCACTTGTCAGACAGGCATCATTGAAGGCCATCTGCATGACTGGCCAAAAGACATATCCTGCTTTGATTTGGCATAGGCTGATTAAGTCTCTCCAGGCAGCTGAGTAAGTTTCTTGTATCTGCACTATCCTGTGGTAGAAGGGAATTGGCTGCTTCTCTGGGTCAGGCAGACTTGTCACTAAGGCCGCTGCTTGTGATAGAGTAAAAGCGACATACATCACTGGTGCCCCTTGTGGTAACCGAGACTGTTGTTGGGGCAGGGGCTGACAAGAGGCACTGTTCTTTACGGTTGCCAGCATGTGTTTGAGATCCTCTCGGAACTGAGAGTCTGGAGCCGGATTGGGGGTTAAATCAGTGGGTGGCCTTGCTGCCTGCTGTCGGGCTTCCCACTCAGATGCTTCTTCATCATTAACATATCCAGCCTGGGAATGTGATGCTCCCGTATTGGGCTGGGTACAGGCTGTTTAAGCTTACTGGGTGTACCAAGATGGCCGCCGACAGGAAGTGCACTGGACTGGGTAGAAAGTGAAGGCATGGGTGCACTAAGATGGCCGCCGGGCTGAGTTGTCACAGTGGGTTGTGCTTGGGTAGTGAAAAAGGAGTGGTTGTTAGACGGAGGGCAGTGCTGTCCCTCCCCTCCTTTGTTTAAAGTTCCAACATATCATCAATCTGTGGTAGACATACATAATACAATCGCCATCTTTCTTAACTTCCTTTATCCAATTTTCTTTATCACACAGGATTTTTCTCCCTGTCTCTTCAGCAACATAACTTTCGCCATTTCTTTCAACTTTGTTAACTATTTCAACATCTTCTTCTCTCCTTCTTTACAATATCACTTTCATTACAATATCACTTTCTGTTTCTCGGCTAACGGCTTGAGAGGGGAATACATACAACCAAGGAGTTAATATTTTTCTCAGCGTTCTTATCAGCAAATTCCTTCGGTGGGGGCTTATACTGCGCTCCAAGTTGCTACTGTTTGCTATAACCCTGTAATGTACGGTTAATCTCAGAACAAGAACAAACACGTCAGGGGTAGTGAGGAGCAATGGCCCACGACCCAACAGATCTTTCGGGTAGCCTCGTTCTCTGACTTTCACCAGTCCCCACCCCCTCTCATGTATAGCAAACAATAAACCACAAATACAATCACGACAGGACATTACACCTGCCACTCTTCGAACTGCAAAATTTCAGCAGGCTAAAATAACCGCAAAGGCATACCACCCTGCAAAATAAACCCGTTTTATAGACGTTTTTTCTACAGCTCTACACCAAGAGGCCGACAACTCTTCTTGGGGTGAGTCCTCTGTAACGCTTTCAGACTGCAAAGCCCGCAGCTGAGCTAACCCTCAAAGGTTCCTTGAACCTAGAGTACACCCGTCCCATAAACGACTGCCACAAGGGAAACTATCTCACTCCAGAGGCCGACAGCTCGTCTGGAGATGAGAACAACATTCACACATGTAGCACCCTTAGACTGCTGAGTTTCGTAGCCCAAAGAATGGCAGACAGTGAACAAAGAATACAGTCAGCAGAAACCCATTGACAGGTTCGTTAAAACAACCTCAGGCGAGGAAATACCTGCCTCTAAGACAGTCTCAGCATACCGACAGAATCCAGCCGTCAACCGAAAGATAAGAGAGTCGTACAGTGGTAAGAATATAAATCAACTCACCGGTACTGTTAGGGCTGCGCAAACCCCCTCTCATCAATCAGTTAACGCCCGAATGCTTGCCGCGGTATAACTTCGACCGTAGCCTGAGGTCCCGGGTTTCGGCACCATCTGTTATGGAAATGATTTAAGAGCTACAATCGAGCTCAAGGTTATCTGCTGCTGTCTCTAATTTGAAAAGTGTTGATATGCATGCATATAAAAGTAAACACTCTGAGACACGCTCAGAACTGCTAACTCATTACACTTGTGATTTATTCAAGGCGGTGTTAATGTTTTATACACACAAATACGTCATTGCTATGTTAGTCTAATAGGTACATCTTATTGGTTAAGATAAAAAAAGAAGATGGAGAATTTTCATAACGAGGTTTGGCTGTCTTTGTTCTTATCTCCAGTTCCGCGTTCTTCTGTGTGTGGGAGGTAGGGGGTACACGCCATCTTGAGAAAATATAGGAACAGAGCAAATCTGTATACTTATATAATGAGTAAGGAGAAAAATATGTATGCACATAAGAAAATAGACATTTTCAGATTACTATTATTATTATCTACATCACATTCCTTCACATTAACACGACGTTGGGTGCAACTTTTTTATTACAACGCTAACCATATGTTTACAATAAGAGAAGAGTCTCCCTCATTTTTAGATATTCCTGCAAGTACATGGGGATGTTATAAAGCAAAAACCAACATTATAAAAAATTCAACTAATACATGTATAAAATAAAATATAAAAAAACACTATAGTGCAGATATTATATGCAATAAACGTTATGTGTTAAATGTCCCTTCACAGCAGCAGGGTTGATTTACAAAAGGCAAATAGTCCAGTTGTTCCAGAGCTTAGTAAATGAGGCGAAGCTTCACTTTACAAAGAATACCCAATCACATTATTATTATACAGGATTTATATGCAAGAAAAATAAATAAATAAATATATGTATGTTTGCTTGAAAACTATTGGATGATGGAAGTCAATAGAGCTTTCCCTCATTTCATATGCTCTGGAACAACTGCACTTACAGAGTGCACAGTCTATTTCCCTTAAAAAATCAATCCCAAAGTGTAATAATTAACTATATATATAGCTGTTCATTCCAAGTCCTTCAGTGTATATGTCCACCACAGGGCAAAAATATTCCTTCTTTACAATTTTTTTTTCCTTTGTGTGTCATGTACATTTAATTATAGCACAATCATCAAATACATGTGACCACTTCTCTCTTAGAATAGTCACATCACACCCAATGATCATAAAGTAATAGCATCTTCCAGCACCCTTCTTAGGTCACTCCAGCTAGAGCCAAATGTAGACCTTGGGAGGCCCGGGGGACTTTAGGTTCTTAATGACAGTCAAATATTTTCAAAATGCATGACACAACATGTGGCATGTTCACCAATGCCAGGAGCCTGGCGGACAAGATGGGTGAACTAGAGATACTGTTGTACGAGGAGGATTTGGATTTTGTGGGAATTTCAGAGACCTGGTTCAACAGCTCTCATGATTGGCTGGCAAACATTCAAGGGTATACCCTATACCGCAAGGATAGAGAGGGTAAAAAAGGGGGAGGGGTATGCCTATATATCAAGAATAATGTACAAGTGAATGTGAGAGATGACATCACTGAGGGGGCTAGGGAGGAGGTGGAATCTTTATGGGTAGAGCTCCAAAGGGATGAAGCTAAGGGGAAAATAATACTTGGAGTATGCTATAGGCCCCCTAACCTGAGGGAGGAAGTGGAGACGGATCTCCTATCACAAATTGGATTAGCAGCAAGGATGGGAAGTGTTATCATAATGGGGGATTTTAATTATCCAGACATAGACTGGGCGGAGGGAACCGCGCATTCATTTAAGGCTCGCCAATTCCTTAATGTCTTGCAGGACAATTTTATGGGTCAGATGGTAGACGCACCAACTAGAAATAAAACATTACTAGATCTACTGATTACCAACAATACAGACCTGATAACAGATGTGGAAATACGGGGCAATTTAGGTAACAGCGATCACAGGTCAATTAGTTTCAGTATAAATCACACAAATAGGAGACATGAAGGGAACACAAAGACACTGAATTTCAAAAGAGCCAACTTCCCTAAACTACAAACCTTGCTAAAAGGCATAAATTGGGACAAAATATTAGGAACAAAGAATACAGAGGAGAGATGGGTTTGCTTTAAGAGCATATTAAATAAGGGCATTAGCCAATGTATCCCATTGGGTAATAAATTTAAAAGAGCGAACAAACATCCTGGATGGCTTAACTCCAATGTAAAAATGCATATAAAAGCAAAGGAGAAGGCCTTCAAAAAATACAAGGTTGAGGGATCATCCACAGCATTCAGAATTTATAAAGAATGCAATAAGAAATGTAAGGGTGCAATTAGGATGGCTAAGATAGAACATGAAAGACACATAGCGGAGGAGAGCAAAAAAAATCCCAAGAAATTCTTTAAGTATGTAAACAGTAAAAAAGGGAGGACAGACCATATTGGCCCCATAAAGAATGAGGAAGGACATCTGGTTACAAAGGATGGGGAGATGGCAGAGGTATTGAATTTATTCTTCTCCTCAGTCTTCACGAGTGAATCGGGGGGCTTCAGTAACCAAAACTGCAGTGTTTATCCTCATGACACAACACAGGAAGCACCTACATGGTTAACAGAGGACGGAATTAAAATTAGACTTGAGAAACTTAACATTAATAAATCACCGGGACCAGATGGCTTGCATCCGAGGGTACTTAGGGAACTCAGTCAGGTGATTGCCAGACCGTTGTTCCTAATTTTTACAGACAGTCTATTGACTGGAATGGTACCAGCTGATTGGAGAAAAGCCAATGTAGCACCAATATTTAAAAAGGGCCCAAAAAACATCCCTGGGAATTACAGACCAGTTAGCCTAACATCAATAGTATGTAAACTCTTGGAGGGGATGATAAGGGGCTATATACAAGATTTTAGTAATAAGAATGATATCATTAGCAGTAATCAGCATGGATTCATGAAGAATCGTTCTTGTCAAACCAATCTATTAACCTTCTATGAGGAGGTGAGTTGCCATCTAGATAAAGGAAGGCCCGTAGACGTGGTGTATCTGGATTTTGCAAAAGCATTTGACACAGTTCCCCATAAACGTTTACTGTACAAAATAAGGTCTGTTGGCATGGACCATAGGGTGAGTACATGGATTGAAAACTGGCTACAAGGGCGTGTTCAGAGGGTGGTGATAAATGGGGAGTACTCAGAATGGTCAGGGGTGGGTAGTGGGGTCCCCCAGGGTTCTGTGCTGGGACCAATCCTATTTAATTTGTTCATAAATGACCTGGAGGATGGGATAAACAGTTCCATCTCTGTATTTGCAGACGATACTAAGCTAAGCAGGGCAATAACTTCTCCGCAGGATGTGGAAATCTTGCAAAAAGACCTGAACAAATTAATGGGGTGGGCGACTACATGGCAAATGAGGTTCAATGTAGAAAAATGTAAAATAATGCATTTGGGTGCCAAAAATATGAATGCAATCTATACACTGGGGGGAGAACCTCTGGGGGAATCTAGGATGGAAAAAGACTTGGGGGTCCTAGTGGATGATAGGCTCAGCAACGGCATGCAAGGCCAAGCTGCTGCTAATAAAGCAAACAGAATATTGGCATGCATTAAAAGGGGGATCAACTGCAGAGATAAAACGATAATTCTCCCGCTCTACGAGACTCTGGTCCGGCCGCACCTGGAGTATGCTGTCCAGTTCTGGGCACCAGTCCTCAGGAGGGACGTACTGGAAATGGAGCGAGTACAAAGAAGGGCAACAAAGCTAATAAAGGGTCTGGAGGATCTTAGTTATGAGGAAAGGTTGCGAGCACTGAACTTATTCTCTCTGGAGAAGAGACGCTTGAGAGGGGATATGATTTCAATTTACAAATACTGTACTGGTGACCCCACAATAGGGATAAAACTTTTTCGCAGAAGAGAGTTTAATAAGACTCGTGGCCACTCATTACAATTAGAAGAAAAGAGGTTTAACCTTAAACTACGTAGAGGGTTCTTTACTGTAAGAGCGGCAAGGATGTGGAATTCCCTTCCACAGGCGGTGGTCTCAGCGGGGAGCATTGATAGCTTCAAGAAACTATTAGATAATCACCTGAATGACCGCAATATACAGGGATATGTAATGTAATACTGACACATAATCACACACATAGGTTGGACTTGATGGACTTGTGTCTTTTTTCAACCTCACCTACTATGTAACTATGTAACTATGTAACATCATTCTGAGGTCATGCGTGCACACACACACACACACGCGCGCGCGCAGTCATAGCACTGTATGTGTGGTTCATTTGAGCTGTCAGAATTTGTCAAAAAAATCCCAAAGTGTATAATAGTTGGTTTATGTGAAAGTTATAGTGTCTACAAAGTATGGTATATAGAGTATCTCACAAAAGTGAGAACACCCTGCATGGTGGTGGGAGTGTCGTGGTCTGGGACTGCATGAGTGCTGTCGGCACTGGGGAGCTACAGTTCATTGAGGGAACCATGAATGCCAACATGTACTGTGACATACTGAAGCAGAGCATGATCCCCTCCCTTCGGAAAATGGGCCACAGGGCAGTATTCCAACATGATAACGACCCCAAACACACCTTCAAGATGTCCACTGCCTTGCTAAAGAAGCTGAGGCTAAAGGTGATGGACTGGCCAAGCATGTCTCCAGATCTAAACCCTATTGAGCATCTGTGGGGCATCCTCAAATGGAAGGTGGAGGAGTGCAAGGTCTCTAACATCCACCAGCTCTGTGATGTCGTCATGGAGGAGGGGAAAAGAACTCCAGTGGCAACCTGTGAAGCTCTGGTGAACTCCATGCCCAAGAGGGTTAAGGCAGTGCTGGAAAATAATGAAGGCCACACCATAGTGAGATACTGTATATTTGAAAATTGGTCTATCCTGATGTACTGATGGCCTATATCATTTCGTGAGGCCCTTAAAATGCCAGGACAGTACAAATAGCCCCCTCCCCCCATATTACCCCTTTTTAGAAAGTAGACAGTATGAGGCATTTAGTAAGAGGCATGGTGAGTTTTTTGAAGTTGCAATTTTTTGAAAAATGAAGAAATTAAATAACATTTTTTCAAATTTTTGTTTTCTTTATTGTTAGAAAATAGATAGCACTCATATTCAGGTAGAGAAAGACAAAAACAAAATGTTACCTTGGCTCTTTTGGGTACCTACAGTGTATGACGTTGTATCCACCAGGGCATCATTGAAGTACATGTGAATGGTCCATCGTGGTATTTAAATGCAGACAGGGATCTGCAAAACAGTTTGCTAGAGTCCTTCCTTCTCCCTTCCTCCAACAAAGCATTTTTTCATACTGTAATTCAGTAATCAACATATCATATTGGAATGGTTTAACATTCCAATATCTTTCCCTGGAAAAAAAAAATCTGTATGTCGCATTTTTGCTTGGATTCAATCTATTTACAATAAAAACATACACAATATCTCACAAAAGTGAGTACACCCCTCACATTTTTAAAAATATTTTATTATATCTTTTCACGTAACAACACTGAATAAATGACACTTTGCTACAATGTAAAGTAGTGAGTGTACAGCTTGTATAACAGTGTAAATTTGCTGTCCCCTCAAAATAACTCAACACACAGCCATTAATGTCTAAACCCCTGGCAACAAAAGTGAGTACACCCCTAAGTGAAAATTTCCAAATTGGGCCCAAAGTGTCAATATTTTGTGTGGCCACCTTTATTTTCCAGCACTGCCTTAACCCTTTTGGGCATGAAGTTCACCAGAGCTTCACAGGTTGCCACTGGAGTCCTCTTCCACTCCTCCATGACGACATCACAGAGCTGGTGGATGTTAGAGACCTTGCGCTCCTCCACCCTCTGTTTGAGGATGCCCCAGAGATGCTCAATAGGGTTTAGATCTGGAGACATGCTTGGCCAGTCCCTCTGATTCTTTAGCAAGGCAGTGGTCGTCTTGGAGGTGTGTTTGGGGTGGTTATCATGTTGGAATACTGCCCTGCGGCCCAGTCCCTGAAGGGAGGGGATCATGCGCTGCTTCAGTATGTCACAGTACATGTTGGTATTCATGGTTCCCTCAATGAACTGTAGCTCCCCAGTGCCGGCAGCACTCATGCAGCCCTAGACCATGACACTCCCACCACCATGCTTGACTGTAGGCAAGACACACTTGTCTCTGTACTCCTCATCTGGTTCCTACCACACATGCTTGACACCATCTGAACCAAATAAGTTTATCTTCGTCTCATCAGACCACAGGACATGGTTCCAGTAATCCATGTCCTTAGTCTGCTTGTGTTCAGCAAACTGTTTGTGGGCTTTCTTGTGCATCATCTTTAGAAGAGGCTTCCTTCTGAGATGACAACCATGCAGACCAATTTTATGCAGTGTGCGGCGTATGGTCTCAGCACAGGCTGACCCCCCCACCCCTTTGACCTCTGCAGTGGCTATTTCCCAAAGACAACCTCTGGATATGACACTGAGCACGTGCACTCAGCTATTTAGTCGACCATGGCGAGGCCTGTTCTGAGTGGAACCTGTCCTGTTAAACCGCTGTATGGTCTTGGCCACCGTGCTACAGCTCAGTTTCAGGGTCTTGGCAATCTTCTTATAGCCTAGGCCATGTTTATGTAGAGCAACAATTCTTTTTTTCAGATCCCCAGAGAGTTATTTTTCATGAGGTCCCATGTTGAACTTCCAGTGGCCAGTATGAGAGAGTGAGAGCGATAACACCAAATTTAACATACCTGCTCCCCATTCACACCTGAGACCTTGTAACACTATCACATGAAAAGATATAATAAAATATTTACAAAAATGTGAGGGGTTTGTGAGATACTGTACGTACAAAAAAGTTCAGTATGTTGTCTTCTGACAAAATGCTGAGTGCTACATGAGGAGACATGAAGGTGCAATAGGTAAGATGTGCTATCAGTCTACTTCCTTGGACCATCGAAACACCAGAAGCCAGTTAGTTCATAATATTTTTTTCTGGTCAGCTTGGCACGAACCCTGACGGTTCCCTGGGACTTTTCCAAAGCAAAGAAATTATTTCCAAAAGCCAGTTAGATCACCGTTTGGGTGGAGGTTCCACTGAAATATATTTAATTTTGAATGTCAATTCTTCGTATAAAATGTGAAGAGTAATGTACTGACAGGTGTCCCTGACAGACACAGATACTTTTTTGGGATTTGTAAGGCAAAGGGCATACTATGTAGCTGTGATACTGTATAGTGCAGCTCAGTTAAGATCTCCACCAATTGTAATTGGGTAATTGTATACTCGACAATCAAGTTGTGCATGATTGCTAAGTGCCACTATCAGTCTGAATAATGATCATGTCATTCTGATCAGATTCTTTCATATGCTGCTGTTGCAGCTGCCAGGGTCTCCGGTTACGGGGATAAAATCGAAAACGATGCTTTAAAGAAAATGGAAAGAGTAAAGATTAAGCTTACATTTTTATCTGATGAAGACAATTAATGTCTCAAAGAGATTCAGAAGTGCTGATTTTCAGGTTTAGAAAAAAAAAAAAGCCACTTACAGGAAATCCAGGTCTGATATTAAGGAGGGAAACATGGAATATGGGCACTTGAAGCAGACGGACTAGGAAATCAGCTTTGGATTAACTCCTCTGTCTACTGTAGGGCTTGGTTTTGATGCTTGAACATTGCTGAGAAGACTGTAATTCGAAGACAGACTCAAGCAGTGACGGGAATAACCTGACATTTTTACCTAGATGGCCGAGAATCTTTCTTTCGGAAACTGCTGCCTGGATCACAGTATGATTTCTTAATTATGGTGCTTGACCAATGTCTGAAAAGAGCATTAAGTCTACGTTTTACAATTCTTTAAATAAGTTATAACCACCTAACAGATCTACTGTGTAATGATGCAGCCAAAAGAAGGTTTGGAAAAAGTTTGACTTTAGACTTTATTAATCTAGAATGCGTTTCGCAAAAATAATAATAATATCAAGTGTTCTATGTCCACAATCTGCCTTTAATTTAACTTGAGAATCAGTCAGGCTTTTAACAGAATTGTTTATTTTTTTTTTTTTACATTTTGTTTTTTTCTTTTAAATTAGGTAATCAATGCAGTATAACATTTACAATTTCAGAGCCCAGTCAAATTTGCAATCTACAGTAATACAGTTGTGAAGCACTATACACCATGCTATGGCATAAAAAAAAGCAATATAAAAAAAGAAATTCTAACATGGTTTAACTTTGTATGGTAAATAATAATCAAAAAGCTTTTTTTTTTTTTTTTTAACTTTAATTCTTTATTGAAACTTGTTTCTGTTTTGTTTCTGTTTTTGGCACCCCATTTATACATCTTTAGCCGTTGAACTCCAATGAGTAAGTACACTTCGGTGTTATGTGGGTTTTCACCCTACCCCCCCCATACCTTTTCAATGATAACTGACTGCCTTTCATATTACTTCCATTTTAGACTATCACTATCACACCTGATGAGTGGCGTATCGGCCACGAAACGCGTAGAGCTACCTTATGCCGTGTTTCTACCCATGTATACCCAGATCTTCAAGCTATCGTGCAATTTTTACACTTACAGGTCCAGTCAGGCCTTAGGTCCTGCAGACATTACCTTGCAATTATATTTATATTCAATCTTGTTTCTGGTTGAACAATGGCATTTTATTATGGTTCTGTTCATGACATTGTATCATTATTATTTTTACCTATGTACGATCATGTATTAACCTTCTACCTTTGATATTGATGGTCATGATTCGAGACAATTGTGTTATCAGTTGTGGGCATTTTTGCTACTGTATTTATTAATTACCTTGATATCAACATTTTATGTATATTCATAAGTATGTATATTAATAAAATTCCCCTGTTCAGCTCAACTACCTTCTTGCTATCATGTGCTTCCCACAAAGCCCCACTCTCCTTGCCTCCCTCTTCTTTATTGAAACTAGACATGTGCACCGCCGAAAAATTAATTCGTTTTTGTTTCACTCAATTTTTTTTTTGGTTTTGTTTTTCGGATCATTCGTTATGATTGCAATTCATAAATTCTAAAATTCGTAAATTAGAAAATCCGAAAATAAGAAAGCTACAGAAGGTTTACGGAGATGACACCACTGACAAGAACGAAGTGTGCACAGATGGATGAAGGAGTTTAACCCCTTCGTTATGATCGCAATTCGTAAATTAGAAAATTTGTAAATTCGAAAATCCAAAAATAAGAAAGAAAATCCAAAAATTCTAAAGGATAACTAACTAACTAACTAACTAACTAACTAACTAACTAATAATAACTATTAAATTATAGGTATTGGAATTTCCTTTCGAATTTGGCTGTTAGTGAAAGTAACAAATACCAATTTATCCGAAGTTACGAATTATCCAAAATAATGAATGCCGCATCTAAACAAATGTAACAGAACGAAGTAAAAATAAATAATAATATTAATAATAAAAACGTTTTTATTATTACTATTTATTATTATTAATTTGTTACGTTCCATTCGTTTAGATACGGCGTTCGTTATTTTGGATAATTCGTAGCTTCAGATAAATTCGTATTCGTTACGTTCACTAACAGACAAATTTGAAAGGAAATTCCAATACCTATAATTTAATAGTTAGTAATAGTTAAGTTATTATTAGTTAGTTATTATTTCAGATTTTCACATTTTTGGGTTTTCGAATTTCTGAATTTTCAAATTGAAGTATATTCAGAAAAGTTTGTTAAACAGGTTTTCGTTAATTTGGAACAATAAGAATTGCACATGTCTAGTTGAAGCTTAAGAAACACGTTTTACAAAAAGTGCACATAATGCGCATACAGGAGAAGCATTGAAAAGGCATTAAAAACCAAACATATAAACATCCTGCTATGCACAGTTGATTTTTAAGTATGGACACCTCATTTGAGGCCCCTCCTGGATCTGACTGTGGGCAGGTGTATATAATATGAAACACACTAACTCACATTTAATAGGAAAAAATTAAAACAAGTTCAAACATTTTCAGCTAAAATACAGTGTCAGATCCTCAACTTGAAGTGGTGTAAGTTCAGGAATCCAAATTGGTGGGATAGATTTAGGGCAATCCACCGCTCTGTCATGGGCAGCACTTATTTAGGCCATTATTGGAGTGGTCAGTTTACAATGCTATAGAAGCCTGTGGGTGCTCTAGCCAAAGTTCCCAGGCATGAAGAAACTTGTCTTCTCTGTGGTCTTTGTACAAAAAGCTATTTTTTTGAACAAACCTTGTATATTTTATTTCTCAATCTAGATAGCTTCCAAAAAATATGGCTCCCATAGATCAACAAATTACAGCATTCTTAGTGGAAGGTGGGGAATGTTTTGGGCGGAAACAACAAGAATCTCCCATTAGTTCACTCCAATATAATAACTCCCATGTTGGTAGAGTAACTCTTCTTCTTTTTCATTGCAGGCAAATAATGGATTCAAGGCAGAAGCAATGTGCCATCATTGTGTTCTTGATGATGGAGGGGTGCAGACTGTCCGACATCCACAGAAGGCTATAGAAGGTTTACGGAGATGACACCACTGACAAGAACGAAGTGTGCACAGATGGATGAAGGCGTTTAACCCCTTCATACCTAAGCCTCTATAACTTTCTATAACTTGTTGCTTACAAGTTAAAATCCGTATTTAAATCCATATTTTTTTGCTACAAACTTACTTAGAACCCCCAAACACTATATATATATATATATATATATATATATATATATATATATATATATATATATATATATATAAATATTAGCAAAAACCCTAGAGAATAAAATGGCGATCGTTGCAATATTTTATGTCACACTGTATTTGCACAGTGGTCTTTCAAATGCATATTTTTTGGAAGACATATGTTTTCATGAATTAAAGAAAAAAAAAAAAAGTAAAGTTAGCCCAATTTTTTTTGTATAATGTGAAAGATGATGTTACGCCGAGTAAATAGATAACACGTCATGCTTTACATTTCGTGAAATGGCGACAAACTATGGTACTTAAAAATCTCCATAGGCGATGCTTTAAAAATGTCTACAGGTTACCAGCATAGAGTTACAAAGGGGGTCTTGCTCTAAAATTATTGCTCTCACTCTATCGTTTGCAGTAATACGTCACATGTGTGGTTTGAACACTGTTTACATTTGCAGGCGCGATTTACATATGCATTCGGTTCTGCGCGCAAGCATGGAGGGATGGGGCATTTAATTTTTTTTTTTTTTTTTTACACGGTCCCTTTCATTTTTTTTTTTAATCACTTTTATTGTAAACATCCCTTGTGACAGTAATGGGCAGTGACATGTACTCTTTATGGAGGGATCTGGGGTCTATAAGACCCTAAATATCTCCTTTGCACTTAAAAGCATTCAAAACTTGGCGCCTTTAAGGCTTCCGTAAACCGGAAGTGATGTCATGACATCGCTTCCGGGTTACTAGATCTAAGACCCGATCTAAGCCGATTCATTGTTCGGGTCTCCAGCCAGCCGGCGGACATGTCTGCTGGTCACTCGGGCCACCAGGTGGGATGGGAGAGCCCATGTGAGCCGCAGAAGGTGGGGAGGGGACATCTCCTCCTGCTGCTTATGATAACAATTGAGCAGCTGCTTAGCCGCATCGATTGTTATCATAAGAAAGCCAACCGCCGGATCGAAAATATCTAACCCCTTGAAGCCAAGGCCACATATTTGCGCTACGTCGGCATGAAAGGAAAAAACAGCACTGAAGATAAACCACGCAGTAGGAGACTAGCCTGCACCCCTCCTGCACCCCTCCTTCTTCATCAAGAACTCAATGACATCACAATGCTTCTGCTTGGAATCTATTATTTACCTGCAATGAGAAAGAAGAGGGTTAAAAAAAACAGAACAAAATAATAATAGAAACATATAGAAAAAATTCCAAGTGTCCTGTGTTGCAAGCTGTGCACTTTCAGGTGTATTCACTTAATCCCAACCTATACTCAAAAACTATATTCTATAGTGCAGTGCAACACTTAAAGTGGTTGTAAACACTTTACAACCACTTTAAACTACAGGCAAGCCTATAATTAGGCTTACCTGTAGCTGCACTGGATATCTCCTAAACCTGCACGGTTTAGGAGATATCCCTGTATTTGCATGTGCCAATGTCATTGACACATGTGCACTTAAGCCAATTGAAGCAACGGCACGTATGTGCCGTTGCTTCAGTTGTACTGTGCCGCTCCCGGCAGCTCCCGCGCGCATGCATGGGAGTGACATCATCGTGGCTACGGCACTGTGATTGGCCGAAGCCGCGAATCCCGGAAGTAACCCACGAGACAAGGACGGCTGTGGGGGCTTCGTTCTCGGGTAAGTAACTCATAATGAGCTAGTATGCTATGCATACTAGCTCATTATGCCTTTGTCTTGCAGGGTTTTTTTTTTTTTTTTTTTTTTACCCGGGTTTACAACCACTTTAAAAATTCATCAATTAAATGCAGTCCATACATATACAGACTTTTACAGTAAACTGTCCAACACCCAGTGCTTCTTGTGTGAAAAAATGATCCAAAGTTCTTAATATGAATGATAAATCAAATTCCTTGTGACAAGTGATCCAGCTGAATTTCCTGCTCACCTCTCACAAGAAAATCAAAACCCCATTATTATCATCCAACAGCAACTTTATCAATGCGTAGAAGCACAGTGAAGTCTATTATTGAGAAGTGGAAGGTATTTGGTACAACACAGACCCTCCCTGGATCAGGACGTCGCTCCAAAGTGGATGAAAGACCCAGGAGAAAATTGGTCAGAGAGGCCACCAAGAAGCCTACAGCAAATCTGAAGCAGTTGCAGGAATTTATGACAAAGAGTGGACATTGTGTGCATGTGACAACAATATCAAATTCTCCACAAATGTGGCTTGTATGGGAGGGTTGCAGGAAAGAAGCCACTCCTCAAAAAAGACCACATGCAGTTAAGACTGAGCTTTGCCAAAATGCACCTTGAAGATTCTGAGGCCATATGGAAAAAGGTGTTATGGTCAGATGAGATTAAAATTGAATTATTTGGCCTCAACACCAAAGATATGTCTGGTGGAAATCCAATACAGCTCACCATCCAAATAACACCATTCCTACAGTAGAGCACGGAGGTGGTAATATCCTGTTATGGGTGTGTTTCTCTACAGCAGGAACTAGAGCACTTGTCAGGACAGAAGGAAAAATAAATGGGATAAAATACTGTCAAATGCTTGAGGAAAATCTGCTGCCCTCTGCCAGTATGTTGTCAAAGGGAGGAAGGTTTACCTTCCAACATGACAATGACCCAAAGCACAAACCAAAAATGATCACAAAGTGGTTGAACAAGAAGAAGGTGAATGTCCTTGAATGGCCTAGTCAGTGCCCAGACTTAAACCCCATTGAAAATCTGTGGAATGACTTGAAGACTGCAGTCCATAAACAGTCACTATCAAATTTAACTGAACTTGAGCAGCCCTGCAAATAAAAGTGGGCAAATATTGCAAAGTCTACATGTGCAAAGTTGATGTCTTGGTATGCTGACGCCTTAAGAGTTCCCTTCACAGGAACTAAGGGGCCAAGCCCAACCCCTTAAAAATAACCCCACGCCATAATCCCCACTCCACCAAATGATTTGGACCAGTGCACAAAGCAAGGTCCATAGAGACATGGATGAGCAAGTTTGGGGTGGAGGAACTTGATTGGCCTGCACCCGATAGAACACCTTTGGGATGAATTAGAGCGGAGACTGTGAGCCAGGCCTTCTCATCCAACATCAGTGCCTGACCTCACAAAGGCACTTCTGGAAGAATGGTCAAACATTCCCATAGACACACTCCTAAACCTTGTGGACAGCCTTCCCAGAAGAGTTGAAGCTGTTATAGCCGCAAAGGATGGGCCAACTCAATATTGAACCCTACGGACTAAGACTGAGATGCCATTAAAGTTCATGTGCGTGTAAATGCAGGCGTCCCAATACATATATAATATAGTGCGTATAAATATATATATATATATATATATATATATATATATATATATATATACAGTGGGGCAAAAAAGTATTTAGTCAGCCACCAATTGTGCAAGTTCTCCCACCTTAAAAAGATGAGAGAGGCCTGTAATTGTCATCATAGGTATACCTCAACTATGAGAGACAAAATGTAGAAACAAATCCAGACAATCACATTGTCTGATTTTTGAAAGAATTTATTTGCAAATTATGGTGGAAAATAAGTATTTGGTCAATATCAAAAGTTCACCTCAATACTTTGTTATACATCCATTGTTGGCAATGACAGAGGTCAAGGCTTGAAATGAGAAGATCTGGATGTCGCACACCGGATGAAGTAGAAAACTTGTCTTTATTAAAAAGATGGGATCATCAAAAATACAAGACCATCATGCAGAAAGTACAGGATTAACTGACGCGTTTCGCACATGGAGCTGAGTACTTACAGAGGTCAAATGTTTTCTGTAAGTCTTCACAAGGTTGTCACACACTGTTGCTGGTATGTTGGCCCATTCCTCCATGCAGATCTCCTCTAGAGCAGTGATGTTTTGGGGCTGTCGCTGGGCAACACGGATTTTCAACTCCCTCCAAAGGTTTTCTATGGTGTGTTTGGGATCATTGTCATGCTGAAAACCCAGCCACGTTTCATCTTCAATGCTCTTGCTGATGGGAGGAGGTTTGCACTCAAAATTTCACGATACATAGCCCCATTCATTCTTTCATGTACACGGGGATTTTTGCTCACCGTTCTTGTGATCATTTTGACCCCACGGGGTGAGATCTTGCGTGGAGGACCAGATCGAAGAAGATTATCAGTGGTCTTGTATGTCTTTCATTTTCTAATTATTGCTCCCACAGTTGATTTCTTCACACCAAGCTGCTTGCCTATTGCAGATTTAGTCTTCCCAGCCTGGTTCAGGTCTACAATTTTGTTTCTGTCTTTCGACAGCTCTTTGGTCTTCACCATAGTGGAGTTTGGAGTGTGACTGTTTGAGGTCTTTTATACTGATAACAAGTTCAAACAGGTGGCATTAATACAGGTAATGAGTGCAGGACAGAGGAGCTTCTTAACCGGTTCCCGACCGGCTCCTGTAGATATACGTCGGCAGACTGGCACGGCTGTGCAAGGTAACGTACCCGTACGTTACTCTGAATTTGCCGCCGGAGGCGCGCGCGCCTGCCTCGATCTCGGTGAGTTGGGTCGCGGGTCCCGCGGACTCGAATGCCGCAGGTATACCCGTGATCGCCTCACGGAGAGGACAAACGGGGAGATGCCGTTGTAAAAAGCATCTCCCCGTTCTGCCTAGTGACAAGTGTCACTCGATCTCTGCTCCCTGTCATCGGAGCAGAGATCAGTGACGTCACATACACTGCCCATCTCCATGACAGTTAGAATCACTCCTCTAGGACATACTTAACCCCTCCCCGCCCCCTAGTGATTAACCCCTTCACTGCCAGTGTCATTTACACAGGAATCAGTGCATTTTTATAGCACTGATTGCTGTATAAATGACAATGGTCCCAAAAATGTGTCAAAAATGTCCGATGTGTCCGCCATAATGTCGCAGTCACAATAAATATCGCTGATCGCCGCCAAAACTAGTAAAAAAAAAAATTATTAATAAAAATGCCATAAAACTATCCCCTATTTTGTAAACGCTATACCGTTTGCGCAAACCAATCAATAAATGCTTATTGTGATTTTTTTTTTACCAAAAATATGTAGAAAAATACGTATCGGCCTAAACTGCATAAATTGTCAGCACTATGTAAGTACATCAAAGAAATAAAATAAAATAAATAAAATATTAGTGTAGTTGACATTCTGCAGCTCGATTTCTTAGGTACTGTACAGATTTGTGGAAAAATTGTGTGTCTGTGCCTCCCATCTCTTCATCATACTGACAGCTCAGCTTACATAGGACAAAAAAGGGAAACTTCTTATATATCAGAGTATTTTCTTTTTTCTAACCTGCTTTGCTATAACATGTTTAGGAGGTATTAGCACACATAGGTCTTTTTTTTTTCTATGACGCATGCCTGACTATTAATGGCATGGGGACTTTATAAATATTATGGAAGAGTTAATGATAAATTTAAAAAAAAAATGCTGTTTGGTTTTTATTAATCAAATTTCATTTCAGATGAAAAACATCTTATAGATCTTAGAAATTGCAGGGGGTTACAGCTTGGACATTTGAGCGAACCCCTTGTCTTCTTTGCAGGCTTATTTTCCGATTTTATGAAAATTGATCAGACACTAAGTTTTCTGGTCGTTCTTAATAACTCTCCAAAGTACAGATTCGCTGTCATCTCTCTCTCATTTTAACTTAACAGCATCAAAGCAAACTGTTAAGTTCCCTATTTCATGGCTGGCGAAGGAGCATTCTGTGCAATTTAGGCCAATCTCACCTTCCCTGTAATCAGTGCTGAAGGTGCTATTAGGAGCTTAACTGGGTCACCACTGACAAATCAATCCATTAATTTCAAAGAACCAAGCAACTGGTTTCCAAAAGGCCGTCTTCACTAAGCGTGTGCCTCTCTCATCACCTTCTGATTTACTCTAACTAGGAAAGAGGATAACTTAGTGTAGCAGGAAAGACAAAACGATTGTAGGGTGTATTAAAAGTAAGTGACCTGAATTGATATCAGACAGAGCACACTCGCTTCGGTGGGTGGCTAGAGGCCTTTGTTACCTTTCAGCCACCTTAGGACTTGTAAATACAGACATACACTAAAAGGACTTGATTTTAACTCCTCGCTTCCTGTAGGAATTGATTGACAGTATGCACACAACTGCAAATTAGACCTGTTTTTTGGTTAGGCATGTGAATAAGAAAAATATGTGCACCTAATAGGGAGTTGTATTTAATTGTATTTTACATTTTGAAACCTAAGCACAGCAAAAAAAATGAAAAAATTAAAAAATTTGAAAAAAAAAAAAAATTGAAAAAACAAAACAAAACAAAAAACACACAAAAATTAGCACAGTGGGGTTGATTTACTAAAGCCAAATAGACTGTGCACTTTGCAAAGTGCAGTTGCACGCTTCAAGTGCTGTTGCTCCAGAGCTTAGTAAATGAGCAGACGCTCTGCAGACTTCAATCATCCAATCACGTGCAAGCAAAAATGCTGTTTTTTTTCCCATGCATGTGATTGGGTATTCTTTGCAAAGTGAAGCCTTACCTTATTTACTAAGCTGTGGAGCAACTCTGGGCTGGTACAAGGATTTTTGACACCCTAGACGAAACCTAATTTTGCCGCCCCCCCCCCTGGCTCCACTCCCTTTTCCCTGCTCATGTATACCCCACCTTTTTAATGAAGCGCCCATCAAATGCAGCCCACCAACGCCCATCAAATGCAGCCTACCAGTGCCCAACAATGAATGTTTTCTTGCTTTCATTCATTCGGGAGTCGGGACACAGACATAGTCCTGCGCCGCCGCTGCGCCTCTGACACTATGTGCGAACGGAGCGGCGGCTGCCTGCTGATGCTCAGACTTACCGTAGTTGCCTGCTGCAGAGTGAAGAGAGTAGGAACACCAGTGGCTGGACGCCTTAGGCAGCAGGGTGCCCTAGGCGGCTGCCTAGTTTGCCTAGTAGTAACACCGGCCCTGGAGCAACTGCACTTGCAGAGGGCAATTGAAAACCTGCAAGATAATGGCATAATGTGGTAGTATGCATCACATTATGAAATACATACCTTAGAAGGAAGCCCCCGCAGCAGCACCGGTCACCGCTGACTGGGCTGACATGTTCCCTTAGTGTCTCTTCCAGGTTTGCGGGCTCCGGTGCTGTGAGTGACCTGAGGCATGATGACGTCACCCCCACGCTTGCACACGGGAGCCCTCACTTCTGGTGAGAAGCTCTAGGATCAGTACAAGGGACAAAACTTACAATCAGTAGCATGTGTCTCTTGTGCTGATGCCTCTTTTGTTAGGTGAAATCCTGCTCAGAATCAACAATGGTTACACTCACATATTTCATAGACTACATGTGCTTTGAATGTAACCCCATCTTACTAAAGTTGTAGAACTGCTCACATTGTGGCCAGTGATTATTAGCGTAAAGTTTGAAACTCTCTTAAGTTTCTCTTGTCAGTCAATAAAATTACCTAAAATCTCCATTTACATTCAGCTGCCACAAACTAGATGAAAGACTTGCAGACGGTCTACCTGGTCTATATTTCTATGCAGGTGCAGGTATGGAAATTGGCTTAAAGGAACCCAATCACAGGATTAAAGACTTCCTGCTCCGGTCCAAGTAACCACACAGAACTATGATTAGATTAACTCAGTACAGCCTTCTTAAAGAGGAAGTAAACTTCCATGCATTGTTTGTACCTATAGGTAAGCCTATATTAAGGCTTACTTATAGGTACTGTAAATAACTTCTAAACGTGCGCCATTTAGGAGATATTTACTGTATATGCAGCCGATTACATCATCGGCGCATGCGCTCTGAAGGTACGGCCACCTGTGCCCTTTCTTCAGAACCCTGTGCTGTGACCGGCGGCTCCTGCATCCATGCACGAGAGGGACGTCACGCGGCTCCGGCCAGTCACACAGCTGGAGTCCGCGGATCCAGAAGGGAGATGGGCGAAGGTGGATGCGGCCTCCAGCGGTGATGACGAGGGCTTCGTTTTCAGGTAAGTTTAACATAATGTGCTAGTATCGGATGCATACTAAAACATTATGCCTTTACTTTTGCAGGTCAGAAAAAAACAAAACAAAACGTTGTTTTACTTCCTTTTTAACCGGTTCAATACCGGGCATTTTCACCCCCTTCCTTCCCAGACCAATTTTTAGTTTTCAGCGCTGTCGCACTTTAAACGACAATTGCGCGGTCATGCGACGTTGTACCCAAACAAAATTGACGTACTTTTTTCCCCCACAAATAGAGATTTCTTTTGGTGGTATTTGATCACCTCTGCGGTTTTTATTTTTTGCACTATAAACAAAAGAAGAGCGACAATTTTGAAAAAAACACAATATTTTTTACTTTTTGCTATAATAAATATCCCAATTTTTAAAAAAAAAAACTAATTTTTTCCTCAGTTTCGGCTGATACGTATTCTTCTACATATTTTTGGTAAAAAAAAAAAAATCGCAATAAGTGTATATTGATTGGTTTGCGCAAAAGTTATAGCGTCTATAAAATACGGGATAGATTTATGGCATTTTTTTAAAAAAATTATTTATTTTTTTTTTTTTACTAGTAATAGCGGCGATCGCAATTTTTTTCGTGACTGCGACATTATGGCGGACACATCGGACACTTTTGACACATTTTTGGGACCATTCACATTTATACAGCGATCAATGCTATAAAATTGCATTGATTACTGTGTAAATGTGACTGGCAGTGAAGGGGTTAACCACTAGGGGAGGGGTTAAATGTGTTTCCTAGGGAATGCTTCTAACTGTAGGGGGAGGGGACGCACAAGGGGAGGAGACCGATCAGTGTTCCTCCGTTCTGGGAACACAGATCGCTCTCCTCTGAGCTGACAGGACGTGGATCTCTGTGTTTACACACAGAGATCCACGGTCCGGCCCGGTTAACGGGCAATCGTGGGTGCCCAGCGGACATCGCGGCCGCCGGGCACACGCACCGGGTCCCGAGCAACGCGGCGGGTGCGCGCGCGCCCCCTAGTCGGCCGGGAACCCGAGGCCATCATATGACGTTCACCCAGGATGGGAAATCCCATCTGTGGACGTCATATTACTATAGGCGGGTAGGGAAGTGGTTAATCACACCAACACCGGGCCAATTTTGACACTTCTTTCCTGCATGTAAAAATCTCAATTTTTTTTTGCTAGAAAATTACTTTGAACCCCAAAACATTATATATTTGTTTAGTAAACTATAAAACATGATGCTACATAGGCGATGTTTTGTAAGCCTTTACAGGTTACCAGTTACACTGGAGGCCTGGTGCTAGAATTATTGCTCTTGCTATAACGTTTGCGGTGATACCTCACAAGTGTAGAACGAACAATGTTTCTATATGCGTGTGGTACCTACATATGGGTTCTCACGTGAGCACAGGGGGATAGGGGTGTTTAAAGTGAATGTAAACCCCATTCATGAAATTTGACCTAGGCACATACATCTGCAGTGTTTACTTATCTCTCTCCAAAGCCCTAAGTCCTGTGTCTTTCTGCTGCTCCGTTCCTCTGTTATCAGCATGTCAGCATGATAACTTCTGACAAGTTCTCTGACACAGGAGATAACAGCAGCTGAAAATTTGTGTTTGGGGAGGGGGGGGAGACTTAGAGACAGATAAGCAGAGAGCTTGTCTATTGACGGCACAGCTCTACAAGTTTCTTCGTTCCTCTGCGTATGTGGAATATGGAAAGGGAAAACCAGCAGATATACATGTAAAACTTATGTAGAGAGATTTGTTTCATCTCTGTGCATCATCTGAGGATATTCACTTCACTGGGTATATGTGAGGGTTTACATCCACTTTAAAAAAAGGTTTGCATTTTATTCTTTATTTTATTTTTTTATTTTACACATCTCTTTTTTAGTCAACTTTAATGCTATCACTGGAAATGAACAAAATCCTTTGTGATAGCATAGGCAGTGACAGGTAATCTTTACTGAGACAGCTGGGGTCTAATGGAGATGGTTTGATCAGATGCTTTCACAAGCTAGTAATGGCCTGTTTACATTAGATTAGACACCAGAAGTGACAAAATACTAGTCAAAATTTCTTAGACCAAGAGGTGGTCAGGGATGTTCTGGTCCTCAGTCATCTCTATGGACCGGAGAATCCAGGAAGGTGGTGGAAGGTGGTGGAAACCCCCTTCTACCGCATGTAAAAGCAATCCAGTGTATTTTTAGCCTCTCAGATTGCATTTACGTTTTCCAGCATCACCAGCTGAAAAAAAATGATACCTGCAGCCATGGCCCCAGTATAACTCCTTCAACCAGAGAAGGTACAGGTACATCCTTTTGGGGGATAAGGGTGAAACGGAAGGTATTTAAATGCCTCACTTCCATCACAGATCCAAAAATAAGGGGTTCACTTCTCATATACTTTTATTGTGTCTTAGTTTAGTGCAAATATTCTACTTGGGTTGCAACGCATCAAGCATAGGCGTGCGCAGCCTATTACATTAGGGTGTGCACCGAAAGCTCAAGCACACATACGTGTGTGTGTGTATATGTGTGTGTGTATATATATATATATATATATATATATATATATATATATATATATATATGTCAAAAGTATTGGGACGCCTGCCTTTACACACACATGACCTTTAATGACATCCCAGTCTTAGTCCGTAGGGTTTCAATATTGAGCTGGCCCACCTTTTGCAGCTATAACAGCTTCAACTCTTCTGGGAAGGCCGTCCACAAGGTTTAGGAGGGTGTCTATGGGAATGTTTGACCATTCTTACAGAAGGGCATTTTTTGAGGTCAGGACTCTGTGCAGGCCAGTCAAGTTCCTCTACCCCAAACTCGCTCATCCATGTCTTTACGGATCTTGCTTTGTGCACTGGTCCAAATCATTTGGTGGAGGGGGAATTTTGGTGTGGGGTTGTTATTCAGGGGTTGGGCTTGGCACCTTAGTGCCAGTAAAGGGAACTCTTCTGTCGTCAGCATACCAAGACATTTTGGACAATTTCATGCTCCCAACTTTGTGAGAACAGTTTGGGGATCTCCCCTTCCTGTTCCAACATGACTGCCCACCAGTGCACAAACAAGGTTCATAAAGACATGGACTTAGCAGGGGTGGTGGGAAATTAACTTCAAGTGCAATCATTCACATTATAACCATAACTAAAACATATACAATTAAATGTAACGCTCTAAAAAATAAAAATTCCAAAGTCCTATAATGGTGTGAACCTCCCAACTAAAAAGTTGTTGCACTTTAAGGTCATTTGTATTGCAATTGTCTGTAGAGGGGTTTCCACCATCCCTGCTAAGGCAGCACTGATGGGCACTGATTGGCAGCATTGATGGGCACTAATTGGTAGCACTGATGTGCACTGATAGGTGGCAATGATAGGCAGCACTGATGGGTGGCACTGATGGGCGCTTATTGTCAGCACTGATTGGCACTGATGGGCACTGATTGGTAGCAATTATGGGCACTGATAGGCTCTGATTCGCTGCACTGATAGGCAGCATTGGTTGGCACTGATTGACAGCATTGGTTGGCACTGATTTACAGCATTGGTTGGCACTGATAGGGTGCACTGACTGGGACTGGTTGCCACTGATAGGCAGCATTGGTTGGCACTAATAGGCAGCATTGGTTGGCACTGATAAGCAGCACTGGTTGGCACTGGTTGGCACTGATAGGCAGAATTGGTTGGCACTGATAAGCAGCTCTGGCACGGATAGGCAGCACTGGTTGGCATGGATAGGCAGCATTGGTTGGCACTGATAAGCAGCACTGGCACTGATAGGCAGCATTGGTTGGCACTGATAAGCAACACTGGCACTAATAGGCAGCATTGGTCGGCACTAATAATCAGCACTGATTTGCACTGACAGGCAGCACTGGTTTGCACTGGTTGGCACTGAAAGGCAGAATTGGTTGGCACTGATAAGCAGCACTGGCATGGATAGGCAGTACTGGTTGGCACTGATAGGCACTGATAGGCAGCATTGGTTGGCACTGAGGATCAGCACTGGCACTGATAGGAGCATTGGTTGGCGCGGATAAGCAGCACTGGTTGGCACTGATAAGCAGAATTGGTTGGCACTGATAAGCAGCACTGGCACGAATAGGCAGTACTGATTGGCACTGATTGGCAGCATTGGTTGGCACTGGCAGCATTGGTTGGCACTGATTGGCACTGATAGGGGAGAGGGGGAGTTTCACATTCAGGAGATGGTGAGAATTGCCAGAGCTGTTCAGTGTATGAAACTGTCAGATGATGACACTGCATGCATGGAGAGATACCAGCTGTTAAATGTCAGCGGTGATGTTGGTGGTGGGCGGGACTGAACAGTTACCAAACAGCAGCCAATAGGATGGGTCTGGGCGGGCCGCTACATTTCTCTGGCTCCGCCCTCTCTCTGAAGCAGCCCAATCATTGGCTGGTGTTGGCGCTTGGTCCCGCCCACCCCCGACATCACGGCTGAGTTGTGATGACTTACAACTGAGCCGCGATGTCGGGGGTGGGCGGGACCAAGTGCTATAAACGCCAGCCAATGTTTGAGCTGCTTTAGAGAGGGGGCGGGGCCACATAAATGTAGCGGCCCGCCCAGACCCCATCCCATTGGCTTGTGTTTGATGGCCGTTCAGTCCCGCCCACCCCCGACATCACTCTGACATTAAGACAGCTGGTCTCACTTCCTGCATGCAGTGTCATTATCTGACAGTTTCATACCCTGATCAGCTCTGGCAATTCTCACGATCTGCTGCCTGTGAAACTGTTTCACAGGCAGCGCGGGCCACACTCTTTTGGATGCAGCATTTTGGGGGCAAATCTCTGGAGACGGCACGGGGTGATTAGGGTGTGCCCAGGCACACCCGGCACACCCCGTGCGCACGCCTATGGCATCAAGTAACAAAGCCTTCATTTTTCTTTCATGTGATCCTGACAGCACCTTAGTTATCTAACATTCCCATCGGGGGTTTGTTGTCAGAGATGAGCTAAGTCAGGAGAGAATACTGGGCAAACAGCAATCCTTGAGAGAAGAGATTTCAACTACTAACTAAAGGCAAAACTCGTTTAGTTTTGGATAGAATGGAGATGGATTAGAACACTTATTAGGTTTTTATTGCTACCTCTGTCACCCCCCCCCCCCCCATTAGGGAGATTCCCCCTCTATTTGTCCTATTTGTCCCCACTATTTATCATCAAAAGTGAAAGTAAAAGAAAACCCCTAATTTTGGGTTGTCCTCAAAAAAGTAATAGAGGTGAAATTTTCCAATGGGGACACTAGTTCTGGTGACCTGGGGGTCCCCAAGGAATTCCCTTCCTTTGCAGGGATTTTCATCTCACTTCCTGTTTTGGCTATGGGACAGGAAGTGGAGGGGAATCTTTACAATGGGACGCAGATGGCAAAACATAAATTGACAGGGCTTATAACCCTCCATTACTGTATCCAAAAAGAAAAAAAAAAGGTTTGCCTATAGTTCTACTTTAACATTTTAAACAAAGGGATTGAGACTATTACAAAAAATCATGAAAGGTGAAAGCAGATATTTCACCTACAAATGAGCTTTGTTCTGTTGTTAGCCCCCATGCTCTCCCATTACTAGCTTTATCTATTAAAAAAGCTATAAATATTAATGGCCTGAAATCCTATTCTGCTCTACAAAAGGAATTTGCTTTGCCTAGGCAACAATTTTATAAATACCTTCAATTACGGCATTCCTTGCAGGCCCAAGCTCACCACTCCAATTTGGTGCTGACTGACCACCCATTATTGCGAGCTATATTACGTGAACAAAATAAGAAAGGCATGATCTCACAAATTTATTCTACTGTAGTTGCGACCATCCAAGATGAGGATAAACTGCAATGTAGACATAGATGGGAACAAGATTTGGAAGAGTTTAGGGGAAAGACCTGGGAAATTTGTTTACAGTCCATATCCTCTATCTCAGTCTCGCCTTTGAACAAATTGTCACAATAATTTCTATTACATAGAGCCTATCACACCCCAATGCAACTCCACTGATGGGGAAGAATGGAGTCACCTTTGTGCCCTAAATGCTGTAGAGATGAAGGCAATCTCATTCACCTGTTATGACGTTGCCCGAAATTATTTCATTATTGGAAGGCTGTGACAAATACTATCTCAGCAGTATATATGATTAGATCCAATAGTTTGCTTGTTGGGTGCGGTGGACATGGACATTTTTATTCCTTTGACAAACATAGCAGTACTCAGGCTCTTGTATATTGCCCGTAAACAAATTGCTCGTTTTTGGTTGTCTCTTCACACACTAAGAAACACTGGATCGATCAGGTTAATTTTGTTCCTATAAGGGAAAAATGTAGTTATCAGCACAAAAATGCCATTCATAAATTCTCTTGTATTTGACAGGCATGACTAGAGACCCCAGGGCTTGCCCCCCCCCCCCCCCTTCTCTCAACTGGTCATACATAGGCTGCTACAGGTGTGAGGCTCCCATGATCTTCAGCTTATTCTATTTGAATGGTTACTATCTTCACTTTCAGGTTCCCACATTAATAGGTAAAGATGAGAACAGACAATTCACACTAGTACTCCCTATTCTCTCACATGGAGGTTGCTTGAGTTTTCCTCCGATTGGATAGCAAAAACTGTATACTGCGCACAGCCCTCTTGGAGGGCTAGCAGTAAAGCAAGGTTTATTTGTAGGTGAAAGGCCTTGAGGAAGTAGGAGCACTTTGAGTAGCATTGCATACAGTTAAGCAGGGGTCCACTTTTAAGTTAATGAGTGAACTGACCTAGATTGCGCTGATTCGCACATTTATAAAACGTGGTAAATCAATCAGCAGAACTAATGCTTTAGAATCACACTTTTAAGATGTCTATTTGAGCTTCCCAGGACTTCATTGACTCCTTCTATATCACCTCTCACTTAAGATGCCAGCAAGCCAGTCACTAATCTGAAAGGAAATCTCACATGAGCTTTAACATGGTAATGCCATTTTAAAAGTCATTTTAATTATCTGGCTATCTTATGTTAAAGGTTCTTGTTCAGGCGCTTCCTGCTTTACTGTAACAACTCTCACCATCTCCCAGTTCCTCTCCTGCATTGTCACCCTGTCATGCAGACTACTATAGACAGGCTCAAACTGGGCCACTGGAGCACCGGGGTATCCTCCGATGGGCCCCAAACTATGTGGCTCAAAAGTTATATTAAAAATGATTGACTGGGGGCTTTAATATGTACTTGGTAATGTCATGCATGCCTCTCTGGGCCAAGTGTCCTACCCCTGGGGCCCCTTGTTATGTCATTCCTGTCTGTCCCAGTCTGTACAGTACACAGCAGCTCCGGAAGTGTTATGTGTACATGATTGATGTTGGCTGCATGGCTTCAACCCATTCTCTCTCTTCGACTGCACCTGTGCCTGCGCTGATAGGCATCAAAGTCATGTAACTACCTGTGAACCGACGCAAGACCACCCGATCTCCTCCCATTAGCACCCTCCATAGCTCAAATAAAAGGTAGCCCATGGGAGCTGCAGAAACTGCACTGCTGGCCTAGAAGGTTGTGTGGGCTGGAAATCCAGGAAGAGAGAAACATGGTGTGGCAGTGGGCAGCCATCTTCTCTTTTAAGCAAACTGGAATAACCTAAAGTAATCTCAACAATTGACTGACTATAAATTAACAAACAATATCCTGGCGTACAGTATGAATAGTATAATTTATTTGGAGGTCAGTCACTCACTTCTGGACTGGTAATGCTGGGATTTGTGGATTTTGGTGGCCATTATTTTAGTAAAGTGAACTGGAAAAACCTAAAGTAATTGCAATCATTGACTAAGAAATAATTATACTACATCCTGGGACACACCAAGAATGGTATAATGTATTTAGGGGTGAGTCACTCACTTCTGGACTGGTAATGCTGGGATTTGCTGGATTTGTTAAGGCACTTCCTGCTATAATGTAACAATGCTCTCTCTCTGTCTCCCAATTCTACTCCTGCATGGTCACCCTGTCACATAGACTACTGTAACCAGGCTTGAACTGGGCCGCTAAATTTGGATGGCCATCATCTTTTGGGAGTAAGCTAGTAAAGCAAAAAGTAACCTGACTGACTAAAAATTAAACTATCTAGTGGAACAGTAAGGCCCTCTTCACACTGGCGGATTTGCCAGCTCAGCAGGGGATCTCTCTGCTGATGCAGAGCGGACACAGACACAGCCCATTGTTCTCTATGGGCTTTCGGATGTAAATGGACCACCTGTCCATTTCCATCCAACCCGCCAGATGGATGGGGAATGGATCCCCATCTGTCTGTTTTTAGCGGACAGGATCAGATCGAATTGGACAGGATCGGATTGGATGTTGGCGGGTGTCAACGGACAAATGTCCTTTGATAACCACAGCTCCATAGAAAGCAATAGATGGTTCGATCAGGTCCACCTAAAAAACTGACAGGGGGACCCGATCAGTCCGTCCATGTGAAAGGGGCCTAAGAATGGTATTATTTGTGAGTCAGTCACTCACTTCTGGACTGGTAATGCTGAGCTTTATACCAAGATTTAAACATATTTAGACCCCTAACAGTTTAGTGAGATCAAAATGACCGCACAACATAAGCTCTGCAAAGTGTAACACAGTTGGCTGATGTTGATAATGTTCAACTTTGTCTTGATAGTTTTAGTTGCAAAGAAAATGATCCATTTCCAAAGAAACTATGCCCTCCTAAAATATATGAATGATATATTTTTTGAGAATGAAGACCTGTCAAATATATAGCATGTGAGAACTGTCTTGCTATAGGATTTTGTATTACCAGAACGTGCTGCATATACAAATCTTTTTACACCATAGAAAACATGTACTCCCGTATGCATTCAAGTGTCTTGTAAAAAAATATTTCCAAATTACAATATTGTAAAGAAAAAGAAGTAAGGTCTGCCATTGGACAGGGTCTTCTGAAATCCTTCATTTTCCATAGAAGGCTATTACGGTAACTAAATTTGAGTTCTTTGACAAAATTAGCTCATTCTCCTTCGCTCTTGCTAGAGAGACATTGCTACAGTCAGCTAAATAACTGGGTAATACAAATTTTCAGTTCTGTACTTTTGGTCATCATTGTCTGATGACATCCTTGATAAATTTGCTCACTTTCCTTCACTCTCCCTAGAGAGGCATTGCTAAAGTCTACATACAGTTGTGCTCATAAGTTTACATATCCTGGCAGAATTTATGATTTCTTGGCCATTTTCAGATAATATGAATGATAACACAAAAACATTCCTTTCACTCATGGTTAGTTTGGCTGAAGCCATTTATTATCAATCAACTGTGTTTACTCTTTTTAAATCATAATGGCAACAGAAACTACTCAAACGACCCTGATCAAAAGTTTACATACCCCAGTTCTTAATACCATGTAATACCCCCTTTAACATCAATGACAGCTTGAAGTCTTTTGTGGTATTTGTGGATGAGGCTCTTTATCTTCTCAGATGGTAAACCTGCCCATTCCTCTTGGCAAAAGGCCTCCAGTTCCTGTAAATTCTTGGGCTGTCTTGCATGAACTGCATATTTGAGATCTCCCCAGAGTGGCTCAATGATATTGAGGTCAGGAGACTGAGATGGCCACTCCAGAACATTCCCTTTATTCTGTCCTCGGTGCTGCCGCCTCCATCTTCGGTAAGGGAATCAGGAAGTGAAGGCTTGCGGCTTCACTTCCCGGTTCCCTACTGCGCATGCGCGAGTCGCGCAGTGCAATACGGATGGTCCCTGCTGTCTCTGGGACCCGTGTGTTTCCCAGCAGACAGCGGGGGGGGGGGGGGGAACAGTAAGTGGCGTAAATAACTGCAGATTCTGCGGCTATCTAAGCCGGAAGTGGGTACAGATACCTGTAATATACAGGTATCTGCACCCCCCTCCCCCCTGAAAGGTACCAACTTATGACACCGGAGGGGGGGAGGAATCCGATGAGTGGAAGTTCCACTTTTGGGTGGCCTGTTGAGGCATGGACTCTATTAGAACTCTGAATGTATGCTGTGGTATCTAGCACTAAATCTTCAATAGCAGATCCTTTAAGTCCTGTAAATTGCAAGGTGGGTCCTCCATGGCTGGGACTTCCCATAGTACATCCTGGTGCCATCTCTTCCCCAGATAAGTGACACACATGCACCTGGCTATTTACGTGATGTAAAAGAAAATGTGATTCAACCGACCAGCCCACCTTCCATTGCTCCGTAGTCCAGTTCTGATACTCACATGCCCTTTGTAGGTACTTTTGACTGTGGGCACCCTGACTGGTCTGTGGCTACGTAGCTCCATACAGAACAAACCGCAAGGCACTGTGCGATCTGAAACCTTTCTATTAGAACCAGCATTACCTTTTTCAGCAATTTGAGCTATAGTATATTTTATTTTGGAGCGGACTATACAGGCCAGCCTTTACTCCCCACATGCATCAATAAATCTTGGCCATCCATGAACCTGTCGCTAGTTCACTGGTTTTCCTTCCTTGGACAACTTTTGGTAGGTCCTGACCACTGAAAATCTCACAAGAGCTATTGTTTTAGAGTTGCTCTGACCCAGTCTTCTAACCCAGTGGTCTCCAAACTGTGGCCCGGGGACCGCATGTGGCCCTTTGCCTGCTTTTATCCGGATCTTGGGGCATTATTGCAATAATGATGTCACCTGGCTCCTCCCGGTGCATTGCGTCACTGTACATGCGACTTCATCAAGGGTACCAAGGGTCGGGAGGAGCCAGGTGACGACACTTCCGGTCGCGGCTGAGACCAGAAGTACTATATGTGAAGTCGTTTGTTCTGATTTTAAACTGGAAGTCTACTGCTTTTTTTTTTAAATAAATATATTTTGGACTTCTACACCATGGAGATTACTTTGTATTTCATGTGAGCGGTATATGGAGAAAAGTGAGGACCTGTCTAAAGTTGTTATTGTCACCCATGGAAATCGTGTCCAGTCTGATTGAAGGTCCCAGGAATAAGCATTTACTGTTTGAATTCTGGAGACATCCATTACACCCAAGCTCAACTAGACCTGTAGGGGTCTTCATGCGGGGTGAGAGGGTGGTGCAAACCACAAGCACTCTTTGGATGGTGGAAGTGGTTTATGATCTGGATTCATTGATTTCTCTTTACACCAGCACTTTACTCTGAACTTTTTTTGAGTACTTTTTCCTGACCTGGATTTATTGATTTTTCTTCACACAAGCACTTTAATTCATGAACGGTTTGCCCATTAGTATCTTTTCACTTTATTCATTTAGTTAGGATTTACACTACCTTAATCCTGTACTAAGAACATTAAAAAATCCTTTCTTTTTTAATATTTTTTAAATCTTACAAAAATGCTAAAAGAAAATAAAAAAAATTGAAATCCCATGATCCAATCTAATTGATCCAAAGGAAATGAATCCAGTTAAAATGGAGAGTGTTTGTAAAATCTCAGTCTCTTGCAGAATCAGTGCATATACACAGATTTTCAAATACTGAATAGGATAAAATCCTGAATAAAACCCCATTTTTGGTTACAAGAATATATTTGAGATGTGCATCAACAAATTTGAAGAGGAAGCACAGAAAACAAACTGATAATAATACTTGTCACATTTTAAATGATTTAATTATGGTTATGAAAATAAATGTCAGTACATGTTTAAGCTTTTACCCGATTTTTGCATGTTTTGCTAGTTTTGAAAAAAAAAAAAAAAAAGGATTTCTTATTTACTGTCAAAATCCTTTTCCTTGGAGCACATTATGGGACACAGAAGTAGTAGTCAGGTACATTGGGTTATGTAGCTGCCTACATGAGACTAGAATGGGGGTCGACAAGTCATTGATCGCAGGCAGCTGACGGGTAGATTGTGAATGCTGGGCGGTCCTAGCAACCAATCACCAGCTTGTTTATATGAAATGTTAACTCTGGCAAGTCCCGCTCCCGCCCTCCACTCTAATGTACACATTGCTGCTATGTGGGCAAGTGCTACCTACATAGTGCTTGTGTCGGGGGGGAGGGTGATGTGAAGGGGACAGGGGACAGAGGACACAGCTTTGGGGGTGGGGGGGAGACACTCCTCTTGGGGGGCAGAGGACACTTTGGGGGTGGCATAGGATGCTGCTATGGCGGGCAGAGGAAAATACAGTGGGGAGATGATGTGAAGAGGGCAGAGGACACTACTGTGGGGTGGGAGGGGCCAGAGGAGTCTGCAATATGGGGGATGGTTTTGAGGGGTTCAGAGGACTCTGCTACGGGGTGGGGCAGAGGACACTACTAAGGGGGGCAGAGGAAACTGCTATGGGGGCAAAGGACACCACTGTATGGGAGAGCACAGGGCAGAGGACACTACTATAGGGGGGGTAAGGATACTACTGTGTCAGGAGGGACAGAGGAAGGGGGGGTGATGTGAAGGGGGGCAGAGGACACTACTGTGGGGGTGGGGCAGATGACACTATGGTGGGGGTAATGTGAAGGGGCAGAGGATACTACTGCCCTTCTGCAAGTCGCTGGACCACTGGAGAGGCTCAGCAATCCCGGAAGTACATACAGCGGGAGGACTGGGGGGGCTGGTACTTGTTCATCTTTAAATTTTTTCTGTAATGATACTAAACTTTTAAACACATGAAAAATAATTTTATTTTTTAATCATTGTTATATCTTAAAGTGGTTGCAAAGGCAGAAGGTTTTTTTTTTTAACTTACTTCATTCTATGCATTAAGATAAAAAAAACCTTCTGTGTGCAGCAGCCCCCCTCAGCCCCCCTAATACTTATCTCGATCCATCGCTGAGAACGAGTGCCTCGGCTGTCTGGGACTCTCTCTCCTGATTGGCTGAGACACGGCGCCATTGGCTCCCCCTGCTGTCAAAGTCAGTTAGCCAATCAGGAGAGAGAGGGGACGGGGGCAGGTAAGTATAAGGTGTTTGTTTAAAAAAAAAAAAAAAAGACGAGACTTAAGTATCACTTTAATGCTATTAAAAAAAAAACTAGATTGGATTGCAAAAATATTCATAGAAAATGGTGTTCTTTTACCTGCGTAATGTAACACAACTTTAACCGATAAGACAAATTATTTATCTTACTGTTTTTGACTTTTGTATCTCGCAAAAATAAATGTCAGTACATTTTATAAGTAGCAGCAAAAGTGGGTTTCTCACATGGCCTCTGAAAACATTTTTTTTTTTTTACTTGTTTGTGCAAAATATTTTTTTGTCTGCAAATCCATCCCCCAGTGAAGGACAGACCAAACTAATTTATTTCCTTATTAATAGCTATTCTTAGCGTCGCAGCCAATCTGGTTGTCATAGTTACAGTGATTAGCGAAGGCTAAAATATCAAGCCAGTCTTGAGGGAGGAGAGACATTCTGTACCTCAACATACAGTAACCAAGGTCAGCAGGTACATCTAATCCTCCCAACCCCGTCCTTGATTATTGGAAGCTACAAGGAAGCAGAGAATGTGGCAGCTGGCTGCCAAAGAGACTCCGCCACACCAACCTCAATTTGCTTCCCTCAGGCTCGCCTGAGATAAACAACTGCACTTTAAACCCATGCTAAAAATGACAGAAACCATCTGCTTTTCCAATACAGAAAACGATCATACTCACGGAGCTCTATTGTTCAATTACATGAGGCACCTCCGTCTCTACTTTTGCAGGGCCACTGCTTCTCATTAGACTGCTTAATACTATGATTCTTCTTCACCGTGAATTTGTAGCACTGCAATTTTTTTTTCTTTGAAAATTCTGTTTATTGTATTTTTATGAAGTAAATACAAAAATAGGAACATAAAGTGCAAAAAAGGCCACAACCGGCCCAAAATGTGGTCATGCATAACCATCAACAGAAAAAAAACATCCAATCATAGTTAAACACAATCACCAACCTCTTCCCCCCCCCCATTTCTGTGCAACCCATCTTCCCAAGTAGCAGGATATTGGATAACCATATAGAAGACAGAGTACCCAGTATGAACTGACTTATGACAATCCCAATTCACTTGATGAGGTTGTAAAGGCAGAAGTTTTTTTTTATCTTAATGCATTCTTTGCATTAAGATGAAAAGCCTTCTGTGTGCAGCAGCCTCCCTCAGCCCCCCTAATACTTACCTGAGCCCTATCTCTGTCCACGAGTGTCTCGGCTGTCCAGGACTCTCCCTCCTGATTGGCTGAGACACAGCAGCGGCGCCATTGGCTCCCGCTGCTGTCAAAGTCAATTAGGCAAATCAAGAGAGAGAGGGTGGGGCCAAACTGCAGCTCCGTGTCTGAATGGACACACGGAGCTGCAGCTTGGCTTGGGTGCCCCCATAACAAGCTGCTTGCTGTGGGGGCACTCAACAGGAGGGAGGGGCCAGGAGCACAGAAGAGGAACCCATGAAGAGGAGGATTGGGGCTGCAAAAGAGCAGGTAAGTATAACATGTTTATTATTTTCATAGAAAAAAAGACGAGACTTTACAATCCCCTAAACAGGTCTTGGCTTCACAGTATTTCAGGGCAGAAATGAAGGCCTCTTGAACCTCCTTTAGGGAAAGGGAGCCTTGACTGCTGGAAGCATGGCATCATTGTCGGCATGAACCTAAAAGGGAAGTTAAGTTCCCCCTAGGATTGGCTACAAAGACCTGAGGTGATGGGTGGAGCCTGAACTCTAGAAAAGGCTATGCTGGGGCACATCCAACTGCTCTGAGTAGATTCAGCTGTCGCAAGAGAGCCCTCCCTTCCGTCCACCCCTTGTGATGTTTTGTCCGTTTTATCGATGGTTTTGACCTTGCCAAGAATCGATGTTGCTTTGTGGGCTATGCCCTCAAGTTAAATTCTGGGGTCAGTCTAATGCCTGTCTGGCACTGATGGCAAGGACAGGCCTTTTAGACTATGTGAGTTTATGTTTTATGGGTGCTCACAATATAACTGTGATTAGCACTGTTGTTTGGTACATTTGAAAAGTTGCTACTTTTGCAAAATGTTCAATAAAGCTGTGGCCTTGCCCTATTTCCATCTTAGGCTTCATGTACACTGCTACTAGTAAACGGACATTTAGAAGCAGTTGGGCATTTTTTTCAACTGCCCCTGAACTCTCGTCTATGTTATCTTATCTGTCCATGTACACAGGGTAGTTTACAGCCGTTTCTAGGCAGTTGAGTTTAGAGGCATTTTCTGGAACACAAAAAAATGTGTTCAGAAGCTGAGTTTACAGGCATTTGAACCGCCAGACGCGTCTAAACACGTCTAAATGTGGTACCTCGCATTTAACCGCATTTTGTTTACAGGCGTTTTTCATTTTTGGCTGTTTAACCACTTCACATCCGGGCCATTTCTGACACTTCGCTCCTACATGTCAAAAATCATCATTTTTTTGCTATAAAATTACATAGAACCCCCAAACATTATATATGTTTTTTTAGCAGAGACCCTAGAGAATACAATGGCGGTCATTGCAACTTTTTATCTTGCACGGTATTTGCGCAGCAATTTTTTAAACGCGTTTTTTTTGGAAAAAAACAGTTTCATGCTTTAAAAAAAAAACAAAACAGCAAAGTTAGCCAAATTTTTTTGTATTGTGTGAAAGATGAAGTTACGCCGAGTAAATAGATACCTAACATGTCACGCTTCAAAATTGCACACGCTCGTGGAATGGCGCCAAACTTTGGTACTTAAAAATCCCCATAGGCGACGCTTTAACATTTTTTACTGGTTACATGTTTTGAGTTACAGAGGAGGTCTAGGGCCAAAATTATTGCTCTCGCTCTAACGTTCGCGGCGATACCTCACATGTGTGGTTTGAACACCGTTTTCATATGTGGGCAGGACTTATGTATGCTTTCGCTTCTGCGTGCGAGCTCACGGGGACAGGGGCGCTTTAAAAAAAATTTTTTTTTTTTTATTGTTAATTTTACTTAAAATTTTTTATTTTGACACTTTAAAAAAAAATATTTTTTTTTTGATCACTTTTATTCCTATTACAAGGAATGTAAACATCCCTTGTAATAGGAATATGACACGATCAGTCCTCTTTACAGTGAGATATGGGGTCAATAAGACCCCACATCTCACCTCTAGGCTGGGAAGCCTAAAATAAAAAAAAAAAATAAAACGATCGCCGCTTCAAAGCCGAAGCGGCGCCGGTTTTTTGAATGCAGAGGCCGGGCGTGACGTCATAACATCGCGCCCGGCCTCCGAACGATCATAGAGACTCCGGCGACCATCTGGTCCGCCGGAAATCTCTATGGTGAACATCCGGCGCCGGCGGATCCGCTATCCGACTCACCGATCGCTGAGGTGAGTCGGTAGAAGCACCGGAGGGCGGCGGGAGGGGGGGGACGTCCCCTCCCGCCGCCCGTAAGAACGATCAAGCGGCGGAACAGCTGCTATGATCGTTCTTATGGTGTACGGAATCGCCGGCTGAAAATGCCGGTATCTGAATGATGTCTGTAGCTTTAGACATCATTCAGATATAAGCCCTGAAAGTCGAGGCCGTCATATGACGGCCTCCGGATGTCAAGTGGTTATAAAAAAAAAAATTATATATATATATATATATATATATTTTAAATATCGGTTACTATCTGTCAAGTTGAATCGTTCAGGAGAAGTAATTTTTTCCTTCACTGATGTGCGCTTATTAGGTGGCACGAATAAGCTGCACTGATGGGCACTGATATGTGGCACATAGTTGCCAACAGTCCCGATTTTCCCGGGACAATCCCGATTTTGGGACCCTCGTCCCGATTGGAGGCTGTCCCGAAACTAGATTTCCATCAGGAAAATCGGGAATGTTGTTTTTTTAAATTTTTGGAGCAGCTGGCTCCAGCAAAATGGCCGCCGGCGCCACCGCTCGATCTTCCCCCTAGTGTTCAGTGGAGAAAGGAAGGGGGCTCGATCCCTGCAGCCACTGAATCAGCTTCTTTAGCTGCACAGATCGGCCCCTCCCCTCTCCACTGAACACACGGTGCCGCCATGTCTTGCTGAAAAGTTCCCCAGCTCGGCTATTTCCGCCGGCTCGTAGTGCGCAAGCCCTGCGCCTGCGCAGTACAGGTGGTCCTTACTTGCCGAGGGGAACTTTCTCGGCAGAACACCGGCCGCTCCTGGACGAGGGGAGGGTCTGCACTGAGGGGGAGTCTGCACTAATAGAGGGGGGGCTGCACTGAGGAGGGTCTGCACTAATAGAGGGGGGTCTGCACTGATGGAGGGGGTCTGCACTGAGGGGGTCTGCAGTGATGGAGGGGGTTTGCACTGAGGGGGTCTGCACTGATGGAGGGGGTCTGCACTGATGGATGGGGTCTGCACTGATAGAGGGGGTCTGCACTGATAGAGGGGGTCTGCACTGATGGAGGGGTCTGCACTGATGGAGGGGGTCTGCACTGATGGAGGGGGGTCTGCACTGAGGGGGTCTATACTGACTCTGCTAGGGGCACCTGATGCAAGGACAGACTCTGCTGGGGGCACCTGATGCAAGGACAGACTCTGCCGGGGGCACCTGATGCAAGGACAGACTTTGGTGGTGGCAGGCGACGTGGCTAGTGACACGCTCAGGGATCCCACTGATTCGGCATTATGGTGAGTTGAATGATTTAATTTACAATGTAATAATAGAAATAATGTGCTTCAATCATCCTGACACCATATCAACCATGGTGCCGGGATGATTAAAGCGTTAACACCAGGTGTTTGGAGTATCTTTATCTGCTGATTGTTAAACTTTCTAGAACACACATATTTTTTTTGTGTAGGATCTGGGGCTACTGTCCCATCATTCCCCTCTCCCCCTTTCCCTCTCCATCCCTCATTCATCTCAGACTCTAACCACACCCTCTTGAGCCACGCCCATTTAAGCCATGTCCACTATTTCACGTAAACCACTCCATTGTATTCACATGATTAAATAGCTGCGTCAGCAGCTCTTTAACGACAGCTGATGACCCCCTTGAGGGCGGTGACACTGGGGCGACGTCATATGACATCATCCCAGAATGAGAGGGTATCCCGCCCGCCGTCACTTTACTGTAAGGTGGGCGGGAGGGGGTTAAGGTGTAAGCAAGAAGCCACCTTGGGATGAAAGAAGGCCTGAGGTCCTAAACCACCTTGCTTGTCTGAAGAATAAGGAAGGGTTCTTTATATAAGGTTGCCAGTGCTGAAACCTAGCTATGACTAAGCAACAATGATGTTGTGAAATGCATGAGCTGTTTGTCCTGCTTCTGTTGTCACATGAAAGCTGACTATTCATTACAATAAAGGCTTTTATCAGAGTGCGGCTGTCCAGAATCCATTTCTTCAATATTGCTCGTGCTGAGCCTGCACCTGGCTTCCACTTTGAGGAGGGCGTTTTCTTCAGTACACCGCCTGGAGCGTTTTAGTCCTGAAACCTCTCAATGATATGATGGCCATGAGAAAAACCACCTTACGAGGAAGGTCAGCTAAGAGAGTATCGTGAATGGGCTCAAAGGGAGGCTTCTGTAGAGTCCACAGGATCAGATTAAGATCCTATGGCGAGACTGGTGAACAAATGGGAGGTGCTACGTGAGCCACTCCCTGAACAAGAGCCTTTACCAGTGAATGAGCAGACAGAGATCTCTGAAGAGGAATAAATAAGGTAGGGTTGCACCGATGCCGATACCAAGCATTTGCACAAGTACTTGTACTCATGCAAATGCTACGATACTCAACCCGATACCTGCGTCCTCAGTGTAGCAAGGGGGGCCAGGCAGCTCCACAGATGATCAGTGCGGGTAGTTACAAGCACCGATCTCCCTGTATAGCTTTCAATAAAGCCGCTGATAGCCGCTTCTCCTCTCCCTCCCATGGCTTTTAGCTGCTTTATTGAAAGCAATACAGGGAGATCGGTGCTTGCAACTGCCTACATCGATTGTCCCGACTGTCCTCCTGCGGCTTCCAAGGTCTGGTCTGGTCCCCCTCTATGCTCTCTGGGTCCTCAGTGTCCCCCTCCGGTCCCCCCATGTCCTGGATCTGTCAGGATGGAGAGCGGAGGAAGGAGCCAGTAAATCTGTCATTTATCGGCTCCTTCCTTTTCTGAATGAACAGAGTAACTGAGTTTACAATGCTTCCGTTTATGAATGAACAGGAGCCTCTGTCTCCTGTCCATTTATCTTCAGTGCAGCTGCGGTTGCAGGGAAAGGGACTTGGGAATCTGTGTCCTCAGTCCTCTTTCCCTGTCTCAAAGGGGAGATTTCAGGCATCTATTTAGACCCCTGACATCTCATCAAAGCCCCCCAACACAGCTGATAATTGAAGAATTGTAAAAAGTAAAATTGTAAAAATAGAAATTTAACACTGACACCATCCACTCCCCCCCCCCCCCTCAAAATTGCAAAAAAAAAAAATGTAAAAAAATAAATAAAAACTGACACAGTCCACGCCTCAGTGTCACCTATCAGTGTTGCATATTAGTGCCACTCTCACATGACATTAAAAAAAAAAGTATCTGTAATCGGTATCGGCGAGTACTTGGAAAAAAAGTATCGGCACTTGTACTCGGTCTTAAAGTGGTTGTAAACCCTTTTGTTTGTCTTTTACCTATAGGTAAGCCTAGATTAAGGCTTATCTATAGGTAGTGGAAATATCTCCTAAACGTGTACTGTTTAGGAGATATTTCACTTGTAGTGCGCCAATGTCGTCATCGGCGCATGCTCTGTGAAGAAATAGATCATCGTGCCGTTTCTTCCCCCAGCGTGTGCCGTGACTGACGGCTCCTGCACGCATGCTCCCGTGCACCCTTGCCAGTCACAGACCTGGAGTCCGTGGTTGATATCCTGGTCTTAGGAGACATGCACGTGGGCCAGCCTAAAGACTGAGGGAGTTTGAAGAGGCCTGGAGTGAGACTGGGCAAACATCACTGCCTCGAAGGAAGCCACCTTTTCGTGAGTGCCTGTGACAGGTCCAGTGGATCGTATGAACAATGAATGAAAAGTGTACCCTGTGCTGGTGACTCCTATGTTTGTTGAAATTTTCATTCCTTTGGCCCCCTGGTTACCCCTGCAGCTGTGACCTTCCGGCGTATCCAGGGGGGCAGAGGAATGAAGATTTCAATGAACATGTTAGCCACCAGCACAAGGTATACTTTTTCATTCATTATAAGGAATGAACCTGGTTCTGTAGAAAAATGAATAATTATTTTAAGGAATTTACAATGCTCTTAAAGTAGACCATTTCCCTCTTTCACTAAAAATCATCCCAGCATACAGCTCTGCATGCCAATATGAAACCATCTTACTTTCATTAGATAAACATTTTTGCATTTACGTACATTTAATGTTTTCCATTTTCTGGTTTCTTTAAGGCACTGGTGATGTCAATCTGGCCTTACAGCTGCAGCCTGAGAAGTTCCTTGCCCTTAGTAGAAATGCCAATCATGAGAATAATGGGAAGGGGAAAAAAGAGGGTATGCAAAGAATAAAAAGCCTGCAATTATTTATAAGTATCTGTTTGTAGATTGCCATTATTAAACATTTTTAAAAGTGCTTTTGTCAAAATTTTTAAGATACGAGGAAAAGTCCTGTTCAATGCATCTCTTAGCATCCAAAAGCTGTCAAATCACCTACGCAAAATGATAAAAGTAGTCTGGTGTCACCGGTGGTGCACCTCCATCCTTAATACCAAACATACAAAGACAGAACTACGCCCTGGGACTTTAAATGAGGTGTACCACAAATGGCCATGAAATACAGATTAAACATAGTAAATGGGTTTATTTAAAGTTAAATACACTTTTCATCATGTTACATTAGATGCAGATACAACAGATCAAGCCGATTCATGGTAGTTCAAATGTATAATATAGATTAAAAAAGTTACAGATAACAGTATATATTTAAGACAGGGCATCTTATAACGTGACGCACTTCGTGAGCTACCGCTCACTTCCTCAGAAGTGGATGCACATGGAACGTTTTGAGACTATATAACACATTAGAATGCTCAATATTATCCTTAAAGTCATAGGGGACCCCATAAAACATCCCATACTTAGAAATTGGCTGAGGCAGAGTATGGTAGCAACATTCCCAGATAGTGACAGTCAGGAAAACGTCTGGGCCGGGAGCTGTAGGTGCGGGACCGGGGGAGACCCGGGGGGGGGGCGACAGATGTGAGATGCACACGACATGTGTAAGACCAAAATATGCCCATTCTTTATCAGCCATGGTAGTGGCTATATGTAATAAATAAATGTGTCTAAGTGTTTGATGAGGTGAAATACTGGTATGACAAAATTATGCATCTTAGAAATATAGACACAGTATATCAGGGAATAATAGATTCAAAATATATCCCAACATTTTACTTGATCTTCTGATCTTCCCGGTGATTAGCTGTGCAGGGGGTGTGCCAGCAGATGTCTGACCACTACAGTACAAGTAGACTGTGCTCCCAATAGAATGCAAGTAGAATGCAAAGAAGAAAATTGACCACACTGGGATTAATGTGCTTCCATGCCTAACATGGTCAGTTTGAAATAGAAAAGCAGAGTGGCAGGATCAGCAGGTATTTCACACAAAGGAGAACAGGATAGTTGTATGAAAAAGTATCCTTTGATGGCACCAAACCAGCAGTAGCATAATATTATTATTATTCACGCTTTATATAGCGCCAACAGTTTACGCAGCGCTTTACAATGTAGAGGGGGACAGCACAATTACACTACAGTTAAATACAGAAGGGACAGGAGGACCCTGTTCGTAGAGCTTACATTCTAAAGGGAGGGGGTGGTGGTACAAAAGGTAATAGAAGCAGGGAATGATTTGATGGGGGGTTGCTTGGGGACAGTTGTTAGGTGGGTGTGGGATAGGCTTCCCTGAATAAGTGAGTTTTCAGGGATCTCCTAAAAGTGGACAGGTTAGGGGCTGATCGGCTATACCGGGGCAGGGAGTTCCAGAGGATGGGAGAGGCTCTGGAGAAGTCCTGAAGTCGAGCATGAGAGGAGGTAACAAGGGAAATAGAGAGCAGGAGGTCCTGGGAGGAGCGGAGGGGACGATTTTGGCGATATCTGCAGATGAGGTTGGTGATGTAGCTGGGGGCGATGTTGTGGATGGCCTTGTATGTTGTGGTTAGCATTTTTAATTTTATACGGTGGGGTGGGGGAAGCCAGTGAAGGGATTAGCAGAGAGGGGCAGCCATCACAGATTGATTAGTGAGGTGTATTAGTCTAGCAGCAGCATTAGTAATAGACTGAAGGGGGGATAGCCTGTGTAAGGGTAGGCCATTAAGGAGAGAGTTGCAGTAGTCAAGGCAAGAAATAATCAAGGAGTAAATAAGTTGCTTTGTGGTGTCATTAGTCAGGAAGGGTTGAATTCTGGAGATGTTGCTGAGGTTTAGACGGCAGGATTTAGCCAGTGATTGGATGTGGGGGCTGAAGGAGAGGTCAGAGTCAAGGATTACACCCAGCACCCTGGCATGTGTGGAGGGACCAATGGTTGTGCTGTTGATCTTAATGGTAAAGTCATGGGGGGGACCGGGAAGGAGGAAATATAACAAACTCAGTTTTAGAAAGATTGAGTTTGAGAAAGGGGTGTGACATCCATATCGATATGTCATTCAGTAAGTTTGAGATCCGTGAGGAGACCGAGGGGGTAAGTTGAGGAGTGGAGAGATAGATCTTGGTGTCTTCGGCGTAGAGGTGGTTTTGGAAGCCATGGGAGGTTATCAACTGGCCCAGGGAAGAGATATAGAGCGAGAATAGGAGGGGTCCAAGGACAGAGCCTTGGGGTACCCCAACAGAGAGAGGAAGAGGAGCAGAGGTGATGGAGTTGTAAGTGACACTGAAAGTGCGCTGAGATAGGTAGGAGGAGAACCAGGATAAAGCAGAATGACAGAGGCCAAGGAAGTGCAGTTTGCTGAGGAGGAGCAGGTGATCAACTGTGTTGAAGGCAGCAGAGAGGTCTAAGAGTATGAGTATGGAGTAATGGCCATTGGTTTTAGCAGTTAGGTTATTGGTGAGTTTTAGTAGGGAAGTTTCAGTGGAATGTTGCGGGCGGAAGCCAGACTGTAGGGGGTCGAGAAGGTTGTTGTCTGTGAGGTAGCGACTCATTCGGTCATGGACAAGGCGTTCGATGAGCTTGGAGGCAAATGGGAGCAGGAGATGGGTCTTAAGTTATTCAAACAGGTGGGGTCTAGTGAGGGTTTTGTTAGTATGGGGGTAACCAGTGCATGTTTGAGCAGGGAAGGAGAGGGAGAGGTTAAAGATGTGGGTTAGGGAGTTTACGATAGAGTGGGAAGGTGGTCGCAGTAATTGTGAGGAGACAGGTGGTGAGGTGGGCCATGGAGAGGAGTTTATCAACTTCGTCAATGGTAACTGGGCAGAAGGAGGAGAGTATTGAGTGTGGTGTTAGACCTGATGTGTTGGGTAGGGGAGGAAGTTGAATGCTGGATATCTCCTTGCATATCTTAAGTCCTGTACACTGTGAGGTGGGGTCTCCATGGATCGGCCTTGTTTCTCCAGCACATTCCACAGATGCTTGATTGGATTGAGATCCGGAGAATTTGGAGGCCAAGTCACAACCTCAGACTTGTTGGGTTCCTCAAACCATTTTTGAACCAATTTTTGCGCAGGGTGCATTATGCTGCTGAAAGAGGCCACTAACTTGAGGGAATACAGTTTCCCTGAAGGGGTGTATTTCGTCAGCAAGAGTTCTTAGGTAGGTGGTAAAATCCACTTGAATGGCAAGACCCAAGGTTTCTCAGCAGAACATTGCTCAAAGCATCTCGCTGCTTCCACCAGCTTGTCTTCTTCCCTTACTGCACCCTGGTGCCATCTCTTCCCCACGTAAATGACCCACACGCATTAAGCCATCTACATAATGTAAAAGAAAATGTGATTAATCAGACCAGGTCACCTTCTCCCATTGCTCCGCGGTCCAGCTCTAAAGCTCACGTGCCAATTGTAGGTGCTTTTGGCTGTGGACACGGGTCAGCACAGGCACCCTGACTTAGATGATTTCATACTGCAGCTGTAGGCACAAAAGTACCTAGGTACCCTCACATACTGGGAAGTGCACTGCTATTTTTCTGAAGAAATTCAAAACAAAAAAGGAAGATCTTTCAAGGTGTATGGGTACAATTAGGATTTGTAGATTTCCCCTAACATAGCAAATCTTTATGCTTTTGTTTCAGGACCACTTAAAGGGGTTGTAAACCCTCGCCATTTTTCACCTCAATGCATTCTATAAAATTTGGAACTGTTCAAGTTTTTATGTCTTGTGCTGAAAAGGTTTCCAAATAAATTATTCTCACTCCTTTTAACTGGTCACTAATAGTTACATCCTTCCCTGCTGATACATTTGCAAGTGTCCAGTCTCCAGTCTGGCTATGCTGTCTAGCAGGCCTTTTTTCCTCTCATGAATGGACAGAACTACAAATCCTGCTCTTTGCCTGGAGTTCAGCTGTAAGATTTAATTTAGAAGTTATGTTTTAGGGCTTAGGTGAGGGTGTAAAACTTAAGGTAATACTTTTCAGATTTTGATGGGCTAAGAGCCACCATTAGGTTTCTACTGCTCAATAATTTGTATTGCTTAATTTTTTAGGTGCAGAGGAGTGCTGGAGGTTTACAAAAACACCATGTATTTTTATACTGGGGTTGACTGGCAGCTCTATTTTCCATAGGACTTTTGTGGATGGTTCTAAGGGGAACATATATATAAACTGAAGGATAGAAGCACTACTCCACTAATAAAAGTCTAGAATATTTAATTTAAGATTGCCAGGGAAAAGTCAACATGTTTTGGAGGTTATAAAACTCACCTCTTCTTCAGGGCTTAATGGGAACAAATTAATGAAATATGAACTGGACAATATCAGAAGGGCAATCTCCTACAGAGTAGTTCAAAGCATTACATCTTCCAAAAGGTCTCTCTTGCAGTGCTCACATTGCTTTCTGCATGGGTCCTACCTACTGGCTGAAGATTGAATTAATCCCTTGAGTCTCCTAGTGTTAAAGAACCTGCCATGTGATATCACAAAATCAGCAACAACAAGACCAATCGAGAGATCAACAAGCAATCACCAGTTCCCATCATCAAAAGAGGCAACACAAGAGTTGCTTAAAGAGCCATTAATCTCAGACTATGAAAAACTCATTACTTGCTATATAACAAAGTGTGCATACTCTCAAAGCCACTAAAGAATTTGTTTTGTGTAGAGTGAATATATACCTGGTTGATCCTACCTTCAGTTGTCCCTCCCATCTTCTCTGTGTCCCCATTGCAGGTTGAGATTGTGTAGACCAGATGATGTCCTCTACTAAGCATGCTCTGTTTCAGTTTCCTTTCTAAGCTCTTCATTTCCTCCTTTTTGTCATCTGTGCAGCCCATGTGATTACAGAGTCACACATGTGGGCGTATACACAGTGGTAAATTACACTCCCCTCCCTCAGTTATCCTTCATGTCCATGAGCCTGCAGATGCCATCTCAACAAAATGAAGGCTAGTGTCAATCATCTTTGACTCCCCCTACACCAAATTAATGCACATACTTACACTGTAGAGCGCATACATCAGCAGAGTAATAGAAGCCCCTCCAAGGATCTTTCCTTACAGATGCCAAAGAACAGGGAAAGATCATGTGACCACACAACAGCGCTGCAGGAATAGTGCCCCTTTCACACGGGCATCTCCGCTAGGTGGAAATCCGCTTGCTCAGCGGGTGATCGATCTGCTGAACCAGCGGGCGACAGGTCCGTATCCGCTCCGCACTCAGACAAAGTCCCGCTCTCCTCTATGGGGCAGTCAGATGGAAATGGATCACCAGTCTGTTTCCATCCAATGCCATGCGATCCGATGGATGGATGGGGAATAGGACCACCATCTATCTATCTGTTTTTAGTGGACAGAATCGGATCGGATGGCGGCGGGTATCAGCGGACATGTGTCCACTGACATCCACCGTTCCACAGAAGAGACTGGAGGGTCCAATCAGGTTTGCCTGAAAAACTGACAGCCTGTGTGAAAGGGGCCTTATGGTACTTAGGATAAAAAAAAAAAAAGAAATAGTGACATGATGTATAGGATTCATTTGAATGAATTATGGCAAATAACACTTCTTTGTTTAGTATCACTTTAAAGTAGAACTATACTCACCTTCTCTTCAGCACTGCGATGCCCAGGAACTCACCGTCGCTGACATCTTTAGCTGGTTGGCTTCTGGGTACTGATTTTTGGCCATTTTTATTGACCCAGTTGAGATGACATCACTCCCATGCATGTTCGGGAGCTCATTTATCTTGAAATTGCCAAAACTGTACATAGAGTTGCACGTGCACAGCCCAGAGAATAGGGTGGACTGGATCTATAATGCAGAAGAAAAGAGATTTAGTATGTCTTTTCTGCATTTAAAATCCTGTTTGCCATTTTTTTTTTTACCTAAAGTTCATTTTCAAGAGCAGATTTAGAGCACCGTTTAGGTGACCATGGACTGAAATCTGTAGCTGGTAGCAGTTACTGCACTGCTTTCATTTACAGTATAAAATAACAAAGAAAAAAATCAGACAGCACATTAAAAAAAAAAAAAAAACAACTTTATTTGAATAAAATCAGAAATACAAAGGTGGTCTATACACATGTATAAAAATACATACTTTACAATTTAATGAATAGCATAGTATTAAAAAATGTCATCTATACAGATAATGTGGAAAAAAAAAAAAAAAAAGTTTCACATGATGTATTTGAAATTTACAGCTAAAACATCCTTTACCTCTTTTTATTTTTTAATAAAAACAGATTTGAAATAAAACCATAAAAATGTAAGGGCAAAATGATCAGGCTAGAAACCTCTAACAGCTGGTGTGATTTTTTTTTTTTTTTAATAAAAACATACATAATACACTTTTTAATAAAAACACACCCACAAAGAAATTTCACCTTCAAACAAAGAAAAGCTGAAAAGACAGAGTTCCTATTAAAACTTGAGGCTTAAAGTGTCTGACATGAAGTGAGTATCTTGATGGGATATGCTTTACAGAAAATACATTTTCTTTTGTTAGTGCTAAAGATATTTGTCATTTAAAGAGACTTCTTTATTTGGTTTTAAAGCACTTTTAAAATCAAATGGTTATTCCATACAACACTACAGCTCTTTTACTGGCATGAACAATTTTACTGTGAAGAAGAAAACAAAAAGGTACATTCAAGTCTCATTATAGTATCTACGGATTTGGAAAGATTATAGCAGGATACATTGAAAAATAGTCAAACAAGGTTGCACTAGGTGCAGAGGAGCTTTTCTAAGTTTACGAGGTGCAGCCAGCTAAATGAAAACTTTGGGTACAATAGTGACAAATGTCCCAATGCTGGGGTCCCTAGTTGGGTGTCAATGTAACATGTGAGGCTTTTAGCTTACCCTGCTACCAACACCACATAACCAGTTTAATTACTGAAATAGTCACTGGAACTGATAGGGACGCCAACCACAGAGCTGAAAGGGACGTGCCAACCATGGAACTGAAAAGGGACACCAGCCATGTAATTAAAAGGGACGCCAACCATGCAACTGAATGGGACCACAATCATAGACCACCAAAGCCTGCATTGCTTAAATAGAGGAGAGTGTGCTCTCCTTGGTACTTTGAATATTCAAAAGCTTAGCTTACAGTTAGATAAGAATGGTCAGGATCGACGTGTTTTGCCCATCTTGAGGCTTCTTCAGGATCCCTTTATAGTTAGTGATAAATCAAAGGAGCGGCAAATAATGAACAAAATATATATTAAAACTTGACATAAAAAATACATAATAGATCACAAATGTATGAAAAAATTAAGTATACTCTAGAAAATGTATTGCATATAGTTAATTTTTTATACATTGTGATATATCATGTATTTTTGAATACTATGTATTTGATTGATGATTGACCACTAAAGGATAAGTTCACCTTTTTTTTCTAAATTCCAGCTCCCCTATATACCAATATAGCATTCATGTACTTTTGCAAAAATATCAAAGCTTTTTTGTTTTTTTAGCGAGGTGGGGAGGCGTTTTGGAAAATTTTCACTCATCCTCATCACACATAGGGCAGCCCATCCACCTGAATGGGCTGCCCTACAAACAGCAATTTTGTAAATCTACAGACACTCACTTCACTCGTCCTCATCCATGTTTCCCAACGTATTCATTAGTAATGCCTTACTTCCTGGACAGAATATAGGTCATGACACAGGAAGGAGTTGACCAGCTGATCTCATTAGCACACACCCTGCATCATCCACCCTCCTATCTACCCACCCATTCCCAGCTGTAAGTTTCTTCAATGAAATGCAAATCACTCAGTAATCACCCTTCTCACTAAATACACAATATACAATCAGATTGCATAGTGTATGGCCATCTTTTTACAGGTACAAAGAAGGTAGTGGACAGAAAAACTCAGCTGTCAAGCCCCGTTCACAACTCTGCATAGCGGCAACTCTCATTCCCACATGTTTTTTTTTTTTTTTTAGTGTGGGGGGGGGGGGGCATTTTGGAGCATTTTCACTCATCACATATAGGGCAGCCCACCCATCTGAATGGGCTGCCCTACACAAATCAACAGGCTGTCCCCTATGCATGTCAAAAGAAAAACGAGACACAAAACGTTTGCTATGATAGATGTGCCTGAAAGTGAAATTGGTCGATAACACAAGAACAATGAGGCTCCATTCACATCTGTGCGTTTCCTTGCATTTTAAAAATGCACTGCACCAAAAATCGCAGTAAAAAAATGCACCAAGCTCCGCTCTAAAAAATAGTTCTGAAGTTTCTTTGTGGTAATTGCTGTTTGTAGGGCAGCCCATTCAGGTGGATGGGCTGCCCTATGTGTGATGAGGATGAGTGAAAATTTTCCAAAACGCCTCCCCACCTCGCTAAAAAAACAAAAAAAAACACATGTGGGAATGTGAGTTCCCGCTATTGTGAATGGGGCTTGACAGCTAAGTTTTTTTGTCCACTCCCTCCTATGTACTTGTATAAAGATGGCCATACACTATGCAATCTGATTGTAAATTGTGTATTTAGTGAGAAGGGTGATCACTGATTGATTGCATTTCATTTAAAAAAACATGCAGCTGGGAATGGGTGGGTAGGTAGGAGGGTGGATGACGCAGGGTGTGTGCTAATGAGATCAGCTGGTCAACTCCTTCCTGGGTCATGACCTAAAGTCTGGCCAGGAAGTAAGGCATTACTAATGGATACGTTTAGAAACATGGATGAGGACAAGTGAAGAAAGTGTCTGTAGATTTAATGGAAAGTGTTGATAGTTTTGCAAAAAAAAAATACATGAATGCTATATTGGTACGTAGGGAAGCTGGAATTTAGCCTCAAGATAGGCAAAATGCATTGATCCTGACCCTTTAAAATATACTGTCATGGTTATTCTTATTGGATATCTCCCCTGTTCTGGGGTACATGCGGAAAGTCTTACTTACACATTTTGATACTCATAGGGATATAGCCCAATGTATATCAATAGGGTCGCCCACACATGACTTAGAGAAGCCTAGATAACATTATAGTTTAGCGGTAAAACCAAAGTATACTTAAACCCAGAAACAAATATGTAAAATATTGCAGCCTGCCAGCCTGTAAAGCAGGGTTCTATGGAATTCTAGGGTTCTTCCAGAGGTCACTTGGGGTTCCCTGAGCAATGAGAAATTTCTTCTTCTCAAATAAGTTCCCACTGACACTATTGACCTTTTCCGCTATCTGTAAGGGGGTCATTCTTCCCACTGACCATCACACTAATGTATCATGTGCTATGGTTATAGTAGTTTTTAGCAGAGATTGCCCAAGACTGGAACATTATTTCAAGGGTTCCTCTGTGTTAAAAAATGGTTGAGAAAGGCTGCTGAAGATGCTATAGCTGCATTTGTTTTATTTTTTTCAGGCTTTTTTCCTTCTCATTTTTCTGGTGATCCTGCTAGTAACATGTCCCAGGGTGACAATGCTCAATCACCATACTGTCTATGGTGGATTAGCACTACCACCCTTGGCTGCTCTCTCCTAATCTGGACTAATACACATCCCACTCATCTCTTTAACAGAGGGAATGTGTTCTGTAGTCCACAATGTATTTAGTTTTCGCAGCAATACAAATTGAAGGTGTTGCATTTTTTTTTCCAATTTAGTACCCTTCATAAAGAATAGAAAAGTAACAGCATTACCCCTGTCTTTGGCTACATAGTCAACTGCACATGGTTATTGTTTGCTGGAGTAACAATGTAGCGGTTAAAAAAAAAAAAAGTTAGCATAAACATCAAAACTCCAGCTTAGCAAAGGGCGGAAGGAAAATTAGAGCCATTTACCAAAAAATCGTCTTTATTTAAAAACTGAGCTTTCCATTTTAGCCAGAGACATGTCATTAAATCAGAACAAGGCACTTATGTAAAATGAATATGGAATACCAACTAATGGGGGGAAAACATTTTACGTATACTAAAGATGATCATTTTATTTAAAGTTCTTGGTTTAGGCAGGCTTGATACCCAAAATGATGAATATTCTGAAATAAGTAGCAATACCTTATACTACTAATAAATCATATGCTTCAGTTTCACTACAACCTTATCTTGTGTGCATTCTGTCAAGTCATCTTAGAGAATACTGTACATGGTTTAAAAAAATAATAATAAAAAAAAAATTAAATATATATATATCTGTCATACTCCCCACACCTCCTTAAAAAGGGTACCTCTATTCAGAATAATTATATTCACTGCAGTTTAGATGCATTTAATATTACTTTGGTAAACAGTTGTATTCCCTGTACCTGCATTCACACAAACATGGTCGAAATGCCAGTTTGTCACAGTCTTAAAGTATACCTAAATCCAAAAACATACATTTAACCACCTCAATACCGGGCCAATTCTGACACTTTGCTCCTACATGTAAAAATCATCATTTTTTTTGCTAGAAAATTACATAGAACCCCAAACATTATAAATGTTTTTTTTTGCAAAGACCCTAGAGAATACAATGGCGGTTGTTGCAACTTTTTATCTCACACAGTATTTGCGCAGGAATTTTTCGAACGTATTTTTTGGGGCAAATAACTGTTTTGTGTTTAAAAAACAAAACAGTAAATTTAGCCCAATGTTTTTGCATTTTGTGAAAGATGAAGTTACGCCGAGTAAATAGATACCTAACATGTCACGCTTCAAAATTGCACACGCTCGTGGAATGGCGCCAATGTTCGGTACTTAAAAATCCCTATAGGCGATGCTTTAAATTTTTTTACTGGTTACATGTTTTGAGTTACAGAGGAGGTCTAGTCCCAAAATTATTACTCTCGCTCCAACGTTCGCGGCGATACCTCACATGTATGGTTTGAACACTGTTTTCATATGTGGGAGGGACTTACGTATGCGTTCGCTTCTGCGTGCGAGCACACGGGGACAGCGGCGCTTTAAAAAATTTTTTTTTTTTTTATTGTTAATTATATTTTATTTTTTTTATTTTGACACTTTTTTGAAAAAAAAAAAATGATCACTTTTATTCCTATTACAAGGAATGTAAACAATATCTGAATGATGTCTGTAACTACAGGCATCATTCAGATATACCCGCCCAAAGCCCAGGACGTCATATGACGGTGGGCGGTGGGCTAGTGGTTAATATATTGCAGCGTACCAGTCCTTACATGTAATTAATTTTCTTTTATCAGGTAAAATAAATATTCTGCAAGTACAAAAAAAAAAAAAAAACTGACCTTTCCAAAATTTCTGTCCTTGTAATTTCCTTCCTAGCATTCCCAGCCATCTTCTGGGAACTACAAAATATACTTTCAGTATGGACCTGTTTTATAGTAACTTGGGATAATGTAATGCATACATTTTTTGGAGGACAAACTATGCTTTTTAATTATCTTATTTTCTATGTAATCTATAGAGAGAAAAAATTAAAAATTTAACAAAAATGAAAAAAAAAAAGTTTTCTTTTTAAAGAAGTAACTTTACTGTAAATAAAAAGTATACATTTTATTCTATAATTTGTCAAAGTGACACTAAAATGATGTTTCTGGCGCAGAGCGTGACAAAGTGATTTGCAAATAAAAGACTCTTCAATTGTGCACTTTATGTGACACAGAAAAAAATAAAACAAATGATAATGAACAAAATGAAATGGTGAAAAAAAAAGAGTTTCCCCCCCAAAAAAATAAGACACAACAGGTAAAGGAAGAATAGAATTGTTGAGGGTCGATTAGGAAGGAAGGAAAACATTTTATGTAAAATAACGTTTATTTTTTGACCTGCTAAGTCATATATTGTTCTCAGCTGTTTTGACAGCCGATAATTGCTGGTCAATGCAGTGGGGATGTGGCAGTAGGGGGGAGAAGCTGAACGTAGGTGATACACCTCTCAAAACTATGTTAAAGTCTTTTAGGGCGTACCTCCTTCGTTTACGATCCTCAAGTGGTTAACTTAGTTTAATGAAGTAGAGCTCACAAGCATGGTTTGGTAAAATGTATTACTTACTACATATACTAGAATTATTCAGGCAGTCCCCAGGTTACAAACAAGATAGGATTTGTAGGTTTTCTCTTATGTTGAATTTGTATGTTAGTTGGAACAGGTACAATTTTTTTTATTGCAAAAGTAAAAGTTTTTATTGAAAGAAATAATCAGAGTTACAACAGTATCATATAGGTGATGAAATGGTACTCTGCATTCTGAAATATGTATCAGACAGATGTAGGAAATGTACACAATCTTCAGCAGATGTAGTGGTTATTAAACTTGAGATCTAGCGGTGAATCAGGTAAAAGATAAGTCAAACGGGATGTCGACATTTAAACTTGTGATGATTAGCAAAAACTACCGAAACAGTATTATTCGTTCTTCTGTCTGAAGCTAAGGGTAGGAAAAAAAAAAACAAAAAAACCCTGAAAAAATGGAAAACCCTGAGCACATTCCATATACTTGGTTGGGTCTTTAGCTGTTTGTACGATAGTGTAAAGCAGTGGTTCTCAACTCCAGTCCTCGAGACCCACCAACAGGCCAGATTTTAGGTATTACCTTGGGGAGTTGCAGACTAGAATACTGAAATCACTGAGCAGCAAGTGATATCACCTGTGATGTATTTCAGCTATCTTGCAAACCTGGCCTGTTGGGGGGTCCTGAGGACTGGAGTTGAGAACCACTGGTGTAAAGCAATTTGAGGCACGAGTTGCCGGCCGCGCATTTCAGCCGGTTAGCCCCAAGTATTTGTATTGGGGTCCAATTACTTGGATTAAGGTAACAAGGAAAGGGTGAGGGGGAAGGGGGTAGGGGAATAACACAGAGGGAGGAAAGGGTGAGGAAGCATGGGGAGAGAGGGATATAGGGCCGTAATCTCCTCAGTATCCACTAGGGGTTTAATGCTACTTATGTACGGTGCAACAATGTGACGGGAGAGGGTGTGAGGGCGAGGAAATCCCAGATGTCTGTGGAGGTCCCTGAGCTGTACATTGTGGGCTTGTGAGGAGGCTTGAAGTTGTTGCATGGAGGTCTCGTGGGTGGTTGTTGTCTCCTCCAGATCATCTATCCTTGCAGCCACAACTTGAATGTCCTTGTTCAGAAATTTTCCGCCAACAAAAATGTGTGTTGTCGGACTTTCTGATCGTACAAACACGCATGCTCGGAATCAATGCTCACCAAACACAACATTAGCAGAAGGAGCCCAAAGGGTGGCACATGACTATTGAACTTCCTTTTTATCGGCTCGCCGTACGTCTTGTACGTCACTACGTTCGTAATTGTTGGCCAACATTTGTGTGACCGTGTGTATGCAAGACAAGTTGGAGCCAACAACCTTCAAAACAAAATTCCACAGTTTTGTTGTCGGAAAGTCCGATCGTGTGTACGGGGCATAAGTCGTATATAAGTCGGATGAATGCAACTCGGGGACTGCTTGTATGTTTTTTTTTTTTTCTCTTCTAATAGCCCTAGATAAAAAAATACCAGCATTCACAATCTTTTTTCGTCTAATGGTGAGATCTTTCCATTTTGTAAATTAGTTAAGTATTTGAATCACCCACAGTCAGGGTTTATAAAAAATGTATTGTATTCAAGAATTGAACAACCTTGGAGACACATCAATATAGGTTTCCAAATTCCCATGGAGAATTTATTAATTGCTAAATTTTCTTTTTACAAGGAGACTATTTGCCTCCGCAAAAGGACTGTCTGCGGCCAATTCAATTTAAGCTGTTTTTAAGTATTGTAAATGAAAATTGAACAGTAGTTTTCAAAACAAGCTAATCTGTTCGATAAAATATTAATGTAATAAGGCAATTAAATTGCATCTGCTGCAACTGAAATTTTATATAGATCTACAATAGAGGTATTTTAGTACTTTAAGGAATGTTCAAAATCAAATGGCTGATGGCAAATATTTGTTATTTGGAACTTTGTTACAGATTACATTGCCTTATGCATTTTGAGAACCACTTTAGCTCTGGAAGGTTTACCCCCTCCATGACCAAGCCATCTTCACTGCGTTATTTTAACTGACATTTGCGTGGGCGTGCAACATTGTACCCAAATACAATAAATTCTACCTTTTTTCCCCACAAATAGAGCTTTCTTTTGGTGGTATGTTATCACCTCTGCGGTTTTTATTTTTTGCGCTATATCCCCCCCCAATAAAAAGGATCGACAATTTTGAAAAAAAAAACATAACAATATTTTTTACTTTCTGCTATAAAACATTCCCAAAATACAAATTTAAAAAAAAAATCTAATTTCTTAAATCAATGTAGGCCAATATGGATTCTGCTACATATTTTTGGCAAAAAAATCTCAATACGTGTATATTGATTGGTTTGCGCAAAAGTTACAGCGTCTATAAACTATGGGATATTTTTGTTTATCTTTTACTAGTAATGGCGGTGATCAGCGACTTATAGCGAGACTGAGATATTGTGGCAGACACACTGGACACCTGACACCATTTGGGGACCAGTGACACTAATACAGTGCTAAAAAATATGCACTGTTACTGTACTAATGTCACTGGCAGGGAAGGGTTAACAGGGGTGATCAAAGGGTTAAATGTGTTCCCTGGGAGTGATCACTAACTGTGGGGGAGGTGCTTTGACTGGGGGAATGTAAAGATCCGTGTTCCTGCTTAGCAGGTACACAGAATCAGCACATTCCCCTCTTACAGAACGGCGATCGGCCTTGTTTACATTGGCAAAACCGTCGTTCTGCATTTCTGCTGAACAAATCGCCGGGTCTCGCCAGACCCACTAATTGGCTCCCGCTGTGTCCAATCACAGCGGGAGTGGGTCGCCAGCAGCGCACACCCCAGGCACGGAAATGTCAGATCATGTACCAGGTACATGATCTGGCGCATTGAAGCCGCCCTGCCGCAGTACATCTATGGTGGGCGGTCGCCAAACGGTTAACTGAACATACCGGATTCCCAATACGTTATGTATATGCCTTTAAAATGGTGTTACATTTTTGCCTTATGGTTCAGGTCAAACAAAGCCTCTGTCAATGAGCCCTTAAAACGTACTCTGTGTTGAGTGTACCATAGAGTTCCCTTATTCAAGTCAATTATAGCAATGAGATTATAGAGTTGAACCCCATCTTGGATTTTACTGTCCAGTCAACCACCTTGGCCTTGCAAAAGTAAATAGGAGTTTTTTCTTTCCTAGTGTACTGTGTTTAAAAAATTTGTGGACAAAGAACTCAGGAATTAGCATATAAAACACAATGGGGTTGATTAACTAAAACTGGAGAGCGCGAAATCTGTTCCCGCTGTGCATGGTAGCCAATCAGCTTCTAACTTCAGCTTGTTCAATTAAGCCTTGACAAACTAGTTGCCACTGTTTGAAAAACAGCTCTGTGTGTCTGAATGAACTACAAGCCCAGATATCCTCAGTGGCTGTTGACTTATAGTTCTCAATTAACTACCACGGTACTGTGGAGCGCTGTGGTAGTTCATTGAGTGTTCCTGTCATGGAGTATCAGCTTTCCTGTACTGGATGTACGAGTAACACGATACACTGACAGGTCTGCAGGAGACCTGCATGGCATCAGCGATCTGCGGATCACTTGTGCAATGCTTTCCAGGGTCCTGCAACGAAAAAATAATAAATGCACATTTTTTCAAAAAAATGTGCATTTGTTGTTTATTTATTTTGAAAAAGTGAACTTCTTTAACTATTTATTTTAGGTGGAGTTTGGTTTTAAAATGTTCTATAAAGTGTAAATTTAACCACTTAAGAGTAGAAAGGTTTACCCCCCTTCATAACCAGGCCGTTTTTCTGTGATACGGCACTTCCTTTAACTGACAATTGCGTGGGCGTGTGACGCTGTACCCAAAAATAGAGGTTTCTTTTGGTAGCATTTGATCACCTCTGCAGTTTATATTTTTAGCGCTAGAAACAAAAAAAGCCTTCAATTTAAAAAAATAAAGCACACACCTAATAAAAAAAAAAAATGTAAAAAATCTAATTTCTTCATCAAGTAATACATTTATTTATGTATTCTGCTACATATTTTTGGTAAAAAAAAATCCCAGTAAGCGTAAATTGATTGGTTTGCACAAAAGATTTAGCGTCTACAAACTATGGGATACGTTGATGCAATTTTTATAGATTGATTTTTACTAGTAATGACGGTGATTTTTAGCAGGACTGCGACATTGCAGCGGACAAATAGAGACACAAAGTGACACTTATTTGGGGACCAGTGCTAAATAATATGTACTGTAGCTGTAGTAATGACACTGGCAGGGAAGGGGTTAACCTCAGGGGCAAGCAAAGGGTTAAATGTGTTCCCTGGGAGTGCTTGCTAACTGTGGGGTTGTACTGTAAGAAGACAGAAACCTGTGTTCCTGCTTAGCAGAAACACAAGATCTCGGCCTTCTCCTGTCACAGAACGATGAAGCGCTGCCTAAACTGTTGGCGCTATATAAATCCTGTATAATAATAATAATCCTGCCTTATTAACATAGGCAGAGCATCGTTCTGTCTGCCTCTGAATGCCTCTGGGACCCGCTGATTGGCTCCCGCTGTGGCCAATCACAGCGGAAGCAGGTCGCCGGAGGCACACACACCCCAGACCTAGAAGAAAAAAAAAATATCATGTACAGGTATGCGATTTTGCGATAAAGGGCCGCCATGTCGCAGTATATGTACGTGGGGCTGTCCTTAAGTGGTTAACCGTTTGCTAACCGCCTCACGACGATATATGTCGGCAGAAGGGCACATACTGGCAAAATCACGTACCTGTACCTTGCCCTTTAAGAGGCCCGCGGCAAGCTCCGCGAGTCGGGTTGCGGGTCCCGCGGACTCGATCGCCGCGGGGATACCCGCGATCGCCTCACGGGGAGGAAGAACGGTGAGATGCCGATGCAAACAAGCATCTCCCCATTCTGATTAGTGACAGTGTCACTCGATCTCTTCTCCCTGTCATCGGAGCAGCGATCAGTAAACTGTCACACATAGCCCCCCCCCCAGTTAGAAACACGCCCCTAGGACACACTTAACCCCTTCACTGCCAGTGACATTTTTACAGTAATCAATGCAATTTTTTAGCATTGATTGCTGTATTAATGCCAATGGTCCCAAAAATGTGTCAAAAATGTCCGATGTGTCCGCCATAATGTCGCAGTCATGATAAAAATCGCTGACCGCCGTCATTTAAAAAAAAAAAAAAAAAAAAATATTAATAAAAATGCCATAAACTATCCCCTATTTTGTAAACGCTATAACATTTGCGCAAACCGATCAATAATCGCTTGTTTTTTTTTTTTACCAAAAATATATAGAAGAATACGTATCGGCCTAAACTGAGGAAAAAAATATTTTTTTAATATATATTTTTGGGGGATATTTATTATAGCAAAAAGTAAAAAATATTGCGTTTTTTTTCAAAATTGTCGCTCTATTTTTGTTTATAGCGCAAGAAATAAAAACCGCAGGGGTGATCAAATACCACCAAAAGAAAGCTCAATTTGTGGGAAAAAAAAGGACATCAATTTTGTTTGGGAGCCACATCGCATGACCGCGCAATTGTCAGTTAAAGCGACGCAGTGCCGAATCGCAAAAAGTGCTCTGGTCAGGAAAGGGGTAAATTCCGGGGCTGAAGTGGTTAAGCAGAAAAAAAAAAAAAAATTTGGTACATCATGCATTTTCCAATGTTTTGTTTATTAATAATAAAAAAATAATACACAGAATACCTGTTGACCCTGCCAGAAATCAGTGATGATTATATATATATATATATATATATATATATATATATATATATATATATATATATATATATATATATATATATACACACACACACACACACACACACACACACACACACACACACACACAGTATTCACCCCCCCCCCTTGGCTCTTTACCTATTTTGTTACAATACAGCCTTTAGTTCAATGTTTTTTTAATCCAAATTATATGTGATGGATCAGAACACAATAGTCTAAGTTGGTGAAGTAAAATTAGAAAAATATATACATAAAACTAATTTTTCAGAAATAAAAAACTGATAATTGGCATGGGCGTATGTATTCACCCCCTTTGTTATGAAGCCCATAAAAAGCTCTGGTGCAACCAATTACCTTCAGAAGTCACATAATTAGTGAAATGATGTCCACCTGTGTGCAATCTAAGTGTCACATGATCTGTCATTACATATGCACACCTTTCTGAAAGGCCCCAGAGGCTGCAACACCTAAGCAAGAGGCACCACTAACCAAACACTGCCATGAAGACCAAGGAACTCTCCAAACAAGTAAGGGACAATGTTGCTGACAAGTAAAAGTCAGGGTTCGGTTATAAAAAAATATCCAAATCTTTGATGATCCCTAGGAGCACCATCAAATCTATTATAACCAAATTGAAAGAACATGGCACAACAGCAAACCTGCCAAGAGACGGCCGCACACCAAAACTCACGGACCGGGCAAGGAGGGCATTAATCAGAGAGGCAGCACAGAGACCTAAGGTAACCCTGGAGGAGCTGCAGAGTTCCACAGCAGAGACTGGAGTATCTGTACATAGGACCACAATAAGCCGTACGCTCCATAGAGTTGGGCTTTATGGCAGAGTGGCCAGAAGAAAGAGATTACTTTCAGCAAAAAACAAAATGGCACGATTTGAGTTTGCGAAAAGGCATGTGGGAGACTCCCAAAACGTATGGAGGAAGGTGCTCTGGTCTGATGAGACTAAAATTTAACTTTTTGGCCATCAAAGAAAAACACTATGTCTGGCGCAAACCCAACACATCACATCACCCAAAGAACATCATCCCCACTGTGAAACATGGTGGTGGCAGCATCATGCTGCTGGGATGTTTTTCAGCAGTTGGGATTGGAAAACTGGTCGGAGTTGAGGGAAAGATGGATGGTGCTAAATATGGGGATATTCTTGAGCAAAATCTGTGTGTGATTTGAGGCTAGGACGGAGGTTCACCTTCCAGCAGGACAATGACCCCAAACCAACTACTAAAGCAATACTTGAGTGGTTTAGGGGGGAAACATGAAAATGTGTTGGAATGGCCTAGTCAAAGCCCAGACCTCAATCCAATAGAAAATCTGTGGTCAGACTTAAAGATTGCTGTTCACAAACGCAAACCATCCAACTTGAAGGAGCTGGAGCAGTTTTGCAAGGAGGAATGGGCAAAAATCCCAGTGGTAAAATGTGGGAAGCTCATAGAGACTTATCCACAGCGACTTGGAGCTGCGATAGTCACAAAAGGTGGCTCTACAAAGTATTGACTTTAGGGGGGTGAATAGTTATGCACATTGTCTTTTTCTGTTATTTTGTCCTATTTGTTGTTTGCTTCACAAAAAAAAAAAAAAAAAAACATCTTCAAAGTTGTAGGCATGTTCTGTAAATTAAATGATGCAAATCCTCAAACAATCCATGTTAATTCCAGGTTGTGAGGCAACAAAACATGAAAAATGCCAAGGAGGGTGAATACTTTTGCAAGGCACTGTACATACACACACGCACACATATACACACATACATACACACCACATCCTTAGAACTGAGACACTACCAATAGTGGAAGATTGCAATTATAGTAGAGAACGCGTCTGAACAGGATATGGAGAAGCACCATCTAATTTCAAATCAAATGACACTATAGGATGTGTGGTGACACTATTGAAGTCTTTGAGACAGCATTCTATATATTGATTCTTGGAAGCAGCCAAGCCGGCACTTGTTTAACACAGTTCATGTGTTATCATTGAACTCTGTATGATGACAACACTCTCAAAGTACAAAGGCCTCTTAAAAGAATATTGATATAGACACCTGTTGAAATATGATTGTGTCAGAGATCTTTTAAGAGGTATATTCATTCTGGTATATCCTGTAATGACACACTGAACAATCATGTGTAAACCTCAATAAGGGATTCCATTCAAATAAGAACTGCTTTTGATACTTGCCCTTTAACAGATTCCCGACCGGCTCACGTCTTTTTACGGGGGCAGAATGGCACCCCTGCACGAAACCCCATACAGGGTTCCCTTTAAGAGCCGCCAGAGAACGTGCGCTGCACAGCGGGGGACCCGATTCGAGTGGCCGGCAGGTCGGGTGCACGAGAGCCAGCATGGGGATTTGTGTATGTAAACACACAAATCCCTGTTCTGTCAGGGGAGAGGAGACATGTCGTTTGTTGCTACTAAGTAGGAACAACAATAGGTCTCCTCCTAGTCAGTCCTATCCCCATACAGTTAGAGCACACACTGAGGGAACACATTTAACCCCTTGATCGCCCCCTAGCATTAACCCCCTTCCCTACCAGTGACAGTTATACTGTGATCAGTGCATATTTATAGCACTGATCGCTGTATAAATGTCACTAGTCCCAAAAATGTGTGAAAAATGTCAGATCTGTCCGTCACAATGTCGTAGTACCGCTAAAAATCACAGATCACCGCCATTACTAGTAAATTAAAAAAAAAAATCTATAACAAAAATGCCATAAAACTTTCCCATAGTTTGTAGATGCTATAACTTTTGTGCAAACCAATCAATATACGCTTATTGCGTTTTTTTTTTTTACCAAAATTATGTAGAAGAATACATATTGGCCTAAACTGATGAAGAAATTAGTTTAAAAAAAAATAAATAATTGGGGATAGGTATTACAGCAAAGAAATAGTTTTTTTCCCCCCAAAATTGAAGCTCTTTTTTCGTTCATAGCGCAAAAAATAAAAACCTGCAGAGGTGATCAAATACCACCAAAAGAAAACTCCATTTGTGGGAAAAAACTGATGCAAATTTCATTTGGGTACAGCGTCGCGCGACCACGCAATTGTCAGTTAAAGCGACGCAGTGCTAAATTGTAAAAAGGGCTCTGGTCAGGAAATCTTCCGGGGCTGAAGTGGTTAAAGCTTAGACTAATAGCGAATTGAAACTCCTGGTCCTAAGACTAATGATGAATTATGGACAGCTCATACGAGCTTACTGGGATTTTCCCTACATCTCAGACAATGGGGAGATTTACTAAAATCGGAGAGTGCAAAATCTGGTTCAGCTGTGCACTGTAGCCAATCAGCTTCTAACTTGTTCTTGCTTGTTTAATTAAGCTTTGACAAAAAAACAAACAAAAAAAAACACCACACAACAAAAACATGGAAGCTGATTGGTTTCTATGCAGACCTGCACCAGATTTTGCACTCTCCAGTTTTAGTAAATCAACCCCAATGCGTGTTATGTGATGTTTATGCAGAAGTCATTTTTCACATCTATTACATTCAGAGATTGGTATGGGCCCTTTGTAGCCCTTTTGCATATAGGACCTAGATTTTAATGGGATATTGTTATACCATGGTGTTCTAACTGCGTTTTCTATAATAAAAAAAGATTTAAATAGTGGAGAGCTGGCCGATTCATTTCAAAAATGAGCTCACAGCTGCTATTTAGGACTGTGAGCTTGTTTTCAGTTTGTCACATTGCAATACTTAGGCAAATGGCCGTAAAGGAGTTACTACCTTAGGAATCCAATGATTCAGTAAAAAAATGGACTTTAAAGGCTCTGTACATAAGGCAATGACAACACAGGAAATAAAGACAAACATACAAAATATATGCATCACAATATATTGGAAAAAACATTTATTCTGCTTCCACAATTATATAGTCACAAAGATCATGCACCATATGGCGCTAAACGCGAACTATACATAGTCCATGGACTGATTAGCGCGCATTCATTGGAAGCTCCAAACTGACGCGTTTCACAGCTTAGGCCCCTGCTTCTTCAGGAACCACGAGGTGCCCTGGAGTTGGTATTTGTTATCTTGTCCTAGCAACATACTGGAAACAGGTTACATTGCTGCCTGATTCTGGATCTGCCGCGGCCCTGGTCTCTTTCTTGCATAGTCCAGTGTCTTTGATGTCATCTCCCATCCTTGTTGGTCAGGGCAAAGTTGCCATCGGTGAATTGATGTGGATACAGGGCACCAATTATATTGACATCTCTATGTTTTAAGCTGTGATATCTCCACATTATGTTCCTAAAGAAGCAGCGACCTAACCGGCAAAACATGCTGGACTTGGAACTCACAATGAATGCGTGAGAATCAGTATATGAACTATGTATAGTTTGTTTTTAGCACCACATGGTGCCTGATCTTTGTGTAGCTGCAGAAGCAATATGACTACCTATGAATTCACCAATGGATTGTGATAAATACAATTTTGTATATTTTAGATTTCTTAACTGTGTAGTCATTGCCTTATGTACAGAGCTTTTAAAGTCCCTTTTTTTTACTGAATCATTGGATTCCTAGGGTTATTCTGAATAGTTGTATGGGATGTGGCATTGGATTCCTAAGGTTGTTCTGGATAGTTGTATGGGATGTGGCACTGGATTCCTAAGGTTGTTCTGGATAGTTGTATGGGATGTGGCATTGGATTCCTAAGGTTGTTCTGGATAGTTGTATGGGATGTGGCACTGGATTCCTAAGGTTGTTCTGGATAGTTGTATTGAATTTGGCATTGGATTCCTAAGGTTGTTCTGGATAGTTGTATTGAATTTGGCATTGGATTCCTAAGGTTGTTCTGGATAGTTGTATGGGATGTGGCATTGGATTCCTAAGGTTGTTCTGGATAGTTGTATGGGATGTGGCATTGGATTCCTAAGGTTGTTCTGGATAGTTGTATTGAATTTGGCATTGGATTCCTAAGGTTGTTCTGCATAGTTGTATGGGATGTGTCACTGTACAAATATCCCCATGAGGTCTGTTGGTCTATTTTTTTTTGGCAGTAAAGGAGTTGAAAATGAAAAGCGATGCATGTATTATACTGACAAAATCAGTCACAGTGTTGCAGTAGGAAAAGCTGCAGCTGCAAACGTGTGTGTGTACCGACTGAAAAAAACTTAACCAAAGGGGAAAATCCTGTATACAAGGTATGCATGTGTTTTGACCTCAAGTCCTCTGCAGAAAAAGTAGGATAGGATATTTAGGAATTCTAGTACACAGAGCAACGTTGCCAAGCAAAGAAACAGCTTGAAATAGAAAATCCAAATTTTTTTTTATTGTGGGACACAGCGGACTTTTCCAGCCGCAAATCTGACGGACTTTAGATTTGGAACATGCTTCAAATCTTTATGTCGTAACTACGCCGGACCCAGAAATACGATTGTCTGTGTGCTAGTCTGATGGACAAAAACCCACGCTAGGGCAGTTATTGGCTATCAACTTCCTTATTTTAGTCCGGTGTACGTCATCACGTACGAATCCGTCGGACTTTTGTGTGATCGTGTGTAGGCAAGTCCGTTCGTAAGAAAGTCTGCCGCAAGTCCGCCAAAAGTCAGTCGAAAGTCCGTCGAAAGTCTGTCTAACAGGCTGTCGGACTTTTGTAGACGAAAAGTCCGACCGTGTATACGCGGCATTAGAGTTATTATGGGAAAAAGGTGTCTCAGGTGAAGCTTTAATACTCCATCTTCCCATCACACGCGTTCCTGGATAAGCTCTAGCAGGTTTGGGTGCTGCAGTAACAACCAGCTGGGAACTGGTTCAGAAAGTCACAATGGAGATATTGCCAGCACACCATAAATCGACAATATAGCGTCCAAATGGATTTTATTGCATGATCACAACACAAAACAGCCTGACGAAGGGGCCCTGCGTGGCTCCGAATTGTTCCACTGAAGCTTTATCACCAATTCTGGCTTCCAAAACAACCCAAAATTTTCAATTGTCATGAGGAAATCTTCTGAACAGGGGCACAGACAGCAAAACAAACGTTACAGGGGCGTTAACCCTTCTCCCTTCTCTATGTTATCCAAAAAAAAAAAAATTAAGTTTTTGGTTGGAGTTACACTTAAAAAATGTACCTTTTCAAAACTTACATACAATTCTCAGAATTGCCGTTCTTTGCCCAGTTGGGCAGCTATTGGTGAGTTTTGTTACACACTGCTTAAACACTCCAAGATTATTATGCATTATCATTTTACTTTATGATGGTTTCATTGTAATCCTGATTATATGTCTTCTAGATGTTATGATTGGAAACCTCCTGAGGAAGCGGCATTGACTGCGAAACTGTTGAGGCCAACGTCCTTTTTCACATCATTGTGCCTCCACCTATCCATGGGGGTTTTATTGTCATTTTAAATGTTTGTGCTCAATTGTTTACCTTGTAACAACTTCTAAGTTGTTCTCGTTGTAATTTGTATTTTTTGTAATTAAAATAAACTGTATTTTTTATCTTCGTCTTACTCTATACCTGGGTACCGCAATAGTCCAAACCTTTTTTGGTGAATTAGGGCATTCTTGGAGCAGCCCTTGTATATTTCCCTCCCCTTCTTCAGCTTACATACAAATTCAACTTAAAGCGCAACTCCACTTTTGTTGAGAAAAAAAACATTCCCCCCTGGGTGATCTATGTACAGTGCAAGGATTATAACAACCTTTGTTGCAGATTTTCACCTTTTGTTATTCTGAAGAAATCCCTGTGTGTTAGTCTGTGCCTCTGTGCTGAGTGGGTCCAATAGGAGTGGTTTCATAATTATCTGGCAGCTGTGGCAGCTGTAGGGCATCCCTTTAGAGGTGTTCCTATAAGAAATATTTCACCAAAAATGACATTTTTGTTGCAGGGGATGCCTGAAATCTGTCTTGTATCTTAGGCAGACTTCTGGAAAAATTGGTGAGCCAATCACACAAGCAGGAAATTATGTTTCTGGAGAGGGGTCAGTAAACATTCTGTGTACAGAACAACTCCATGTAGCCGTAGTGCATTGCATATATAGAAACATATGCTGAAACATACGCTACAGAGGCTGCAGATTGAAAGGGAAAGGTAATTTAATAACATTCAATTAGGGCCCTTTCACACTGGGGCGGTTTGCAGGCACTATTGCGCTAATAGCGCCTGCAAACCGACCCGAAAGTGCCGCTGCTTTCATTCCAGTGTGAAAGCCCCAAGGGCTTTCACACTGGAGCGATGCGCTGGCAGGCTGGTAAAAAAAGTCCTGCCAGCAGCATCTTCGGAGCGGAGTGTATACCGCTCCTTCACCGCTCCTGCCCATTGAAATCAATGGGACAGCGCGGCTATACCCTTTAACCCTTTCTCGGCATACTGACGGTAAAGCGCCGCTTACAATAGTAACGGCACAGTACAACTGAAGCAACGGCACGTGACTTCGGCACATGCACATACGGGGATATCTCCTAAACCGTGCAGGTTTAGGAGATATCCAGTGTAGCTACAGGTAAGCCTTATTATAGCCTTGCCTGTAGTATAAAGTGGTTGTAAAGGGTTCATAACCACTTTAACACATTGATAAAAAGTTATAATTTTTATTTGATAATTAACAACACTAAAATAATATTATGATGAATAAAATTCCTTTTACACAAAAAAGGCCATACTTTAATACCTATACATATAAAAGCATTATCAAATGAAAATGATAAAAAAAATGTATGCATGTGTTAAGTTATTGGAAAAAAAAAAAAAAAAAAAAAAGTTCCCAGGTGTGTTTAAGCACAACTAAAGTAAAGTAGTTATTTAGTATAAATGGGATGCGGTGCTACAACCGATCTGTAATGCCCTGTACACACGATCGGACATTTCGACAACAAAATCCATGGATTTTTTCCGACGGATGTTGGCTCAAACTTGTCTTGCATACACACGGTCACACAAATTATCGGAAAATCCGATAGTTCTGAACGCGGTGACGTAAAACACGTACGTCGGGACTATAAACGGGGCAGTGGCCAATAGCTTTCATCTCTTAATTTATTCTGAGCATGCGTGGCACTTTGTGCGTCGGATTTGTGTACACACGATCGGAATTTCCGACAACAGATTTTGTTGTCAGAAAATTTTATAGCCTGCTCTCAAACTTTGCGTGTCGGAATTTCCGACAACAAGGTCCTATCACCCATTTTCCATCGGAAAATCCGACCGTGTGTACAGGGCATAAGTCTTGCATACACAGTAATATATATATATCACACACACACACACATATATATACACACACGTTCAAATTTTATAAATATAAATCTTTTAATAAAAAAAATAGCTGCATGGCTGCTGCACTAAAAACTTAGAGCGTTCAGTTGAAGATTTGAGTACAGAAAGGAAATGTTATAATTGTGTATGCCAGTAGTGTAACCTAAAAAGAAAAAAAAAAATAGAAGACGGTAAATCCTGGGCACCAAAGGCAATAAAGCATGATACCAACTCTACATTGCTGACTGAACTCCATTATTCAAGCCAACTTACATCATTATTCACCATCCAAGGGAACAGGAGAAGCACACATGTATGCACATGCCTAAAAACATACTATAGACAGCACTGAGAACGTATTCGTGAAAAAAGACCTCTACCGAAAATAATTATATTTTAGGCTGAAGAGTAAAGATGCAATCCAGTAACTTAAAAGGGGTTATTTACGAAAGGCAAATCCACTTTGCACTGCAAGTGCACTTGGAAGTGCAGTCGCTTTGAATCTAAGGGGTAGATCTGAAATGAGTGGAAGCTCTGCTGATTTTATCATCCAATCATGTGCAAGCTAAAATGCTGTTTTTTTTATTTTCCTTGCATGTCCCCCTCAGATCTACAGTGACTTTACTTCCAAGTGCACTTGTAGTGCAACGTGGATTTTCCTTTAGTAAATAACCCCCAAAGTGTTACTAAACCCAGGACTCAGCATTCACTATATCTGCTCTCCCACAGTACACAGAACATGGAAATGGAATGATGTTAGTAAATATAAACTGCTAAATATCTTTTCTCATCAGCAGTATATGGCAGTCTTGTGACTTATATCAGTTTCTGGTTAAAGCTTGTAGGAGTTTTTATTCTCCCAATTGTCTTATGAAGCTGCATGACCCCTGACCCTTTATCTGGACAGTGCTGATTGGCCCCTGTGCTGATCACATGCACCATCCCAAAAAAAAAAAAAAAAACTCTCTGGCAATACACACCAAAATGATCCGCTTTATCAGGAGATGGATTGGGGACAGTGGAAGAAGGGGACAATCAGAGAAGACAGGATCAAACAGCCGTTTTACACAATGCAGAGGATTAACCCCTTAGGTTCCACAGTGAGTATAACAAGGATGCTTTACTGCATATACAGACTGAATTTACTGTTGTGAGTTTAGTAACACTTTAAAAGATCTAAATATATGATCCAGCTCCTTGAGCCATACCCCTTTTTTTTGCTAATGCTGTCAAATATTAGAATATGACGCAAGCATCAATGACTTCTTTGGGGAAACTCTAAAATAACAAGACATGAAAAGCAGCATGTTCACATTGGAGGCTGCAGGTAAGAATAAGTTGGCCCCCGAGTTCTTTCCCTATGCATCCTAAAACTAAATTATTCTGGGTAGAAGCCTTCTTTAAAGTGCATGAAAGTGACAGTGATTTTTAAGGAATATAACCAATGACAGCATTTTGCTGCATTCTCTTTGCTGGACAATTTCTATTTACAAGGACACATTTTGAATTAGTCCTCTAAAGCTTTCCATAAACATTATGCAAGTTACCAGAGTATGTTTTTGTGCAGGTCACTGTGGTGGTACATTTGGAAACCTTGGAGTATTGTGGAAATGCAATGTTTTGGAGCTCCACATTCTCATTTAGTTTTTAACAAAGGGGATTTAAAAAAAAAAAAAAAAAAAAAAAAGAGTTAAGGCAGAAAGGCTTAAAGTCCGTACTTTTGCTATGTACATATATGTCTCATGTGAAAGTTCACTACATATTCTGCATTAGTCCTCTGTACAGAAATTGCAAATGGTTCAAACGGATGAAAGGTAAAAGCCACAAGCCTGCGCACGGTGTGGTTGATGGGTCGTCCAAGAAGGCCAGCCTGGATCTTAAACTTTAGAAGTCCAGAATCTCTGGCATAGAACCTAAGAATAAAAAAAATAAAAAAAAACATAAGCTTGAAAGTACACTATAACAATCGTAAAGTCATATATTTTATATTTTCAGAAATCCCTTTATGTAGGTATAGGCACAAAACAATTAGAACATCTTTAGAATTGGTTTCTTTCAAAAAGGCCCTGGTGCCCAAATATCTTTAACCTCCCATGTGCATTCTTAAGCCCCATACACACTGGCAGATTTGTGGGTGATTTTTGTCTTTACCAAAACCATGTAGTGTAAGGGCCTGCCTGATTGCATACAAATTGAAACTCCTAAGGTTTGACCTCAGATTATATGGTTTTGGTAAATCTAACGGAAAAAAAATCTACAGAAAATTGTATAGTGTGTATCCAGCTTTAACTGCTAAGAAATGTGATGGCGGGGGCACAAAATATGTGGGCACGGAGGGGACATGCAAGCTCAATGGACATTTAAAATTGGCAAATGCACATTTGTAATCTTTTTGTATAGAGATGCACCGAAATTTTGGCGGCCGAAACATATCGGCGGAAAATTGTGTTTTCGGCATTTTGCCGATAGAGAAAAGGGTGCCCATGATAGCGCTAAAAACGCACGCATTTTTACCATGATTTTACTGTGCTTATGGTGTTTTTCATAGGTCATGTGACTCAAAAACCGCATCAAAAATGTAACACGGGTGCGTTACTGATGCGTTCTTGCTGCATTTTCAATGTATTTCAATGGGAGGTGCGGGTTTTATTTTAACTGACCAAAAATGCAGCAAGCAAGATTTTTAACCACTTCCAGACCGGCTCACGACGATATACGTCTGCACTTTGAAGAAGGATATCATTGTTATGGCAGCAGCTAGTTACCATATGCCCCAGTATCCTCTTCTTTAGTGAGCGGTCCAGTTTCAGATAAAAGTGGTATTAGCGGCAGATTTGCCACGAGACTGCTTTTATCGGTGGCGGCCGGCAGTGGCGGAGGCGAACGGATCCTTCTTTTGTTAGGTATGGAGATGAGTGAGGGGATGATGGCCCCCACCTGTCTCCATACCATTGCAGGGCAGAAGCGACGTCAAATGTCGCTTCCGCCCATAACTCTTAAAGGAACTTTTTTTTTTTTTTTTTTTCAAACGACAAATTTTTTTTTTTTTATTGCATTTTAGTGTAAATATGAGATCTGAGGTCTTTTCACCCCAGATCTCAAATTTAGGAGGTCCTGTCATGCTTTTTTTTTCTATTACAAGGGAAGTTCCTTGTACATTCCTTGTAAAAGGAATAAAGTGACAATTTTTTTTTTTTTTTTATAAAAAGAACAGTGTAAAAATAAAAAAGTAAAATAATTAAAGAAAAAAATAAAAAAGATTTCAACGCGCCCCGTCTCGCCGAGCTCGCTTGCAGAAGCGAATGCATATGTGAGTAGCACCCGTATATGAAAACAGTGTTGAAACCACACACGTGAGGTATCTCCGCGATCGTTAGAGCGAGAGCAATAATTCTAGCCCTAGACCTCCTCTGTTACTCAAAACACGCAACCTGTAGAATTTTTTAAACTTCGTTATGGAGATTTTTAAGGGTAAAAGTTTTTCGCCATTCAAGGAGCGGGCGCAATTTTGAAGTGTGACATGTTGGGTATCAATTTACTCAGCGTAACATTATCTTTCACAATATTATAAACATTTTGGCTAGCTTTACTGTTGTTATTTCCTGCCTCTAAATTGTTAATCTCAAAATATGCCTGTAAACATTCTAATGTGCATGGACACATAGGATAACATTGAGTTGCTTCTACAGGCAGAACACAAAACTCCTGTAGAAGCAAAGTTTTTTACGCCAGCGTGCATGGAGTCGAACAGCCTAAACAAGGACATTCATGGCAGGGTTTTATAATAATATAGATATATTAGTTTTTAAATAGGAATACAAATAAAATAAATACATTCAAAACTAAAACTAAAACTAAAAAGAAGACATGATTAAGAA